>CM070486.1:34689953-35289953 GCA_036324585.1 Champsocephalus esox | reverse complement strand
TTGACCCCAAGTCAGTAGGCGATCACAGCCCCGTCCTTATCAACAGGGAGGGAGTTGAGCAGGTTACACGTTTTAAATATTTGGGGATTTATTTTGATGCTCAGTTAGGCTGGGCCCATCAGGTGGATCAGGTATGCTCAAAGATAAGCCAGCACCTGTATTTCCTGCGTCGGCTCAGGGTTCATGGAGTGGATGAATGCATCATGTTAATGTTCTACAGGGCAGCAATGGAGTCTATTATTCGTTATGGCATCACAACATGGTTTGGTAACTTGTCCGTTAAATCTAAATCACAACTCCAGAGCTTGATAAAAAGGGCTGGAAAAGTAATTGGCATGCTTCCACCATCCTCTCTTCAGGAGACATTTGAGGAGATGGTGAGAAAGCAAGGCCGTAAAATCACATGCGACCCCAAACACATCCTGTATAGAGAGTTTGAGTTGCTACAGTTATTTCTGACTGTTCAGCAGCTTGATTGACAGCGGAGGGCAGAAGGTATAGATTACCAAACTGTAAATTGAACAGGTATAGGTTTTCCTTTGTTCCGCTGTCAATCAAGCTGCTGAACAGTCAGAAATAACTGTGATTATGCTGTTAGGAGTTGTTGGGAGGTGCAATTTTTACAGTGTAGTTTGTGCAATCGAGAAGGTTAAATAGGGGAAGTGCATTGTGTGTAAATATGGACACAATAGGGATATGTGCAATTTGACGGACACTATGCATAGGTGAAATAGGGAAAGTGCAATATTGATTTGTGTATGAATACAATAGGGAAAAGTGCAATATTTGATTATGTATAGTATGAATGCAATAGGGAAAGTGCAATTTGATTACGTATGTGCAATAGGGAAAGTTCGGTACCTGTATGTTTCTTGTTGTTTCTTTGCCATGTGATATGTGTGATCTCTGTTCTGTATCTATGACTGATTGACCTGAATGTTTTTTATGTGTATTATCTCGATGCCCAAGACAAATTTCTCCTAAGGGAGACAATAAAACTCTATCTAATCTAATCTAATCTAATGTCCCTTTCTCCACTGGTCAGCCAGATCTGCATCCAGAGCAAAAGTCAGGTGGGATGGCGACAGCGACTGCCACACCTCATCTACCAGGTTCTCCAGAACTCGGGTTGATCGAATGCCCGTCACCTCAGCCAGTTTTTTCTGTGGAGACCCCCGTCAAATGGCCAAGTTGTACCACTCCCGCTTCAATGAACGCATTGTTTAGGGTGGCTGAAGAGAAAAGGGTTCCAGAAAGAAAACCAGTGTCAAACAGTGGCTCCTCAAACTGCCACATCCCAGGCCGGGGGTCGGGTGGTCTGGTAAAACTCAGAATCTTCCAGGCATTGATGACTGAGCAGTAAAAAGGTCTAAGTCCAGTTATCTTGTACGCAGGGGCCTTCAGCAGAAACAGGTGTTTATCAAAACCAAAGCCCCCCGCCCTCCAGAGCAACAACCGGGCCATAGCCAGCCAGCAGGGAGAGGCACCATACAGCAGCCGCTGAGCTGCCTGCAGTCTAAAAGCAGCAGTCCTTGCAGTAATGTCCACGAGGCCCTGCCCCCCCTCCGCCACAGGCAGGTACAGGACCGATGCTGGCACCCAGTGATGACCCGACCAGAAGAAATCCACGAGGAGCCGCTGCAGTTGTTTCATGAGGCCCGGCGGTGGGGTTAGCACCTGCAGTCTGTGCCACAGAGACGAGGCAACCAGATTGTTGGCGACAAGAACTCTTCCCCTAGGACAGCTGGGGTAGCAGCCATTTCCATTTGGCTAATTTTGCTTGCACCTTTCCCAGCAATCCCTCCCAGTTCTGTGCCACCATGTCCTCAGATCCCAACCAAACTCCCAGGACTTTTAAACCCTTGTTTCCCCAGCTAAGATTACCAGGAAGACTGGGCCTATTTTCTAGACTCCACTGACCTACCAAAACTGCCTCACCCTTCTCCCAGTTCACATTGGCTGAAGCAGCCTTCCTGTACAAAGCTAGACTGTCCTGGAGCTCCTGGATATCTTGCTGACCCTGGACAAAAACACTGACATCATCAGCATAAGCTGATACAACCACCGGGGGGCCTGAGCTGACTCTGGCAGGCACAGGCCCCTCAGCCGGTTTCTAAGTCTGCACAAAAGCGGCTCGATGGTAATACTATATAATAGGTCTGATATAGGGCAGCCCTGCCTGATCCCCCTTTTAACTGGTACAGGTCTGCTCAGCCCTCCCCCCACCTTCACAACACATCATGCATCACTGTACAAACACTGTTTAAAAAAGTCTGCAGGTAAACCGTCTATGCCCGGAGCCTTGCGTGAAACGGGCTCTGATCAGGGCTCCCTTGGCCTTCTCCTGAAGAAAACAGTTAAGCTGTTGTTGTTTTAGGAGGGACTGTTCTATATTTCGAGCAGACACACTCTCTAACTCTCTGATCTCCCTCTCTAACGGCTCTATAGCTCTCCTAATGTTTGCAGTGGAGTAGGCTGTATACTGTTGGCAGAACACTCTAATCTGAGCCTTTCCTACCTCCCACCACTGACTCAGGGAGGGAAAAGACTCTTTCTTTGATTTCCAGTTGATCCAAAAGAATTTAAAATGCTCACAAAAAGTCAAATCTTGTCCAATGTTAACATTAAACTGCCAGAACAATCTCGGTTTCCCTGTGTTGGATAAAACCAAATCTAAAGAAACTAGCTGATGGTCTATGAAACCAACCGGTTGGATGTGACAGTTCACTGCACGAGTAATAGAAGAAGCAGACATGTAAAATCTGTCTAGCCTGGCTGCACTGACGCCCCCATCTAGCATTCTCATCCAGGTGTATTGTTTAACAATACACCTGGATGAGAATGGGCTCCCGTCCTATTCTGTCTAAAGTGACATTCGTGCAAGCGTTCCAGTCCCCCCCCCCAGTATAACACACTCCCCCTGTACACTAGTGTCTAACTCATCTTTTAATAACTGAAACACAGATACACGTGCAGGGCCCTGATTGGGTGCATAAACATTAATAAAAGTGAAAAATAACTCGAACAGTTCCACTGTCACCATCAAGGTTCTACCTGCCACTCTCTCTGTGCTGGATACAATCTTAACATTTAGAGAGGGGGAGAAAAAAACAGCTACTCCAGCACTAAGGTTTGAGCCATGACTGAGTACATACTGACCCCCCCACCACATTCCCCAGTCCGTCTCATTCAGGCTATCCCTGTGCGTTTCCTGCAGAAATATCACATCTAATTTTTTCGGATTAAAGACCTCCAGCACTAAAGCTCTTTTCTGTGCACTTCTACCCCCGTTAATGTTTAAACAAGCAACCCTTAATATCTTTGTACATCCTGCACTAAACTGTTTTATTGTAGAGATCACTTATAGTATCTTCTGTCGTGGAAATGTTTAGTTATTATCATGGTCACGTAAATAGTCACGGCAAAACCGTGACTATTTATACTGACTCACGCTATGCTTTCGGGGTAGTACACGATTTTGGGGCTATTTAGAAGTGTAGACAATTTCTGAAATCTGATGGCAAACCAGTACTTAACCATGTACTGGTTGCAGGCTTACTAGACGCCATTCTGCTCCCATCTGAGGTTGCAGTCTGTAAATGTGCCGCACACGCAAGCAGTACAGACCCAGTTTCCCTAGGAAATGCGTCTGCTGACTCAGCCGCAAAGGCAGCTGCCCTGATTCCTCTCGCACCTCACGCACACTCATTTGTTAAAATCCCTGTCCCCTCCTTCACTGACAGAATGTCATCACTGACTTTCATGCAGCAGCTAGCTACGCCAGTTGAGAAGGCTCACTGGAAGGCTGCTGGGGCTGTTTTTGACCCAAAATCCAGCACCTGAGTTGGCCCAAATTCCAATCCATGTCTTCCCAGACATTTTTTCCCTCATTTCGCTAAGTTGACACATGGGTGGGATCATGTGTCAAAAGGGGGGATGTTAGAGTCTATTAATCAGGAGTGGTTCACAAGGGGGTTCACAGTAACAGCTCAAAAGCACTGTGAAGCATGCCTAATCTGCATTATGCAAACTTCTGGTAGACCAGTAAAGGTTACAGGACCCGGAGCACATCCACCTCCCACCAGGCCATTTGAGCACCTAATGCTAGATTTCATTGAGCTTAGCCCATCAGAGGGTAAGAAGCACTGTCTAGTGGTGGTCGACATGTGGTCCAAATGGGTAGAAGCTTTCCCAGTAAAAGCACAGACAGCAAATGCTGTGGCAAAGGCACTACTGAGGGAAATCATTCCTAGATGGGGACTACCAGACAACATTTCTAGTGACAACGGTTCACATTTTGCTAATGAGGCCATTACGCAGATAGGAGAATACATGGGCATGGACATCAGAAAGCATTGTGCTTATCATCCACAGAGTGGGGGTGGGGTGGAAAGAGAGAACGGCACAATCAAAAACAAACTAGCAAAATGCTGTGCAGACACAGGTCTGTCATGGACACAAGCTCTGCCCATTGTGCTGATGTACATGAGGATGCGGAAGAGAACACGGAGTCAACTCAGCCCATTTGAAATCCTTTTTGGGGCTCCTCCACAGATTGGACTCAAAGCTCCAGGATGTCCTCTTCCCTCCACAACTTTGTGTGAGGATGCTATGTTGTCATATTGTGTTAACCTATCATCCACTTTAGCGACTGCCACTGGTCCACTTCACCATCTCCAACCCGGCGACTTCGTGCTGATCAAGGATTTCCAGAGAAAGAACTAGAAATCCAATCGTTGGCAAGGTCCCTACCAGGTGCTTCTCGTCACCCTGACAGCGGTCAAGGTCGCCGAAAGACCTACGTGGGTCCACGCCAGCCACTGCAAGGTCGTAGTCACAGGAAAGGAGAAACGATAGAAACAGATGACAACAAGTGACATGTCCAAGTCACCAACAGAAACAGATGACAACAAGTGACATGTCCAAGTCACCAACAGAGATGACAGCAAGTGACGTGTCCTAGTCACCAACAGATGACAGCAAGTGATGTGTCCTAGTCACCACCAGCACCACACTTGCACTACATACACCAAAACACACTACACACAAGGTGTCACGAGCGAGTGCCAGTTGAGCGGTTTCATATGCTCTCTGGTTCCTCGTTTGTGTTATCAGTGTGCGAAGTCTGACGGTCCATGTCACGAAATCGACCGAGAGAATACACTCACACACACCATGGAATATTTCCCCCTCGTGATGAGGGCTCGTCTGGAGAGACGACAACGCAACCGTGAGCAATGTGAATACTACTGGAGAGCCTGGACAATCATAGAATGGTTCCTCTGCTTGCCATGATAGTTGTGTTAGGACTAGTCCTTTCATTTTATTTCATTTCAAACCTTTATTTAACCATTTGATTTTCATTTCAAACCTTTATTTAACCAGATTGGTCCCATTGAGATCATAGATTTTTTCCTTCCAAGGGAGACCTGCACAGTCCTATATTTTATGTATCCAGGGTCAGCATACAGCATGTCAGCCAAAATGGAGGTATCTAAGAGGTACATGGGGAAAGCAGGGTGAACCACATTTATTTTATTTTGTTGTCTGTATGTATATATCCGGCGCCGACCCATGTGGCACATTTTACATAGACATCGCGCCCAAAACTCAGACCCCGGAAAAGCGTAAGCAACCTTTGACGCAACTGTTGACATCCATAGGTACATCTACATTTAATCTATACATAGGCGATAACGACCACAGCAACATTGATGTGGTTCAGACCACATCAATGTGCCACGTCTGGTGGCACACTCTGAGATCATTCTTGCAGGCCGCAGGACAAAATGGGTCATGTTATGCATGCACTCTTTTCCCCCAGGACTCATCAATGTCCGTGCCAGTTCGTCCGCGCTCTCTGACCCAGGTTGAACACCTCTGCGCGTTTATGGCTCTGACAAGGCCCATCAAGGGTGAAGACAGCGTAACCGAGTGGCGTTATGCTAGGCAGCTTCCTCCACCATGCAGTAATCGGTCTAACTCCTCTTTGCGTGCATCCACGCTTGACACCACATACGCAAAGTACCAATCCGTCAGCCATGTGCACCCCAGTCATTTGAGAGGGATGAAACACAGCCTCTGCATCCAGAGAGTTTACCACAAAACGTCTCTTACACCACCTTATTTTTTCCTAGGCACTACTACCGGTTGTACCCGCATCCTACGGAACACATGCGATGACGGTGCTTACAAAATCTCGTATTGTCACATATCTGGTGCCCCTGAAAGAATCCTTTCTAACTTACCATTCCCTGATGTTAAACATATTTCTTTCTTCTTTCTTTTTCTGATGTTAAACATATTTCCCTCCAACTGGCGTGGCCCAGTGATGCTGGGTTTAGCGCGCCACAAGATTACGTTTGGTTGTGCGGCGACAAGCTCTTTCAAGTTCTGGCTCCCCTCTGGAAAGGTACATGCACTCTAGTGGATTTGAATCCAGCAGTCACTGTACTCACATCCTTGATGCACACGACACATCATTACCCAGAGTTCCAACACCCCGACCACCACAAGGTAAAAAGAGATCTGACGTCCGCTGGAGCTAAATTCATGGGTGGCCTGTTCCCATGGTGGGGTACAGTAAACAATGCCCATAAAATAGATACCTTACACGTCCGGCTAGAGAACCTCACTCAAGAGACGACGCAAGGCTTCCAGGCATTGTCCCCATTCATAATAGCCTCTAGGAACATGCTCATGCAGCACCAATTTGCCTTTTGTTCGCCTCAAAGGGTGGCCTGTGTCATGTGATTGGTGACTCCTGTTGCACTTACATTCCCGACGCCACCAAGAACATCACTGACACCGTGCTGCATCTTAACAACCTGTTAGCCGACATGAAAGCGATCATTTTTGGCCTATTAATCAGTTGTACCTGTTTGATTATCCCAATACTGAAGAAATGCGTTTCCAGTATGATATCCTCAGCTTTCGTTCAGTATACTACTATTCCATTACACGACAATCCTTTGCGCAACAGTGAGATAGATCAGCTAGAATCATAAGAGTCTGATTCCGATTTATCAATATAATCATGTGTGTATCTCCTCTCTTATGCTTACATTATATTGGAGTCTGTCCTCCACAAAATCAGCCAGTTTTCTATGATATATTTGTGATGTGTTTACTTAAACCAGCGATGGAGTGTATTCATTAATGTGTTATATCAGTCTATCCTATCATTTGTTTTTTCTATTGATCAAGTATGATCAAAAGGGGAGAATGTAGTGGACATTTTTAGTTATTATCATCCTTATTATATCTTTTATATGCTTAAACCAAATGCTTCTTATTTCCTGATATATTCTTACTATTATTATATTCTCTTGTGGCTCTGCAAGGCCACAGCTGTTTTAGCAGACTGGGAGTCACACAAGAACCGTTATGCTATCTGCAAGGCCACTGGGTGTCTCATAAACAATCTGACCGTGTGAACCCAAGAGTTATAACATTCTCACTCTTTCCCTTATATAATCTCTGCTCTTTCATTTGTTCTTTTCACTCTCTGGTAGACTTTTCAGACTCTGCCAGACCTGTGACATATTTACCTTATTGTATCATGTATTTGAAGATTCAAATAAATAACCAAAAGACAGCTTTTCTCGATTCACCATTTATTTATTTTTTACTTGACTTGTACTCTCTAGCCGTGTTTGGGTCCTG
This sequence comes from Champsocephalus esox, assembly GCA_036324585.1. NCBI lineage: Eukaryota > Metazoa > Chordata > Actinopteri > Perciformes > Channichthyidae > Champsocephalus > Champsocephalus esox. The sequence goes on along the minus strand of CM070486.1, from coordinate 35,282,288 downwards.
AGATTTTCATAACACTTCTTGATTTTTTATATTTTATATTTCTATATTTATACTTTCCCCCTATGAAAGTATGTACTCTTAATATTTTTTTAATCAAATATAACACATAAAAACAATAATTCAATAACGTGCTTTAACCACTAGGAGGTGTACACAAGGAACACACAGCCATAATAACTTTGTATTATTAGTGTGTATGTACAACATCTGAAGATGTATAGTTTCATGCATGCGTTCACATCATTTTACAGTATATTGCTATACTATTTCGGACTCAGTATTTACATTCTTACATTCAAAGAAAATCAGTAATATCTTTGAAAACTACAGTCCTTTTTATCAGCTGTGCATCGTTATGGTGTAAATATAACCTATCTATGAATTAGATCAAATGTAAAAGTCAGCCGAATTAGTGTTGATACTGCAAGGAGACGTATTGTGTGAAGAGAAATTGAAGATGTTGTTTAATTGTTGATATATTTATGATCCACGTCAAGTATTCAGTTTCGGCGCCATTTCTTCCAGTTTTTCCAAAGGTCTTCTCATCAGGGCTCTCTAAATAAAGAACTACGGCAGATCTGTAATATGTAATGCAGCCGAACCGTGTATTACAATGCCGTTATGTGATGACTTTCAAAGAGAAAAGCAAGAGCACTCGGAATTGAGTATTATTTTATTCTTTTAAAATGTTTTCCGGATTTCATATAATATAAACACCAAATCCCAGCATGCATTGCGGATAACACATCCAATCAGCGAGCTTAAAACCATAGCTGAGGATCTTGGGTAATCGCTCGAAATGCCCACGTCTGTTTCCGGTTATATTTATTTTGAAATTCAGGTCCTGACGGACGCCAAAAAAGCCCGAGATTATGGAATTAAACCAATAAATAAAAGCAAGGATAATAGTGTGTTATTTTGAAAAGAATAACAAATTAGAAGGAAAAAAAGATTTTAAAAATACAGATTTCAGTATCCTGAGGCTCTGAGCCCCATTTATTTTCCTCACAGACAGCAACAAAAGTCCGAAATTATACGATTTAAAATAAAAGCAATAACTGTGGCTTGATATTGAGTAAGAATATGTTTTTATGAACCACACAGCTTCCGGTCTTCCACGACCCGACCGGAGAAAAAGACGTCCTGCAGCCTGCAAGCATGAAACTACGGAGCCCCTAAAAGGGCATGAAGACAGAGGGAGAAAAAAAAATCAGGATAACGAGTTAGTATACTTTCTGGTGCGCACGAGATACTAACTCGTGCGCACGAGAAACTTTCTGGTGCGCACGAGATACTAACTCGTGCGCACGAAAAAGTTTCTGGTGAGCACGAGAACGTTTCTCATGGTCACCAGAAAGTATCTCGCACTTTTTTTTGTTGAGAAAGTTACCGGTGCGCCAAGGAGGAAGTGAAGCGCACAGGAGACAACCATTTAATTGCAGACTGTTATGTTTACGTGGGGAAATGACAGTGCATACATTATTTGAGATATATATCGTACTTAGACTTCACTTTAAGGACATTTCGGGGTGTGTGGTCACTCCAGGAGGCAGCGGGACGTGTAACTCAGAGAAGAGCAGCACCAGCGCTCAAAGAGCTTTTACGCACCGCCGACACTGTGTTTACCTTCATTGAACAGCTATACATGATGAGCGGACTGGGACTAAAAATCAGCCCGGGACTCGCACCCAGCCCAGCCCACGTAAACTGTCAACGGGCGGCCCACTTCGGTACCGGCCCAATGGGATTCGTCCCGAACGTCTCGATGGCCAGTCCGCCACTGGCTCTGTGTGTGTGTCTGTGTGTGTGTGTGTGTGTGTGTGTGTGTGTGTGTGTGTGTGTGTGTGTGTGTGTGTGTGTGTGTGTGTGTGTGTGTGTGTGTGTGACAGCTGCGGGCAGCAGGTACTCTGAGAGTCACGGACATTAATTCATAGATCAAAGCAGACTGGTTTACAGACTCTCCTGTTTTTTGCCAATCCGGTGCTTAAACCAATAACTCTACACCCCTGGCCCATACAATTAAGTCTGACTTCAAAATATATCTCAAATAATGTATGCACTGTCATTTCCCCAAGTCTCGTGTTCCACTTCCTCCTTGGTGCATCGGTAACTTTCTCAAAAAAAAACTTTCTCTCTCCATGTCTCTTTAGGGGCTCCGTACGAAACACATTACCAGTAGAAATAAATTGCTTTTAAAATCGTGCTGTGCAACACGAAAAAAAGGGCCAAATCGTGTTGGTAAACACGAATCAATAGATTAAAAATCGTGTTGGTGAACACGAAATGCCGTGAGACTGGGTTGCCTATGTTAGCTACAGCTATCTAGCATCAGTGACCGACTACCAGTGAGTAGTCGAATAGAATAGTCGAGAACAAACTTAAATTCCTTGTCTAACAGTGAAGCAAGCAGACAACAAGTCTTGTGATGAACCTTAAAAAATGTGAACATTTATATGTAGGACATGATAGACAGTACTATCTTACCTTTCAACATTTCCACACACCAGGAGGAGGGAGGCGCAAAAGAGAACCGTTCCTCTGGCCTGCAGCCAAGAATCTCCGCAGACGCACAAAGGGGCAGTGTGGGCCTAATGTCTTCAAGTAGATTTTACCCAGATTGTTTGTGTTTCAGTTGGTACTGTCAGAAATTAGGTAGTGTAGGTAGAATGTACCCATTCATGTATACTAACAATGCTCACTTATATATCTTGAGTACAATTTAAATGATTTGCTTGGATAATATATACTACCCCCCCCCCACCCCCACACCGAGCCATGAACTGAAAGCTTGACCTCTGCTCTGAACACTTGGAAGCCTCCCTGTCACACCAGCACCAACCCTTGGGTCAGTCAGATGACACTAACGGCTTCACTTAGGGAATATGGTTCAGATACATGACTCTCGTTACCACAGAGTGTTTTTTTTTAAGGATATTCATACTGCTTTGCAGAGGATGCCTGTAAGTTGGCAAGCTGTTAAAAGCCCCTACTATTTTTAGTATAGGCCTGATGTCAGGGGCCTCTTAATGTCTAGTTTTACATGTATTCACATTATATGGACCATGTTTCCACCTGGTGAAACTAGAGGCTGCACGAAACTCAGGCTACAATACAACCATTCTGTTCTGCTCTAACGATTCAATTGATAGATTCTACATCAAAACAATTAGCTTTTATTGTTTCCAATGATAACGTCGCCTTAAGTGGAGGAATGCAAACCTGTTTTCAAATGTAAGGTTTACCTGTCTGCCCTTTTTGTGAGTGCACTGCGCACGTGCGCTCTTGTGTGGCATTGTTTGGGATTACCTAATTAAAATAGCGTCAACCCAGTCAAAAAATCCCCACTATACCACTGGTGAAAACTAACCTTGGATGATGAGTTAGTAGAATAAAAGCTTAGGGAATCCAAAGTACAACATATAATAAGTACCCTGTATCAAGATTGATGCAAAACAAGTTAAAGAGAGAGATTTAGCAAAAGAAACCCACTTCTGGGGTCATTTGGGTGGACTTTCCATATCTCTGGCCCCCCTTTGTCGATTTTGCTGACCGTTAGCTGAGCGAATAGAATCGAAGGGAAATCATCCCGCACACACTCATGTTAAAAAAAGATGGCGTCTTTGTGCACACAGTTTTGCTCCAGAGTGAAGCTGTCTCTAGGTCTGAAATCTCAAACCCGAAAAGCAGATTTATTGCTCATGGATTATCATAAATCATTCAAAGTGACTTCAGCATCGTTTTTATCGTTTTAATGCCATTGAAGACCACTTTTGACCAGACTACTACACAGGTGAGCCATTTTGCTGTTTTTGGCTAACTAGCTCCATATGTTTTAATGTGTATTCTTGTTATTATCTCCGAGAATTCGTATAATTGAGTGATAATGAGGGGACCCATCGATTCTGTGTCCCCTCACAATGTGAAACGATGGGTTGAGATGTGCAGAAAAGATAAATAATAAGGTTTTGTGAGTGAATTTCGGTGCAGTCATCTGTTAGCATTTTTCGCATTGTAAATAAAAATGGTCAGTTAGATGGAAATAAAACATTCATAGTTTATTAAATGAACATGCCCTCAGACACTGTTTCCTGCAAGATGTTGCAGGAGGCCCCCGGAACCGGGGTCTCTCGGGCTTAACAGGATACATGAAAATAAACATAAATACGGTAGGATTGTTATTCACGTCGGTGGTAATGATGTTCGTTTACGCCAATCAGAATGCACCAAACTTAATGTGGAGTCGGTGTGTAGTTATGCTAAAACAATGTCGGACATCGTAATCTTCTCTGGTCCCCTCCCCAATCTGATCAATGATGACATGTATAGCCGCACGTCATCATTTCAGCGCTGGTTGTCTTGGTGGTGCCCAGCAAACAATGTGGGCTTCGTAAATAATTGGACAGCCTTCTGGGGAAAACCTGGTCTGATTAAGAGAGACGGCATTCATCCTACATTGGAAGGTGCAGATCTCATTTCGGCAAACATTTCAAGGCTTTGTGGACTTAATCCATGACAAACTAGAGTTGAGACCAGGAGGCAGAGTCGCAGTCTTACACGCTTCTCTGCGCTCTCTCCTAGGCAGTCACCCATAGGAATCCCGAACCCAATAAAATACCCAATATTAGCGGTGTGTGTGTCTGCCCAAGGACAATTTAAGGTAAAACCTAATAGAGGTGTCATACATAATAACTAGGGCCGGGACTTTAACGCGTTAATTAAGATTAATTAATTACACAAAAATTAACGCGTTAAAAAAATTAACGCATTTTAATCGCACTTTAATCGCACTTATTTTTGCACAGCGGAACGTTTCTCACTGGATGAGTTTCAGGCGTACCGATTATACTGGAGCACCAACTAACGTTCATGACTTCAGCATGGGACTTCAAACAACAACAAACCACGGTGAACAATAGTCAAACATGAACGAACAAGCTGATGAGACCGCTTTGGTCGGCCCCGTGGATGGGATATTTAGTTTTAAAAAACCCGGGGCCATCTAGTATTGAGCTCGGGCAATGAAGCCTCACCTGCTGGTTGCCCGATCGGGCAATCTATTATGCCAGTATCATGCAGCTCGCGGATCTAGTAATGAGTGACCCGACAGCTAAACATATCTATAACTAGTTTAGGTAGTTTGAGAGGTAATTAAAATAGCTACGTGTGATATTCTAACCTGAAGTGTGTGTTTTGTTCTGCTCACCGCTGCATGTGATGCAGAGCTGCGTGTCGAGTCTCGACTCGTCAGCAGCAGCTGATCTCTCTCTCCCCGTCAGATTAGACTTCACTTGCGTTTATGTCCATATCGATCAGATCCAGCTAGTTCTAGCTAATGATATGACTACCTGCTTATTAAAAGACAACTACACAATAAGTGTCACTATGCAACTGGATGAGGCCACAAAGTATAGCGCAGCATTATGCATTTGTTTACATGCCCACCGGAACCCCGAGGCATTACCAACAGATCAACGCACAATCAACCCATACAGGACATCTCTTTATCCACATTAAGTGTTAGACATTAGAGTTGACTATTCTTGTCTGTCACATACTATTCTTGTCTGTCACATAAGTGGCGCAACTGAAGCGGTATTGCTCTAAAGGGAAATTATTTTGACCGAAGATATTTAGATTTGCCGGCTAACAGGAACTCTGACGTGTGCTTCGCGGATGCGCTCGGCTCCTCTCGACTGCTGCTCGGGTCTGCTCGGTCAGCTTCCGGATGAGGAGGCATTTGTTCGACCAACTTACAGTAGTTAACATTACAAACATTTTTAACAGGGGCCATAATAGTGTAAATAATGTTTGTTTTGGCAGTTATAACTGAATGTAATGTTTTCTACTTTTTTCCATCTGGGAAGGCATTTGCCTTCATCAGATGGAAAGTGTTTTGACCAACAACTTAAGTATTTCTTAAAGCTATGCAGGGCATGCAAGCGAGCAAACACAAACAAGAACAAACAAACAAGTGAAATGAAGAATACAATTGAAATTGTACAATATAATGTTGTGGTGGTTCATCTTATAATTCAGTCTAGAGAATGCACCAGACAGCATCTAAGACCTGCAAAAATTAAAAAATGTCTAGGGGGACAGAGGCCCCCCAAACCCTTCGTGCCATTTCGTCCGCATGCATTTTTCAGGGCAATCTCTATTGGGCTCAGGGCCATCTGTAAATTAGCTTGGATGGCCCTGTGCTTAAAAATGTGATTTTTAAAAATGCGATTAAAAGTGCGATTAATTTCGATAAATTAATTACAAAGCCTCTAATTAATTAGATTAATTTTTTTAATCGAGTCCCGGCTCTAATAATAACCTAATAAAAGTAAATGTAACAACTACTACAGTGCAACAAAACAGGAGGATTAAATGTGGTCTCTTAAACATAAGATCTCTAGCGTCTAAAGCAATATTGGTAAATGATTTAATATCAGATTATAATATTGATATATGCTGTCTCACTGAAACTTGGTTGAGACATGAAGAATATGTCAGAATAAATGAGGCCACTCCACCCAGCCATGTCAACACTCATATTGCTCGAGGCATGGGCCGAGGAGGTGGAGTTGCAGCAATCTTTGACTCAAGTTTACTTATCAATACTAAACCAAAATTAAATTATACCTCTTTTGAAAGCCTCGTTTTTAGTCTTACGCATCCGACCTGGAAAACTTTGCAGCCAATCTTATCTGTTACAGTGTATCGTGCACCAGGTCCTTATTCAGAATTCTTATCAGAATTCTCTGAGTTTTTATCAACTTTGGTTCTTAAAACAGACAAAGTAATTATTGTAGGTGACTTTAATATTCATGTTGACGATGATAAAAATAGCCTTACTGTTGCATTTAACTCTATATTAGATTATGTTGGTTTCTGTCAGAGTGTAAACAAACCAACCCACTGCTATAATCACACTCTCGACCTGGTTCTGACTTATGGTATTGAAATTGAGCAACTATTAGTCAAACCGCATTATCCTGCTTTATCCGACCATTTCTTAGTAACTTTTGAAGTACTGTTACTAGACTACAAAGCATTAGTCAAAAGCTCTTGCAGCAGAAACCTATCTGTTCGTGCTATAGCCACATTTAAGGAAGAGATTCCACCAATACTTAACTCGATAGCATGTCTGCATGTAGGGGAGGAAACTTGTACATTCAGTCTAGAGAATGCAAAATGTACACCACCCCAAATTGATCATGTTGTTGATAGTGCTATAGATGCGCTGCGAATAAAATTAGACTCTGTTGCTCCTTTGAAAAAGAAGAAAATAAAACAACATAGATTAGCTCCATGGCATAATACCGAAACCCGCAAAATAAAGCAAAAGTCTAGACAACTTGAAAGGATATGGCGTTCCACTAAACTTGAAGAATCTCGTTTAATTTGGCATATTACTCTCAATGAATATAAGAAAGCACTGCGTAAAGCGAGAGCAGCCTACTACTCTTCATTAATAGATGAGAATAAGAATAATGCAAGATTTCTTTTCAGCACTGTAGCCAGGCTGACAGAGAGCCACAGCTCCATTGAGCCTTCTATTCCCATAGCACTCAGTAGTAATGATTTTATGTGCTTTTTTAACGATAAAATTGTTACTCTTAGAAACAAAATTAATGACCTCTTGCCTTTAACCAGTATAGTGTTATCAACAGCTCCCGGAATCGTAAGTTCTAATATTACACTAGATAGTAAACTAGAATGCTTTTCAGCCATTAACCTTGAACAATTACATTCAATGATTCTTTCTTCTAAACCATCAACGTGCATGTTAGACCCAATTCCAACTAAGCTGTTGAAGGAAGTTTTTCCATTAATTAGCACTTCTTTATTAAATATTATGAATATGTCTTTATTATCAGGCTATGTTCCACAATCATTCAAAGTAGCAGTGATAAAACCGCTTCTTAAAAAGCACAACCTCGATCCAGAGGTTTTAGCCAACTATAGACCCATTTCTAATCTTCCGTTCCTCTCAAAAATTCTTGAGAAAGCGGTCGCAAAACAGTTGTGTGATTACTTAAAAAACAATGATTTATTTGAAGATTTTCAGTCTGACTTTAGAACACATCATAGCACAGAGACAGCTCTGGTTAAAGTCACAAATGATATTCTAATAGCCTCAGACAAGGGACTTGTCTCTATTCTTGTTTTGCTCGATCTCAGTGCTGCATTTGATACTATCGACCATGATATCCAATTGCAAAGACTAGAGCACTTGTTTGGCATAGAGGGAACTGCTTTAGGTCCTATCTATCCGCTCTCAGTTTGTACGTGTTACGGTGTAGAGCGAAGGAAGCAGGTAGGACCCAAATGCAGATAAAAGTGAAAAGAATTCCTTTATTTCAAGGCTATATATATATATATATATATATATATATATATATATATATATATATATATATATATATATATATATATATATATATATATATATATATATATATATATATATATATACATACATACATACAGGCAAAACAGAACACTCACCGACGAACTAGTCATAACACAAGACGAACCAACACTCAAGGGCTAAGGCCGTGACTCTCAGGGGCCCGGGATCGAGGGTGAAGGCTGTGGCTCTCAGGGGACCGGGATTGACGGTGAAGACTCCGGCTCTCAGAGGGCCGGGCTCGAGGGCGAAGACCGGACAGCTCCGGAGGCCGGGCAGGAACCTGTGTCGACCGGACCGGACCTGGAGGCCGGGCAGGAAAGCGCTGATGGGACAGCTCCGGAGACCGGGCAGGACCCGGTGTCAGCCGGACAGAAACCGGAGCCGGTCGGACAGGCTTCGGCAGGATCCCCCACGGAAGTGGACCAGGAGTTGGCAGGAACCCCGGCGAGACAGGTGATGGACACAGGGTTGGCAGGACCCCCGGCAGGGGAGTAGACGGCTGGACCTCCAACGAGAAAGGAGAAGGAGCTGGCAGGCCCCCCGGCAGGAGAGTAGACGGCGGAACCTCCAACGGGACAGGACATGGAGCTGGCAGGACCCCCGGCAGGAGAGTAGACGGCGGGACCTCCAACGGGACAGGACAATGGGTTGGCAGGACCCCCGGCAGGAGAGTAGTCGGTGGGGCCTCCAACGGGACAGACATACGACTGGCAGGACCTCCGGCAGAGGAGTAGTCGACGGAGCCCCCAACGGGACGGGACCCGGAGTAGGGACCCGAGAGGAGACTCGAGAGGAGACTCGAAAGAGGAACCAAGGGGGAACTCGAGAGGGGACTCGAGAAGGGACTCGAAAGGAGACTCGAGAGGAGACTCGAGAGGGGAACCAAGGGGGAACTCGAGAGGGGACTCGAGAAGAGACTCGAGAGGGGAACTAGAGGAGGGACTAGAGGAGGGACCTCGAGAGGGGCCTCGCGAGGGGAACTAGAGGAGGGACGAGAGGAGGGACTAAAGGAGGGACTAAAGGAGGGACTAGAGGAGGGGACTCGAGGAGGGACTAGAGAAGGGACTAGAGGAGGGACTAGAGAGGGGACCTCGAGAGGGGACTTGTGAGGGGACCAAGAGGAGGGACTAGAGCAGGGACTAGAGCAGGGACTAGAGGAGGGACTAGAGGAGGGACTAAAGGAGGGAACTCCAGAGGGGACTCCAGAGGGGACTCCAGAGGGAACTCCAGAGGGGACTCCAGAGGGGACTGGAGAGGGGACTCCAGAGGGGACTGGAGAGGGGACTCGAGAGGGGACTCGAGAGGGGACTGGAGAGGGAACTCGACAGGGGACCTGTGTCGGTCGGTACGCCGACAGGACTCGGGGAGCTGGCGTCGGCTGGAGAGCCAGCAGGAGACGAGGTGCTGGAGTCGATCGGTACGCCGACAGGACACGGGGAGCTGGTGTCGGCCGGAGACGAGGGGCTGGAGTCTAAACCATGGCTGTTGGGGCCAGCACTGGAGCCGGAACCATGGCTGTTGGGGCTCGGGCTGCTAGCCTGGCCTTGCGACGACTCCTCTTAGCAGCTGCCTGAATACTCCGTGGACCTCCATAAGCCAGACGAGTTCCGGAATACGACTCCTGGACAGGAGCAGGAACTGGGGCAGAAGCACGGGTTGACTTCAGGCGGAACCCACCAAGGCGTATGGTGCCAGATTGGAATTGGGAGACATGGAGCTAGCATGCCTAGGGCTAGCAGGCCGGGAATCACATGCTTGAAGGAAGTCCAAAATCCAGTCAGGTAAGAACTCAACAAAACATGGCTTCTCTGCTGCCAACCGGAGCGCCTCTACCAGAGCGGCCCTCTTCTGCCGAACACTGGACGCTCCCTTCCACCAATCGAAGCAGCAAGCCAGATAGAAGGTTAAATGCTGCAATTCAACCTCCCATGGATCATCTGCTGGGTCCATTTGTTGGTTGGTTCGTAATGTTACGGTGTAGAGCGAAGGAAGCAGGTAGGACCCAAATGCAGATAAAAGTGAAAAGAATTCCTTTATTTCAAGGCTATATATATATACAGGCAAAACAGAACACTCACCGACGAACTAGTCATGACACAAGACGAACTAACACTCAACACTGGGAGACAGGGGAATTTAAACACAGGGTAACTAGACACAGGTGGGGACAATCAGGAAATTAGACGCACCAGGGAAACTAACGACAGGAGGAAAAACACAGGGAAAAGGACCAGACAATATACCAAGCAGAAAACATGACGGGGAGAACAGCAAAACACCCAACCTAAGACATAGAAAACGTGACAAAACAATAATCGTAACAGTACGTGTTAACGATGAATCTTCCATGCAAACCAAAGTTAGCCATGGAGTGCCACAGGGCTCAGTGCTCGGACCTATTTTGTTCACATTATATATGCTTCCGTTAGGCAATATTATAAGGAATCATTCTGTAAACTTTCATTGTTATGCGGATGATACTCAACTATATTTATCAATCAAGTCTGATGAAATTAATCATCTAAATAAAATTCAAGACTGCCTTAAGGACTTAAAAACGTGGATGACCTTAAACTTTTTGATGTTAAACACGACCAAAACTGAAGTTCTTGTACTTGGCCCGAAGAATCTACGAAACAAATTATCTAAAGATATACTAACTATAGATGGCATTAATTTGGCCTCCAGTGAGACTATAAGGAATCTTGGTGTTATATTTGATCAGGATTTATCCTTTAACGCCCACATAAAATCAATTTCAAGGACCGCCTACTTCCATCTACGTAACATTGCAAAAATCAGGCATATCTTGCCTCAAAACGATGCAGAGAAACTAGTCCATGCATTTGTTACTTCTAGGCTGGATTATTGTAACTCTTTATTATCAGGGAGTACCAAGAAGTCAATCAAGTCGCTTCAGCTGATTCAAAATGCTGCGGCTCGTGTACTAACCAGAGTTAGGAAAAGGGACCACATTACTCCTGTTCTGGCTGCCTTACACTGGCTCCCTATAGAACACAGGATAGAATTTAAAATTCTTCTTCTCGCCTACAAAGCCCTTAATGGGCAGGCGCCATCTTACCTTAAAGAACTCATTATACCCTACTGTCCTACTAGGGCATTGCGTTCCAAGAATGCAGGGTTGTTGGTTGTTCATAGAGTCTCTAAAAGTACAATGGGAGCCAGAGCCTTTCCTTATCAAGCTCCACATTTGTGGAATCAGCTTCCAGTTTGTGTTCGGGCGGCAGACACCCTATCCGTTTTTAAGAGTGCGCTTAAGACCTTCCTTTTTGATAAAGCTTATAGTTAGGGCTGATTAGATTCAGCCCCTAGTTTTGCTGATATAGGCTTAGTTTGTCGGGGGACATCTTACTTCTTCCTTCTCTCTGTCTATACCTGTGTACTCTCATGTTCCGATTAACCCAGCTTCCCCAAATGTCTTTCTTTTTGGTGTCTATATACGCTGGGATCCGGAGTCATGGATGATCCTGCGGTCCTGTGTCCTGGATCGCGAGTCGTGGCTGTGGTCCTGGATCATCGGTCCTGGATGGATATCCTCGTGGATTCATCTTCCTATTATACACACATGCATTTCCAAACATTTGGACTACCTATGTTGCAAATGTATTATCTTTTAAATTTACACACGGCATCTATTGCACGTCTGTCCGTCCTGGGAGAGGGATCCCTCCTCTGTTGCTCTCCCTGAGGTTTCTCCCATTTTTCACTTTAAACTGGGTTTTCTTTGGAAGTTTTTCCTTGTACGATGTGAGGGTCTAAGGACAGAGGGTGTCGTATTGTCATACTGATATTCTGTACACACTGTGAAGACCACTGAGACAAATGTAACATTTGTGATATTGGGCTATATAAATAAACATTGATTGATTGATTGATTGATTAACACAAACCTTACATTTATGCATGTGCATGTGTCAGGAAGTCTCCCAAATAATTCTGAGGGGCCTATCCTATTTTTGTAATGAAATGATCATGTGCTAATCCATTATAGTCTAGATGGAAATAGGGGTCCACGCGCACCCCTCGGAATTTGTTATGCCACCTGATTTTTCTTAATCCTTAAAGTGTCTACTTTCAGAATCTGCCAGGTGCCAAGCTGAAATAATGTCCGAAAGGCTCCATTGTTAACCCTTTATTGCACCTAACCCAAAACCGAAACATTAAAATGTGATGTAGCAAGAGGCATAACCTTTGAAGTAAACAACATACAGAGACAAATGAATAAAAATGAACTTGTACAGGAAGACACTGGAAAGTGAAGGTTTTCCTAATCCTGAATACCGCAGTGAGAAATTTGCAAGACGTTTACAAGGAGACAAAGACATATCTCGTGAACTCACATTCTCAAAGGTACCACCAAAAATAGCATGTTTACAGGATTATTACATTTTTAGCTGCAAACTGTGAAAACGTCCAACACATTAATGCTCTCAGTTAATAACAAAGTTAAACCAATTGTATTCATACATCCAGCACTTTTCTGGTTGTCTTGAGTTGAACCTTATATACAGCTCAAGCATTACTGTAGATGAAGCAGTTAAATGTGCGTACAAACTTGGAACATCTGATCAACTACAAGAAGCAGCACTCACCCTCAATACTCACATTAAAAAGGCATTCAAAGAGTCAAAGGAGCTACCATGGCCCCCAACTGCACAGGAGCTGGATGCTGTGAAAATGGATGAACTGCTCCCAGAGCATCTTGTACAATTTCTGAGCTCAGTGGTGACTGGGACACTTGATGAAGAAAAGTGTGAGAAGACGCAGAGGCTGGTCTATTCGATTACACAAGATGTGTGTCGAGCAGCAACTAACAGCAAGTGGAAACTCCCAAAGCACATCCTCCTGTGTGCCACACTTCGGCACCTCTATCGAAGCAAACAGGTGAGTGATCAGCTAACTTATTGCTTATGAGGTCCTACATTGTCATTGCTCAACTATGCTTCATACAGGTATTTGATATTGATAACAAATTTGTTTATCTTTACAGCTCACAACCATCCTTTCACGACTAGGACACTCAGAGACATATGACTTCAGTATGGAACTTGAGACAGCCATGGCCAAGGCTTTTGACGAAATGTCCACCAACCTGACCCCTCAACTCATCACTGGCGAGGGAAACACTGTTTTTCACAGCGAGTGGGACAACCTGAACAGAATCACCACCAACGTTCATGGTTCAAATGTGGTAAACAGCGCCGGGGGGAATCATGATTCAAGAAGTGAAGGAGAGCCATGTGAGCACCAAGAAAAAGAACCCTTCCTCTCTATGACAGGTCATCCAAGATGAGAAGCCTTAAGATCACGCCTCCCGAGACGCTGCCAGAGCTGGCATTCAAAAGAGAATGCCAACTTTACCCCTCCTGCTGAGAACCAAGTGTCATATGATGCCTCACTGTTGCAGTACAACACCCACCTCCTCAGCAGATGGTTGAGCAGCCAGGGCAAGCAGCAAGTGCGTGGATTTGGTGGTTTTATTTCAAGCACAGGGAAAGTGCCTCTTAGGAAATCTACCATTGACTTTTACACCCCCATCAACCAGCCCATTACAGACAATGCAGTAGTGTATGAGCCACTCAAGAGATCTGAGGCAGCAACTGAGGAGGTTGGACAGCCATACACCATCAACACGTTTGACCTGGGAGTCGTCATGAAAGCCTGTCCTATAGTATGGAAGTACGAGGAGGAATTCAGTAAGCATGTGAATCTCATTGGCAAGTTCCACACAGCCATGAATTATATGGGCAGACTCACTGGGCGCAAGTGTCTTAGAGCTGGCTACGCAGAGATCCTCATAGAAGCTGGCCTCGCAAACAGTGGTTGCCTGAAAAATATCCTGAGCGGGAAGTCATATGCCAAGGCTCTCTTCAGTCTGAAGGCGGTCACAGAGGCACTCGAACGGTTGCTGTTCAATGTTTTTCTAGAGGAGGAGAAACCAGACATCCCATATGAGATCCTCTTCAATCTCATCCACTCTTGCACTTCTGAGAGCCTCAACTCCACTCTGAAGGATCCCACACTGCTCAAGCTGATTGGTGACTACCTCCAATACCAACCAAGACAAGGTACGCAGGGGCCACCTGGGCAAAACGGTCATGTTCTGGCTCTCCATGATGGATCATGCACAAAGATTGTACAGGAAGAAATCAAAATCCTGCTATATACATTCAGGTCGAGGACATATAACTGGTACCTCTCTGCTCTACAGCCACAGTCAGACTCCCTCAAAACACTTGTGGCCAGGGTTTTATACATGTTAAGCCCCTCCCCATAGGATAATCCACTATTTATACCCCTAACCAATGCCATTCTAATCTACAAACACATTCACAATGCAAGACAAATTACCCAAACACACCACATCAAAATAGGTCAACATATTATCTCTTTGACCACAGAAGCCCCAAACAATAACATTTTTATACTTGCAAGAAAAGTGCCACCCGCGCCCATGCACTACATGGTATGCTCCAATTGCGCACAGGTGTTCCCACTGATTGAGCCTCTACTTAAGGCTGCTTCTTTCTGTGGCTCTTTTTGAAGGAGAGGGTAAGCAGGTTACTTGCAAAAAGCAGGTTTTTTTGCAAGTAACCAGGTTACTTGCAAAAAGACTTCCAATAAATTAGGTTTGAACAAACAATGACTTGGGTTTTATTTGATCAAATGTGTGTTACCCTCAGTGTGCCTTTTACCATGCCCCTATGCCAACTGTGATGAAGGCTTCTTCTTCACAAGGCCTTTCTCACAAACATCGACCTCTCCCATCCTGGTGCTCTTGATTACATCAAGCTTGGAGCTATAGCTGTTGCACGATCATTGATCCCAGGGGCTCTCGCAGCAGTTGACAAGACCATGGAGGAGACATTCATGAGGTTTGCTAAGACTTCAGGTATGTCAGTTTGTGGACACAAACATAGTCACCTATATTTAATTTCCATGTTCAGGTTGGTTGTGACGCTAAAATTCAGACTTCTCCCTCTCTA
Organism: Champsocephalus esox; assembly: GCA_036324585.1. Taxonomy (NCBI): domain Eukaryota; kingdom Metazoa; phylum Chordata; class Actinopteri; order Perciformes; family Channichthyidae; genus Champsocephalus; species Champsocephalus esox. The sequence continues at coordinate 35,266,880 of CM070486.1, read as the reverse complement.
CATTGCAGGTGGTCTACTAGGTCTCTTCAACAACTGTGGCACATACCAGAAATGGTGCCGCACAACCTCTGCCCGTGCTCAGCTCTATGAGCTTACTCTTGAGATGTGTGGCATGATGGACGACCCTGACATGCCGAAAGCAGGCAAGCACCGTGAGCTGGAGCCTGCCCAAATCAAAAAGTCTGAATTAGCGGTGCAGAGTGTCATCTCTGCCATCAATGGCTTCACAAACCCCTGGAGAATCCCAGACAAAAGTCGACTGTACTCCCTCGCATCTGGAGCTCCCATCGATCCAGAGGTTGAGGCTGACGTGCTGCGGGCCGAGGCTGCAGGCAGGGCTGCCAAGGAGCAGTTCATCCAAGAGCGCTTCATTTCCAAGAGGAAAGACTTCTTTGATCGCCTCAAGAAACTTACGCTCAAGACAATGGATTACTGCAGCAAGAGGGTCAAACTTACATCTGCGCAGGTGAAGGTGGATATTGATTTTACTTATACCATTTGCATATTTGATTACACAAAAACATTATTCAGAAAGGAATGAAACCGTAAAACTCTGTTGTATTTATGCCTTCCTCATTTCCTTATTTTCCATTCCAGCTCTTTGTGTACAAGGAGCAGAGCAACCTCGCCTTTCAGCTGCTCGTTAAGTCGCAGATTATGGAGATGCCCATCAACCTTGAGGAACTCATGCGGTATCCCCTCTCACCTGTTCCTCATGCCCTTGGCTCTCTGGATGGCTATTTTGCTAAAACCAACAAGGCCACTATCCTTCACCATCTGCTGCAGGACAGGGATGAAGACGTACCTTACCCCAATGATGCCCTCTTCATACAGGATGGCAACGCTCTCTTCCACATGATGTCCAACCTCCCACCAACAGCCGGATTGTCCTGTACATCCACCAGGCTGTCAAATGGGTGTACAAGTCCAGTGTGGTGAGGACACCTGACACAGATATCCTGATGATCCTCCTCTTCCATGCCAGCAGGATCAACCTCTCCATCTACCTTGACCACGGCTCTGGCAAACATCGCACACTGATAAATGTGACAGAACTGTCGGAATTACTGGGCCCTGACTACTGTAGCACACTGCTGGGATTCTACGTCTTTACTGGGGAGGACTGTACCAGCGCTTTTTAAGGCAAAGGCCAGGTGAATCCCCTGAAGAAGCTGGAGAAGACTCCTAAACTCCACAAAGCTTTCAGGCAGCTTGGTGCAGACTGGATGGTCACTGATGAGCTTCAAGAGGAGATGGAGAGCTTCACCTGCATTATGTATGGCCAAGCACGGATTACATCAGTTGACACAGTACGGGTGAAAATGATGAGAAAGATGATCGGCGCTGACAAAGTCCTGGACTCTAAGTCAAAAGTAGACCTGGAATGCCTGCCTTCCCCCAAGGTCTGTCTCATTCCACATGTCCAGCAAGCCAACTACAGAGTCACCTTCTACAAGAGAGCAGACAAGGCAATAACCGAGAGCCCAAAACCACATGATCCAGGCATGGGCTGGGAGAATACAGGAGAAGAGGAGGTGTTGGAACCGGTCTGGGCAATTGGACCCATCCTCCCTCCTTCTCTTATTGAGGTACTGGCTCAGAGAGCAGAGTCAGAAGAGCACGCAGCTCTTGACAAGGTGACCGACTACGCCAACAATAACTTGTCTGTGGGTGAAGTGGATGGAGAGTGCGAGCATGAGGATGAAGAGCTGGAGATGGAAGAAATTGAATTAGAAGATCTCTTCAGTGACGATGAAGATGATGAGTAGTTTAGGTCAGCAAGTTGGTAGTGACATGAAAAGGTAAATGTATTCATTGTTCAAGTTGTAATAATATCACACTTTACATAATCTTTCATGTTTGATTTTGGTGGAATAAAGAGTTAAAAATAAACCCAACAAGATTTTATTTAATAATTTCATTTCATTTAAAGGATTACAGAAAAACTGATTGTGAACATATATTCACCCTATGTGTTGAAAAGGTAGTTGGTCATACACACATGTTTGGTCATTTCTTGCTGTTTTTGTCCAGAAATACAGTCAAAATGTTGTCAAATGTCAAAAAATAACCATTCCAGTGAATTCCTAGGATCAGAATTGTATGGAAAAATGTATTATTAATAATAATAATAATAATTCCTTATATTTATTATAGCGCTTTTCCAGATGCTCAAAGCGCTTCACAAATACACATTACACATACATGCAATGGTCATGTACTGTGGACAATACCCACATTCATTTGTCTCTGTATGTTGTTTACTTCAAAGGTTATGCCTCTTGCTACATCAAATTGTAATGTTTCGGTTTTGGGTTAGGTGCAATAAAGAGTTAAAAATGGAGCCTTTCGGACATTATTTCAGCTTGGCACCTATCAGATTCTGAAAGTAGACACTTTAAGGATTAAGAAAAATCAGGTGGCATAACAAATTCCGAGGGGTGCGCATGGACCCCTATTTCCATCTAGACTATTTCTTTGAGTTGTCTTCCCTCAGAAAAACATCCCTATCAGGTGTTAACCCAATAACTAGGACAGCTCTGAAGGCCAAGGGTCAGAGAGAGAGGGTCACACTCTCCGGCTGCAGAGAGCACCCCCAGGCACGGGCAAGGAGGCACGAGGTCGTTCGAGATGAGAGGATGCTACTCTTCACCTTTCTGCTGAGAGGGGGTCCTTCTCTTCACCTTTCTGCTGAGAAGGGGTTCTTCTCTTCACCTTTCTGCTGAGAGGGGTTTCACCTCTTCACCTTTCTGCTCGGTGGGCTCAAGCAAACAACCCTGCAGGACCAGCGAGGGCTTCAGAGGCTTCTATAATACAAGGTTGGAGGAGCAGATGTCTTCCTAATAGGGGTGAACTGGCCATCTGGAGAACCACAGAGCGGCCGGTCATCAAGGGCCGTAAACGGCCGGCACTTTAAAAAAAAAGGTTTAACGTCATCATTTAAATTGCGCTGACGGCCGACAGAAGATGACAGCGGCCGCTAATGTAGTTGTGTGGTTCTTATGTCAAAATATCACACACAAAGAAGAAAAAAGACCGGCCACACGAAGAGAAGGGATTAGACGCCACGGCAGACAGGGAGAATGAAAAAACATGGTTAAAAATCAAAGAAAACGAAAAGAAAAAGGTGGGCCGAGAAGGCAAGAGAAATAAAGGTGAAGTCACTCGCAGGTGAAGCATATAAATGTCGCAAATTGACAGACCTTTTTGGCAGCAGCGCTGCTACAAGCACTATCATCAGCAGCTTAAAACAAGTGCAAGATGATGAAGAGAATGATGTGGGCGCGAGTTCAGATATACAGCCAGCCTCCTGCGTTCATGATGAGGGACAAAGTTGAGCTGCTGGAAGAACCTGCTCAACTGGCACGTATACAAGTGCAGGGCAAGAGGTGGATGAGAATTATCCCCTGAACTCTGTGGCGTTTTCTCCTGGAGGTCAAGGGAAGCCAGGCTTCCCCGGTTTTTTGCATTGTAGTTATAATATTAATAAATAAATAAAAACACTTTAGTTTCGGTAATTATTCTGCCGGCCAGTCTCTCCCCCGTTCTCATTGAGTATTTTACAAAGAATGAAACAGCGCCCCTCTAGATGTTATGGTGAAACAGTAGATTGCACTCTTTTGCGAGAGGAGGCCAGCCGAAATTGGCTTCCCTTGGTGAAAGAAAATTGAGGGATTGACCAATCAGATAAGGCTCACATCATGCCTCACAATCCAATAAAATCGCATCAACTTCAGTTTGTAATGTAGCTGTCATCACTGCCCTTAAAAAGTAGCAAGGAACAGAAGCACGTACAATTATGGAGGGTGGAGATTTGGAGTATTTCATCAAAAATAATTTTACTAAACTTCTGCTACAGCAGCAACTACAAATGAAATCTGATGACAGGCCAATGATCAAACTGGAGCTGTGTACAGATACGAAAAAAGGAGTGAATCGGACGTAAAACTTTAAATAATAAACAGCGGATTTCTAACATTTGACATGTCATGTGGCCGGACTGGGTCAGTTTCCAGGGCTGAATGTTAGTCCCAGTCCGCCCCTGCTTCCTAACCTCTCCCATCACGGGGGGAGACCTGGATGCGCCACATGGAATACGCAGTTGCACTGCTCTCAAGCAAATAGCAGAAGGAATGCAGGCAGATGAGCCTCCGTTTCACTGGGGGATCATACAGTGCTCACTGAATGAGCCACACAAAAGCAGAGCAATTGGGGGGGGGTTGAAATATGGCGCTCTGATGAAGACGAGTTTGAGCTAATCAGCAACTCAGTGCTAATCTACAGTATCAGGATGCCTTTACACTAGGGATGTTAAAATTCACCGATTCGAATCGGTGCACCGGCATAAACGTTCAAGATGCGAGTGCACTGGTTGAAAGAGTGCACATCGGCTACAGTTTAGGTTGAACTCGCGATGCATCGGCTGTAGCGTCTTTGCATCGGTAAAATAACGATACATTCATATAATATCCTCTCATCCTGTCAGCACTCAGCGGAGACGATCTTTGATCTTTGCTTCGCACTACGGAGGCCGAGAGTCTCAGTTATCAACACACATGAAGTCGAGGAGAAAGATAAACACAGCGCACAGAAAAATACCTACAAATTAAATGTTTGGCAACACTTCGGATTTTTCAAGAAAGACGGTCAACTTGAAAAATCGCTCGCAGATTGTAAATGATGCCGTGCCGCTTTAAAGTACACAAGTAGTACGAGGAACTTAGCGACGCAAATAAAGAGACGACATGGGGTCTGCGGCTGAAAAGAGAAACCTGAAAGTTAGACATTTGAGTTAAATCACTCAGAGGCATTCTGTCAGAGAGTGGTGTTTATTTTACAGCAGCCTGTGACTGCCAATAATAGTTTAAATGTCTTCCTCACTGTAAGCAGTTATGAAATACCTGTTTGTGAAAGGTTCTTTGTATTCTTTATTGTTCATATAGAAACCACTGCTTTCTGCTCACTGGTGAGTTAGCCTATGGATGAGTGTTCAGCACATCAGTCAGCAGCTGTATGGGCATTGCTCGGTGGTAGCTGTTATCAGCACATTGTTAATCATGGGCAATGCAACCTTACATTGTTTAGCTGTGAGGTGTTATAACATTGTACTGTACTCTGGAGACAGAGGACAGAACTACGCTTGTGAAAAGGCCAGTTTGTGAAAGGTCCAAGTGTTTGTTTTGTTTAAGGTAAAACAAGCAACAGCATGATGGGATGTACAAGTAGAGAGAACCAAATATGTAAAGCACTTTTTTGTTAATTTATGATTTGCTGCATATGAGGAATAAAACAAAATCCTCTGTCGTACCATATTGAAGTATCATTATTTTGCATCGTGTTGAATCGCATCGTATCGCCCCGTATCGCATAATGTTGAATCAAATCGTATCGAACTGTATCGCAACAGGGGTGAATCGTATCGTATCGCATCGCCTGGTGTTTCAAAGGTATCGTTAATGTATCGTATCGTTGGCAACGTATCGAGATGCGCATCGCATCGGCCTCAGTGATGGAGATGCACATCCCTACTTTACACACCAGACACTCGGTGTCATAAAGGGAGGAGACATGTTCTTCCAGCTCTCGTACAAAGATGAACTTTGAATTGAATGACCAGATGTTTAACATGCTTAAATATACTCCTAAGTTATTATTTCATATGTGACATATGTAAGAAAAGGGAGGGAAGAGTCAATTATATTGAGTAATTTATTTTATATTGGGTAATTTATTTCTCAAACCTGTCTTATGGAAGAGAAAATGTATTTCTGATAAACTAATATTTTATCAAAAGGTAAATGGTGAATTAATATAACATTTAGAATCATTGAGAAGGGGTTATATCCACAGAGACTAGCTCACCTTTAAATAACATGTCTCTGCTTTGGACTGATGAGTTTCTGATTCTTGCATGTTAAATGACTAACACAAACCTTACATTTATGCATGTGCATGTGTCAGGAAGGCTCCCAAATAATTCTGAGGGGCCTATCCTATTGTTGTAATTGAATGATAATGTGCTAATCCATTACCTTGTGTTGTCTTCACTCAGGAAAACATCCCTATCAAGTGTTAACCCAATAACTAGGACAGCTCTGAAGGCCAAGGGTCAGAGAGAGAGGGTCACACTCTCCGGCTGCAGAGAGCACCCCCAGCCACGGGCAAGGAGGCACAAGGTCATTCGAGATGAGAGGATGCTACTCTTCACCTTTCTGCTGAGAGGGGGTTCTTCTCTTCACCTTTCTGCTGAGAGGGGGTTCTTCTCTTCACCTTTCTGCTCGGTGCGCTCTAGCAGACAACCCTGCAGGACGAGTGAGGGCTTCAGAGGCTTCTATAAACTCTAAACAGTGATGCCACCATCATCATATCCTCTCAAGAGTCAAGTAGATGATGAGGATAAGGAGGGGTTGGTTTTGGTGGCTATATTAAAGAATGATATGAGATGTTTTGATGCAGTTTTTGTTGCCATTATCTTGTCTGAACATCCAGTATCAGGAAGTTCTGTGGTTGTTTGGGTACAATACCTTGTTGTTATTTTCAGCTACGGTATGTGTTACCCCATAAGCTACTCACCTTTCTCTGCATCTGTTGAATAGTTTGAGGTTGTCCAAAACTCTCTGCCAGGAAAATAACAGAAAAGGCAGAAACAACAGCCAGAGTCCCCAGTGTGATATACTGTAAGGCAGGTACTCAAAATATTCACCTGTACAAGGAGAAGGGGGAAATAAAAGTGTGTACAGAGCACCCAAACAACAAATAGGTGCTGATTATCCCCAGAAATGTGTCGATGTGCTTACACAAATTCAGGTTAAACTAGATAGTACCTGATATTGAAGACGAGTTGACTCACTCAGCTGTAACAAAAAAGTAGCAAGGCAGCTTCCTATTCTGGAAACAGTAATGCAAACGCCTTCCGCTGTGTTCCTGAGCACTGTTGGGTAAAGCTCTGCAGTGTAGGCGTACGTCAGGGATGTACCCAGTGGCGTAACAAGGTTGTGATTGGCCCCGGTGCAAATATTTTTTGGGGCCCCCCCGCCAACCTGATCGCACCAGAATGCGTGACTCCACCACGACTCCTTAACACCGCATTGCGTGGTGGAGTCACGAACTTTGTTACATTTACGTGTCGGCACCACGCAAACAACCCCAATGTAAAGTGAATGAGTCTCCTTTGTCGTGGTGCACACACGCATTTCTACAACGTCCTTCAGGGAGCTTTTATTCTATAACACGTTTTTAAAATCTACTTTATAACTTGTAGTAACTCACGGGAGGCTTCTTTTATTTTATTTGTATTCATAATCATTTTTATTTTTCGTCAGAATGTATTATGGTGCATTAGTTACGCATTTTTGTTCTCAAAAAACAGTGCATTGTGTGTAATACAACTGTGATTTGTATTACATTAGTTAGTTTTTAAGGAAGGCCAGAGCTTCAGCTGTGTCAAATAGATTGTTCCCTTTAGTTAACGTTTTTTAAAAGAACATTATATTCCGATTTGATCATGTCCCCTTTATTGTATTACGGAGAGCAATGTGAGCGTCCATTCCCATTGGACAACGGAGGATTTTACACCCGGAAGTAAGTATACTCTTTAATGTCGATTGATTTTACAGTGCTATCTGCACTACTCATCAACTCAAAAACACCAGATTATCCTTGTTGATTACACAACATTGATTGGTTTAAATTGTGTACAATGCTTTTGTAATTTTCCCCTTCGATTCGGAGAAACAAATATTTGTTCAGTTTAGGAAGGCCGAAGACACTACACTACCCAGAATCCTCAGCTATCGTTTGGGACTACACCATGTGCTTTGCTTGACAATGTTGAAGTTTACACTGAGCGACAAACAGCATTTTGAAATGGAATTAAACCCATCGACCGCGACACTATTCAAAACAGGAATCGAACGTCTCCTCCCCCCCTTAGGTCACAGGCTCCTCCAACAGTGCAACACAATAAAACAGATAAACAGAAAAAATAGTGCAAGTCAATACAAAAAGAAAAATAGTAAAAAGTGAAATAGTGCAATAAGAGTCTATACAAGTGATAGGAATATATGATATATTAGACAAATCATTTCTAAGTAGCAGCCAGATGAATGTTATGGATGTTATTTCAAAGTTCAGGTGTTTAATAGTCTTATGGCCTGTGAGATGAAACTGTCCCTGAGTCTGGTGGTTTTGGTCTGGATGTAAGATAAGATAAGATAAGATGGTACTTTATTGATCCCAATTTGGGACATTGTTTTTGTTGCAGCAGCATAAAAGAGGCATTTTACAATAAAACAAAACCACAAATAAACAAGAATAGAAAGAAAAGAAAAGAAAATAGAAAATATACGTGTTGAAATAGAAAACATACATGTAGATATTATATATGCAAATATACATATTCAAAAATATATGACAATGGAATATGGAATATCAAATATTGAACAGATCATATATGTGTACAATGTACAGCGAGGTTGTATTAGAGAAACTATGGAGCAGAGAGTTCTCTTCCAGCCAGAGGTGATTAGTTGTACGGAGTTATTGCAGTGGGCAGGAATGTGTTCCTGTATGGGTCCTTGTGACAGCGGAGCTGCAGCAGTCTGTTGGAGAAGGAGCTCCGTTGACTGTCTAGCTGCAGGTGGAGAGGATGGGTGGGTTATCCATCATGGACAACAGCCATGCCAGTGTCCTCCTCTCCACCACAGCTTCAAAGGGGTCCAGCTTGATGCCGATGACAGACCCAGCTTTCCTGATCAGTTTATTGATCCTGCTGGTGTCACCGGCTCTGATGCTGCCCCCCCAGCAGACCGCAGCAAAGAAGAGTGCATTAGCCACAACAGACTAGAAGATCTCCGGCATCTTGCTGCACACGTGGAAGGATCTCAGCTTCCTCAGAAAATAGAGTCTGCTCATCCCCTTCTTGTACACAGCGTCAGTGTTGATCCTCCAGTTCAGCCCATAAGTGCACTCCCAGGTACTATAGTCCTCCACAACAGCCACATCCTCTCCTAGAATGTGGCTGTTGTGCCAGACGGCAGCAGACAGAACAGTTTGTGGCTGGGGTGATGGGGGTCTTTTATAATCCTGAGGGCTTTCTTTAAGGTTAACCTGGTATTTTTACTGCATGTCAGGGACCAAGCAGTAAGACAACAGGACACAGGAGTGGTTTAAATAAACTAGGGTTTTTATTTACCCAAAAATCCACAAAACATCATATAAATAGCAAGGCCTATAAAAGAGGTCAACAGAAAATACCTCAAAGAAACATAACAGGGTGTTAACTCAACAAACGGACCTCCTACAATGAAAAACCAAGGAACCTATATAGTGGCTTGGCCAAACCAAGTTGAACCCAAGGGATAATTAATAGTAACAGAAAACACAGGACACTGACAAAACCCAAATCCCCCCCTTGACATGGAAGCAGGTGGTTTGTCCCAATTGGCTCCTTGCAGTATTTATGAGCCCTCAGCGCTCGGCCACGCCCTTTGCTGAACCAGGAAGTAACCTCCCCCAATGGACATGGTAACTCAAGAGACAAAGAAGGTAATTAATACAAACAAATACTTGTGTTTTAGCTGCTCTAAAATGTTTGAAGTAATGTCAGCTTACAATCAAATAAGGAGTTTACCATGTAGAGCAAATGTGTGGTGTTATTGGCATGTTTTATTGTAGCTGCACTAAAGCAAAACTACTGAAGATGAGGATGCAGTGTAGTTGGTTTACCCTGTGTGGCTGTGGCCATCACACACTCCCCCCCCTTCAAGACTCTCGCTGAAACAGCGAGAGAGGTAGTCAGCTGTGACATTGTCCTTGCCTGGGATGTGCTGAATGTTAAAGCGGAATGGTTGCAGTGCCAGGTACCACCGGGTAATCCTTCCATTGGTATCCTTCATCCTTCCCATCCACTGAAGCGCTTTATGATCAGTCTCCAGGGTGAATTCTCTACCCAGGAGGTAATACCGGAGAGAGTCGAGGGCCCATTTGATAGCCAGTGCCTCCTTTTCCACGGTTGAATACCTGACCTCCCTGGGGAACAGTTTCCGGCTGATGTAGGCCACTGGATGGCGGTTGTCTGATGACCCCTGGAGAAGCACAGCGCCCAGACCCCTATCAGAAGCATCCGTCTGCAAGATAAAATGTTCATCAAAGTTTGGACTGTAAAGAACAGGTTTCTTACTCAATGATCCCTGGATGTCGTGAAAAGCTGCCATGGACTCCTCTGTCCACTGTATCTGATTTGAAGACCGGGATCCAGTCTGGTCTGTGAGTAGAGCTGCCCTGGCAGAGAATTGTGGTACAAAGCGGTGGTAGAAGCCTGCCATGCCCAGAAAAGATCGGAGCTGCTTCCTTGTTTGTGGCACAGGACATGACTCGATGGCCTGAATCTTGCTGACCCGTGGCCGTATTACCCCGCGTCCAATGATGTGGCCCAGGTACTCCGTCTCTGCAGCGGCAAAGACACACTTCGATGGATTGATAGTCAGCCCCGCAGAGTAGAGGCGATCCAAGACAGTGTGCAGATGTTCCATGTGCTCCTCCCAGGTGGAGCTGTAAATGACAATGTCATCCAGATATGCTGCAGCAAAACCAGATAAATCACAAAGTACCTGATCCATAAGCCTCTGGAAGGTCGCTGGAGCACCATGCAGCCCAAATGGCATGACCGTGAACTGGAAAAGACCCAATGGTGTCCTAAAGGCTGTCAGCTCCCTAGACCGCTCAGTCAGTGGAACCTGCCAGTAACCCTTGGAAAGATCTAATGTGGTTAAGTATTTGGCTTTTCCAAGCCGTTCAAGCAGTTCATCGATTCTTGGTGTTGGATAAGAATCAAACAAAGAAATTGAGTTCAGGTACCTAAAATCAATACAAAACCTAAGACTGCCATCCTTCTTTGGCACAAGGACCACTGGGTTGCACCACTCGCTTTTCGAAATCTCAATGATCCCCAGGGACAGCATGAGATCAACCTCCTTTTTCAGTGACGCCAGCAGGCGTTCCGGAATCCTGTAACTCAGCCGTCTCACAGAAGCACCTTCTCTAACCACAATGTCATGCTCAACAATATCTGTTCTCCCAGGATTCTCCTGAAATAATTCTGACCTACAGATTGTTCTCACCTGAAGCTGTTTGTCTTCTGAGAGGTGGCTGAGGTCATGGCTCACCGTAGCCCCCCCTGGAGATAGGTATTGCTCCTCCACTTCCTCTTCCTCTTGCACATCCCTGATGAGCATCACTCTTGCTTCTTGTTCAGGTCGCGGCACCCACTCTTTCAAGAGATTTATATGTAGTACTCTACTGGAGCGTGGCTTCCCAGGGGTCGATACCTCATATGTTGTGGGCCCGAGTTGCTTCTTGATCTCAAATGGTCCCTGCCACTTTGCCAACAGCTTGCTGTTATCACTTGGGAGGAGAACAAGTACCTTTTGTCCTGAGTTGAAGGATCTTTGCCGAGCTGACCGATCATACCAGGACTTCTGCTGTTGCTGGGCCACTGCCATGTGAGATTGGGCAAGCTGACTCATTTTCTCCAATCGATCTCTCATCTGAACAACATAGGATACAATGTTAACAGAACCCTCCCTCGCCTTGTTTCCCTCCCAAATCTCCCTCAACAGTGAGAGAGGTCCTCGTACTTCATGTCCATACAGAAGTTCAAATGGAGAGAAACCAGTGGAGGCTTGGGGTACTTCCCTATAAGCAAAGAGGAGGTATGGCAGCCACTGGTCCCAGTCTGTGCCACTGTTGTTGACAAACTTCCGTAGCATCTGCTTCAGGGTTTGGTTGAAACGCTCCGTCAATCCATCAGTTTGGGGGTGATATGGTGTGGTCCTCAGGCTCCGAATACCCAGCAAGTGATACACCTGTTTCAGCAGAGTGGACATGAAGTTAGTTCCCTGATCAGTTAATATTTCATGAGGGAAACCTACTCTTGAAAAGAACTGAACCAAACAGAAAGCAACTGATTTTGCTTTTATGGATTTTAATGGAAAAACTTCTGGGTACTTTGTGGCGTAATCTGTTATGACCAGCATGTACCGGTTTCCCCCCTTGCTCCTCTCCACAGGACCAACAATGTCCATCCCAAGGCGCTCAAATGGGGTGCCAATGATGGGTAAAGGCTGGAGGGGAGCTCTGGAGGGGGTTCTAGCAGATGTTATTTGGCACTGAGGACAACTTCTGCAGAATTGAGTGACCTCTCTTCGCAGGCCAGGCCAGTGAAAATAGCGTTGGATGCGAGCTATGGTTTTATGCTTACCCAGGTGGCCAGCCCAGGGAATAGAGTGCCCCAAAGAGAGAATGTTGTCTCTAACTGCTTGGGGAACCACTAGCTGCAACACCGACCCCTGCTGACGATAGAGAATGCCATTTTGCAGAACATACTCGTCTTCGTTGAAGTCCAGCTCAGCCCCTGGCTCTTTTTCCCTTCGCCGTCTGAAAAAGAGAAACTAGGGATAGATCAGCTTTCTGCATTTCCATGATATTGGCTGGCATTTGAAACTGTAAGGTTACATCTGGCTCAGTGCTGGATGGTGGGTTCACAACTGTGTGTTGGAACTTTTCCTGCCTCTTCTGTCTGCGAGTTTTCCGAGGTCTCCCAGATGTTGCGTCAAGCTCCTGATTGAAAAAAGGTAAAGCACTAAGAGTCTCAAAGTGCTCATTTGGTGATGTTGCCTGTGCTCTAGTAACTACAACATTACATTGTTGGCTTTGCTTCCCCTCCAACAAATCAAACAGCACTGGAAGATCTCGCCCCAGCACCGCTGGATAAGGTAAGTTATCAGCAACCCCAATGTTCAAGAGGTAAGTTTGACCCTCTACTTTTATGTACATGTCAGCTGTTGAATAGCTTTTCTCATCTCCATGCACACAACAGATTGGGATCGTGTCTCTTGTGCTAATAATGTTGGGTGGTACAAACTTCCGGTGTACAAGAGTCTGACTGCTCCCAGAATCCAGCAAGGCCTTGATAATCTGTCCATTAACTTCTATGAGTGTCATCTTAATAGACTGGTCATCCTTACGCACATGCTCAATATGAGGGCGAGGCACATAGCACATTTGTGTCATTTTGGCTGCATTTTGGGGGCACATAGGTTTTATATGGCCTTCTATTCCACAGAGATAACAAATTGGCTTTTTACCAAGAGGTTTAAATGGGCTGCTAGCTGACTGCTTTCCCCACATGGGAGGCTTACCCACACCGGAGGGTGCCTCCTGATCGTACTGTCGAGCTGGTTTGTGTCGATCCTTTGAACTCCATGAGTTATAGCTCCATTGCTGTCCTTTATTACGGGCAGCAACAAAGACGTCAGCCAGTCCAGCAGCCTCCATCGCCGATCCTGGGTCACGCTCTCGGATCCAGACTTGAAGCTCAGGGGACAACATTCTCAAATATTGCTCTAGTATGATTATTTCACCAATTTCATGTATGGATTTACCTTTTGGTTGGATCCATTTCCCATACAGTTCCTTGAGTCTTACATACAACTCCTTGGGGCTCTCGTCAGGGTTAAACTCCAAGGAACGAAATCTTTGCCTGTAGGTCTCAGGGTTGATGTCATACTTAGAAAGAATAGCAGATTTCACTTGGTCATAGTCAAGGGAATCATCAATGTCCATATGCACATAAGCACCTCTAGCTTTGCCAGTAAGCAATGGTAACAAGTGGAAAACCCAATCTACTTGGACATGGACATGGTAACTCAAGAGACAAAGAAGGTAATTAATACAAACAAATACTTGTGTTTTAGCTGCTCTAAAATGTTTGAAGTAATGTCAGCTTACAATCGAATAAGGAGTTTACCATGTAGAGCAAATGTGTGGTGTTATTGGCATGTTTTATTGTAGCTGCACTAAAGCAAAACTACTGAAGATAAGGATGCAGTGTAGTTGGTTTACCCTGTGTGGCTGTGGCCATCACACTGCACCACATTTATTTTAGTTAGTTTACAAATTCTGATTAATGATGTGAAATATAAACAACCCATAAAGCAGACTTTAGTTACACCTGAGTAAAATTCAGGGAAGGTGATTGTCAAGTGCCAACAATCAGGAGAGATATTTGATTGAAGGACTGGCTTATCTAAAGCCAGTTGAGTAACACTTGAAATGTTTTGGCTCTATGAAACCTGATGTACTTATATGATTCTGTTTTCTTCAAGGTTGTATTTTGTTGGTCGAACGCACTTATTGTAAGTCGCTTTGGATAAAAGCGTCAGCTAAATGCAATGTAATGTAATGATTGTTGGTGCTTGAGAAGACTAAATATGTATCTGCAGATCCCTATAAAGTATATACACTACTCGTTATTCTCTCCAAATAGTTAATTAAAAACTGTATATAATTGCTATTTTGGACATCCCTTTTCAAGATTTCAATATTACTCTAAACGTGTAATAACGTGCTTTAACCAGTAGGTGGTTTGGGTTAAAAAGCTGTCAAGTTTACAGTGTTAACAAAATAAAATATACTGCTGTTTCTGGTTTAGTTTACGACGGATATATTTAGTTATTGTTTTGATATTTGTAACACAAAAGCGATGGAAAAACCCCACAGCAACACAGAAAAGATGGTCTTAACATGAGTAGTTAATAAAAAACAATAATATCAAAACAAATTATTACGACTAACGTTATTGTGGAATTAAAACAGAACGGTAAAAGAATAGTTTCCGGTCTATTCTGAGCCAGATCTCTGTAGATAAATACAAATACAGGTATTCTGGGTAGTGTAGTGTCTTCGGCCATCCTAAACTGAACAAATATTTGTTTCTCCGAATCGAAGGGGAAAATTACAAAAGCATTGTACACAATTTAAACCAACCAATGTTGTGTAATCAACAAGGATAATCTGGTGTTTTTGAGTTGATGAGTAGTGCAGATATCACTGTAAAATCAATCGACAGTAAAGAGTATACTTACTTCCGGGTGTAAAATCCTACGTTATTCAATGGGAATGGATGCTCACATTGCTCTCCGTAATACAATAAAGGGGACATGATCAAATCGGAATATAATGTTCTTTTAAAAAACGTTAACTAAAGGGAACAATCTATTGGACACAGCTGAAGCTCTGGCCTTCCTTAAAAACAAACTAATGTAATACAAATCACAGTTTTACACACAATGCACTGTTTTTGAGCCCAAAAATTCGTAACTAATGCACCATAATACATTCTGACGAAAAATAAAAATGATTATGAATACAAATAAAATAAAAGAAGCCTCCCGTGAGTTACTACAAGCTATAAAGTAGATTTTAAAAACGTTTTATAGAATGAAAGCTCACTGCAGGATGTGGTAGAAATGCGTGTGTGCACCACGACAAAGGAGCCTCATTCACTTCACATTGGGGTTGTTTGCGTGATGGCGACACGTAATTGTAACAAAGTTCGTGACTCCACCACGCAATGCGGTCTTAAGGAGTCGTGGTGGATTCACGCATTCTGGTGAGATCAGGTTGGGATGTACCCAGTGGCGTAACAAGGTTGTGATTGGCCCCGGTGCAAATATTTTTTTGGGCCCCCCCCCAACTCAGCGTTGCTTGCTCTCTCTCTCTCTTCTTCTCTCTCTCTCTCTCTCTCTCTCTCTCCTCTCCTCTCTCTCTCTCCTCTCTCTCTCTCTCTCTCTCTCTCTCTCCTCCTCTCTCCTCTCTCTCCACTTTCAAAATCTATTTAAAACCCATAACAAAGAAAATTCCCAAAGTTGTCTTGAAATTAACTAATTAAATAAACTAAACGAAAAATATAGCCTACTTATGCAAACAACATAAAACGGAGCATTATTTATTTCTACTTGAATGTCGCACTGCACCCGCTTTGCGATTATGTAGATTATCTCATTTTGAACAGCTGGTCTCAAGTATTTCACAGAACATTGTGGTCGCTCAACAAGTTCTTTCAGAACCGGATCGTAACATGCTAAAAGTTCTATCATATTGAGAACGTTTCCACTGTTGGGCTGTCCAAGAAAATGTCCTCTAAAAGCCAAGTTACAAGTGGCCAGAGTGATTGTAATGTTGACAATACGCTCAAGTACCTGTCTCCAGTAATTAGCAGCATTCCTTGCATTCCTCTCCATGTTTGCATCGATTCTCCCGTTTTTCTTCCACTGTTCATATATGACACACGCTCCGCATGGACCTGAGATTGTGCATGTGAGTCAATCCTCGCAGACAACGCATGTCCACGCATCACTGTAGAACGGTGCACCTCGGTCTGCGAACAGCCAGCACGGCTCACAATAGGCACAGTCCAGGGTGGGAGAGTAACACAGCCATGTCCGTGGCAGTTTGATACCTGCTCTGGTAGTGGTGGTGTAATACATCTCGGAGAAACACCTGTTCTCATTCATAACACTCCGTTTGATGTCTCACTATGGGATGCGCCTCATCGCGGAGCAAACAGAAGCATCAATCTCATTACGCCAATCCTGATTGGCTGGTGATCTTGACGTCAACGTCAGGGGAAATCACCCCCTATAAGTAGCCTGCGCCACGACGCATGCGTCATTCAAACACCTCTTCTCGCTTCAGAGCACATCTCGAACGGTAGCCGGGCTAGCTTAACAGTCCACAGACTGAACCCAAAGCTAATTTTCGGTCGACGGTCCAACGCTGCGCCGTCCAGGCCACGGGCAAGATAATGGGGATCATGGTGGTGCAGGAAAGAGCTAGATGGCTCAACCTCACCAACCTCCCAGACCGGGAAAAGGAAGATGTGCTTGACATGCCCATCGTTCCCGAGGGGATTTTCGGCTCCGCTCTCGCTTCCATGCAGAGGAAGTGCGAGTCGAAAAAGAAGGAAGACGAGGCCCTCCACCTCTGTCTCCCTCGAAGGGTTCAGCCGCGGCCTTTGCAACGGCGGCCCTTCGCCCACGCTGCACCGCGCTCTGCTGGGTTCAAAGTACCAGGACAGCAGAGGGTGCAGCCCGCCCCGAGTCCCCAGCCCAGGCAGGAGACGAGGGCGAGTTGGTCTAGAAAATCTCCGGTTCCGGCTGCAGCCCAGGCACAGCCAACCCAGAATTTCGGCCAGCAGGCGAGGAAGAAGAAGCGAGCGGCCTGACAGCCCCTCCTTCTCCCCTCCGTGACGGAGCTGGAAGTTCCTTCCCCGGCTCTAAATGTGTCCCCGCCGCCTCGAGAGATGCCTCAACGTCATCCTCAAGTCCGCACAAAACACATTGTTATTGTCTGATTAAACCATTTTCCGCTGACGCATCCAGGCTCCAGCCAAGGGCGCAGCTCAAAAAAATGAAAAGAAAGACGATAAACAGTCCGTTAACTATAAATCCCCTTCTGAGAGCAGCTACGGCCTCTCTCAAAAGGCGGATAATAAACGGGTCTGTGAAGGCACCACCGCCACACGCATGTGCAGTGCCGGTTGGGGCTTTAAGGGCACTACCGTCACGCGCATGCGCAGTGCCGGCCAGAGCTGTAATGGACAGCCCACCAATTCTTCCCCTTTTGAGAGCAGCTACGGCACCTCTCAAAGGACGGATTATTGACGGGTCCGTGAAGCCACCGCCACACACATGCGCAGTACCGGCCGGGGCTTTAAGGATACCACCGGCCAGAGTGAAAGAGCAACGCCACACACTTACTCTGATGTTTCCACCCTAGCCCGCAATATACGGGCTGGCGGGGATATATCAGCTGTTGTGCGGTCAGCCGTAGCCGGAGGGCGATCCTTCACCCACGCCCAGAGCACGGGGCACTATGGGCCTGACCCGTGAGTGGTACAATCTGAATACAGTGGGACTCCCTCAGAAGGTGATAAACACTATTCAGAGTGCGAGAGCTTCCTCCACCAGGTCTCTTTATGACTGGAAGTGGAGGGTGTTTGAGGAGTGGTGCCTTCAAGAAGGGCACATCTCTTTTCAATGTCCTGTCGGGGTGATTTTATCATTCCTACAGGACTTGATCGATAAACACAGAGCTTTTTCCACGATCAAGGTGTACCTGGCTGCTATTGCTGCATGCCATGTGGGCTTTGAGGGTAAGACGGCGAGCCAACATCCTTTGGTTTGCCGTTTTATGAAGGGAGCGCGCAGGCTCCTCCCTGTCTCCAGGTCGCTGGTGCCCTTATGGGACCTGGCAGTGGTTTTAAATGGGCTCAAGATGACCCCATTTGAACCTCTGGAAGGAGCTGACATGAAACATCTGTCACTCAAGGCAGTGCTGTTACTGGCCCTGGCATCCGCTAAACGGGTCAGTGATATCCATGCACTGTCTGTACATCCCTCATGCACTCAGTTCGCCCCAGGGCAAACGAGAGTGTTGTTGAAACCCAAACCTGCCTTTACACCAAAGGTGGTTGGTTCGTGTACCCCAATTGACATTGAGGCATTTCCTCCGCAGCTGGTTTCCTCCGGGGAGCAGCAGCAGGATCTGTTGTGTCCAGTCCGGGCTTTGCACACATATATGGACAGATCAAAAGAGCTTCGTCTTAATGAGCAACTCTTCGTGTCCTGGGCTAAACCTCACAAGGGTAAGCCTGTTACTAAGCAACGACTATCCCACTGGATCGTGGAGGCGATTGCTTTGGCCTATACGAGTCAGAATCTGCAAGCACCTTCGGGTCTGCGGGCTCACTCGACTTGGGGCCTGGCTACATCCTGGGCTTTGTTCAAGGGTGTTTCCATCCAGGATATCTGTGCAGCGGCAAGCTGGTATTCTGGTTGATCGGTGATCTTCGAGATAAGCTCGTCTGGCAATACGGGAGCTACAATATCCCATAGTGAGACATTGAACGGAGTGTTATGAATGAGAACTATAGGTTACTTACGTAACCCCAGTCCTCAGAGTAACATGAAGTGAGATGTCTCACCAGACGGCCCTCCTTGCTATGGTGAAGCGAGAAGAGGTGCTTATTTTGAATGACGCATGCGTCGTGGCGCAGGCTACTTATAGGGGGTGATTTCCCCTGACGTTGTCGTCAAGATCACCAGCCAATCAGGATTGGCGTAATGAGATTGATGCTTCTGTTTGCTCCGCGATGAGGCGCATCCCATAGTGAGACATCTCACTTCATGTTACTCTGAGAACTGGGGTTACGTAAGTAACCTATAGTTTCCTTGATGTGTGTCTCTGCGGAATGGGCCGATAGGCCTACATGGACCGGTTGCTATAATATAGCCTTTGATCTTGGCGTCGGGGGTCTCAATAGCGTCATAGAGTCCCCTATCGGTTGGGGGCGGGGCCCTTGCGGGAACTGTAGGACCACCGCCGGGCACAGCCAAATCCATCCTCTCCTCCTGGCTCATGGCTGGAGAAGAAGGTCGCACAGCCACGGATACAGCTTCACTTGTGGAGCTAGATGATGGTGAGGCAGGTGAGCTATCGTTAGCCTCCGGCTCCGGCTGCCGCTGCACGTCAACATTACCAAAGTTAGCGTTCGATTTCGAGGACGATGTATGACAAAAAAAACGGTCTAATTTTGTCTGTTTAGCCTTTACATCTCCTTGTTCTCTCTTGTCCTTTCTCTTTTGAGCGCCGCTCTTGTGTTTTGGTTTGCTGTACATTATAAATGCAAACTATTCAATTTGTTATAATTCTGCCGATCTTGCTGCTGCTATAGCTATGTAGTACATATAACTTTTGATGTTGATTCAACGGTTCGCTCGTCACGCAAGGTATCACATGACATGAAAGGGAGCAAGGTCATTGGACAGACAAATTACAAATTAATTTAGGTTGCTAGGTTACTTTGAAGACTGCGTGAACCAGTCAATGCCATTGGGGCCCAAAAATTAAATATATATAAAAAAAGATACTATATATAAATTATTATTTGCATGGGCCCCTGGATGGCTGTGGGCCCCGGTGCAATGCACTGGCTGCACCGTCGATAGTTACGCCACTGGATGTACCGTTGGTGATAACAAGTTTGCCCAGCATCTCCAGAGCGACAACCAGCTCTGATAAAGCTGAAACGCAAGAAATTGATTAACAAAAGAATAGAATGAAAACAATACCTGCCCCGAAATGATCTACACTGTGAATTATTAACTGCATTGTCCAGGTTGTTACAAGGTAGAATAATGCATTGAATAACAATTATTACATCTCTGTATCCAGCGCAAGTCTGACAATGTTATATTAGTGCATTGCTGAATCCGTGGAGTACTCTGAGACTGAAAACATTTGATTGGAAGCATTGCAGTACCATGATGCACCACATCATGACACTGCTTACTTTGAGGCACCAGTTGAATAAGATACAGTGACACTCCAAGGAGTAAAATAAAGATGACAGAGTCGGCGTGGGAAGTATTTCAGTGCCAGCCAGCAGGACATGTAAATTGGAGGTTTTCCAGGCACTTCAACCTACCAAAACACTCAGAATATAATCTGGGAAGACATAGGTAAGGCATACTTGCCAACCCTCCCGATTTTCACGGGAGACTCCCGATTTCATTGCCCTCTCCCGGTTTCCTCCCGGGGTCATAAGTATGTAAGTAAGTAAGTAAGGTCTGAACTTCAGGGGGGGCTGGGTGCCAAGCACAGGGCAATGGGCAAGTTCCTGTTAGTTTCCCTGTCTTATAATCAAGTTCTCCATTTCTTAGCCTCCATTGCGGCTTTCACACCAGCGCTTTTCAGTTTCTAGCTCCGAGCGGGAGCTTTTCTGGTTCAGCTCCGGTTTCCCTTTTCAGCTCCCGCTCTGTTCACACCGCCCACTGGCGCCCCAGAACTGCCCCTGCTGCGTCATGACGTCACCGTTTACATCGCTGATTTGCTCCCCAACGGCACCCATTACGGCGCTCACAACAACAACTGCGTCGGGTCGATGATCGTGTTGCTTTTAATCACACGAAGCCAGAATAAATTGAATAACGACTTCTCCAACCTCATACTTTGCTTCAGAGTGCTGTGGTTCATTGTTTATTCATGTGTTTCTGCAGCATTTACCGACCGCTGCCGTATTGGCTTCTCTTCCACGGGAGTTTATTTTCCCGTTAGCTCCCGGTTAGCTCAAACTGCAGCGGCCGCTCTAAAGTAGCAGCTTCACACAAGTGAATGTGTGTCAGTCTGAATTGACGCTGTTTGGTATCACAACGCTGTTATGAAAGTTTCTCTGGTATAAAACGGGTGATGTTAGCATAGCAACCGAAGCTAAACTGACTACTTGCATCCGATAGCTGCAATAATACAAAACAACACGTCTGCCTCTCTCCACAATGATCGATAACGGTGAACGGATGGTCAAAGTAAGGTACAAATAAACAGAATCACACGAAGCCTGGTTAGTGCTGCCTGACTTTATAAAGTGTGTTTATAGGCACTACTGCTTGTAGGCAGGCATAACAGTCGACCCGTGTTCAGGGGAGGTGGGTTTAGTTTCCTGCACGCCTCGACGTAAGAGAGACGTAAGCGACGTCGCCTCTTAGCTCCAAAGCTCTTGCCTCTGGACCGACAATTTTTTGGAGCTGGAAATGAAGCGGATTCCGGAGCTAAGAGCCGGCGCCGCTGCGGTGTGAACAGGAAAACCCGGCGCTTTTCAGGCTCTAGCTCCGAGCCTGAGCTGAAAAGGCGTTGGTGTGAAAGGGGCACATGTGTTGCTGACAAGTTTCCCCACTTCCCCCTTTTGCTTAATGGGTTCCTGGTTCAATATATTAGTGATTGACAGTTTCAGTTCCTTTGGAAAGCTTATCTCTCCTGCCAAGGCCCCTCCTGATAAGTGACTGAATGTTGTTGAACTGGCAAGATCCTATATAACCTGTATGCAGGCATGAGAATCACTCACCTTTCGGCGAAATTCGCCGTTTTGAATCAAAAATAGGTCGTTTGTGTGATTCATGTAGATCTGCAATAAAAATATTTTTGGGGTATGGGGGGGGTCTGGGACCCGGAGTAATCTGCGGCCGCGAGCTGTTATGTGCCATCATGACACGCATGGTGTTCTTTTTTATATATTAGAATGCAGCGCGAGCTGTGTGCTCGAGTCTTCCTTCCTGTCGGCTCTGCTGCTCCGCGATGATGGTCCAGCTTCAGCAGCCACATTAGCTACGTTCGTTAATATTAACTGTGCGGTCCGGAGTCACTGTGGCACAGACTGGACCGCTGGTGAACAGCTGTTAGACCGGGCCGTTCAGGTGTTCAGAGCAGAGCTCCCTGTCGGAGCGCAGAGCGTGATGTGCACTGGAAAGTTTTTCTGTCGCAATATTATCGTTAAGCTAGCTAGCTAGCATAAATTGTCACTATCTGCTAATGTTAGCTTTAGCCTTCATTTTCTAATAGTTTTTTTTTCATAGGCGATAAACGGAGGTGGTATAAGTATAGATCTTGTACTTGAGTAACAGTAGAAGCACTCAGATATTGTACTAGAGTAAAAGTAGAAGTACTCAGATCTTGTACTTCATTAAAAGCAGAAATACTCAGATCTTGTACTTGAGTAAAAGTAGAAGTACTCAGATCTTGTACTTGATTAAAAGTAGAAGTACTCAGATCTTGTACTTGATTAAAAGCAGAAATACTCAGATCTTGTACTTGAGTAAAAGTAGAAGTACTCAGGTCTTGTACTTGAGTAAAAGTAGAAGTACCAGAGTGTAGGAATATGGATACTCTGTTAGTAAAAGTACTGCATTCAAAATGTTCCTCAAGTAAAAGTAGAAAAGTATTCTCATCAAAATATAGTGAAAGTAGCGACAGTAAAAGTAGTCGTTGTGCAGATTGGTCCATTTCAGAATAATATATATGATGTGTTTTATAATGATTGATCATGAAAGTGTTCTCAATGCTGGTAAAGGTGCAGCTAGTTTGAATGAATGTGTATACTTCAGGGTAGCTTGTGGATTTACTCCAGGTGGAACTAAAGTCTGATTCAACACTTGATTAGATTTCACATCATTCATTCAGATCTGTGAAGTAACTAAAGGTATTAAATACATGTAGTGGAGTAAAAGTACACCATTTACCTATGAACTGTAGAAGAAGAACAAAGTAGCAAAACATTGAAATACTGAAATAAAGTACAAGTATCTCAAAATTGTACCCAAGTATAGTACTTGAGTTTATGAATTTAGTTACTTTACACCAGATGCCATAAAGATAGAAAGACTCAGCCTTGCAATAGATTTTTCAAAATGCTCAACAGTGCTGCCAGAATTATAAACTGACTGCTACACAATTAAAATAAATGCTTTTATATATTTCTATTAGATGTGACTCTTTAGCGTTTCTGTTATTATTAACACTGCTGCTTTAGTTGTTTTGACTGCTAAAATCCTCTGTTATTCCTCATTTTAAAGCCAATATTCCGTGGGGCTCGGGTCCTTGTCACCTTTTCCATACCTGATGAGTTTGCATCCCTGATAATACTTGGTAAGGAGGTCATAATATTGTTGACTCATGGCTGAAGTTAAGTTTCTCCAGCTCTCCCCAGGTTGGCAGAAAAATGCATCTCAAAATGCATCAGATTGATGCTTTAAAATATGGAATATTCAAAATGTTCTTCCGGGGGAGCATGCCCCCGGACCTCCCTAGAGGGATAATATCCTTGTCACCTTTTTCACCCCTAACCCGTTTTCATGCCTGTGTATGCATCTTTCACTCGGGGCGCACTCTCTCAGAATAGCTTGTGTTCTGTGAGACCTGTGTCTTTGAAGCTTCAAATAAATAACCAGAACGACAACTCTGTCTGTTTCACCATTTATTGTTTGATATTTCTGACTTGTGTATCTCCACAGTATTGACTAGGTCTAAGATTTCCATAACTTTAACTTATCTGTTTTACTGATACTTATGAAGCTTAGCGCAAGTTCAATAAGGAAGACCTAACACGAGTCACTTACACGTCACTCGATGGCTCCCTTCCCCCCTCATTAAATATGAGGGCGTCACCCTTCAGCAGCCAATGGCTGCACATGCTAAATTCCTTAATTGCCTGCTCTTCCTCCCTGTCAGTTGTCATTTGCAGATGACCGCAAACAGCAGCAGTACTATACTCCTCCTCGTGAGAAAAAAGAAAAGAAAAACTAGCTCGAGATGTCCAACTCGGACAATTCAGATCACGAACCTGGTATGGAATTATTCGAGCCCGGTTCGGCTCCCCACAGTGGCCTATCACCAGAGGCAGACTTCCTCATCGCCCGGCTTCCTGCAGCAAGACATCCCCACAGCCCCAGGCCTCACTCTCTCGCAGCTCCGAGAGCTCTCGGATCAGGTCTCCAGCACAGCTCCCCAGTCCGGGGCAGCAGCTCCAGTCAGCTCCCCAGAGAGCAGGGCGAGGACGCTGCCGCAGCCGCGGAGGTAATATAAAAAAGGGCAGGAAGTCGAGCCCTCCAGCCAGGATCCCGTCCACCTCCAAAAATCCACCCCTTCCCAGGCTGCCAGTCCGGGAGCATCACTAACACACCCCTCATGGAGAGTAGCGTGGCCGGCTCCCTGCAATCCCTGGCTAGGTCCATGATAGCTATCGATGCTCGCCTCCAGGCCCTGGAAGACTCATCACAGGAGCTTCGACTTCCGTGGCACTCAGGTCAGGTACTAGTGTTAACGAAAAATGTTTGCACTCACCCACACAGGGTCGGGTCGTAACGGAATAGATGTAACGGCGTTACGTAATCAGAAATACAAAATCATGTATATTCAGCGGGCGTTACATTTGAAAAACGAGTAATCTGAGTCAGTTACTTTCGTAAACCTGAAGTGAATACTTATTGGAACCATTGGCTGAGAAGTTTCCTCACAAATGTAATATCATTACCAGCAGAACCGTGTGCACACTGTACAGCGGCGCAGCGTGTCTGTAAGCGAGAGATGCAGCGTGTCCGTGAGGCCCCGCCCCCGCACGCAGATGAGAGAGAGAGAGAGAGAGTTCTCTTTCAAATATATTGAAAGGTAGAAACGGAGATGGTTAGATAAAACGTGGAAGATAACGTTTATGTTGCATTTATTTATTGTCGAAATGATGACATTTATAACGGGATCAAATCAAGTGAATGGCCTGCTGAATGTATAGGGCAAGTGACTGAAATAAATAAGTTATTGCATCGTTCCAGATAAATAATAATGATAATTCATTCTATTTAGGGGCGCATTTCAAAGCACCCAAGGACACCTTACAATGCATAACATATTCCAAGGAAGGTTTTAGACCGTACAAGAATGCAGTATGGGTGAGTTTTACGTGTGGTGCAGATGAGAGCTGTCCAGAACGACACTAAGATGTCATGTCGTGCTCTTGATAAAACAGTCAAATACGCGTCTCTCGTTCACCAAAACATACCCATCCGTTGAAGAAGAAGAAGAAGAAGAAGAAGAAGAAGAAGAAAGAAGAAGAAGAAGAAGAAGAAGAAGAAGAAGAAGAAGAAGAAGAAGAAGAAGAAGAAGAAGAATTCTAAAAGTAATCTGCCAAAAATCTGGCCCACCCCACATTCTTACAGGCCCACCCTAAAGTACATTTTTTACATTTTTTTTTGCGAGCAACGTGACCAACAATCAATCACATGAATCTCTTGCCCCCGAGATATAAAGCAATAGCAATGTTAAAACGAAGTAAACTGAAAAAAAAATAAAACAACTCCAACAGGCGAAAACCTACCAGTGTCACCCACTGCCACCTCCCTCAATGCCTCGCTCCTCTGGTTCGTATCCCGGTAGATGAACAGAGACCGATCATTCAGCACCGGGTGATTCACTACCGCTATAATGAATTTTCCCTCCATTTTCCGGAATATGCGGTAATGACCTGCGTAGTCTCCCAGCATACACGCGGTTCGACTGGCTAGCACTCGTACTGGCAGATTTGCATAAACGGGATTTCATTGGCTGACTCTTCTGCCGAGGCGCCAACAAAATTGAACATTGCTCAACTTCTGAAGCGAGCAACGCCAGCAATGCTCCACGTCGCTTCCCAAAATACAGTCCTGCTAAAAGTGATGTCACCCTATCAAAGTGAATGGGCAGAAGCGTTGGAAGCTTAACGCCCGCCACCGTGGACGGGCCGTCACAGTAGCTCTGCGCCAGAAACCTCGTGGAGGGAAAATAAATAATAATAATAATTGGAATATCACCCCTCCTCTCCCATTATCATCCCTCAGCTAGCAGCTGCGCTATCTACTCACCCAGATTCCGTGTTCATTGACTATCTCTGTCAGGGCTCTCCCAAGGCTTCAGGGTAGGGGTCCTCCCATCTCCCACAGTGACTTTCGTAACAAGAAACTTACAGTCAGCCGCTAAAGAACCCAACATAGTTTCCCAGCTCATCGACAAAGAACTTCTCAAAGGATATATAATCTGCCCTTTTAGCTCCTCCCCCTTCTCAGTGTTCCGTTCAAATCCCATCAGAATAAGCCACACGTAAATAAAAGGCTGATTTTCGATCTGTCCGCTCCCCGCAGCATCATCCCTCCAGAGCAGTTCTCCCTTCACCATGCCTCAGTGGATAATGCAATAAAGATGATCAAGTTCACAGGGCACGGAGCTCGGCTCTCCAAAGCGGACATTACCGATGCCTTCAACATCATCCCCATTCATCCGTCTCAGTGGAATTCGTTCGGTATTAAGTGGGAGTTCAAACTCTATTTTCGCAGAAGCAGCCCCTGCATCTTCAATTCCTTCTCGGAAGCGCTCTGCTGGATCCTGCTGAATCCCGCTGAACATCGTCAGAATCCCCTCCGTCCTTCACCTACTGGACGACTCTTCCCCATAGACCCGCCACAGGACAGCTCAGGGATCTCACTGGCCAAGCTTAAACACTGCTTCAGGAGTTAGGTGTCCCTCTCTCCAAAGAGAAAATGTTAAGTCCCTACACACGCTTAGAGTTCTTAGGCATCATCCTCGACTCCATAGACATGAAGGCGTCTCTCCCCTCCGACAAATTGCAGCGCATCCGGGACAACACCAAGTCATACTGCGAGCAACAACAGTTGCTCTCCCTTCTCGGACACCTCCAACTTCGCCATGCATGTCATCCCCCAGGGGCGCTCGTTCATCTCCCGCCTCCTGGACGCAACATCAGCGGTCGACAAACTCCATGACTGCGTTTTCTTAGACGAAGGCTGCCGCTCAGACCTACGTTTCTGGTATCTCCTGCTCGCCCACTGGAACGGAGTTACTTTCTTTTACGATGACCTCGTGCGTTCCTCTGACTCAATGAGGTTCTTCACGGATGCCGCCCCATCCGTGGATTTTGGGGGTTTCTTCCAGGGAGAGTGGTTCGCAGGGTCATGGCCCCCGTCAATTTCTACCTCAAGCAAGTTCTCATTAAATCCGGCCTATCACCTATATCATACCCGGGACATTCCCTCAGGATAGGTGCAGCCACCTCTGCTGCTAATCAAGGTCTCTCTACCTCATCCCCACAACAACTAGGACGGTGGTCCTCCTCCGCCTTCACAACCTACATTCGCCCAGACATCAGCGCCCAGACATCAGCGCCGTACCCAAAGATCTCTCAGACCATAACTATGGTATCTATGCATATAACTGGTGGTGGCTCATAAACACATTCACAAGTATACATGTCTCACTAAGGTACCCGATATTCAAACTGCATTCCTGTCCTAATTCCGCGGGCCCCGCCCACAGGGAATAATGTCTCGTCTCACGCTGCAACTACATGTAACGGGCTTCATCTCCGGCACACAGGTATTTCATTCCTGGCCTCGCTCAAACGTATCAGCGTAAAATGTATCCTGCGAAGTCAGGTGTGGACTCAGGCCACCGCACACTCCGGTGCCAGTTACAAAACAAAGGAGAAAGAGTAAAGAAAAAGAGAGATATATATATATATATATATATATATATATATATATATATATATATATATAGCCTGCGAAGTCAGGCGTGGCGGAAGGCCACCGTACACTTCGTTGTGAGTTACGAAAGAAAGAGAAAAGAGCAAAGGAAAAGATGTATATAGCCTGCAAGTCAGGCGTGGTGGAAGGCCACCGTACACTTCGGTGTCAGTTACGAAGAAAGAGAAAAGAGCAAAGGAAAGATGTATATAGCCTGCAAAGTCAGGCGTGGCGGAAAGCCACAGTACACTTCGGTGTCAGTTACGAAAGAAAGAGCAAAGAGAAATATGCATACAGCCTGCGAAGTCAGGCGTGGCGGAAAGCCACCGTACACTTCGGTGTCAGTTACGAAAGAAAGAGCAAAGAGAAATATGCATATAGCCTGCGAAGTCAGGCGTGGCGGAAGGCCACCGTACACTTCGGTGTCAGTTACGAAAGAAAGAGAAAGAGAAATATGTATATAGCCTGCGAAGTCAGGCGTGGCGGAAGGCCACCTTACACTTCGGTGTCAGTTACGAAAGAAAGAGAAATATGTATATAGCCTGCGAAGTCAGGCGTGGCGGAAGGCCACCGTACACTTCGGTGTCAGTTACGAAAAAGAAGAGAAATATGTATATAGCCTGCGAAGTCGGGCGTGGCGGAAGGCCACCGTACACTTCGGTGTCAGTTACGAAAGAAAGAGAAATATGTATATAGCCTGCGAAGTCGGGCGTGGCGGAAGGCCACCGTACACTTCGGTGTCAGTTACGAAAGAAAGAGAAATATGTATATAGCCTGCGAAGTCAGGCGTGGCGGAAGGCCACCGTACACTTCGGTGTCGTGGCGGAAGGCCACCGTACACTTCGGTGTCGTGGCGGAAGGCCACCGTTACAAAACGAAACCGCTCGCTCCTCGGCGTAGTCAAGCCCTGCTGGCCAGGCATGCGACCCGCAGGTCGTTTTCAGGTAAGACCGGCACTGATTTCGGCAGTCAGAGTCTCAGCATGACCAGTAAGCTCCGGCAGTGATTCCGGCACAATGTCGCTCATATACGTGTTAATCTATTATCTTTCCTTCCCAGATCACCAGTCACCCCACAAGGTAAGCAACTCAGTTCATCTCAGTATTTCATACTTCACTGGTTTTGGGGATTTCATCGGAGCGGTGCTTTCCCTCCTAAATGATTATCCTGCAAACCGGGGCCTAATCGCCAAAAGACCATTACATTTTCCTGTTGTATTATCATGGCAATCATTTCATTCATATGACGTGTAAACAATAAATATGTAATTCTTACATCACGTCTCTCCGGTTTGAAATGAAGCTTAGCGCAAGTTCAATAAGGAAGACCTAACACGAGTCACTTACACGTCACTCGATGGCTCCCTTCCCCCCTCATTAAATATGAGGGCGTCACCCTTCAGCAGCCAATGGCTGCACATGCTAAATTCCTTAAATGCCTGCTCTTCCTCCCTGTCAGTTGTCATTTGCAGATGACCGCAACCCGCCTCCACCCCTCTCGCCTCCAGTCTTCTCCAGGACAAAGCTAAACCTTCCCTCTTCAGACCGGTCTCACCTACTCAGCACCACCACCAGTGTCTAGACCCCGGGGATTTCATCGGAGCGGTGCTTTCCCTCCTAAATGATCATCCTGCAAACCGGGGCCTAATCGCCAAAACACCATTACATTTTCCTGTTGTATTATCATGGCAATCATTTCATTCATATGACGTGTAAACAATAAATATGTAATTCTTACATCACGTCTCTCCGGTTTGAAATTTGGTTGTTGAGTCATTGGTTTTTATTTGACGTGTTTTAGCCTCTTATATTTAATGTTGCCCACTTATTTATTTTCTTGCCTTCCATGCGCCATCCCTTTGCTGTTGTAACAACATATTTCCTGCTGAGGAACAAACCATGTTCAATACCCTAGACATAGCTGTCAGGGAAACAATCATAACTATAAACAAGATACCCTTATAGTACTTGTAATGAAAAGATTGCAATGTAGATCAAGTCAGGAAGTTCTCCCAGCAACATTGTTATTATTTGTTGAGTTTTTTATTGCATTTACAGGTTATATATTCCAAAAGGTAAACAAAGATATTGATAACAGATCCAACAGATTTTTGACAAAGCTGTAAGTGTCGCAACAAACATGCCAACTGTGCAACATGTGTCTAGTGAAAATGTTGTGCTTTTCAATGTTGTTCAGAAAGACAATAGCAGTGTTTTAATATTAAAGCTCTGTTTTGATATTTGTAATTTTACTTAGCTTGCAAAGAGCGCACGCACAATTGACTTTGTTCCAAAATGATTAAGGCCATATTTGTATCATAGTGCTCCTTAATGCTAATTATCATTGTAAAAAATGTCTGTGCTTACCAGCCATATGAAGCATTATGATACTTGACCTTATACATCATGATCTATGATTTTGTGATAAAGCAATCTGAATATTTGTGAGCGTTTGTAAATGTGATAAAAGCCTTCAAACTTTTAAAACTTTGTTCGTAAGGCATTATAGGGAGGCGTGTGGCGTAGTGGGTTGTCCGTAGGTGTTGGGATCAGGGGGTCACAGGTTCAAACCCCGCTGCAGTCAGCATGTCGTTGTGTCCCTGGGCAAGACACTTCACCGCAAAGTGCTCCTGTGGGGATTGCCCACAGTATTGAGTGTGTGAGTCGCTTTGGATTAAAGCGTCTAACAAGTGACATGTCATGTAATGTACTTATAGACATACCGTACGTGTAAACAAGTGTTATCAGAACCGTATACAGCAGTATCACATTTATGAATAACTCATTCATGTTTGACAATCAGAGTCTACTTTCCAAATGCACCACAGGTTTCAAATGTTCTTTTCTTGTGATGCATGGGCACTTCATGCTGTAGTGATGAAAGACAACACAAATAAAATAATTAGATTTTCAAAAGGAACAAATAAATAGAAATAGACTGATGACACCATCATAACATCCTCTCAGATTGACATGGATAATGACAATGAGAGACGCTGGGTTTTGGTGGTTATATTAAAGGTACCATGAGATTTTTTGATGAAGTTTTCTTTGTTCTAATTCATTGCTATAAGTGAATACATATATTCAAACACTGCTTTCTTGGTATGAATGTGTCAACAAGGACAGTTTAAGTATTGCACGTTTCTTTAAATCTAACACTCAGTGTAATTTCTGTGTTTTATAATGTTGATGAAGAAATAGTTAATGCTAGATACCCACCTTTCTCTCTTTTGCATTTGCTGAATAGTTTGAGGTAGAGGTTTTCCAAAACTTTCCGGCAGGTAAAGAGCTGCAAAGGCAGAGACAACAGCCAGAGTCCCCAGTATGATATAAGGCAGGTACTCAAAAGATTCCCCTGAATAAGGAGAAGGCAAAATCAGGAAGAGGAAGATCCGGGGTCCGACACATGTGCACTATAACCATGTACAGGATGTGAAATCGGAGACTCCTAAATATTGAAATGCCAGCTTATCTTCACAAATTCAATATGTTAAGATAGGATCACACACATATCTACTATGAAGACGAGTTGACTCACTCAGCTGTAACAAAAAAGGAGCAAGGCAGCTTCCTATTCTGGAAACAGTAATGCAAACGCCTTCCGCTGTGTTCCTGAGCACTGTTGGGTAAAGCTCTGCAGTGTAGGCGTAAATCAGGGATGTACCGCTGGTGATAACAAGTTTACCCAGCATCTCCAGAGCGACAGCCAGCTCTGATAAAGCTGAAACGTAAGAAATGGATTAACAACAGTGTTTTTTATCAAATGTTCTCCTTTGATTGAGTGACTCCAAAGCTTTATTCAAGTCCTCCTCTTTCTCTTAGCAATTATTCCACTTACAAAGCCTTCTTAAAAAGGAACTCTCTCTCTCACTATATATATATATATCAAATTAACACCAAACCAAAATGTGCACATGTGCTCGTAATATCAAGAATTATGGTTTTAAATTCAAAGTGATGGCACGAGAAGTAAGTGGGAGGGAAGTGACCCCTAAGTCCCTTTCTTAATTCGGCATCATTTCTGGTTTGATCCCAAGAAAATCTCTCAATGAGGAAAAAGAAGGCCAGCCGGGTCCAGATGTATGTCTCCCCCTCTCATGAAATGTAAAATCAACGAGCTAACAAGCGTTAGCCTGGAGTCAGATGGAATATTTGGAGTGCAGTTTACTTTGATAATGAGAACATGGCTGTACCAGGATATATCTAATGACAACATTTCCATCGAGCTTCACCACGTCTTCACCATGAGCCTGAGTGATCAGAGGGTTCTGTGCTGTGGAGGACGCTCGACCTGGTTCCTGTGCTTAAGACGCCGCGTCCCAGTGGCTACTCTCATTGCACATTGTTACTCTTACCTCCTATGTTTGTATAAATAGTTATTGACTTTAGTCCAATATGGTGCACATGTAATAAAACATAACTTCCCCGCGGAATAAATGAAGCATTCCCATTGATTGATTGATTGAACTGCTTACTTTCAGGCACCAGTTGAATGAGAAACAGTGACGCTCCACCAAGGAGTAAGATAAAGATGACAGAGAGTCGACGTGGGAAGTATTTCACTGCCAGCCAGCAGGACATGTAGGCTGGTACCTCTGCAGCTGCTGAGAGGAAGCAGCTGATGTAGGGGTCAGCATGAAGCCGGGATGTGTTCAGGGACAGGCCATAGTACCCAATACTCAAAGAGAACCTGGACATACACAGACCGAAGAGATGTTTGTTATTACAGGGTTCTTACACCTTTTCCAAAGTCAAATTCAAGCATTTTCAAGGTGCATTTTCCAGCTTTTCAAGCATCTTACAGCTATTGTAAATTACATATTTATATACACATACTTATACTCAAATGATTATTTCCCTACCTCACATTAAATCAGATGTTCTTTATGCTATAAACAATCAGATGTGTGTTTCGTGATAGCCTTCTACACAAGGATGAAAAGAAAACTAAGTTTAATATTTCAAAATTAGTAATCTGTACGTAGACTGGGCCTCCCGTATAACCTGTCTGAGCCAAATAACTTTTCAATACATTATTGATTACTATTTTTGAGGTACTTTTAGGTTGGCAGTAAACATAAGTCAGAGGTACATGGTGTGCTTCTACTCATTACAGTTCAGAGGTACATGGTGTGCTTCTACTCCACTACAGTTCAGAGGTACATGGTGTGCTTCTACTCATTACAGTTCAGAGGTACATGGTGTGCTTCTACTCATTACAGTTCAGAGGTACATGGTGTGCTTCTACTCATTACAGTTCAGAGGTACATGGTGTACTTCTTCTCACTACAGTTCAGAGGTACATGGTGTACTTCTACTCATTACAGTTCAGAGGTACATGGTGTGCTTCTACTCATTACAGTTCAGAGGTACATGGTGTGCTTCTACTCATTACAGTTCAGAGGTACATGGTGTGCTTCTACTCATTACAGTTCAGAGGTACATGGTGTACTTCTTCTCACTACAGTTCAGAGGTACATGGTGTACTTCTACTCATTACAGTTCAGAGGTACATGGTGTGCTTCTACTCATTACAGTTCAGAGGTACATGGTGTGCTTCTACTCATTACAGTTCAGAGGTACATGGTGTACTTCTACTCATTACAGTTCAGAGGTACATGGTGTGCTTCTACTCATTACAGTTCAGAGGTACATGGTGTGCTTCTACTCATTACAGTTCAGAGGTACATGGTGTACTTCTTCTCACTACAGTTCAGAGGTACATGGTGTACTTCTACTCATTACAGTTCAGAGGTACATGGTGTGCTTCTACTCATTACAGTTCAGAGGTACATGGTGTGCTTCTACTCATTACAGTTCAGAGGTACATGGTGTACTTCTTCTCACTACAGTTCAGAGGTACATGGTGTACTTCTACTCCTCTACAGTTCAGAGGTACATGGTGTACTTTTCCTCCACTACATGTATTGAATACCTTTAGTTACTTCACAGATCTGGATGAATGATGTGAAATATAATCAAGTGTTGAATCAGCCTTTAGTTCCACCTGGAGTAAATCCACCAGCTACCCTGCAGTCTACAAAGTACTTCAGACTAGCTGCACCTCCACCAGCTACCCTGCAGTCTACAAAGTACTTCAGACTAGCTGCACCTCCACCAGCTACCCTGCAGTCTACAAAGTACTTCAGACTAGCTGCACCTCCACCAGCTACCCTGCAGTCTACAAAGTACTTCAGACTAGCTGCATCTTCACCAGCTACCCTGCAGTCTACAAAGTACTTCAGACTAGCTGCACCTTCACCAGCTACCCTGCAGTCTACAAAGTACTTCAGACTAGCTGCACCTCCACCAGCTACCCTGCAGTCTGCAAAGTACTTCAGACTAGCTGCACCTCCACCAGCTACCCTGCAGTCTACAAAGTACTTCAGACTAGCTGCACCTCCACCAGCTACCCTGCAGTCTACAAAGTACTTCAGACTAGCTGCACCTTCACCAGCTACCCTGCAGTCTACAAAGTACTTCAGACTAGCTGCACCTTCACCAGCTACCCTGCAGTCTACAAAGTACTTCAGACTAGCTGCACCTCCACCAGCTACCCTGCAGTCTACAAAGTACTTCAGACTAGCTGCACCTCCACCAGCTACCCTGCAGTCTACAAAGTACTTCAGACTAGCTGCACCTCCACCAGCTACCCTGCAGTCTACAAAGTACTTCAGACTAGCTGCACCTTCACCAGCTTTGAGAACACTGTCATGATCAATCATTATAAAACATATATATATTATTCTGAAATGGACCAATCAAACAACAACTACTTTCACTGTTGCTACTTTCACTATATTTTGATGAGAATACTTTTCTACTTTTACTTGAGGAACATTTTGAATGCAGGACTTTTACTGTAACAGAGTATTCCTACACTCTGGTACTTCTACTTTTACTCAAGTACAATATCTGAGTACTTATTCCACCTCTGGTCGCGTATTAGTCTAAATTGTAGCCACAAAATCACGCAGAGCTGCATAAAAATAGACTCACAATGGTTACAAGTGGAAAATAATATTTACAAATGTGTACAATGATTTAAGGTAATGCTACTCAAGACACCTGACTTATACATCTCCAAAGGAAGACTGTGTTCATTCTACAATTACCATTATTGCAAAATGTAGTTTTACTTGTATAATACTTCAATTTTATATAAAAGACAGTTTGTTTTCAAATAAACAAAGTCTTGGCTTTCAGAATATTAAACTTGTTTCGGCAAATTCAGATGATAAATACAACTTTGAAGCTTCGGCATAATTACAAGCAGAGAACGGACTAATGTAACGTCACAGCAGGCGCCGGTGTTTACACACACACACACACACACACACACACACACACACACACACACACACACACACACACACACACACACACACGTCAATGTGACTGATTTCGATAGAGCAAGTCACATTTGGTTTAGGCACGAAACATACTACCAGTAGAAATACTTTGCTTGCAAAATCGCTCTGTGTCGAATCAATAGATTATATTTTGTGACTATAACTCATTTTCGACCTCCTCCTTCATTTTCGACCTCCTCCTGACTGCCACTGTGTTTTGTTTTGTTGTTTTTGTTGTTTTTCTTAGTCTGTTGTCTACCTGCCCCAGTCTATCTACCCCCCCCCCGCCCTCATATTGTAAAGCGTCTTTGGGTACTATAAAAGCGCTATATAAATCCAATATATTATTATTATTATAACACGCGTTGCTTCATCCTCTGAACACCACAGGATGGCGACTGTAACGCACATAACATAGGTACGCTCCTCTGAAATGATTGTCCCCTCCAATTATTATTATCCCTCATCGAGTTCGCTATTCAGCTAGCTAACGTTAGCTTACACAAACGTAACATGCAACGTTAGCCTAATTTAAAATGCTCTACTATGGCGTACCTTTCATGGCTCGTCTTTGCAG
This sequence comes from Champsocephalus esox, assembly GCA_036324585.1. NCBI lineage: Eukaryota > Metazoa > Chordata > Actinopteri > Perciformes > Channichthyidae > Champsocephalus > Champsocephalus esox. Next base: position 35,231,212 of record CM070486.1, on the reverse strand, counting down.
ACTCTCGCATCCTTATTTTTGCAAACTTTGCAGGAGGCTACTCGTGGGCTTGACCCTCGTCTTAGCCGTGGCTTGTATTTGTCTTCTGCTAGCCAACGCTCGTTGAAACTGCAACCTCCTGGCACACATCTATCACCCATCAGAATGCCCAGGTCACACGTAACACAAACACTTGCAGGTCGCGCGCATAGCGCGGGAAGGTGCAGCGGAGCTGTTTTATGTAGAAGCGAAGCAATTCTTTTCTTTTAATCTAAAAAGCGAACTATTCAGTCAGACAGCAATTTATTGTAAAAGTAAAGCATTTATATTTTCAAGCACTTTATCTCAATTTCAAGCACCATTCCCAAAATTCAAGCACTTTCCAAACCTTGAAAACACCACGTCAAATTTCAAGCATTTTCAAGGATTTCAAGCACCCGTACGAACCCTGTTATTAGGTTATGAATATATTCAAAATGTATGATCCAATATGGTTATAGAGAGCTTTGTCAAAAGGGGCAACTTCAATCATTAAAGCTCGATATGATCAAAACCAAGGAGCAGGTTGTGGAAAAAGAACACCATTGTAGGAAGTTGTAGCCATGACAGTAGACAGTGCTACAAATATAGATGTTGCAGCTAATGTTACGAGTTTATGTTGTGCTTTTTTAGTCTACCAACCACTAAAAAGGACTTAAGCCCACATAGCATCATTCTTCCATGTGCACACACAATACAACACAAACACTAATGGCAAGAGCTGAAATGCCAGATGCCAACCTACTCATCAGGACCGTTTAAGGGCCAAGTGCTTTGGAGGAGCCGAGGAGTTGTACCTGCATTCCAACTGTGGGTATGAATTTAGATCTCATTATCTTTCTTAATCAGACATCAATCTGTAAGAATCCTCTGCTAAACTACTTTAATAGGTATGCCGGTGTGATCTAAAATGCAATATGATGGCTGGGGAGATGTAATGAAGAACACTACTCATCACAGTAATGTGATCACTTCTTCTGCTAATGCATTACCTATTGAGTACATTCTGCTGTCTTTCCCCAACTGCTTCTCTTTACCAAGGAGCTTCACTTGGAGGTTTGGGACCAACTACTAGGAGTTACAAGTTCAGCAAAAAGGACATGAACCCTGTTCAGAGTGGATACTCACCACACCAGGCAGAGAATGACAGTCGTGCTTCTGACGCTTTGTGTCTTCACCAGGCTGATAACATTGAGGTGTTCCTGAGGGTCATCATCCTGCAAGATAATACAACAATATAAAAGCATCAGTTTTACCAGCAGCTAGTTATGTTTTAGCTAGTCTGTAACCTACCACTTTGGTGAAAAAGTAAAAATGTCGAACTGTAGGAAAAATAGCTATGACATTTGAAAAAGGACTGCTCTTTACAGAATAAATAGTACTTTTAAAGTTGGCCTTAAGCATATCAATTGGCTCCTGTGTCTTCACAATCAGGGTTCGAGTTACGTGGGAGCCAATGGGAGCTGAGCTCCCATAAGGAGGGGCCTGAGCTCCCACGGACCCAGTGAAATCAAACATCTGTGGAGGTCGCTAATATACATTAACAACCTTTATTTTGATCACAAATAATGCATTTTTCAATGTAATGAGTATTATTTACGTTAACGAGGTAAATAGGCAAACAAATGAACTACGCATCGTATTCTCTCTTGAATGACAATATGCCTGCACTTCACCTCTAACGTGCACAATAAAATATTGCGCAATCCATGCCTGTGAGGCTGTGAACGTGCTGCGCGCGCCCGAAGAATGAACCGTTATATCAACAGACATTCAAATATATTGACAAGATACACACATACATACTACGAGTACCGTAGGCTAGCAGACGATTACCATGCCACCCAAAAAAAGGCCACTGCCGCCGACGAGGTCTACAAGCTAGTTTTGGTTTTCTCACAAAGAAACAAAAAACAGCTTTTGACAACCAAAATGCACCTGCTAGCTTGACAGCTAGCACTAACCTTGCTGCTACGGAGGATGCCGTCTTTGCTGCTGCAAACAGACCACTTTGGGCTATTTTATCTGCGCAAAGGTATGTGCGTGTCTGTCTGTATGTGTGTGTGTGTGTGTGTGTGTGTGTGTGTGTGTGTGTGTGTGTGTGTGTGTGTGTGTGTGTGTGTGTGTGTGTGTTTGTTGGACCACGTAATTAGCAGTGAAGTCAGTCTCTCTCTCTCGTTTTATCTGCGAGAGCTAATTTTTGTATTTTCTTTAATTTGTATAGCTCTTACGTTGTTATTGATTGTGTACGAGTTCATGTGTTTGAGCATGCGCAGTCTGTCCTGAAGTTGTGGAGAGAGTAAAACGTAATAAACGGAGGCGCTGTTTGTGACGCTCCACGAGTACAGAGTTCCTGAGTTTTTGTAATTATCTTTGAAGCCCCAACACATCAGCCACTAATTGTATACTCGCAAGCAGTGATGTACCTGAACGATCGTTCATGAACACGTTCATATTTTGGGCAAACGTGAACTGAACGTACTGTATTTCCGCAAGATGAATGTAATTGAGAACGCGTTCATTCTCAGCGCTGTATAACGGCGTTCAAAAGTGCGTTCATTCTCAGCACTGTATTATAACGGCGTTCAAAAGTGTGCCAGATTTCATATGCCTTTCAGCCGAAAACCCAGTTAAAACACACCGTAAACAGGCTTCAAAATAATGCGGAAAACCAGAGAAGGTCCTCGCTGCGGAACGCGGAATGGGGCGGGGTCGGATACAAGGCGGGGTTGGATGTCCGACCCCGCCTAGAGAAGAGTTCCGACATCTCCGTTCACTCCAATGGACCAGTTTTTTACAGCAATGGCGGATCGCGGAGCGCTTCCGGGAAACTATTGAGAGGATCTGCGGCTAGCAGCGCAGTAGAGTTGTAGCATAATAGACCGTTCGTGATGGACTTTTAAAGGTAAGAAGACGTTTAAAGATTTATATTGCGGATATTATCAGAACATCTGAATCAAATTAACTACACATGTGTATTGAAGGATGTTAGTGGATTATCCCTTCAATCAGTATATTTGACGTTTACAGATAACAGATTAGGCTAGAATGCCGGATAACGTTAGCAACACACGTTCACCACGAACATCCTATTAATCCGTTCTCTTAATGTTATTTCCTCCAACGTTGTGGAATTAGAGAAAAGGGGCTTCTTAACGTGCTTTTATCCGGGATGGAGGGAGTTACATATTAGTTAAATATAACATTGGGGCATGTGATCATAGTGGGTGGAGGTGGTGAAATGAGGATATGCATTTTGGAGTTCAAGCTCGTATAATATAGTTAATACACAATGATAAGGAAGAGAGCTATTTTTGTGATACATCGCTATCGATATGGATTTAGAGTGGATATTTGAGACTTCCAAACAGTCAACAAAAAAGTAACTTATGGGTGAGTGTTTTTAGCAGAGTCATATGATGTCTTTGTGATTCTGTTGATTATTACAACCCAGTCTCACGGCATTTCGTGTTCACCATCACGATTTTTAATCTATTGATTCGTGTTCACCAACACGATTTGCCCCTTTTTTTCGTGTTGCACAGCACGATTTTAAAAGCAATGTATTTCTACTGGTAACGTGTTTCGTGCCTGCAGGCTGCAGCACGTCTTTTTCTCCGGTCGGGTCGTGGAAGACCGGAAGCTGTGTGGTTCATAAAAACATGTTCTTACTCAATATCAAGCCACAGTTATTGCTTTTATTTTAAATCGTATAATTTCGGACTTTTGTTGTCGTCTGTGAGGAAAATAAATGGGGCTCAGAGCCTCAGGATACTGAAATCTGTACTTTTTTTAATCTTTTTTTCCTTCTAATTTGTTATTCTTTTCAAAATAACACACTGTTATTTACTCACCAATAACACTCAATTATCCTTGCTTTTATTTATTGGTTTAATTCCATAATCTCGGGCTTTTTTGGCGTCCGTCAGGAACTGAATTTCAAAATAAATATAACAGGAAACAGACGTAGGCATTTCGAGCGATTACCCAAGATCCTCAGCTATGGTTTTAAGCTCACTGATTGGATGTGTTAGCCGCAATGCATGCTGGGATTTGGTGTTTATATTATATGAAATCCGGAAAACATTTTAAAAGTATAAAATAATACTTAATTCCGAGTGCTCTTGCTTTTCTCTTTGAAAGTCATCACATAACGGCATTGTAATACACGGTTCGGCTGCATTACATATTACAGATCTGCCGTAGTTATTTATTTAGAGAGCCCTGATGAGAAGACTTTTGGAAAAACTGGAAGAAATGGCACCGAAACTGAATACTTGACGTGGATCATAAATATATCAACAATTAAACAACATCTTCAATTTCTCTTCACACAATACGTCTCCTTGCAGTATCAACACTAATTCGGCTGACTTTTACATTTGATCTAATTCATAGATAGGTTATATTTACACCATAACGGTGCACAGCTGATAAAAAAGGACTGTAGTTTTCAAAGATATGACTGATTTTCTTTGAATGTAAGAATGTAAATACTGAGTCTGAAATAGTATAGCAATATGCTGTAAAATGATGTGAAAGCATGCATAAAACTATACATCTTCAGATGTTGTACATACACACTAATAATACAAAGTTATTATGGCTGTGTGCACCTTGTGTGCACCTCCTAGTGGTTAAAGCACGTTATTGAATTATTGTTTGTATGTGTTATATTTGATTAAAAAAATATTAAGAGTACATACTTTCATAGGGGGAAAGTATAAATATAGAAATATAGAATATACAAAATCAAGAAGATACTATAAGTGATCTCTACAATAAAACAGTTTAGTGCAGGATGCACAGATATTAATAGGAGGAGGTGCAAAACAGAAAAACGGATTAACCTTTATTTAAATATTAAATATTAAGCCTGACAAAGTATTTAACGTCTAATATATTGCTTTCCTGCAATGTTAACTATGTTGAAGCACTTATTTTAACTGATATTATACACATTAATTATACTCTTATGTATGTAGATAGAATAAGAAATGTGCAGAATATGACAGTTTAATGGTGGAGGTACACACATATTGATAGATGTCTTGTAATGCACTGTTGAGGAACCTGTGACCCAAGTTTTTCATTCATTGCATAACTACACCGTAGTTGTGTATGCTATGTCAATAAACCTTTGAAAATCTTGAAGGGATGTTCAAAATAGCCATAATATACAGTCTTTAATTAACTATTAGTAGAGAATAACGAGTAATGAATAGACTTTATGACTTGTTTCCATTCATGTCAATTGCAGATACATGTTTAGTCTTCTCAAGCACCAACTATCAAATATCTCTCCTGATTGTTGGCACTTGACAATCACCTTACCTGAATTTTACTCAGGTGTAACTAAAGTCTGATTTAAGGGTTGTTTATATTTCACATAATTAATCAGAATCTGCAAAGTAACTCAAATAAATGCAGTGGAGTAAAAATACCAGGTTAACCTCTGAAATGTCGTGGAGTAGAATTACAAAGTAGCAATGAGCTGTCATGTGGGTATATATTAATGCTACGCATTATGGACACAAGTGATTTTCACCCATTTATTAATTATATGTTTTACATTTGATAACACCAATGTGTTTAATAATGGCAACTTCTAATTGTGGGAAAAACTAAAACGTTCAGTAGAGACGTCCCATAGAACATTTTGCGAAACACAATAGCCAGCATGTGTAGTTCTGGAGGGTGTTCGATTCCAGTTTTGGATAGTCTGGCGTGGTTTCGTTCCATTTCACACAGCTGTTTGACGCTCTGCGTAACCTTTTGGGAACTGTAGTCCTAAACGATAGCTGGGGATTATGGGTAGTGTAGTGTCTTCGGCCATCCTAAACTCAGAAATGTTGACAATCGCAATGATGCTCGAAATGTCCCTTATAGGCCAACGTCTGTTTCCGGTTATTTTTATTTTGAAATTCAGTTCCTGACGGACACCAAAAAAGCCTGAGATTATGGAATTAAACCAATAAATAAAAGCAAGGATAATTGAGTGTTATTGGTGAGTAAATAACAGTGTGTTATTTTGAAAAGAATAACAAATTAGAAGGAATTTAAAAATACAGATTTCAGTATCCTTTATTTTCCTCACAGACAACAACAAAAGTCCGAAATTATACGATTTAAAATTAAAGCAATAACTGTGGCTTGATATTGAGTAAGAACATGTTTTTATGAACCACACAGCTTCTGGTCTTCCACGACCCGACCGGAGAAAAAGACGTGCTGCAGCCTGCAGGCACAAAACACGTTACCAGTAGAAATACATTGCTTTTAAAATCGTTCTGTGCAACACGAAAAAAAGGGGCAAATCGTGATGGTGAACACGAATCAATAGATTAAAAATCGTGTTGATGAACACGAAATGCCGTGAGACTGGGTTGATTATTACCCAATGAGACCCTCACCCTGCACCTGAGTCTCAACTCCCAGAGCTTTGCAAGCCTCTCCCTGTTCCTTATTTTTATTAAACAGACGTTAAGCTTCCCAATGGTGTGGTCTTCGTTTTGTGAAAAATATGATTTCCTCACATACGTTGTTGCAGTTGTTGTCTTTTGTGATAGTTAAATTGCTCCTGCTTGACTTGAGCCAGCCATTCTTTCCTCCTCTCTGTGTCAAATTTGAGTCGGACTATTTAATGTTTTTTGAGCAGTGCATTGATAAAGAAAACCTTAAGGTTCTGTTAGGCCTGTTTTGAAGAGCGCGATTGAATGTTTGCATCAGCAAAGCCTTTCACTGTTGTATAGATTTTTTTTTGTATACTTGCTTTGGTTTTTATATTTACTGTATTTGCTTTTTCGGTTCCGTTATCTTAATGATTGTTCTGTTTTATGATAAATGTTGTAAATAATAAATGCTTTTTCTATCATTCTATGAAATGCAGTGCAATGCATCATTTGAAATATATGGACTAGATATGAGTATGCACAGAACTGACTCAATGAATTATCAATTAAAACAAATATTAAATAATGAACTTAAAACACACTAATATAGAATATATGACTTTTTATACCACATATTTAAATACATTCATGCATTTAATTAGTAGGAAGTTTTTATATTTAGTTTTTAAATCATATTAAGTCGAGTGCAGATTAATTATATTTAGTCAGTGCAGATTTGTATTTGTACTTATTGTAGTTGTCCAGCAGATGACGCTGTTTGTGTCATTAGGATATCCATACACCCTGCCCATCGGACGTCTAGCCCCGCCCACATCCGACCACGCCCCATTCCGCGTTCCGCAGCCAGGGCCTATAGGAAAACCACCCAATCTGGCAACAGCAAGCTGCCTGTGACGCATACGCGCCTGTCACCCCTGGCTGTCGCACTAAAATATAAATATACTAAATATATCAGACTCCTCACAACAAACAATGTGGAACCGCGGAACCGGCGAGTATTGAATGAATGAATGAATTAGTATGGACGAAGCCGAGAGCAGCTGCAGCAGCACTCGCTCAGAGCGAGACTCTACGGCGTCGGCGTATGAGCATTTAAAAGAGTTTTACGTTAAAGTCAGTACTAACTCAGACAGAACAAATCAAACGTTTGCCTGTAAACTGTGTCCGCCCGGTTTGAAAAAGCAAGTCCGTAAATCGACGACGTTGACAGCAAACCTTAAACGGCACATTGAGAATAAGCACACGACTTGCCTTTCACAGTATTTGCGAGTGGCGAATAAAAAAGAGAGCCAAAACAGATCCTCTACCACCCAAATCCCATTAACATCGTACAGGAGACAAATAATAGCTTGCAGCAACGTATTGAAAAAATAACTATAAACTATAAATTAGTTCATTTTTGAAACCATGAACTTTAGTTAACATTTTGAATTATGAACTATGAACTGAACTAGTTCATTTTAAAATGTGTGAACTGTGAACTGAACTAGTTCATGTAGAAAGTGAACTTTCCCAACACTGCTCGCAAGGGTGTGCAATATATACCATCAGTTGGAGTCTGCACCCCCAAGGTGCGCAATACATTATTGCGCAATCTATGCCTGTGACTGCGTGCGTGCGTGCAGGCGCAGGCATGCGTTAGTTTTAAAGACCCCCATAGAGCTCAGTTTATATCTCGAACCCTGTTCTCAATCCTATTCAAGTCAGACTCACATGTGCACTGTAATCTTTAAAGATGACCGTTGGAGCCTCAACTCTGTTTGTCTTAGCCGCCTTTCTCACTATGGCCTCGGCCTCCTCCACTCTTCCCTGAGAGAGGAGCCAGCGAGGAGACTCCGGGATGAACCTTCCTCAGCATTAAAGACAGAAACAAAAGTTAACCAGTGGGTTTAACATATAAAACAAAAAGGAAGATTAAGTTAGAATATTTTGGGGAAATAACCTAATTGTTGTTACCCTCTCCTGACATTTTGCCGTTATAAGTACAACTTACCACCAGAGAGGGATGTAGAGCACGCCAGGTAGAGAGATAGCTAACAAGAGAGATTTCCAGTCCCTTAAAAAAAAAGCTACGAGAGGCAGAATCATGTAGCCAATGGCATAGCCCATACACACACCCATAGATGAGAATATGACCCGAACATCGCCAGTCAAGATCTCAGTGCCTGTAGACAAAGAGAAATGTATGATGGAAGCAAGATGTACACGGCAAATATATGCATATCATTCAGAATCAGACATGTCTTTAAATCGTACTTTTCTTTGTTACAAGAGCATTTACCCAAAACAAAACCAGATACATAGTTGGATATCTGTCCGAAACCATTGAAGAAAATGAGGATGGTGAAAACCGTCCAAGAAGGTGAAAAAGCTTGACAGAAGGAAAAAGTTGTCTGAACTGCCATGGTGGTGAAGAAAACAGGCTTTCTTCCAACCCTAGAGTGAGAAATCCAGATGATAGAATACAAATTATACAAAATAACAAACTAAATATAAACAAGAAATGTTTCATCAACCGTATGCATTATGTACCAAAATAAACCTTTACAATAAGTGACGTAATACTGAGGAAAACGCCTGTTGGATTTGTAGATTTCTGTACCTGTCTGAGAGCTGTCCTGAGATGAAGGATCCAACAAGATATCCCAGGAAGCAAGCTGTGGAGGTGAACGGTTGCTTCCACTGATCACTGCACACCAGGTCAAACTGGAATATCCATACATGAAAAATGTATCAATGAATACAATGACCAAAGGAATCCATGTCAAAAACAACCTGATGAATATAAGTACAATATTCAGTAGCTGACTAGGATGCTATACTTAACAGCTCCGTGATAGAATGGTTATCTGTTTGAATGTATAACCATGTTGTCAAAGCTGCAAATGGTAGTATGTGAATGTGCATGGTGTGGGGGAAACTGCTGTGTAGCAATGCAGGAGGAGTCACCGACTCAAAAGGAGACATGGGGAGAGCTGGAGCTTTGATGTCAAACACTGATGGCTTTATTTAGGAGCTTCGGCCGGAGAATTCACAAAACAAGTCCAAGAGCCAGAGGTTCTGACTTCACGGTAGAGTTGCCACGTCAAATCTGAAGAACTCGCCAGAACTACCCCAGACCCATGTGTTTAGCTCGTTCAGAGAGAATAATCAACATAGAATCATAACACCTGTCAGCTGACGCCAACAGGCAGGAGCAGGGAGACAGAACCCTGAGAGCACAACAGCCACGGTTACAGGTACGTGTGCTCAGTCAGGACAGTTTGAACTGATGAACTGGGTCAAAGTGATGGGCCTTGGAAAATATTTCCCCAACACATGGTATTTGTAGAATTGGATCCTTTTATCAAAGGAATTCTCTATCATAGCATAGGAAATGAAGAAAAACAACAGATCAAACATCCTTTAAACAGGATTAACTGGGAACATGGTATTCTTATCACCCATTAATCATTTTAAACAGGTTATTATTTTACATTTTGAATGGCCTTTCCAGCTTCCCTTGGTGAGTTCAGCCCATCTTTTTTTAAATTAGCAAATAGTCTTATGAGAACATGACCAGCCCTTCATATGTGTACAGAGATCACCTTGTATCTTGTCACCTATTTAGTCCATAGATCTAAAATTCTAGAAATGTTAAGAACTCTCTACAGCTTAAACTATAGGGACACACACCTCAGAGACCAGAGTAGACTGGTAGATGTCTTTGCTGTAGCTCCACCCGTCCACACAGCCCTCCTGCTCCAGGTCGGTGAGGTTGACGTCCCTGCCAGGAATGAAGCCCTGAGCAGAGAGGTTTCTGACCACATCCAGCCTGTACCTGCTGCATCTACTCTGCTCCCGTTTCCCATTCACCACCTAACAGTCACATTAACGTTATTACTGTTATAAGCAAACATGTAATCAAAACAAACCTACCCATGTCAAGTGTGGTGCCATACCGTGTAATAAAAGAGTAGTATATTTATACTTTTTACTCACTACATTTATTTTACAGACTTAGTCACTGGTCACTTTGCAGATTTAGTTTTAAATTAATATATGTTATTATTATAGGTTAAGTTAGCCAGTGTGTGTATAAGACAATTCAAATAAACCCCACCTTTACCAAGTCCAACATTGAAGTTATGAACATATCAAGACATGAATAATGATAATACAATTATATAAACTATATGGTGCTTATTTGTGTCATTCTGTATGGCGGAGTACTTTTACTTTTGGTACTAAGAGTATATTTTGATGCTAATACTCCTGTAGCTTCACTGAATGCAGCCCTGCAGAGTATTTGTATTTGTTTACTTTAGTAAATCATCCGATTTATTTTTCCACCCCTGGATTCAACATTATGGCATTGACAACCGTGTCCTTGCATGACCTTTTCCACCACAGTCCAAAGTATAGAGACTATCTGATCACTTGATTCCTTTAACTTTTTACAGCAGACTCGTAAAAAAAACATGCTGCACATCTGAACAAAAGTATTGTGAAAACAAATTAACATTTCGTTTCTGGTTTGGCTTGTGTAATAATTCATAATGAGGGAATAAAACGGCTACATTCTTCATATTTGTATTACCTCTATCGGGATGATTGCATCGCGCCAATCTTGAGTCAGGTTTTCCTCTGGAATCAGGCAGTGGTGTCTGGGAATGTCTGTCAGGAAGACAACAGAGAAAGTGCCCAATCCATTGGGCACGATGCTGGCACAGAGCAGGAAGAAGACAACCTGCTGGAAACGTCCCCACTGACCCAGAAAAGCAGTGGACTCATCGTAATCCTTCATAGCCTGAGTATTAAAGGTGGGGTAGGTACGTTTCAGAAACCGGCTCGAGTGCACTACAATTTGAAGTACACAGCCGAAAAGAATCCGCCCCTTCCTTCAGACTTCCTTACAGAGCACCTCCTCCAACACACATGAACTCGCACATGACTTAGGTTGGCTATATAGTTCAGGGGAATTGTAAACCATACAAAACACATAATTACCTGTCCAAGAGAAAAAGAGCGACCACGGCGTCAGATTTCAACTCGGTGTGTAAAGGGGTTATTCCCTATCTTTATTCAAGAGCGTGGTATTTAAATTTGAGAGCATACTTTATTGATTTCCTTCACTCAAACCCTGTCATCGCACCAAAGACAAACCAAAGAGTAAACGCCCTTATGGGACGCTGTAATAAGTAAAGCGAACGCACCCGCAAGGACACCTGGCCTCCTATTGGTTGAGGGATTTTGATAGGATTGTTGCATAAATGTTTCGAGCGCGCACAGAATAAATCTGAGAGCAGAACAAATCTGTAAGCAGCAATATATCTGAGTGCAAGCCAGGCCCGGTTATACGGGGGTGCATAAGGGTGCATTGCACCCTCAGTTGAGTCATTATTCACCCTCATTTGAAAAATGAAAAGTAAAAACAAAAAAAATGAAAAGTGAAAAAAATGAAAAGTGAAAAATATTACATTTTGCCTACTGTTACTAACAATAGTAGTAATAATAATAGTAGTAATAATAATAATAATAATAATAATAATAATAATAATAATAATAATAATAATAATAATAATAATAAGAAGAAGAAGAAGAAGAAGAAGAAGATTTTTGATTTTTAAAACAAATTTTATTTGCATTTGTTTTAAACATACACCCACCCTGCAAAAGAGTCGGAACAAAACTAATACATTACACAATCAAATAAATAAACAGATTTTCATGACTACCAAATAAACATCATTTGAAAAGCGTTTTACCCATTTAAAAACATCCTCTTTTACACACTTTAAAAACAAAAACGACACCTATCCTTTCAAACTTCAATATGAGAGTCATTCTCCCCCAGCGAGCACAGAACCTGCCCCACAGCCCACACATCCAGAAACCCCTGCAGATGATTGATCAGCGTATAATACGCATGCTCCACCCTCAGACGCGCTGCCACCAGCCCCCTCAGACAGAGCACTGCATCCGTCCATCCCACTCCAGCAAGTTGGTTCTTCCTACTTTTCCAGATTGCTAATTTTGCATTAGCAAACAAGAAATTCATCAACAGAGGGTACAGTAGGGTTTCCTTCTTTTTCAGGATGTATTTGGGGCCATGGACAAAAAGTGGTATGGAGAAAACCTCCCCGAACCCCTCCACCCACCCCTGTAAAAAAATGTTAAGACCAGCCAATCTGGGACAGGACACGACTAAATGCTCCAATGTTTCTGCCATAAAACAGAACGGACAGCCTCCCCTTGTGCCTGGGTCAAAATGAGCTCTGTATTTGTTAGTGGCTATTGCACCGTGTACAATTCTCCATTGGATATCAGCCATCCGTTTCTCAACCGGAGATTTATACAGGATCCGCCAGCTGCCCTGAGGGGAAGAGCCCAAGCCAAACACATCCGTCCACCTCGACTCTCTGACGCCTGCAAGCGAGCTGAGGTTTAGCACCTTTACACAGCTAAGATATAACTTCTTCCCATTGCAGGAGGTGAACTTTGCAGGTGTTAGAGTCCCCAGTGATAGCAGGAGACCATCCTCCTCTCTCCACTCCCCCACCGCAGGACCCACACTCAAGGCAGGAAAAACATAATCATGTCCCTTTCTCCACTGGTCAGCCAGATCTGCATCCAGAGCAAAAGTCAGGTGGGATGGCGACAGCGACTGCCACACCTCATCTACCAGGTTCTCCAGAACTCGGGTTGATCGAATGCCCGTCACCTCAGCCAGTTTTTTCTGTGGAGACCCCCTTCAAATGGCCAAGTTTTACCACTCCCGCTTCAATGAACGCATTTTTTAGGGTGGCTGAAGAGAAAAGGGTTCCAGAAAGAAAACCAGTGTCAAACAGTGGCTGCTCAAACTGCTACATCCCAGGCCGGGGGTCGGGTGGTCTGGTGAAACTCAGAATCTTCCAGGCATTGATGACTGAGCAGTAAAAAGGTGCAAGTCCAGTTATCTTGTACGCAGGAGCCTTCAGCAGAAACAGGTGTTTATCAAAACCAAAGCCCCCCGCCCTCCAGAGCAACAGTCGGGCCATAGCCAGCCAGCAGGGAGAGGCACCATACAGCAGCCGCTGAGCTGCCTGCAGTCTAAAAGCAGCAGTCCTTGCAGTAATGTCCACGAGGCCCTGCCCCCCCTCCGCCACGGGCAGGTACAGGACCGATGCTGGCAGCCAGTGATGACCCGACCAGAAGAAATCCACGAGGAGCCGCTGCAGTTGTTTCATGAGGCCCGGCGGTGGGGTTAACACCTGCAGTCTGTGCCACAGAGACGAGGCAACCAGATTGTTGGCGACAAGAACTCTTCCCCTAGGACAGCTGGGGTAGCAGCCATTTCCATTTGCCTAATTTTGCTTGCACCTTTCCCAGCAATCCCTCCCAGTTCTGTGCCACCATGTCCTCAGATCCCAACCAAACTCCCAGGACCTTTAAACCCTTGTTTCCCCAGCTAAGGTTACCAGGAAGACTGGGCCTATTTTCTAGACTCCACTGACCTACCAAAACTGCCTCACCCTTCTCCCAGTTCACTTTGGCTGAAGCAGCCTTCCTGTACAAAGCTAGACTGTCCTGGAGCTCCTGGATATCTCGCTGACCCTGGACAAAAACACTGACATCATCAGCATAAGCTGATACAACCACTGGGGGGCCTGAGCTGACTCCGGCAGACACAGGCCCCTCAGCCGGTTTCTAAGTCTGCACAAAAGCGGCTCGATGGCAATACTATATCATAGGCCTGAGATAGGGCAGCCCTGCCTGATCCCCCTTTTAACTGGTACAGGTCTGCTCAGCCCTCCCCCCACCTTCACGACACAACATGCATCACTGTACAAACACTTCACCCAGGACAAAAAATGCTCCCCAACACCAAAAGCCTGCAATGTGGCAGCCAGAAAAGTGTGATCCACACGATCAAACGCCTTCTCATGGTCAATAGAAATAATACCAACATTTATATCATACAGTTTACAAACATCAAAAGTGTCTCTCATCAAAAACAAATTGTCCACAATTGATCTGCCAGGGATGCAATATGTCTGATCAGGACCGATAAGAAGTTCGATAAAAACCTTCAGTCTGTTAGCTAAGACCTTTGACAGTATCTTATAGTCCGTACATAGGAGAGCCACAGGTCTCCAGGTCTTCAGCAGGGTTAGATCTCCTTTCTTAGGCAACAGTGAAATCACTGCACGCCTACAGGAAGCTGGAAGAGTCCCTTTCCCAAAGCACTCCATCAACACTTCTAGCAAGTCATGTCCCAGAATACTCCAGAAATGTTTAAAAAAGTCTGCAGGTAAACGTCTATGCCGGGAACCTTGCCAGAGGCCATCTGTGTCACCGCAGAGGTCAGTTCCTTCAGCGTAATGTCAGAGCCCAGGGTGTCACTTTGGGCTGGACTCAGCTGTGGAAGACCCTGAAGAAGTTCATCAGCAGCTTCCACGTCACAACCTTCGGCTTTGAACAGGTCCGTGTAGAAGGACACGGCATGCCTCCTCATCTCAGCAGGCTCAGAGGTTACCTGTCCATCGGGGAGACGCAGACATACCATCTGCTTCCTTTGGCCCACAGACCTCTCCAGGTTGAAGAAAAAGGTGGTTGGTGCATCAATGTCTCTCATGGAAGTGAAACGGGCTCTGATCAGGGCTCCCTTGGCCTTCTCCTGAAGAAAACAGTTAAGCTGTTGTTGTTTTAGGAGGGACTCTTCTATATTTCGAGCAGACACACTCTCTAACTCTCTGATCTCCCTCTCTAACGGCTCTATAGCTCTCCTAATGTTTGCAGTGGAGTAGGCTGTATACTGTTGTCAGAACACTCTAATCTGAGCCTTTCCTACCTCCCACCACTGACTCAGGGAGGGAAAAGACTCTTTCTTTGATTTCCAGTTGATCCAAAAGAATTTAAAATTCTCACAAAAAGTCAAATCTTGTAAAATTTTAACATTAAACTGCCAGAAGGATCTCGGTTTCTCTGTGTTGGATAAAACCAAATCTAAAGAAACTAGCTGATGGTCTGTGAAACCAACCGGTTGGATGTGACAGTTCACTGCACGAGTTATAGAAGAAGCAGACATGTAAAATGTGTCTAGCCTGGCTGCACTGACGCCCCCATCTAGCATTCTCATCCAGGTGTATTGTTTAACAGAGGGGTGTTTCATCCTCCACACATCCACTAAGTCAGCCTCTCTTATCACCTGTGACAGTAAAAGGGACGACTGAGGATGCGGCTCCCGTCCTATTCTGTCTAAAGTGACATTAGTGCAAGCGTTCCAGTCCCCCCCCCAGTATAACACACTCCCCCTGTACACTAGTGTCTAACTCATCTTTTAATAACTGAAACACAGATACACGTGCAGCGCCCTGATTGGGTGCATACACATTAATACAAGTGAAAAAGAACTCTAACAGTTCCACTGTCACCATCAAGGCTCTACCTGCCACTCTCTCTGTGCTGGATACAATCTTAACATTAAGAGAGGGGGAGAAAAAAACAGCTACTCCAGCACTAAGGTTTGAGCCATGACTGAGTACATACTGACCCCCCCACCACATTCCCCAGTCCGTCTCATTCAGGCTATCCCTGTGGGTTTCCTGAAGAAATATCACATCTAATTTTTTCTGATTAAAGACCTCCAACACTAAATCTCTTTTCTGTGCACTTCTACCCCCGTTAATGTTTAAAGAAGCAACCCTTAAAGCCTGCATTAGAGGAAGGAGATGGAGAAAAAGAACAGACAGGTACACACAGCAGAGAGGAGACACCCAGTGTTGCATGATCATGTTGACATTATTTAGACCTTTTCAATTTCCCCCCTTTTTTGCTTCCTTTCGGAACTTTTTTCATATTAGTGACATGCTTCCTGAGACGATAGCGTCTCCTTTCATCCAGCAGGTCTAACCCTACAACTTTCTGAAGAGTGCTCACTGTGTGAATAAACTTGTTTGTGTCAGGGAAAAATTCTCTCACTTCCACTGCCTTGCCAAAGGACTCATCGAAAAAGACATTAATCTCTTCCAAAGAATATATCTCTGCGTTATGAGAGAGATCTGCAATTGAAACACAGTCAGAATCCCCCTCACCGTCTGTGTCCATCTCCGTCACCTCATTGCTGTCTGCAGCCTGTTGAAGCTCTTTTTGCCTCCCAGAACCAGACGGCAGCTCCTGCTGTGTGCCAACAGCCTCCACCTGTCCCACAGCCCCGGTCCTCACCTGTCCCGCTACATCATCTCCCACCCGTTTACCTGTTTCCACATGTTCTCCTCTCACATTCACCACATTCTCTACAATCCCCGTTTCATCTCTACTTTATCCGCAGCCCCTGGGGCCCGGCGGGTGCAACAGCAGCCCCCGCGACACCGGGCTCCGCGGCCGCCGACCCAGCGGCCCGGCCACCCCAGCGACTGGCTCAGCGACCCCGGGCTCGGCGGCCACGGGCTCCGCCGCCTCGGGCTCGGCGGCCCCGGGCTCGGCCGCACCCGGCGGAGCGGCGGAGCGGCGTGCCGTCTCTGTGGACACTAAGAGACACGTTTGTGACCCGACTCCCCGCACTCAAAACACTTTACGTTCCCTGAGCTCGCATAAACCATATAAAACCCCTCTTCATGCCTCACCCGGAAAGACACATCCAGTGTCTGAGTGGGACAAGTCAGAAACATGAACACCTGTCTCCGCAGAGATTGGACATGTTTTAGTTTATCATCCTTACACCCCAGAGCAACAGTGCGGAGATTACTGGCAAATTTACCGAAACGCTTCAGCTCCCGTTCCAGCGCCTCATTCGGGATGAATGGAGGAACGCCAGACACAGTGATCCGCGTGGACGGTGTCGCCAACGGCGAAACTTGGATATATTCCTCATTTACCATTAATCCGCTCTCAATAAGTTCTGTTACATATTTCTGGTCTTTCAAAAAGACCACGACCGCTTTGTTCATGCGGGAAGCATAGGAGATGTTTACATGACCTATCGTGTCTCAGAGACACCGGCGGCGCCCCGAAGGACGCCATCCCCGCCACGAGGCACGGAAAAACAAATTAACCGTACTTGAAAAGAGTACAAATATCCCCATGTAAGATCATACAGTGAAAGAAAATGATTGAAACAGAAACAAACGAACTAAAAGTGAAAATCCCTTTTCCCTCTTCAAAAACACACCTCCACCACAGAAGAAGAAGAAGAAGAAGAAGAAGAAGAAGAAGAATATAGTTGAAATAAAATTAATTGTAATTGTGGTTGAATAACATTGTCTGCTGCATTTATTTGATCAATTTAAACGGTAAGTAACGTTATTATGTCAGGTGCGCGTGACCTGTGCCGCTGCACATTCATCATCTGCAAGGTGCTTACACAGCAGTCAATGATGGATCAGAAAATGGTTAAAACAACCAGCCCTTATCGCCAGCATACACTGCATCTACTGCAGGTAATAACAGTTCAGATCATGGGGACATGACGTTACCGTCGTGGACACTAACGTCCTCCTGCCCGACTCGCCGGCTTTGCCCGCCTCGCTCACACAGGCGGAGCAGCCACAGCCGTCTTCGTTACCCCAAACACCGCCACCCCTCGGCGGCCCGCAAGTGCCAGAGGACCTCTGCAAAACAGAGCCTGCCCAGGTATATTTAAAAAAGTTCCCAACTCGACTGTACAGTGGGGTGAGGCGCTCATTTTGCAGCTCATGGTTTCAAAACAGAGATTGGCTGGAATATTCATGTAAAAAAGATGCCATCTTCTGCTATGCATGTAGACATTTCGGTTCAAGTAAGTCAGATGCCTTCACCACAACTGGCTACAACAACTGGCGCCATGCTCTTATAGGCTATGTGATAAGGGACTGGGAAGGCATAATCAAGCAAAGAGCACATTGATCCATAGATCTCTTAATGTTACTCTCAAAGTGCACCAGATTGATGGTTTTAACTTCAATATTTAAAAAAAAATCTTCCCGGGGGAGCATGCCCCCGGACCCCCCCCAGAGGAGGTGAGGACCCCCATAGAGGGTGTTAGGTACACTCCCCACTTGTAAAAATAGGACTTTACCACTGCACCCTCTCTAATCTCAGATGCACCCTTAGTCATTTTGTTCTGGAACCGGGCCTGGTGCAAGCGTACAGTTTGAGCAGAAGCAGAGCTAATATAAGTGCCATCAAGCACTATTTGAGTGCAAGGACAGGGTTTGAGGGAAATAAATACATAAAGTATGCTCTCAAATTGAAATACCAAGCTCTTGAATAAAGATAGGGAATAACCACCATAGGTGTGTTCCATCAGTAGTCGCCATCGTTGAAAAGCAACTCCGATATTGACTCTGGTTTGAATTCTCCTAGTTTCCACTTTGTTTTTGTTCCTAATTTGCTCTGTTACATTATTTCTTTTGCCACCAGTAGACGATGTTGAACTCTGCCATGGTGAAAGTGGCCACCTGTTGCTGGCGAGTCATTGAAGTACTGCTGCAATGCACACCCAATGAGGGCACGAGATACATTTGTGCGTGCACGAGATGGAAGGCTGACAGACAGGGCGGCAATCGTACTTTTTACAGTATTACAGGTTGCACAGATGAATTTTTTTGTATGGATTTTTTGTCAAAGCACTTAAGATATTTATTGCTATCGGGATGTTTAGAGTATTCCATGGAATATAACAAAAAGTGTATCTCGAGCCGGTTTCTCAAACTTACCTACCCCACCTTTAACTGTTTCCTCCACAGCTTGCAGAACAATTCCTTTTCCAACTCAACAGAATGAAGACATACAGTTTGCAGTCTCTTAAACTGTGAGATAGCCACGCCCTTTACAAGATAACCATGCATGCCAACAAAGAAATAAAAAGGAAGAATTTTACAGCATTTCTCAAGCAATAATTTCCCCTTAGGTCTGCCGTTTAATATCTATTTAATGTTGTTATAACTTGCTTTTATTACTGGCTAGTACAGTAAAAGCTATTTTGCCTTTCATCTGAAACATTCCTTTGCTGCAACACTAATCCTTTTCCTAGCCATAGCTGACAGGAAACAAGCATGTATAAGCCACATTGCTACACATATTACAATTACTTGTATATAGACTCTTCTTGCAGTATTTACATTCTATTGGATTTGTATTTACTTGCACTATTTTATCTGTTTTATTGTGTTGCACTGTTGGAGGAGCCTGTGACCTAAGATGTTGACATATCTACACCATGTACAAATGACAAAAAAAGCCTTGCATCTGTTTTTTTATTATCCTTATCAGGTTATGTATTACAAAGGTCGAAAACGGTATTAATTTATGGATGCAAGTTGTTGCTGACAAAGCAAAACATGTGAACTGTGCAACTTTTGTCTAGTGAACATGTTGTGCTGTTCTCTGATGTTAGGTTCATCTTTCACGGCAACACATGAATTCACATTTAACACATTTAACATTTAACGGGGGCGTGTGGCGTAGTGGGTTATCCCTAGGCATTCAGAACAGGAGGTCACAGGTTCAAACCCCACTGCAGTCAGCATGTCGTTGTGTCCCTGGGCAAGACACTTCACCCCAAATTGCTCCTGTGGGGATTGTCCACAGTATTGAGTATGTAAGTCGCTTTGGATAAAAGCATCTAACAAGTGACAAGTAATGTAATGTTAACAGGTCACCCTCATAACAGTAGTAACGGAAACCTGTTTCTGTCTAGACAAATGCCAGAAATGACTTTAGCCATATCCAGTCTGAAAGTTCACTAAGTCAAAAGGTCAGGTTATTTATTACTATGGCTAAAACAATGTTGGGAATGCAAAAGCTTGTTGACTGGTCACTTGCATTTCCACAATACACAGCGTTAAATGTGTGGGGTTTTTTGCATTAAAAAAGGTAACAGACCTTTTGCATTATATCATGAAATTAATGTATGAAATGAAAAAAAAGTTGCAATAGTTATTTGACATTTTACAAAACTTGTGTTATTAAATATCATTGTAAGGATCTTTTCTGATTCCCTTTTAAGTTTTCATTCAACCATTCAAAATCACAAACTGACATTAAGAGTCAGGTGCTTAACGAAATCTACTAAAACAAAGTACTTCATTATCTACTTGTTCAGCTTTTATACACAAAAGTGCAGGGAAGGTATGCAGATTTAGAACACTATCTGTGAGATGAGAAGGAAGAGGGACGGGGGAGGAAAATTCAGAGGATGAAGAAGCAGAAAACAGCCATTATTCTTCACTCTTTTGTAAAACGGACAGTTTCAAGAAAGATGAAACCGTGTTTATGCAGACATGCAAAATATCTGAAGCCCTATAAAAAAGTTACAAGTATATTGTGTTGAAAATATCTCAAAAAGTCGTAATATTGTATAATGTATTCGTTGTATGTTGTATTTTTGTTAGAAATCACGATGTAGTTTTTCAAAAATATAATGGAGAAAAGAGAGAAAGACAAAAAATGGCTTTTCGGTTTTTTATTCGTGATACCTGGGGATATTCTCTTTTTTAATTGTAGCGACTGTGAACTAATGTGTAATTACTTTTTACTAGCTATAAGAAAAGTCCCTCTGAAGAGGGGAAATAATAAAACAATTCTAAAAACATGATCTTTGTCTTTTTATAATTACTTTACACAACCTGATCTCACCAGAATGCGTGACTCCACCACGACTCCTTAACACCGCATTGCGTGGTGGACTCACGAACTTCGTTACATTTACGTGTCTGCACCACGCAAACAAACCCAATGTAAAGTGAATGAGGCTATTTTGTCGTGGTGCACACACGCATTTCTACCACGTCATGCAGTGAGCTTTTATTCTATAAAACGTTTTTAAAATCTACTTTATAGCTTGTAGTAACTCACGGGAGGCTTCTTTTATTTTATTTGTATTCATAATAATTAAAAATGTTCAGCAGAATGTATTATGGTGCATTAGTTACGAATTTTTGTTCGAAAAAAACAGTGCATTGTGTGTAATACAACTGTGATTTGTATTACATTAGTTTGTTTTTAAGGAAGGCCAGAGCTTCAGCTGTGTCAAATAGATTGTTCCCTTTAGTTAACGTTTTATAAAAGAACATTATATTCCGATTTGATCATGTCCCCTTTATTGTATTACGGAGAGCAATGTGAGCGTCCATTCCCATTGGATAACGGAGGATTTTACACCCGGAAGTAAGTATTCTCTTTACTGTCGATTGATTTTACAGTGATATCTGCATTACTGATCAACTTAAAAACACCAGATTATCCTTGTTGATTACACAACATTGATTGGTTTAAATTGTGTACAATGCTTTTGTAATTTGTGGCCATCCTAAACTGAACAAACATTTGTTCAGTTTAGGATGGCCGAAGACCCAACACTACCCAGAATTCCCAGCTATCGTTTGGGACTACACCATGTGCTTTGCTTGACAAACCCCGTGGTTTGTCCTCAAGCTCTGTGATTGGATGTTGGATGTTGAAGTTTACGCTTAGTGACAAACAGCATTTTGAAATGGAATGAAACCCATCGACGCCACACTATTCAAAACAGGAATCGAACGTCTCCTACCCCCCCCCCTTAGGTCACAGGCTCCTCCAACAGTGCAACACAATAAAACAGATAAACAGAAAAATAGTGCAAGTCAATACAAAAAGAAAAATAGTAAAATAGTAAAAAGTGAAATAGTGCAATTAGAGTCTATACAAGTGATTGGGATATATGATATATTAGACAAATCATTTCTAAGTAGCAGCCAGATGAATGTTATTGATGTTATTTCAAAGTTCAGGTGTTTAATAGTCTTATGGCCTGTGGGATGAAACTGTCCCTGAGTCTGGTGGTTTTAGTCCGGATGTAAGATAAGATAAGATAACATGGTACTTTATTGATCCCAATTTGGGACATTGTTTTTGTTGCAGCAGCATAAAAGGCATTTTACAATAAAACAAAACCACAAATAAACAAGAATAGAAAGAAAAGAAAATAGAAAATAGAAAATATACGTGTTGAAATAGAAAACATACATGTAGATATTATATCTGCAAATATAAATCTTCAAAAATATATGACAATGGAATATGGAATATCAAATATTGAACAGATTATATATGTGTAAAATGTACAGCGAGGTTGTATTAGAGAAACTATGGAGCAGAGAGTTCTCTTATTTATTGAGTTATTGCAGTGGGCAGGAATGTGTTCCTGTATCGGTCCTTGTGACAGCGGAGCTGCAGCAGTCTGTTGGAGAAGGAGCTCCGTTGACTGTCCAGCTGCAGGTGGAGAGGATGGGTGGGTTATCCATCATGGACAACAGCCTGTTCAGTGTCCTCCTCTCCACCACAGCTTCAAAGGGGTCCAGCTTGATGCCGATGACAGACCCAGCTTTCCTGATCAGTTTTTTGATCCTGCTGGTGTCACCGGCTCTTATGTTGCCCATCCAGCAGACCGCAGCAAAGAAGAGTGCACTGGCCACAACAGACTAGAAGATCTCCAGCATCACACATGGAAGGATCTCAGCTTCCTCAGAAAATAGAGTCTGTTCATCCCCTTCTTGTACACAGCGTCAGTGTTGATCCTCCAGTTCAGCGCATAAGTGCACTCCCAGGTACTATAGTCCTCCACAACAGCCACATCCTCTCCTAGAATGCAGCTGTTGTGCCAGACAGCAGCAGACAGAACAGTTTGTGGCTGGGGTGAAGGGGGTCTTTTATAATCCTGAGGGCTTTCTTTAAGGTTAACCAGGTATTTTTACTCCACTACATTTATTTTAGTTACTTTACAGATTCTGATTAATGATGTGAAATATAAACAACCCTTAAAGCAGACTTTAGTTACACCTGAGTAAAATTCAGGGAAGGTGATTGTCAAGTGCCAACAATCAGGAGAGATATTTGATTGGAGGACTGGCTTATCTAAAGCCAGTTGAGTAGCACTTGAAATGTTTTGGCTCTATGAAACCTGATGTACTTATATGATTCTGTTTTCTTCAAGGTTGTATTTTGTTGGTCGAACGCACTTATTGTAAGTCACTTTGGTTAAAAGCGTCAGCTAAATGCATTGTTGGTGCTTGAGAAGACTAAATATGTATCTGCAGATCCCTATAAAGTATATACATTACTCGTTATTCTCTACAAATAGTTAGTTAAAAACTGTATATAATTGCTATTTTGGACATCCCTTTTCAAGATTTCAATATGACTCTAAACGTGTAATAACGTGCTTTAACCAGTAGGTGGTTTGGGTTAAAAAGCTGTGAAGTTTACAGTGTTAACAAAATAAAATATACTGCTGTTTCTGGTTTAGTTTACGACGGATATATTTAGTTATTGTTTTGATATTTGTAACACAAAAGCGATGGAAAAAACCCACAGCAACACAGAAAAGATGGTCTTAACATGAACCAGCGGTCTAGTAGTTAATAAAAAACAATAATATCAAAACAAATTATTACAATAACTTTATTATGAAATTAAAACAGAACGGTAAAAGAATAGTTTCAGGTCTATTCTGAGCCCGATCTCTGTAGATAAATACAAATAAAGAACTACGACAAATGTATAATATTTAATGTAGCCAAACCATTTATTACAATGCATTCATGTTATGACTTTCAAAGAGTAAAGCAAGCACTGCTGAATAAAGTATGATTTATCTTTTACGAAACGCTTTTTTCATATGGAATGCAGTTGGAGGTCAACCAATCACAGAGCTTGAGGCAACGCAGAACAATAGCTGAGGATTCTGGGTAGTGTAGTGTCTTCGGCCATCCTAAACTGAACAAATATTTGTTTCTCAGAATCGAAGGGGAAAATTACAAAAGCATTGTACACAATTTAAACCAACCAATGTTGTGTAATCAACAAGGATAATCTGGTGTTTTTGAGTTGATGAGTAATGCAGATAGCACTGTAAAATCAATCGACAGTAAAGAGAATACTTACTTCCGGGTGTAAAATCCTCCGTTATCCAATGGGAATGGATGCTCACATTGCTCTCCGTAATACAATAAAGGGGACATGATCAAATCGGAATATAATGTTCTTTTAAAAAACGTTAACTAAAGGGAACAATCTATTTGACACAGCTGAAGCTCTGGCCTTCCTTAAAAACAAACTAATGTAATACAAATCACAGTTGTATTACACACAATGCACTGTTTTTTGAGAACAAAAATTCGTAACTAATGCACCGTAATACATTCTGACGAAAAATAAAAATTAATATGAATACAAATAAAATAAAAGAAGCCTCCCGTGAGTTACTACAAGCTATAAAATAGATTTTATAGAATAAAAGCTCACTGCAGGATTTGGTAGAAATGCATGTGTGCACCACGACAAAGGAGACTCATTCACTTTACATTGGGGTTGTTTGCGTGGTGCAGACACGTACATGTAACAACGTTTGTGAGTCCACCACGCAATGCAGTGTTAAGGAGTCGTGGTGGAGTCACGCATGCTGGTGAGATCAGGTTGACTTTACACCACTATAAGGAAACCCAATATTAAGTTTGTGTGAGGTTGTACTAGGGATAATATTAGAATTTTGCTGTACCCATAAAGAATGTGTTTCTGCTCCATTTCACTCCATGAAGCCTCCAGCTTGTACAAGGGCTCCGCCTCTACTCAACATAACATGTCCCGCCCTCCTCACCAGAACATTTAAAAGTAAGGGGATGGAAATAGATGGAAATAAATACGCTCAAACTAAATAACAGGCCAGGCATTTCCACTCACCAAGTCACTTTTCAAAAAAGAAAAATGGCCAAGAGTAGCATAGATATGGGTTTAATCAGCGAGACGCCTGTGACAACTTACAGCCATCAGTCCGGAGCGCCAATCAAGAAACGAATGCAATATCTGTGCCGGATTCAGACGCCTCCAGCCAAAGAACTTCATGAAGAATGGACTCTGAAAAATGGCGATGTTTGGGGTTATGTATTCAACTATATGGCGAATTAACTGCATTTCTACAATCTGAAGAATGGAGAAACGTATGGACCCCGCAGTGTTAAAGCGACACTGACCTCAACAGATTGGGCTGTGTTAACTCTGGTGTCTTCCAGAGATCTCCACGCAACCACGGTATCGGAAGAACAAACAATAGTGGAACCAGCGGTGTACAAGATATTTGCAAAGAAAAGCAAAGAAACACAGACAGCATGCAAGATCAAAGAAGAATTTTCACCGCCGCCCCTCAATGTGGAGGAAGAAAGAGTTATTTCCGCGCTGCCAGAAGTGAGAAGAGTCCTGACAAGCACCGCCTGGGAAACTAAAAGCGGACCATCGGGGCGATGGTATTACCGTGCAAGCCATTTGGAAACGCTGGGGAAGGACCCCTCTGATGATTTTGTTTTGGAGTATTTTAACTCTACATGCAGGGTTTTTCAGACATCTGTGCGGGTGCCTCTGACTGCTTGGCTGAAAATGATTGATGGAAAAGCTACAAAGCTTAAAGAACTTTTTAAACAGAGTCAGACATCGATGGACATTATACTGGTGAAAAAGAATCTCACCTTTACAGAGGACTCCGCCACCCACTCAACATAACAAGTCACACCCTCCTCACCAGATCATTTTAAACTAAGGACCCCTCAAAGAAAAACATTGTGTATTCTACCTATATAAAAAGAGTGTCGGGGTTGTCTTACGAAAATGTGTTATCTCTGTATGAAGATGATGTGTTTAAAAATGAATTTTGTGAAAAATACCAACTGTGTGAGAGACGTCATAAAGACACTCATTTTAACCACAGTGTTTGTTCTCTACAAATGTTTTTAAGATTGTTACAAAATGTAAAAAATAAAAATAAAAGGTACGGAGACAAAATTAATGCAGGTGACTCTGGCTTTATTAGGAAAACAAACATATAATACAAATGGGTTAGGGGTTAAATGTAACCATCGTGAACTTAATAGTCTAACAAAATACTTGATCTGAATACATTTGTTCTTTTTAAGAGCACTTTTTGAAATTATTTATTTATTATTTCAGTGGAACAATCCAGTTTTTGTTAACATCAATGCTTTCTTCTCTTTTTTCTTGTGGTACTAAGATACTTTTAGACACACTTTGGTGTATGCAACACTTGTTCAGAAAAACAAGGTTTTTTCTTTTCTGATAAACTTACATATTTTAGTTATTTTCTGCTACCAAGATACTTTAAGATACACCTTGATGTATGCAACACTTAACACAGGGTATAATATGAAGTACTTGGTAAGGAAGGGGTTTTTCTTTAAGGGGTGCAAAACTTTAGAACAGGGTAAAATATTCATTAATTTGTATTGAATTGAGTTTTCTTTTTCTTTTTTGATTTTCAACATACTATTTGAACACAATGACTTTTCCATATTTCTGACATACTATACTTTTTTGACTTTTTTCTGTAGAATCTTGACAAAACTATTACTTGTTCTTAAATGATGACCTATTGCTGGAGATGAGATGAAAAAGCTACAACGCATAAAGAACTTTTTTCTAAAAACTCTCAATTCTATAATTGACTCCCCCCATTCAACGCAATAAGCCCCACCCTCCACTCAGCAAATCATCTAAAACAAATGACCTCGCTAAGACGACCGTTGTAAACTAGCCATGGAGCAGAGAAAAGCCAAGACTCCCCCCGCGAGTTGCAGCCAGGAACAGAGTCCACCATCAACACCACCATGGGGGAAACCCGAATCTTGCAGTACTACTGCTGCTGATGCTACTCCTCGGGTCAAGAAGTCTCGGTTTAGGGACACAGTGAAATCGGAATTGTTTTATATTCTGGAGATGGTGATGTATCGGTACAGAGAAGAAATCTGCAAAGAATGCCGACGCAGTAACCCCGACCAGAGGCAACACAATTGTCGGAATGACATACCCGATGTCTTCTTCAGAAACAATAACAAAGCGTTAATGAAAAGACTTTGGCTCGCCAACTTCATTACAGTGATTGACCAGAGTCTTTTTGAAAAAGGCATTTGCGAGGATGAACTGAGGATAGGACGCGCTTCGGAAGCTTTTCTGCACAAGCTTATAAAATGCAGATGCCTCAAGGAGAGACTTGAAATATCCATACAGATTTGGATGGAGAAGAAGAAGACTAACAACCAGCAGTTGGATGGAGAAGAAGCCAGGGACTTGTTCAATGCAGTGAACTTTTTCTTTAAGTAAAATAAAAAAATGGGAAACTACGATGCAAAACGCTCTGTATATATTGATCAGAATGTAGTCATTACCCTTTTAATAAGTGTGGTGATGGGGACGATTGAAAACAGAACGAGTAGTGACCCCTGTGTAAAAAGAATGGCTGAAGTTTGTAAACTGGAAGACATTTTGGATATCGTTCGTTCTGGCAGTACTATTTCGGGTCATTGGGAAACGATTGTAGACGAAACATTTAAAGTGGTCCTGGAATCTTCATTTTCCGAAACATTCTGAAACATTATCTCAGAAATGAAACAAACATCAAAAGTGTATCATGTGCTCTCATTGTATGCTCTGTTTGTAGATGTAATGCATCTTTGTGTCGAAAACTGCAAACACATGAATATTTTGACTAAAGTGAAAAAACTCCATCACGATATCTCCAGTAATATGGGCAATTCTAAGCTGGAGACGGTCCTGGGGATGCTACAATCAGTATAACTATTGATTTTGTGTGTGAAAAATAAATTTTTACATTTAAAAACTGTTGTCATCATTATAGCAGGGGGAGCGTGTCTGATACATGTGTATTACAGTCCTTCTTTTGGTGTTTTTCAGTGTTTTCTGTGTGTCTGTACACACAAAGCACAAATCATTTAAAACAAATCCTGAATCAAATTTAGAGAGGACCATTAAGAGTCAGAATCCTAACAAAATATCCTCAAACAGAGTACTTTCATGGTAGTGGTCAGCTTTTATACACAAAAGTGTATCTTTTCAGTAACTTTCTCAGAGAATTTAAGCATAAATCTGTCAAATGTTCAAAACAGCCTTGTTTCACTGAAATACCCTCAAAATGACAAACTGCCATTAAGAGTCAGAATCCTAACGAAATTTCCTCTCACGGAGCGTCCACACTACAGCTCCAAAAATAGCTTGGAGCTGGGCGTGTCTGGAGCTTGGGGATTTTTATTCAAGCAACACGACCAACAACCAATCACATGAATCTCCCGCCCCCGACATACAAAGCAAAAACCCCCGGGGATTTTATGCGAGCAATATATATATAAACTCCCCAAACAGGCGAAAACCTACCAGCTTCCCCCACTGTCTCTGCCACCTCCCTCCATGCCTGGTTCCTCCGGTTTGTATCCCGGTAGGTGAAGAGGGTCTGGTCATACAAAACCGGGTGATTTGCTACGGCAATAGTTAGTTTCTCCTCCGACTTTTTTTGAAATATAGAAATGAACGGCGGGATATCTCTCTCAGCTTAGACGCGGTTTGATTGGCTGGCGCTTCAGCTGTCAGATTTTGGGAAACGGGATTTGATTGGCTGGCGCTGGCTACTCCGGCGTCCAGGCGACCAGAAGTTGAACAATGTTCAACTTCTGGTCGCCTGGGACGCCTGAGACGCCTCGCTCATCTACCCACAATTCAGTTCGGCGAAAAAGCGCGGCTACGTGACGTCACCCCATTGAAAGTGAATGGGCAGCTTGGAGCTGCTTGGAGCTTTCAACGCTCTCGACGCTGTAGTGTAGACGGGCCGTAACAGAGTACTTTCATGGTAGTGGTCAGCTTTTTTAAAAAGAAAAGTGTATATTTTCAGTAACCTTCTTGAGAGAATTTAAGCATAAATCTGTCAAATGTTCAAAACAGCCTTTTGTTTCACTGACATAGCCTCTAAAATCACAAACTGCCATTAAGAGTCAGAATCTTTACGAAATCTACGGACACAAAGTCTACTTCATTATCTACTTTTTCAGCTTTTTAAACACAAAAGTGTATCTTTCAGTAACTTTCTCAGACAATTAAGCATAAATCTGTCAAATGTTCAAAACAGCCTTGTTTTCACTGAAATAGCCTCAAAATCACAAACTGCCATTAAGAGTCAGATGCTTTACGAAATCTAATAAAACAGAGTACTTTCTACAGATGAGGCCTCCCACTCAACGCAATAAGTCCCACCCACTCAACAAATCATATAAAACTAAGGACGACCGCTGAAAACTAGCTTCATGGAGTGAAATGGAGCAGAAACACATTCTTTATGGGTACAGCACAATTCTAATATTATCCCTAGTACAACCTCACACAAACTTTATATTGGGTTTCCTTATAGTGGTGTAAAGTAATTATAAAAAGACAAAGATCATGTTTTTAGAATTGTTTTATTATTTCCCCTCTTCAGAGAGATTTTTCTTTTCGCTAGTAAAAAGTAATTACACATTAGTTCACAGTCACTACAATTAAAAAAGAGAATATCCTCAGGTATCACTAATAAAAAACCGAAAAGCCATTTTTTGTCTTTCTCTCTTTTCTCCATTATATTTTTGAAAAACTACATAGTGATTTCTAACAAAATACAACATACAACGAATACATTATTCAATATTACGACTTTTTGAGATATTTTCAACACAATATACTTGTAACTTTTTAATAGGGCTTCAGATATTTTGCATGTCTGCATAAACACGGTTTCATCTTTCTTGAAACTGTCCGTTTTACAAAAGAGTGAAAAATAATGGCTGTTTTCTGCTCCTTCATCCTCTGAATATTCCTCCCCCGTCCCTCTTCCTTCTCATCTCACAGATAGTGTTCTAAATCTGCATACCTTCCCTGCACTTTTGTGTATAAAAGCTGAAAAAGTAGATAATGAAGTACTTTGTTTTCGTAGAAGCACCTGACTCTTAATGTCAGTTTGTGATTTTGAGGCTATTTTAGTGAAAACAAGGCTGTTTTGAACATTTGGGATTCTGACTCTAAAAAGGCAAGTTTTTTGATTTAAAGACTTTTTTACAGACACTCTGCAGATTTATGTGTAAAGATTTCGTTAAGAATCTGACTCTTAACCCACCATCCCTCGAGAGCCAAAACATACTCAACCCCTGCAGAAGCTCGGGTGTGAACTCCCATACAGAATGTCAGTCACTGCGTAAAACTTTTTAGTGACACTCCGCAGATTTGTGTGAAATTCACTCACAAAGGAACTGTAAGATACACTTTTTATGTATGCAAAACTCATTTTGGAGAAACCATCTCGAGTGAGCTATAATTTGAAAGTACACAACCGGGGGGAAAATATGCCCCTTCCTTCAGACTTCCTTACAGAGCCCCTCCTCTATGGGGGTTATTCCCTATCTTTATTCAAGAGCGTGGTATTTAAATTTGAGAGCATACTTTATGTATTTATTTCCCTCAAACTCTGTCCTCACACTCAAATAGTGCCCTCGTACTCAAATAGTGTTTGCTTGCACTTAGATTTGCTAAAAATCAGCCCGGGAATCTCGACCGGCCCTCGTATCGCTAGTAAATTGTCAACGGGGGGAGAGAGCTCTGGGAGGGGGGGATTGCTAGTGAATTTTCCGAACGGCCCACTTCTTCCTCCAGACTGTTGTTCTGCTCCAGCACTGTTGTGCTACGGCTTGGTTCGGCCCGACGCGAAGCGGAGTGTCGACAACCATATTGTATAGATATTCGTATATCACGGCCTGAAGTGAGCTATTGCATTTATAAAACGGTTACCACGTGTTGCTGGCAATGTGAAAGAAAAATACACACTCCAATTTAAATATTTTTTATTGTTAAATAATGATGTTCAAAATAAAATAGTCCCTCCGTTGCCTTCTGCACAACACATATTGCGAGGTGGTTGCTATGCAACAACAATAACAGCTAGAGAAGATATTAGACAGACAGCATTGTCGTCGTTTAGGTGCTTTTTTTCTGGAGATAGGCACTTCTCAATCCACTCCTCCATAGTAAGGCCACCCCGGAGGTCGAAGTTAACCTTAAATGTTTCCATTTTAAGCTTTGCTAGTTAGTTAGTTTCGTGACGGACGTAATGTAACAGTTGTAACGGTTCTCAGACGCGGAGGGATACTGACTTGTGAACGCTCATTATATCACGACTAAGAAACATCAGATTGCTTGATTTGAATTGTCCGTTTTATAAACATTTACTAACTGTGCTTACCCCCCCCCCAAAAAAAAAGTTGTACAGCGAAGTGATGTCCATGTTATGTTATAAAGCCGTGGAGGGCGGGAGTTTATAAACCAAAGAGTAACCGCCCTTACGGGACGCTGTAATAACAGTAAAGCGAACGCACCCGCAAGGACACCTGGCCTCCTATTGGTTGAGGGATTTTGACAGGATTGTTGCACAAAGTTTCGAGTGCGCACAGAATAATTTTGAGAGCATAAAAAGTTTCGAGCGTGCACAGAATAATTCTGAGCAGCAATATATCTGAGTGCAAGCGTACAGTTTGAGCACAAGCAGAGCAAATCTAAGTGCAAGCAGGCACTATTTGAGTGCGAGGGCACTATTTGAGTGCAAGGACAGAGTTTGAGGGAAATAAATACATAAAGTATGCTCTCAAATTTAAATACCACGCTCTTGAATAAAGATAGGGAATAACCCCCATACTCCTCCAACACACATGAACGCTCACATGACCAAAAAAGAGGGCGCGAGATAAGTTTGCGCACAGATCTTTCGGCTGTACTCTGAACCCGGCCCAGATGCTGCATTCGTTTCTTGACTGGCGCTCCGGACGGGTGGCGGTAAGTTGTCACAGGCTGATTAAACCCAATTCGAGGCGTCTCTTGCCATTTTTCTTTTTTGAAAGGTGACTTGGTAAGTGGAAATGACTGTCTTTTTTAATTTAATTTGAGTGTATTTCTATCTTCATCTAATTCCACCCCCACTATCTGCTGGCATCATAGCCATAAGGAAGGGGTGGAGAAAAGGGGGGAGGCTGGGAGGGGGCGGGTAGACAGTCTCACGCATAACTTCAAAGAGACACCTAGATTAACATCAAAGGCTTATAACACACCAGTGTGAAATCACGCCTGCCTGTTATAACACCTCACATCAAAGGGCAAACATCAAAGGCTAATTATTGAACTCTGAGGGGCAGGGGCCAGACAACATAATTTCAAAGAGTCTGCCTTAATCAACACATCGAATCATTAGACAACAAAAGGCACTACACAGGGTTTTTTTTCACACCTACCTGTTATAACACACATTAAAGGACTAGACTACAACGGGGTGTGAGGGGACAGGGGCCAGACAACATAACTTCAAAGAGACTATCTTAATCAATACATCAAAGAACTAAACAACAAAGGCACTACACAGGGGGGCTTTTCACACCTACCTGTGATCACACCCATCAAAGGATCTCGAACAATGGGAAGCGGGACTTAGTTCATTAACATGATTGTACCCGATCACATCAAAGGATCTTGCAATGGGGCGGGACTTAACTCATTTGCATAAGTAGGGAGAGGTGTGACCTGTCACACCACCTGTCACTTTTTTGACGCAAGGGGTATGGTTACTACTACTTCAGGACATTCATGCTGTGTGATAATAGTGCTCAAACTACAGTTCGTGTATTAGGATCATTTCAATCCTACTGGAATCAAGAATTATTTGGCTTTTTCGCATTAAAACGCTTTTTGTCAGCATAGTATGCCAAGTAAAAAGGAACATATTTAAGAGTGTAACAGAAAGTCAAATGAATAATGTTTTAAAATGTGAATTCTGTTTAATAAGTACCCCATAGTTATTAAATATGTTAACCAGCATTCATTACTTCATATCTAGAAATGAGCTTGGCATTAACCTGTTAAACCCCGGGGACCCTGTTTTTTTTTCACGACACTGTGTCTCAGGGGATCTTAATATTTAAGAACCCATTAATGTGTTATACCAGATTAACGACAATAATCTCAGCTAATTGACAATACAAACAATTTTTACCAAAACAAAACACAAGTCTCATAAGAAGCATCTAAATGAGTCCGTGTACTTTTTGTCAGTTTGATTTTTCGTTTAAACCAAAAACCAAAAAACGGAAATACCAGCCTTTTTCCGTTTTTTATTTAAAACGAAAAAATGGGAAACCAAAGCCGTTTTTTCCGTTTTTGTTGTCTGAATAAAAAGACGGATAACGAGAAAACCTAATTAAAAAAAGGTAAGTGTACGTTTTGTTAGTTTGATTTTTCGTTTGAACCAAAAAATGAAAACAATGAAAATACCAGCCTTTTTTTTCGTTTTAAATTAAAAACAAAAAAACGTGAAACCAAAGCCGTTTTGGTCAGTGTATGTTTTGGTCATTGGATTTTCTTTTCACAAATGGAAATTCAAAAACAAAAAACGACTGGATATTTGATTTTCGTTTTAAAATTGAAAAACCAAAATTGAAATACAAGGCGTTTTTCTTTATCATGGTCAAAAAGGGATTTAATAAATTTAAAAAACGGGATGATTTTCATTTTCTACTTCTCAAAAATAAAAATAAAATTACTAGAAAACAGAAACAAAAAACACCCCGTTTTTTCATATTCTGCTACCGGAAGTTGTCTTTCAAAATAAGAGCGCAGATGAGGACGGTCAATCCGTGTATCTATGGTCCATTTGTTTTCACAACGAAAACAGCCAAGACAAATATTGAGCCCAGAAAATGAATGTTATTAAGGGCTAGAAATACAATAGGCGGGCCTATGTCTAAAATGGACAACATTGTTAGGAGATTTAAACTATAGCCTACAGCTATTCTGCACTGCGGTCAACTCAGCCGTCTCTCGAGTTTGTTATAATTTTTTCTGCCATTAGTTCTTCGTGAGATCGATCCTGTTGGACTCAGTAGGCTAGTAGTGAAACTACTCCCACAAGTAGCCTAATATGAAGTACGTACTGTGTACTTTTTGACTAATCCTCTGTCAATGTCCCCTCCTGAGAACAAGAATGCCTGTTTCTCTGCTATTTTGAATCAGCGTTAAAAAACATTTCTTCATGAGACTGATATTGTTGGACAGAGTATTTTAAGAGGATGGTAGACATGATATCAGCAATACTTCCAGTCAGTAGTCCGGCAGCAGCATTTTTACCCCTTGGAAAGTCGCTATTTAAATTGACTTTGATTGAAGTTAAGAACAATATCGACATTGTATAGATATAGCATATTTGATTCAGTCTTTCTGAACACTTTTAAAATAAAATACTGCAAATGAGGAATATTTGTAATGTTCTGCACACATTTGAAAACACGTGGCAGCTTTATTAATACAGCAGTTGAAAAGATTTGTGGAAGGATACATTCTTCATGGGCTTCAATGGCTCTCAAAGGGTGTTTTATGGTTGCTTGTATTATCCTCAGATAGGGGTTTGTTTAAATAACTAGTGACATTTTAATAAATATTGCAAAAAAGGGCTCCAAAAACGGCATTTATCCTGGCCGGCTTAGCCAGTGTGTATTTTTTCAAGCACCACAAGATTCATAGTTTAGTACAATTCTGGGCCATTGATTGTTTCATTTCTCCAAACACATACAGTAGAAATGCCTGTT
Organism: Champsocephalus esox; assembly: GCA_036324585.1. Lineage (NCBI taxonomy): Eukaryota > Metazoa > Chordata > Actinopteri > Perciformes > Channichthyidae > Champsocephalus > Champsocephalus esox. Next base: position 35,196,369 of record CM070486.1, on the reverse strand, counting down.
TTGAAGCCTTAAAATGGTGCAGAAAAAGGACTTTACATTGTATTATACTTAAAGACAGGACTATTCAGTTAAGAGAAGAGAAAAAAGGAAAGAAAACTGTTATAATGGGTGATGTAACATTAATGACAGACATAATATGAGGTCCTTGGCACACATTGTGTGATCATGGGGCATCACCCTTACAGCATCAGGACAATATCATATGGAGTCAGACACTGGACGTGTGCTGGAGGCGTTGACTGGGACTGATGGAAGCATGAGGCTGATGAGAATGAAGAATCTGCGAGGAACGAATTAGCAGCTGAGAAATAGTTATATATTAAAAGACACCAGCATCATAAGAGGGCAACCAGAGTGACAGAGTGTGTCAGTGTGCTGAAGGATATTTGTGACCAGCTATCCAGGCCAGACTCTAAAGAAGTTCCAAGGTGTAAAAATGCTGCTGCCGGAGTACTGACTGGAAGTATTGCTGATATCGTGTCTACCATCCTCTTAAAATAATCTGTCCAACAATATAAGTCTCAGGAAGAAATGTTTAACGCTTATTAAAAGAAAAACATGCATTCTTGTAGTCGGGAGGGGACATTGACAGAGGATTACTGGAAAAGTACACAGTAAGTAGCCTACTTCATAGTAGCCTACTTGTGGGGGTAGTTTCACTAGTACTGAGTCCAACAGGATCAATATCACAAATAACTAATGGCAACAAAGAATAATTCCCTCTTCAAACTTAGCAGAAGTGGCTTGATTTTGTTCTCAGCAGGGGACTTTGACAGTGGATTTCTCAAAAAGTAAATAAGTAAATTACTTCAATGTATTGTAAGTAGTAGGCTAACTAATACAAAGTCAAACAGTATCAATTTCATTTCAGTCAGACAACTCACGTGTTCCTTTAACATGTTTATTAGAAGCAGCATATAGTTGAGTTTGGCGACTAGGCTCGGGCATCATCACTCCATAGATATACATAGCACGATGAGTGATGATTAAATAACTAACCCCCGAGCCTACAGGTGGAAGCTGGGGTGGTGGTGGGGCAGGCAAGCAGCAGCAACATGAAACACAGCAGCACGAACATGAACGAAGCAATAGCGAATGCAGCAATAGCAAATGAACGCAGCAAGCAGCAGCGACGTAGCTGCATCAATAGCAGCAGCAAGCAATGCATGGTGAGCGATCTGGCAGGTTAAATAGAGCGGCATATTAAGGAGACTCTGTTTGGTTGGTTGTAGAGCGGCAAGGGGGCGTTATGTATGAATGCAGCAAAAGTGCTCCAGTTGACTGCCTGAACTAGCTCGCAGGCTTCGCCCCATTTCAGTCAGACAACTCACGTGTTCCTTTAACATGTTTATTAGAAGCAGCATATAGTTGAGTTTGGCGACTAGGCTCGGGCATCATCACTCCATAGATATACATAGCACGATGAGTGATGATTAAATAACTAACCCCCAAAACTGCGTGGAGATTAGATACTATCCCCCAAAACGGCATAGCCCGAGCCTGACGCTGGTGATGTAAGACTGATAAGTAGAGGGCCTGGCGAGCTGCCATGTGGCCATTCCCCCTAAGCACAGCGGCTTTAAGGGGAATATACTACTAAGTGAGACTGCTATGTGTAGGCCTGAGGAATAGCCCAGCCGATTCTTCCCTGAGCACAGCGGCTTTGAGAGGAATATACTACCTATATATGCTACCTAATGAAACTGCTATGTGAAGGCCCGGGTACAGCCCGAAAAGCCATCCCCCTTAAGCACCACGGCTTTGAGGGGAATATACTACCTAGTGACTGCTATGTGAAGGCCCGGGAACAGCCCGAAAAGCCATCCCCCTTAAGCACCGCGGCTTTGAGGGGAATATACTACCTAGCGAGACTGCTATGTGTAGGCCTGGAAGTGACCAGTGCCGACCCCCCCCCCAGCACCGCGGCTTTGAGGGGAATATACTACCTATCAAGACTGCCATGTCTAGGTCTTTGAGGCAGCGACAATGAGCTTTCCTCCCCAAGCATGCAGCTATGAGGGGAATATAATATAATGAAATAAATATAATCTAACCCAGCAACCACCTGTTATGCAATAACAGGATTCTACAGATATACATCTTTGAACGTTACTCATCATCGAGTAGTGCAAGAGCTCATGGTTGTTTGTGCTGCAAGGATCTCATTCATGTGAGGCATGATATAGAGCTGGTGGGCAGAAGATGACCGACGGCCCAGGATACTCAGGGTTGAGGTAGGCGGATATAGAGCTGCGGTTGTGGCTGTGCAGATTCTTAAACAGTGGGAATAGCGATCTGGGGGCAGGTCGCAGCTTAGGCAGAGATCACGCAGCTTGGAGAAGAACCCTCGTCGTTGGGTTTGCAGCCATCGAATACACATGGGTGCCGACGCATGTGTCAGAGGGCAATGATGCGAGACGTTCAGCATGGAAGATAAAGGACAAAGAAAACAGTGTTAGTTTTAGCAATGATTATTCGGGGTTCCTTGACTCCCCAATCAGAACTGTCAGACATTGAATGTTTCAAAACAGTGTGTATATTTGATCTCCAAAGTTAATTCAGTAAGGGAGAGATTATGCTGAGGATTAAAAGGCGAGAGGTCTGTGTATATTCGCCACCTGAGAAACCAATAGAAAGCTGTAACAACTGCATCTGACGTTTATCAATGTATAGTGAAACCCCTTTGCCTGAAGTTATACATTAACCTTTGCACGGGTGCAAAGTTAAGAGGCAGTCTTTATCATTGCGTGGAGGACGTACCTTCTTAAGGCCCTTGAGGAGCAAATTAATGAACTCTAGCGTGGCTTAATACTTAGCACTTGAAGATTGCAGGATTCTAATGAAAATACCATTAATGCATGAACAACTATTATATCTATTGCATAAGTACACAGAGGAGGTTGGGACAGAAGAAGATAAAGTACCAAGCTGAATTGTATGCTTTGAATCATGCTCTTGGTTGGAGGCAGAATATGGGAAATCCTTGAGGGCTTGACGTGTAGATCCAGAGTCATTTGGTTGAACGAGGGCATGGCAAGCTGGTGGGGCAAAGCACTCTTTGTGAAATCCCCCGAACCAGCAGAAGGCGCAGCATCTGTAAGTAACTAGAGAGGATCTGAGGACACCGCAAGGTCATTATAAAAGAATGAACATAACCTTCTACTCGTCGCAGAGGGGCTAAGACCAAAGATCTGAGCAATAGCCATCTCTAAGATTGCATTCATGCTGAATAGTCCGCGTCTTTACACCAGACGCAAGTGTATTACATAGTTTCATTTACAGAAGGTTGGGTTTGCATTCACCCAGGCAACCTCAAACAGACTATGAACTGTAAACTAAAGTCATTGTACGGAGATGCTTTTTCAACAATTGGCGGGACATAAAGCGGATAAAATGCAGATCCCAGCAATTCCTACAGTAGCCTGCATCATGGAGCATTGGCAGGTTATTTTCATACTGCTGTTAATCTGGAGAGCACATCAATAGACTATGCGGCCGGCGCATAGGATTATAAATCAGACAACGTGCATTAAAAACATTATAACACATAATGAGACGTTATGCAGTGAGGAGGTTTCACCGATGACAGGTGGCTCTGATGAAATTGTACCACTGCTTTTTCTCTGTACACAGGGGACCAGTGAGGTAAACAGTCACCAGAATGAATGCATGACCCTATAGGTTACTGGATGTTGCACACAGCATAGACAGCAAAACAAGCGATGACGCGCAAATAGTTGTTTCACATGTTTTGATGCGGACAACGTCACACCAGCAATGAACCTCTCCCGAGTTTACTAGCGAGCGACCCGAGACCACCTCTTTTAGGCGGAGCAGAGGTATCGGACTGCTTCCACACCAATCCAACGAACCGCATCAAGGGGTTAACGCTACAGGGACCGATTCAATAGTACTAACCAAGCAGGTGTGAACGTGACCTAAGACTATGGTGCCTTAAGGTCATCACGTCATTGGAGGCAGTCGCAATTTCTACAGGCTCGCACTACCTGTTAGCATCTGGCATCTGTTAGCATCTAGCTCTCCTGCTTACAAACTTTGAGCCATCCCTGTTTATACAAGTAGTAGTTTTATGCTATCTGCCGAGGCCGGCTGTACTGAGGTGTTTTACCTCCGGAGACGGAGCGAAGAGACGGAGCGAAGAGACGGAGCGGCTGCACCTGTTGCTGCCTGCGATCTGCGATCTACGGAGGCCTGCTCCCACCTGTAGAATTTGGCTGTACTGGAGAGGTTTTTACCTCGGAGTCGTCGCGGAGAGACGGAATGGATCCACGCTTCGGGCTTGGCCTGCTTCCACCGGGCGTGTGCTACTGTACGGAGGAGGATTTTACCACCGCTGGGGCCTGCTTTCCACCTGTCCTGGTTCTGCTTTTGCAGAGCCTGCTTTCACCCCGGGGATACCACGGAGGTACCGGAGCGCTTCCACGCTGCTGTTTTCGCCTGTCCTTTGCTGCTGTGCTGATTTTGCTCCAGGAACATCGCGGATACTGTGTGCTGGTCTGGGGAAATGGCCCATATCGGGATTCTGCTGTGCCTGTTAACTGTTTTGGACTATGACAAGATCTCTAGTCATTCTGAGAAGTCTACTGGATTCAGGTCTGTTCTGCCACCCGCAGTGGGCATCCCCTGCAAAGGTTCGGATGTGTTGCTCAAACAATTACCGGTTGCCTTGTCACAGACAATCTGCTCGACAAAATATGTTTGTCTTTTGTTTTTCCTGCGATGATGGTTCTTCAGGACTGCTTCTTAAGCTCAAATCACACTCTTGCAGACTTTTCCGGTGTTTCTAAATGAGATGACAATGTATATGTGTCGTAGAGAATCCAGCATAATGCTTCTGATGTCAAAGAAACGTGGGCTACTATGGCAACCAAATGCACATTTGATTATAAAACCTTAAAATATATATGCCACAGAAGGCATATGGGATATCTGCTTTCCCTTTCATGTCATCTACAGAGCAAAGAAACGGGAACAATTTTAGTAGTTAATAAAGTCTTAACAGAATAATTGTGAGGAACTAACGGCTCAATAAAGAAACGTTGCTAGAATAATTCCTCCTAGCACTAGGCTAGGGGCCTGTTGTGTTTTTAAACGTTTAAATAGCAGCACGTGTAATACTCCTGGCTCCTTCAGTGCAAACTTCAGTCTTGAGTGCAGGTTTCAACAGACATGGGTCCCTGGGAGCCAGCATAACTTGCTAAGAAACCTTGATTTAAGCCTGTGATAAGGTCATTTGACGAACATCTTTGATTAGGAAGAGCTTGGAAACGATTTGCAGCATGAAGCCTCCTGAGGCACACCCAGCGAGGGGCAGATATTGCAGGTAGAGCTTAATTCCTGTGAGGAAAAACTCTTCTTTGGGAGGTGATTAAATGTATATGGCCGCTTGGCAGAGAATGATTCATGGTATTCATAGAAAAGACACTGTAGGAGCACGTTTTTGAAGTCTAAAATGATGGTCAAAAATGTATCGAGCTTCCCTTCATATTCACGTTATGGAAATTATTCATTTATTTCCGTTTTTAATTTCATTGATTCATAGTAGGCCTAGTATAAGTACTTATATACAATCAACTTCTGTATAATTGCCTCAAATATGACTTACTGCAGGCCAAATATTTCCATAATAAAACATTGCTTATGCAGAATAGTATTATATACCTGTCAGGAAGCAAGAACTCGTGGCTGGATCTGGGACTCCAATTCCCAGAATCCTCGGGAGTGTGACGTCAGTGGCACAACGTGGTTGAACGCGGAAGTAGAAACATTTGTTTACATTGCAGGTAGAGGAAATCGAGTTTGTTCACGGGAATATATCGTGCAATTAAAGGCTTCAAGCGCTGATTTTACTTCGAGATGGTAGGACAGGATGGCAGGTACTTTGGGAATGCCGGAGTCAGCTTGCTCCTGCCTTTTTTGATGTTTAAATACCCACCGACCGAGAGACAGTGCGACTCTTAGCTGACACACAAGAGAGGGGTTGTTACCGGAGCTGGCGTAGAACTCGGGACTTCCTCTGGCCCAAATGAAATTAAAAGCTACTCCAGATGAGGACGGAAGGGACACCTGAATGCGTGTCGTGCGGGACCTGTGGCTCGTTCCAGCGGCGTCTGAACCATGCTCTGAGCTAGCCTGTGTTTCGGGAATGAGGCATTTCTTACGGCTTCTTGCGTATGACGATTCGGTTCCAGAGTCGGAGATTGGAATAGACATTTGCAAGGACAGCAACGGCAGGCAAGCAGCAGCAACATGAAACACAGCAGCACGAACATGAACGCAGCAATAGCGAATGCAGCAATAGCAAATGAACGCAGCAAGCAGCAGCGACGTAGCTGCATCAATAGCAGCAGCAAGCAATGCATGGTGAGCGATCTGGCAGGTTAAATAGAGTGGCATATTAAGGAGACTCTGTGTGGTTGGTTGTAGAGCGGCAAGGGGGCGTTATGTATGAATGCAGCATAAGTGCTCGAGTTGACTGCCTGAACTAGCTCGCAGGCTTCGCCCCATTCAGTGTTATAGCAGAATGTTTAATACAGCGTATTTCTGATATTCATTCAAGATGGCATTCCATATGATGTGTGTTATTGAGTTGGGTCACACACAGTTAGAGAGACAATGGTCTCACTGTGAACTAGGGATGCACGATATTGGTTTTTTGAAACCGATACCGATAACTTCCTGCTTCTCAAGACCGATGACGATAACCGATAATTAAAAAAAAATTACGCCACTAATTATTTTAACGCGATTAACGCATGTGTATTTTTTTTCCTCGGCCACCCCGTAGTTTCAGAGCGCATCGAGTTTAAAATACCATCTCCAAGCTGATGCTGACAGCCCCGCTGATGCTGACAGCCCCGCTCCTGCCGCCCGCTTGTGGCAGACCACACTTCCACGCTCACCGGCAGGCACCGACTGGCCATCGGGAGGACCGGAAGGGTGTGTGTATGTGTGGTCCGAGCGAGAAAGAGACCTTACGTGCATTGTTGTTGTTAGCATCTGGTGCTAGCTAGCTGCGCTAACGGATATAAGGAGCTGTTTAATTTAAAACAGAGGAGCGACATTTCGCCACAACTGCGCCGAGCACTTGACTTTATGCAGGAAGCCAGACATTGTATGAAAAGTCAGCACACTCGGCAACATTTGATTTTTTATATACTTTATTAATCCCCGTGGTGAAATTGTTTCCCTGCATTTGACCCATCCTGTGTTAGGAGCAGTGTGCTGCCATTTTGAACTGCCCCCGGGGAGCAGTGTGAGGAACGGTGCCTTGCTCAGTGACACCTCAATAGCACTTGGTCTTGCACTTGGGACTTGAACTGGTGACCTTCCAGTTGCCAAGCCAAGTCCCTATCGACTTCGCCACCACCGCCCAACATGATTGGAATCTGATTGGAATCTGCAATCAAACATGATTGCAGTGTCCAGGCAGCTCCGGTTCGATCATATGCTTTGAGTTGCACATAGCTCCAACGCGTGCGCAGACACACACACACACACATACACACACACACGTTGTATTGTATTATTGTCTTCGTACGCTTTTAACACACCATCGTAGCGATGGCGATGTTTCAGGTGACTGATCAGGTTCGAAGTATTAGGGAGCGCTGGATTTGTGAAGAACTCCCCTCTTCCTAAACCACTAATACCACAGTACTTGCAAAACGGGAGGAGCCGAGTGAAAAACAAGCGCCCCTCATCCCAATCCACCCACACCACAGTATTTTTTTCTTTTTTTTTACCCAAAAAATATATTTTATATTATCGGGGCTATTAATACTGGTATCGGGTTTATCGGGATGATGTCATAATTCCTAATATCGGACCGAATTATCGTGCATCCCTATACTGTGAACCTCTGTCGCCTGTCAGCGCAACTTACATGATGCCGTTTAAAACATATAATAATAAAGGGCGGGCCATCAGCGAACTGAGCCGCCCTTTCTCCGCATCTGATTCATGTCATCAGATTTTAGAAAAGCGTTTTAGCCAATCTAAATTGCAATTGCAAAACGGCGTCAGTTTAGACGTAATTCTGTCCTCCTGCTTACCGCATCATTCATGAGAAAACATTTCAACATTAACACAACATATTCGAGGTGGTTTTAAATAATAACCGTATTTATTTATCGCAACATTGCGTAGAAACTGGTGTACGGCGTATATTTAGCCCTTAATAACATTCATTTTCTGGGCTCAAAGTGTGTCTTGGCCGTTTTCATTGTGATCACAAGATTCCCCTTGTTTATAATAATCACAGTTCCTTCAACAGGATACTGTCGTGATTCAAAGTGTGATTTTAGCATAGCCTACGTGTGTTTTTGTTTTGAAATCACTTCCGTGAGTTTCGTCTGCGCTCTTATTTTGTAAGGTAACTTCCTGTAGCAGAATATGAAAAAACGGGTTTTTTTTTGTTTCTGTCTTCTAGTGATTTTATTTTTTGTTTTGAGAAGTAGAAAATGAAAATCATCCCGTTTTTTAAGTTTAGTAAATCCCTTTTTGACCATGATAAAGAAAAACGCCTTGTATTTCAATTTTGATTTTTCAATTTGAAAACGAAAATCAAATATCCAGTCGTTTTTTGTTTTTGAATTTCCATTTGTGAAAAGAAAATCCAATGACCAAAACATACACTGACCAAAAAAGTCTGTACGTTTTGTTCGTTTGATTTTTCGTTTGAACCAAAAAAAACGAAAATGCCAGCCTTTTTTCGTTTTAAATCAAAAACGAAACAACGTGAAACCAAAGCCGTTTTCCTGTAACAAGAAGGCCCCCTTATAAAAACGGTCTGATTTTGGTTTTTGATAACAACTTCAATCAATGTTCCGTTTTGTATTGAAGAATGAAGAAAAGCAGTCCGGTGGACCAGAAGTTAAAGAACATATTTCAAAATAAAAGACAGGAGGATATAATGGCAATGCTGTAAAATACCCAGAAGTCTGACAACCCTTGGCCCCCCTGCTACCGGCACCCATGCTGACGAGGATACGTTTATTTCTGCATTCACATGCAGATATGCGTTTATAGAGATTAATACAAGTATGCAAGCTCTGTGCATAACTTTATTTCGCTGACTTCCGGTTTGTACTGTGTCGGCAAATCCAGTGTCCAGCTTGTCGCTGTGTGACAGCCATTGAACAACATCATGTTTGTTGCATACCTGCAAGATTTACCTGTGACAAATGTCAGCGATGTGAACAGAACTGTCACCCTACTTTCACCTGCACCCAGCAGCAAGCGGGAGAATGATATCTCATCCAGTTCACACATGGAACAGTTGTTAAGCATTATTTTGTCCAACATTATGAATTCGATGCTTGTCTAAACTGCTAAGAAGCTGACAGCTCAGTTAGAACAGAAATACATGCAGCCATAATCACTAGACGCTCAAAAGAGGAATGTGTGTGTGTAAGGCTTACATGATCTGAATTGAAACACTGTCCATTAGTTGATTGATAAACAAGACATTCAAGTCAAAGTTTTAGGCATTTGCATTTGTAGCATGTTGTAAATATAGACTATGAATGAACACATGCAATGTGGAAACACACACATAGGTTTATTCTCAATACTCATAACATGTATTAGACACAATGACATTACTGAGAGTGAAGATGACATGCACATATAGTTACTGTATGGCACTGAAGACAAAATACAGTATATTGCATTTACCTCTTCCTCTAACTCTCTCTCCGATATTGGCCTCCATTGTTGTGCACATAACTCTTGACCTCAAGAGGCTTTAAGATGATAGTTTGGATTGTTTGAAATGGGGCTGAGGTTCTTATCCAGTCAGTGTATAACCTCCAGAAGACAGCGGTCGACACGACCCCAGTTAGTAGGAGAGACAGGAGTACCAGCACAGCAGCAAAACCTAATCCAGCAGCAATCCACCCAAAAATTAAGGCCCACCTGAAAAAAATTGTTATATTTAGCATTAAATAACGTACACTTAAACTGATATAGCTTTTTTGGGTGAATAAAATAAATGTTGCTTCTGCCCACGTCCTCAGCAGTACATGGCTATGCTCCTATATGTTTCTCCACTGGTCTACTGTAGGTAATACACTGATTATGGATATATACCACACACTACCCCACTTCAAAAGACCAGAACTATCCCCTTAAGGGCAGCTGTTGATGTTCACAACAACAAAAAACGCATGCAGATGGTTGTAGTCTGTAGCCAGCCAGTGGTAGATCTGGCCGTGGTGGAGCATGGTGGTGGAGCATGGTGGTGGAGCATGGTGGTGGAGCATGGTGATGGGGCATGGTGGTGGAGCATGGTGGTGGAGCATGGTGGTGGAGCATGGTGGTGGGGCATGGTGGTGGAGCATGGTGGTGGAGCATGGTGGTGGAGCATGTTGGTGGAGCATGGTGGTGGAGCATGGTGGTGGAGCATGGTGGTGGAGCATGGTGATGGGGCATGGTGGTGGAGCATGGTGGTGGGGCATGGTGGTGGAGCATGGTGGTGGAGCATGGTGGTGGGGCATGGTGGTGGAGCATGTTGGTGGAGCATGTTGGTGGAGCATGGTGGTGGAGCATGGTGGTGGAGCATGGTGGTGGAGCATGGTGATGGGGCATGGTGGTGGAGCATGTTGGTGGAGCATGTTGGTGGAGCATGGTGGTGGAGCATGGTGATGGGGCATGGTGGTGGAGCATGGTGGTGGGGCATGGTGGTGGAGCATGGTGGTGGGGCATGGTGGTGGGGCATGGTGGTGGAGCATGGTGGTGGAGCATGGTGGTGGAGCATGGTGGTGGAGCATGGTGGTGGAGCATGGTGGTGGGGCATGGTGATGGGGCATGGTGGTGGAGCATGGTGGTGGGGCATGGTGGTGGAGCATGGTGGTGGAGCATGGTGGTGGAGCATGTTGGTGGAGCATGGTGTTGGAGCATGGTGGTGGAGCATGTTGGTGGAGCATGGTGGTGGAGCATGGTGGTGGAGCATGGTGGTGGAGCATGGTGGTGAAGCATGGTGATGGGGCATGGTGGTGGAGCATGTTGGTGGAGCATGTTGGTGGAGCATGGTGGTGGAGCATGGTGGTGGAGCATGGTGATGGGGCATGGTGGTGGAGCATGGTGGTGGGGCATGGTGGTGGGGCATGGTGGTGGAGCATGGTGTTGGAGCATGGTGGTGGGGCATGGTGGTGGAGCATGGTGGTGGGGCATGGTGGGAGCATGGTGGGGGCATGGTGTTGGGGCATGATGTTAGAGCATGGTGGTGGGCAGCAGTGTGACTTCTCGCTGTCATGGTGATGTTCATATGACAAGGGACTGCCAGCTTGAACTTTACCGAGAGCAGAGTTCACTAGTGGCACCTCACAGGGATACCTATGGTGCAGAAGCAGCGGTGAAGTCCTTGTAGATCCCTGGCACTTTGAGGGCAGACAGATCCAGCAGCTCTCAGCTCTCAGAGACATCAACACATCAACTATTCTGTGTGCATAGCTTACTTTCACATAACTACTAATCTCTCACTTTACTCTCTCTGACATTGTTCTCTGCTTTGGATTTGTGGACATCCCAGCCATGTTCTCTTCCGGGCCTGGTTTTACACACTGTGGGTGTACAGCTGAGTACTGGGGACCCACTGGGAGTCATGTGACTGGAGCAGGAGAGTAACACACGTCACACCTGTAGCCATGATGCTCCAGCGCAACAGGGGTCGAGTCTTTCAGCCCCACCTGTAAGAAGAGAAACAAATTAAATACGTATTCAATTTGCTTTGTATTATTTTTTTTATTTTTTATTATGTATTTTACCAAATCCATTCGGCACGAGGCTCACACAAAGCAGGAAGAAGACAACCTGCTGGAAACGTCCCCACTGACCAAGAAAAGAGATGGAGTCAGCAAAGTCCTTCATAGTGTAAGCATATCTAGGATGACATCATCTGTCTTCCTGGAAATGTAATATAGGTAGTGATAGTGGAATAAAAGAGGATGGGACATTCCTATTCAGCCACAACCTTGTCTCAGCATGACAGACAGTAAGCCATGCAACACAATAACTTGATCCTCAACTGAACTGTCAGTACACAGCCTCAGGTGCCTGTCAACCATTGTTTGCATGATTCACTCTTTTTTAAAACTGTATTTATGAAAGCAGGTTCACTGAGTGATATGCTCCTCCTTCTAGGAACGCCCTGATCATTTTGTTCGTTCTTCCCCCTTAAGATACACAAGCTATGCATACCCCTTCTAAGGGACAACATGGGTCAAAAATGACCCGTATTGACTAACAATGTTATTTCATGCATGGCTGAGTGTTTCTTAGCTATATTTATTTAATCATTTAATATTCCAAGTATTCATTAAATATCTTGTTTTTGATCACCACACATCATTATTTTCAATAACCTTGTAGGAACTAAAACAGTTTTTGTAGTAATACATCAGGTCAAGTGGTCCACGGTAAACATGTTCCTAAAATAAAAGCTTCCTATCAGATTCCTTTGTGAATACATGCTTGGTCCAAATCACTGTAAAATAATTATTTATAACTAAATAATTATTATAGTATGTCTTTTTTTTTACATAAATTAAATACATAAATTACGTAAACCTGATGTAGAAATACAAAAACGATTTTAGTTCAAAAATTAAGAAAGGTAGAATGAAAATAATGAAAAAACAATATATTTAATGAATACTTGGAATATTAAATGATTAAATTAATTTAGAATTTGTGATGATCAAAAACAAGTTAATTGAGGAATACCTGGAATTCTGAATTATTAAAGTAATTTGTTGCAAAGATATTTACAATTAAAACTCTCTCGGGTCACTTTTGACCCATGTTGTGTATCAAAGGGTTAAGAAAGACAGTGGTAAGCACAAATGCACGTCACACTGTACAGATGCATACAGAAAACACTTTTCAAGTGACTACGATCACCTTTGTAAAATGACATTCAAGATAATGAATTAAAACCCCTGTATTATGATACATATCGCATTACCAGAGTTTTGTCAGTAAAGTAAACAACTGTTTCAACCTTTAGAAGAAATAGTTGTCAAAGTCAAAAAGCGATGGATAAATACAGTTATTTTGATAAAGATCTTCACTGAAAATATTTGAAATTACACAATGCTCAGTGCTGTAATAATTCATTTTTAAGTCATTCTAAACTTGTTTATAGCAATAATACTACAGTCTGAGACAGTTTTTATTATTTTATAGAGACTCTATAAAAAAAACGTAATCATACATATATATATCTTTATATATATATATATATATATATATATATATGTATATATATATACATATATATAAAATATATGCTTTGTAACTTTTCAAATACGTTTTTGTTTTTATTATGAAGTTTCCACAGAACTGGTGGAAGAAAGCGGAGAAAATGAGGAGATATCTTTAAAGTCAAATTGAATTTTTATCCGGTCAAGTCATCTAACAGTTCTAGTCAATGCATTGTAATCCCCTCTTAGAATACCATATTGTTGTGACTTTAAACACATTTGAAATAAAGTCTGAAACAAATAAGACATGACACAACATGGAATGAACAAGAGAGAAAAAGAAGCAAACAAAAAGATGCGTGTCAACAATTCAACTCCTGAGCGACAGTGCAGAGAGCATGTTGTAAATACCAGAGAGCCATACGAACATGGTGGAGTACTGCATTAAGTGAAGTACTTTACTGCTTCAGAGGTACTTTCACTTTACTGAAATAACATTTCATTTCATACCACTTCAAACTGCAGTATACATTTCGGAGAGAAATACAGTTGTTTTAACACAAACCGTTTTATGAAAACTACTGTGAAGCTATTTTGAAGATTGACGATGGATGAACTAGCAATTTCTTTGCTTTGCATTTCATAATTTTAACCTGTTTAACCCCGAGCCTGTTTTTCAGGTCTCAGGCTCTAAAATGACATTCCCAGAACAAATGACCATATCTTCCCTTCTAAAAGGGTTACATGAATTATCTTTTTTCTCAAAGTAATGATAAACCTGTGAGTTGGATGTAGAACAGTCAGAATCTATATAGATATTTTCTATTTTAAAGAAAATTCAGATTGAACATGGTAAAAAACTGTAAATTATAGTGTCTGTCCAAAAGATATTTTGTACTTATAGTGAAAACTAACCTTGGATGATGGGTTAGTAGACTAAAAGCTTTAGGAATCCAAAGTACAACATATAATAAGTACCCTGTATCAAGATTGATGCAAAACAAGTGACATTTGACCTTTTTAGAGAGATTTAGCAACAAAAAACCCTCTTCTGGGGCCATGTGGGTGGATTTTCTTTATCTCTGGCCCCCCTTGCTGGATTTTGACATATATGTGACATCTCTTTCTGACCCCTTTCAGAGCCAATGGAATCGAGGGGAACTCCCACATAGTCCTTATTTGGTAATGTGTGTGTTAGACTGCCGCATAGCCTAGACCGGAAGCAGCAGCCACTAAAGCGTTACAGAGCCGCTCAAATAAAGCCAGTCACCAAAACCACATGCAATCGCTTAAATGACATACACTGTATGGTTGCTTGTATCTTTTCCTACTAACAAACAGTCATGTTAAAAACTGTTATATGTATACATAAACACACATGTATATTTATGTATTGGCCATAATGTGTTTTTTATAGTGTGTCCTCTGTATTTGGATACAGCAAGCAAAGGAAAGGAAAGCAAAGGTTATTGGCCATAATGTGGGATTTCCTTTGACTCTTTCCCCTGGATAGGATGCTGAAGAAATGCACCAAAACCAAAGGTTATTTCCAAAATTGTTATTTGTACAAAAAGAAGGAAAAGCATTTAGTGTTTTTGGACATTTTAACAATTCAAACTGTGACATCTCACACAGCATATGATCATTTAGAAATGTTTAGATTAAGAGTACTCTTTGGGGATGGTTTCAAGTGTAAGAAACCACAGGTTTTGTCAGCAGTCTATATCTGGGTACTGTCAGTTATAGGCGATCACTGTTTACTGGAAAGATGTTGGTGAATGGACCAAAACCTCCGCCTTAAAACTTCATGAAACACAAGACGACAAAAAGACGAGGAGCATACGCCAGACCTCGGCATATGTCAGCAGCATATTCAAAAGTCAAACAGCAAGGAAGTGTGACGACCCCTCCCCCCTTCTGCCTGGCTGTGCTCCCTGCCTTGCTGTCCTCTGGCAGGTACTGGCAGATCCTGGCATGCTGCAGCAACCTCAGCCTACAGCCTGTGCTAGGTTTGATGCACCCTCCAACATGCTACCACACCCTTCCACACACCCACACACTGCTCACACTACTGACAGTCTGATTCTTCCATACACTATTCATCAGAGGTGTTCTTCTATAACCTGTTAAATAAACATATATTTGGCATTTAACTCTGTGTGGCCTCCCTATTTGTTCCAGCCTTTGGAAGGTTGAAACAAGTGGGGGCTCGTCTGAGATAATTTCCGGTGCTGGATAGAGGACATGGTGATCTATTTCAGTCAGGGAGTGTTCACACAGCTTGTTGGTTGACTCTGAGTTTGTAGGGGAAAATAGGTCAGGTTGATCTTACTCTATGTCTAAGTAACTGGTCTTACTCACAGTTGTGTTTCTGTCCAAGGCAAGCTATGTTTTCCGGTATTGCTGTTTGGTGTTAAAGGCTGTCAAATGTTTGGAACCGTTATTCCTGTTCGGTATAAGCAATGAGAGACACAAGTTGTCTCCATTGAAACTTTTTTTGTTTTTGTTTGTTATTTTTGTGTAGTAAGTGGCTAGAGCATTTGCTCGGGTGCACTCCATGACTGCCTAGGTGATTTTCAATTGCTGAGAATTAACTGGGTCACTGGGCTTTTGTGCTTAAAATCCTACCACAATTCTACACGAAGACTAGGGTTGAGTGAGTCAGTAAGCATTTGGTAAGGTAGTTAGCCAGAGGAGTGGGGTCTCCATATGTAAAACTGTCTTTCACTGCTGGAAAAACCTTGCCTTGGTCGGTAAACAATTAAATGGCTTCTATTGAAGATTTTGTTGAGTCCCCAAATGAGGATTTGTTGAGTACTTTTAAAAAAGATCAGCTTTTGAGAGTGGCTGACCATTACGGTCTTGAACTTCCCAAAAAGTTGAATAAAGAGGAGTTGTTGGTAGAAATAAAGGCACAGTTAGTGGAAAAAAAGTGTTTTGTCTGTCTTTCTTGGGTCTGCCTCCCAACAGTCAATTGAGTCAGGTAAAGTTTCAGGTATGGTTCCAGTCCTGTCTGGACTTCAATCAATCAATCAATCAATGTTTATTTATAAAGCCCAATATCACAAATGTTACATTTGTCTCAGTGGTCTTCACAGTGTGTACAGAATATCAGGATGACAATACGACACCCTCTGTCCTTAGACCCTCACATCGTACAAGGAAAAACTTCCAAAGAAAACCCAGTTTAAAGGGAAAAATGGGAGAAACCTCAGGGAGAGCAACAGAGGAGGGATCCCTCTCCCAGGACGGACAGACGTGCAATAGATGCCGTGTGTAAATTGAAAAGATAATACATTTGCAACATAGGTAGTCCAAATGTTTGGAAATGCATGTGTGTATAATAGGAAGATGAATCCACGAGGATATCCATCCAGGACTTATGATCCAGGACCACAGCCACGACTCAAGATCCAGCGCTCGCGATCCAGGACACAGGACCGCAGGATCATCCATGACTCCGGATCCCAGCAGATACAGACCCCAAAAAGAAAGACATTTGGGGAAGCTGGGTTAATCGGAACATGAGAGTACACGGGTATAGACAGAGAGAAGGAAGAAGTAAGATGTCCCCCGACAAACTAAGCCTATATCAGCAAAACTAGGGGCTGAATCTAATCAGCCCTAACTATAAGATTTATCAAAAAGGAAGGTCTTAAGTGCACTCTTAAAAACGGATAGGGTGTCTGCCGCCCGAACACAAACTGGAAGCTGATTCCACAAATGTGGAGCTTGATAAGAAAAGGCTCTGGCTCCCATTGTACTTTTAGAGATTCTAGGAACAACCAACAACCCTGCATTCTTGGAACGCAATGCCCTAGTAGGACAGTAGGGTATAATGAGTTATTTAAGGTAAGATGGCGCCTGCCCATTAAGGGCTTTGTAGGCGAGAAGAAGAATTTTAAATTATATCCTGTGTTCTATAGGGAGCCAGTGTAAGGCAGCCAGAACAGGAGTAATGTGGTCCCTTTTCCTAACTCTGGTTAGTACACGAGCCGCAGCATTTTGAATCAGCTGATAGTAAAGAGTTACAATAATCCAGCCTAGAAGTAACAAATGCATGGACTAGTTTCTCTGCATCGTTTTGAGGCAAGATATGCCTGATTTTTGCAATGTTACGTAGATGGAAGTAGGCGGTCCTTGAAATTGATTTTATGTGGGCGTTAAAGGATAAATCCTGATCAAATATAACACCAAGATTCTTTACAGTCTCAATGGAGGCCAAATTAATGCCATCCATAGTTAGTATATCTTTAGATAATTTGTTTCGTAGATTCTTCGGGCCAAGTACAATAACTTCAGTTTTGGTCGTGTTTAACATCAAAAAGTTTAAGGTTATCCACGTTTTTAAGTCCTTAAGGCAGTCTTGAATTTTATTAAAATGATTAATTTCATCAGGCTTGATTGATAAATATAGTTGAGTATCATCCGCATAACAATGAAAGTTTACGGAATGATTCCTTATAATATTGCCTAACGCAAACATATATAATGTGAACAAAATAGGTCCGAGCACTGAGCCCTGTGGCACTCCATGGCTAACTTTGGTTTGCGTGGAAGATTCATCGTTAACACGTACAAACTGAGAGCGTTCAGATAGATAGGACCTAAACCAGCCTAAAGCAGTTCCGTGAATACCAACCAAGTGCTCTAGTCTTTGCAATAGGATATCATGGTCGATAGTATCAAATGCAGCACTGAGATCGAGCAAAACAAGAATAGAGACAAGTCCCTTGTCTGAGGCTATTAGAATATCATTTGTGACTTTAACCAGAGCTGTCTCTGTGCTATGATGTGTTCTAAAGCCAGACTGAAAATCTTCAAATAAATCATTGTTTTTTAAGTAATCACACAACTGTTTTGCGACCGCTTTCTCAAGAATTTTTGAGAGGAACGGAAGATTAGAAATAGGTCTATAGTTGGCTAAAACCTCTGGATCGAGGTTGTGCTTTTTAAGAAGCGGTTTTATCACTGCTACTTTGAATGATTGTGGAACATAGCCTGATAATAAAGACATATTCATAATATTTAATAAAGAAGTGCTAATTAATGGAAAAACTTCCTTCAACAGCTTAGTTGGAATTGGGTCTAACATGCACGTTGATGGTTTAGAAGAGAGAATCATTGAATGTAATTGTTCAAGGTGAATGGCTGAAAAGCATTCTAGTTTACTATCAAATGTAATATGACCTGGTGCACGATACACTGTAACAAATAAGATTGGCTGCAAAGTTTTCCAGGTCGGATGCGTAAGACTAAAAACGAGGCTTTCAAAAGAGGTATAATTACATTTTGGTTTAGTATTGATAAGTAAACTTGAGTCAAAGATTGCTGCAACTCCATCTCCTCGGCCCGTGCCTCGAGCAATATGAGTGTTGACATGGCTGGGTGGAGTGGCCTCATTTATGCTGACATATTCTTCATGTCTCAACCAAGTTTCAGTGAGACAGCATATATCAATATTATAATCTGATATTAAATCATTTACCAATATTGCTTTAGATGCTAGAGATCTTATGTTTAAGAGACCACATTTAATCTTCCTGTTTTGTTGCACTGTAGTAGTTGTTACATTTACTTTTATTAGGTTATTATGTATGACACCTCTATTAGGTTTTACCTTAAATTGTCCTTGGGCAGACACACACACCGCTAATATTGGGTATTTTATTGGGTTCGGGATTCCTATGGATGACTGCCTAGGAGAGAGCGCAGAGAAGCGTGTAAGACTGCGACTCTGCCTCCTGGTCTCAACTCCAGTTTGTCATGGATTACGTCCACAAAGCCCTGAGATGTTTGCCGAAATGAGATCTGCACCTTTCAAAGTAGGGTGAATGCCGTCTCTCTTAATCAGACCAGGTTTTCCCCAGAAGGCTGTCCAATTATTTACGAAGCCCACATTGTTTGCTGGGCACCACCAAGACAACCAGCGCTGAAATGATGACATGCGGCTATACATGTTATCATTGATCAGATTGGGGAGGGGACCAGAGAAGATTACGGTGTCCGACATTGTTTTAGCATAACTACACACCGACTCCACATTAAGTTTGGTGCATTCTGATTGGCGTGAATAACAATCCAACCGTATTTGTGTTTATTTTTAGCCAGCAGTTTAAGATGCGCCTCAACGTCGCCCGCTCTGGCCCCCGGAATGCATGTGACTGTGGAGGCTTCGGTCTCTAAATTCACGTGTCTCATAATAGAGCTACCAATAACCAGAGTTGGCTTCTCAGCGGGTGTCTCGCTGAGTGGGGAATATCTGTTAGATACGTGAACGGGTTGGTGGGGACCTGCGGGTTTCGTGTTATGCCTCTTCTGAACAGTCACCCAGCCTCCCTGCTGCTCGGGAGTTGCCTGGGGACGGCTAAGAGGAGCTACCTTTTGCCTGTCCACACATGCTAACATGGGCTTTACTGTAGCTGAGTTACTTTCTAAGATGCGGAGCCGGGCTTCTATGGCTATGATTCCCGCCTCCAACCTAACAACTATACTACATTTAACACATGTATCCTTACCAGTAAGGGAGGCCGGGAAGTAACCAAACATGAGACAGGAAGAGCAGGAAATAGCACCAGATGGTGGGGAAAGAGCCATGGCTAGCTATCAAGCTAAAGTAACTACCGTTAGCAAACCCGAAAAGAGTGTAGGCAACTGTGGAGTTACAGTCGCTAAGAGAAGGAGAGTTGTGAGTGCTTAAGCTGTAGTAACGTGTGATTACAACGTCAGGCAGTTGCCGTGATCAAGAGTTTTAAAACGATCGATTAAGTTTAAGTTAATAAGCTAGCAGCAACAGAACAGGCACACGGGATACCCGGAGATGACAACAACAACCGGAAGTTACAACGTGCAACGTGCTCACCGCAATAGGTTCCTCCGCAATAGGTTCCACCGCAATAGACTTGGGGTTGGACTGTCATTTAAAGAACAGAAGGAGCTTCTAATGCTACACTTGGAACGTGATGTGGAGATAGAAAAGTTGAGACAAAATGCCCGTCTTCAGGAAGCAGAGATCGGTCAAGTTCAGGTTTGACAAAAACTAGACTTGGAGCGCTATAGATTGGAGCTGATGAGTGAAGGTAAGCTTCCATCTGAGACCAGGAGAGCTGCAGAGACTGTAGGTCAGGTTCCTACAAATCAAGAATTTGATATTGCTGTTAATTTGAGGATAGTTCCGAGGTTCAACGAAAAGGACCCAGACATTTTCTTTGTGTTATTTGAGCGTCTAGCAGAGGCACGAGACTGGTCTGATGTTGAGCGCACCCTTCTGCTTCAGTGTGTCTTCACTGGAAAGGCCCAGAAAGCTTTCGCTGCCATGACTGCTGAAGACCGTAGCAATTAGCAGTTGGTGAAAGCTGCTGTGCTTCAGGCATTTGAGTTAGTACCTGAAGCATATCGACAGCGCTTTAGGTTACTCAGAAAAGAGAAGCAGTCACATATGGAGTTTGCTCGTGATTTAATCACTAGTTTGAACCGTTGGTGTGTTTCCTCACAGGTGAAAACTCTGGAAGATCTGCAGGAGCTTATCTTGCTTGAGCAATTCAAAGGTACCTTGCCTGACCGTGTTGTTACCTACATTAATGAGCATAAAGTAAACCTAGTTTCAGAGGCAGCCAAGCTGGCAGATGAGTTTACTCTGACCCATAAGGTGTTTTTTGGCGACAGCCGTGGTCGTGGAGATGCGGGATACAAAGAGAGTAGTGCGGGGGCTCACTTCGGTAAAGGTGTTTCAGAAGGAAAAGATACGTTTCCAGCTAGGATTGATCCTGGGAATCGGGGTAAGTTTGACCCCAATCGTATCTGTAATTACTGTTTTAATAAAGGACACTGGAGAAACGATTGTCCTGAGTGGAAGAGAACGTCCAGGCCTGGAGCTGTGTCCGCAAAAGCGTCTGGGGCTGTGGCATCGTTACGTGCAGTGGAAAGGGAAAATGTCATTGCGGCTGTGCGGAAACACACTCAGTCCTCCTTATCTGAATCGGTAATTCAGGCTCTTGTCAGTGAACATGAGGAGATAGATCCTGGGTATAAAGCTTTTGTGTCTGATGGTTTTGTTTCACTGGTCGGGAGTAAAGAGAAAGTACCGGTAAAGATATTAAGGGACTCGGGGGCGTTGGACTCGTTTATTGTTGGTTCTGTGTTACCTTTCTCTCCTAAAACAGGCACCGGTTCCAGTGTTGAGGTCTGGGGCATGGGATTAACCGTCTTCTCTGCTCCACAGCATAAACTAACATTAGTCTCCAGTCTGCTGCAAGGGGAAGTGGTCATGAGAGTGCGTCCTTCTCTGCCTATGGGGGGCATACAGATCTTTTTGGGAAATGACCTGGCTGGTGATCGGGTATGGCCTGAGTCTCCAATCTCCCAGGTAGAAGGTGCCAAGTTCCCCAAAACCCCTTCTGTGATGCATGCCAGCGGCGCAGTAACACGTGCTGCCAGCCGTATTGTTTGTGACCTTACAGAATCTGTATTTCCTGCGCCTACCTTTCCTTTGCCTTTGTCTTGTAGCGACCTTGGGAAAGAGCAAAAGAACGATCTCACCCTTCAGGCTCTGTACAGCCAAGTTCTACCGGATGAGGAGTTCAGAAGTGCAGCCCGTGGTTATTTTCTCCAGGACGGTTTGTTGGTGAGAAAGTGGGTTCCCCAGGGAGATTGTTTTATGGGTGAGGAAGTTGTGCAAGTTGTGTTACCCAGTAAGTTAAGATTCACTGTGCTTCAGACTGCTCATGATGGCATTGCAGGTCATCTAGGTCTGAAGAAAACATATAATCGGTTTGGCCGTTATTTTTACTGGCCACTTCTGAAGAAAGACATTGATGCTTTCATTAAAACTTGCAACACTTGTCAGTTGACTGGCAAACCGAATCAGGTCATTAAACCTGCGCCTCTGTATCCAATTCCAGTTGTTGGTAATCCATTTGAGCATCTGATTGTACATTGTGTTGGACCATTACCACGCTCCAAAGCAGGGAACAACTTTTGCTTACAGTCATGTGTCAGGATACACGTTATCCTGCTGCCTATCCCCTTAGGAATATCACCACCAGGTCAGTTGTAAAAGCACTGACACAATTTATAACTATTTTTGGTCTCCCGAAGATTATCCAGTCAGATCAGGGGACTAACTTCACTTCAAAGTTGTTTGCCGAGGTGTTACAGCAGTTGAATATCAAACATTCACAGTCAAGTGCCTATCATCCTCAGAGCCAGGGAGCACTTGAGAGGTTCCACCAATCTTTGAAGTCTCTCCTCCGTTCATATTGTACGGAGTTGGAACGTGACTGGGAAGAAGGGTTACCCTGGTTGATGCTGGCGGCAAGGGAGGTTTCACAGGGGAGTTTAGGTTTTAGCCCTAATGACCTGGTTTTTGGTCACAATGTAAGGGGCCCGTTGGCCACCCTACACAAGGATTGGTAAGCCAAGAAGGCCCCGTCAAGTTTGATAGACTATGTCCATGGTTTCAAACACCGCTTGTATCAGGCTAATCAAATGGCAAGAGAAAAGCTACAGTCTGCTCAAACTAAAATGAAAAGCCTCTATGATCGACGTGCAGAACGTTGTGAGTTGAGTCCTGGGGATCAGGTTTTAGCACTGCTGCCTGTAGTTGGCTCCCCGTTTCAGGCCAAGTTCTCTGGCCCTTATACAGTGTCCAAGAAGTTGTCAGACCTCAACTATTTGATAGCGACCCCTGACCGGAAGAAGTCGGTGCAGTTTTGCCATATAAACTTGCTAAAACCGTATTTTTCCCGTAAACCTGTGCCAGGTGTGGTTTGTTCTGTTTCCTCAGATGCTGCAGTGGTGACAGTGGGTCACCCGTCACCATCTCTGGATGTGGGGGCAGGGGTTAAGGTTGAAGAGGAGTATTCCCCAGATGATGGTCTGTTGAGAGGACGGCTTAAGAATTCGGAGTCACTGGCTAATCTGGGTGGAATGCTGGGTCATTTAACCGAACCGCGGCGCACAGAGTTGGTCGATCTAGTTAAAAACTACCCCTGCCTGAGACACTCCATTTCGCACCCACCTTATAGAACACGATATTGAGGTGGGTGATGCTAAACCGGTACGACAGCGTTTTTACCGCATGTCTCTGGACAAACGAGAGCATTTAGAGGCAGAAGTTAAGTATATGCTGGAGAATAACATTGCTGAGCCGTGTGCTTCTAGTTGGTCTTCTCCTTGTTTGCTGGTTACGAAACCAGATGGTACATTTAGACCATGTACTGATCTCCGCAAAGGTGAATTTAGTGACCAAACCTGACTCGTTTCCACTCCCTCGCATGGAGGACTGTGCGGACCAGGTCGGTTCTGCTAAGGTTGTCAGTAAATTTGACCTGCTAAAGGGTTACTGGCAGGTCCCGTTAACGGCAAGAGCTAGGGAGATCGCCTCATTTATCAAGTCCAGTGGGTTGTACTCATACACCGTAATGCCATTTGGGTTACGAAATGCCCCAGCCACGTTTCAACGCCTGATGAACCAGGTGGTGTCAGGTCTTGCTGGCTGTGCTGTGTATCTGGATGATGTTGTGGTATACAGTGACACTTGGGAGGAACATCTCCAACACATTAATGCGCTGTTTGAACGTCTTGCCTGGGCTTGTCTGACCGTTAACTTGGCAAAGTGTGAGTTTCCAAAGCAACGGTCACCTACCTGGGTAAAGTAGTTGGCCAAGGACAGGTTAAGCCAGTGAGGGCAAAGGTGCTGGTAATTGACCGGTTCCCTGTTCCCACAACCAGAAAAGAACTCTCTCGTTTTCTGGGCATGGTGGGGTACTATCGTGGGTTCTGTCAGAATTTCTCTACGGTGGTTGCGCCCCTCACCTCTCTTCTCAGCCCTGAGGTCAAGTTTGAATGGTCTCCTCGATGTCAACAGGCTTTTGAGGCTGCAAAAACTGTGTTGTGCTCGGCTCCTGTCCTAGCAGCTCCCCAGATGGACCAGCCCTTCATTCTTCATGTGGATGCTAGTAAGGTTGGAGCTGGGGCAGTACTCGCGCAGGTTGATG
The DNA here is from genome assembly GCA_036324585.1 of Champsocephalus esox. Classification (NCBI taxonomy): domain Eukaryota; kingdom Metazoa; phylum Chordata; class Actinopteri; order Perciformes; family Channichthyidae; genus Champsocephalus; species Champsocephalus esox. The sequence goes on along the minus strand of CM070486.1, from coordinate 35,172,146 downwards.
AGAGCGGCTCCGAATGCCCGGTAAGTTTCTTCTCTAAGAAATGTAACTCTCATCAATTAAACTATTCGATCATTGAAAAGGAGGCACTGGCACTCATCTGGGCGTTAAAACATTTTGAGGTGTATGTTGGGAGTGGAGTTGGGCCCCTGGTGGTCTATACAGATCATAACCCCCTAACCTTTCTGCACTCGCTCCAGAATCCAAATCAACGCCTTATGCGTTGGTGTCTCTTCCTCCAGCCTTTTCATCTGGACATTAGGCATGTCAAAGGTGTGGATAATACAGTGGCTGATGCCATGTCCAGGGCTATAACCTCTTGTTTTTTCTGGTTGCCCTCTCTTAAAATGCTTCTTAGGCACCAAAGTTGCTGAGGGGTTGAGCAAGAGGCTACAGATGTGCTTGCAGGCTGTATGAACATTTGAAGGTTAACTTTGGTTGTGTCTATTGTGTTTGGTGGTTGTGTTTTTGTGCCTCAGGTTGGAGGATCCTAGTGGGTCCTCCATTTTAAGGGTGGGGGTGTGACGACCCCTCCCCCCTTCTGCCTGGCTGTGCTCCCTGCCTTGCTGTCCTCTGGCAGGTACTGGGAGTGTCGTCCTGTTTGTGCCCGCCCATCTAGAGGCAGAGCCACAAGAGGGTATAAAGGTTGCCCAGCTGCAAGGATCACTCTCTGATTCAGATCCTGGCATGCTGCAGCAACCTCAGCCTGTGTTAGGTTTGATGCACCCTCCAACATGCTACAACACCCTTCCACACACCCACACACTGCTCACACTACTGACAGTCTGATTCTTCCATACACTATTCATCAGAGGCGTTCTTCTATAACCTGTTAAATAAACATATATTTGGCATTTAACTCTGTGTGGCCTCCCTATTTGTTCCAGCCTTTGGAAGCAAACATAGCATTGTCAGGGCGGTGAGTGACAATTTAGAATATACTGTCATATCTTGTTCTGAAATCATCTAAAGTGAGTAGAATCATTATATTACTGTTTTTTGTAGAAGGTATAATATTTGAGAGGGTATACATTCTTTTGCGTTTTTTTTGTTGCATTTTTTATGCGCTATTCATATTGTTCAGACCTTATTTTATTAAAAACATATTTAGTTAAAACCTAAAAGATAATTTAGAAATTAATTAAAATATAAATACAATGTGGCACTCAATAAAAAATGGAATGTATGTCCTAAAACAGGGCAACAATGATTACCATCTGCATGATGCTCATCACTCTGGCAACCACAGTTCTGGCAAAAGGTACTGTCCGGTCGGTGTATCTGTATTTATTTAAGGAAAGGTTAGCAGAGAAAAAGAGTAAAAGTATGTCTTTTGGAGCAAAATGTAATGATACAAAAATATTTCAAACGTTGAAATGGTTTTGCATAATTCCCTTTCCAAACTGAGATGAAATGCCTGACAAAAACAAGACATTTCTACAGTATTTTTTCTCTTTCTTTTTAGGATCCATCGAGTGCAATTTATCCGAGCATCCTGAAGCTCAGGCGTGTGTTGGAGCAGTCAGAGAACTGTTGATTTTCCATCTGCCAAACACCGCAAATACAAGCCTTAGGTTGAAAAAGGATAATGAATATATCGTTTGAAAAATATAAAAAAATAAGTAATTATATAAACATGAAGAGTTTGTATGAACTCTTCACAAATGGAACCGTCAAACTGGGTAACGCGACAAAGAGACACTGGAGATTACCTGCTGGAAGAATTCGGATCTAATGGTTCTTTACTGAAAATGTTGAAAGTGCATCTAGAAATACAAGGTAAAATACATTTTTTGAATGTTTTTTAGAAAGAGACAATTGTTAAATAACTTAACCAGTTATGGAATATATTATTGATCTTGGCTAACATGCGTTAACATTTGAATGTTGCACTTTATTCAATTATCTTGTGATTTACTAATATGTGTGGACTAGGTACCTGCTTATAAAAATCCTCAACTTCAGTTAGATATAACTTAGAGATATTTCTTCAACATGTAATTGTTGTGCCATTTTGCTTTTATTAGACATTGAACGTTTTACAGGCAACAACACATCTGCATTGACATACAAATACAATTAACAAGAGTTGCAAAAGATACAATTGTGTTGTCACCATCGGGTTTTAGGCAATTATGTTTACATTTTATATACAGCATTTTGAGATTGAAAAGAACATGTATTCTTTAAAAAAACATTACAATTAAACAATACAAATAGGAATTAGTACAGCTAATGACTTAAAATAGTTGGTATTGGACTTTACTTAGCAACTTGTGCTGTAAATAAATGTATACGTTACTCCATGTTTCTTTCAGCTCCAGTGTCAAAGCCAGTGGAGTGATGAGGCCCGAGCGAGCCTAGACGCCAAACTGAACTCTATGCTGCCTCTAATAAACATATCAAAGAGAAATATGTGAGTTGTCTGACTGAAATAAAGTTTACAAACACAAACAGTTTTTTCAACATCATAATACACAATGACATCCCCAAATAACAACTCATCAACTGTTGATGGTCTAGTAAAATGGAGTTGAGCAGACTATAGGTCTATAATGGTCACTCACAACCGAACATTGATTTAAAAGGTTATTGTTGATGACAAACTAACAACATCGGTGAGGGACAGTGTCCTGATTCACAGTAGAACATTCGTAACGAGGCTTCGACAGGCGCACTATTCAAAATGGTCCAACCACTTAATTTCACATGAAATATTTATAATACATAAATGACTCATCAGTGTTGTTTTAAAAAATGACGATGCGTCTGTTGTTGTGGTTCAGTGCAAACGTTGTGCTGTATGCTGGCAATGGGCATAGATCCATATCTGACAACGGTGGTACGACATAATGTGACTAATGACACGTTCAAGTGTTTCTCGGAAAAATCCAATATTTGTGTATTACGCATTGAGGAGTTGTTCCGACTATAACTTTCATTCACTTTTGAGAGGTAGGCCAATGTGGAAACAACATAGATGGTACTTTCCCCCCCTTTTTTCTTTTATTTGTTCAAAGAGTTTAAAAGTCACATTGATAGCTGTTGCATTAGCGTATAGTAGGCTATGACACTTTTTTACCGCTGTATATTCCAAATGAACCGGGGCTACCCATATTTGTGATGGGGCTTTAGCCCCAGTTACGGCCCGTCCACACTACAGTGTCGACAACTCCAATCTGCCCATTCACTTTGAATGGGGTGACGTCACGTTGCCTCGCTTTTTCACCGAACTGAATTGTGGGTAGCAGAGCGGTCCATCTCCGCCGGAGTAGCCAGCGCCAGCCAATCAAATTCCGTTTCGGAAAATCTGACAGCTCAAGCGGTAGCCAATCAAACCGCGTCTAAGCTGGGAGAGATATCCCGCCGTTAATTTCTATATTTCAAAAAAAGTTGGAGGAGAAACTAACTATCGCTGTAGCAAATCACCCGGTTTTGTATGACCAGACCCTCTTCACCTACCGGGATACAAACCGGAGGAACCAGGCATGGAGGGAGGTGGCAGAGACAGTGGGTGAAACTGGTAGGTTTTCGCCTGTTTGGGGAGTTTATATATATAAATATATATTGCTCCCATAAAATCCCTGGGGTTTTTTGCTTTGTATGTCGGGGGCGGGAGATTCATGTGATTGGTTGTTGGTCGTGTTGCTTGAATAAAATCCCCAAGCTCCAGACACGCCCAGCTCCAAGCTTTTTTTTAAACTGTAGTGTGGACGCTCCGTTACCCCCGGCGCCGTCCTTGGTCGGAACAACTCCTCAGAAAGAAAACATGGTTTACAGCAGCGTTTCTCAGAGTGTGGGGCACAATAGGTGGGTCGCGAATGGACGCGATGAACGGGAGATTATTATTTTAAATCAGGCCGGAATCGAACCTGGGTCCTCGCAGGCGGTAGTGGATTAATACAGCCGGAGACTTGCAATGGCGGTGGACTTTCACAGCACCACTGCACCGGACCTGCCGGAGCCGCCAGAGCCTCGCAACGGCGGGTGTTTGCGGCGGCGCTGTGAAAGTCCACGGCCCACCTATGCCAGAGCCAGCGGCCCACCAACGGCAGCGGCCCAACAGGAAAAGTCCTGAATCTCTCGACGGCCAATCCGAGCCTGCTCACACACACACAACTGAAACCAAAGTCATTTGCAGACATATGTAAAAATCTCTCATACACACATGTGAAAGAGAGAGAGAACACACCTTTATCTATTTAATATAGCCTAGTTGTACAAAATAAAGTGAGAAATCATTCCAATGTGTACTATAGGACAGTAAACAGTTTAAAAGGGGAGTGATGAGTAAAATGCATAAATAAAAAGAAAGAATGCTATATAGGTAACATAAGAATAAGAACTTCATTACAGTGATTGACCAGAGTCTTATTGAAAAAGGCATTTGCGAGGATGAACTGAGGATCGGACGCGCTTCGGAAGCTTTTCTGCACAAGCTTATAAAATGCAGATGCCTCAAGGAGAGACTTGAAAGATCCATGCCGAGTTGGATGGAGAAGAAGAAGACTAACAACCAGCAGTTGACTGAAGCCAGGGACTTGTTCAATACAGTGACTTTTTTCTTTCAGTAAAATAAAAATGGGAAACTACTTTGCAAAACGCTCTGTATACATTGATCAGAATGTAGTCAATTCCCTTTTAATAAGTGTGGTGATGAGGACGATTGAAAACAGAACGAGTAGGGACCCCTGTGTAAAAAGAATGGCTGAAGTTTGTAAACTGAAAGACATTTTGGATATCGTTCGTTCAGGCAGTACTATTCCGGGTCATTGGGAAACGATTGTAAACGAAACATTTAAAGTGGTCCTGGAATCTTCATTTTCCGAAACATTCTGTAACATTACCTCAGAAATGAAACAAACATCAAAAGTGTATCATGTGCTCTCATTGTATGCTCTGTTTGTAGATGTAATGCATCTTTGTGTCGAAAACAGCATACACGTGAATATTTTGACTGAAGTGAAAAAACTCCATCACGATATCTCCAGTAATATGGGGAATTCTAAGCTGGAGACGGTCCTGGGGATGCTACAATCAGTATCACTATTGATTTTGTGTGAAAAATAAAAAAGTGGGTTTTTTACATTTAAAAACTGTTGTCTTCATTATAGCAAGGGGAGAGTGTCTGATACATGTGTATTACAGTCCTTCTTTTTTGTGTTTTTCAGTGTATCTGTACACGCAAAGCACAAATCATTTAAAACAAAACCTGAATCAAATTTAGAGAGGACCATTAAGAGTCAGATGCTTGACGAAATCTACTAAAACAAAGTACTTCATTATCTACTTTTCAGCTTTTATACACAAAAGTGTATCTTTCAGTAACTTTTCTCAAAGAATTTAAGCATAAATCTGTCAAATGTTCAAAACAGCCTTGTTTCACTGAAATAGCCTCCAAATCACAAACTGCCATTAAGAGTCAGATGCTTTACGGAATCTAATAAAACAGAGTACTTTCATCGTAGTGGTCAGCTTTTTTAAAAAGAAAAGTGTATCTTTCAGTAACTTTTTGAGAGAGTTAAGCATAAATCTGTCAAATGTTCAAAACAGCCTTGTTTCACTGACATAGCCTCAAAATCACAAACTGCCATTAAGAGTCAGAATCTTAACGAAATCTACGGACACAAAGTCTACTTCATTATCTACTTTTTCAGATTTTAAACACAAAAGTGTATCATTCAGTAACTTTCTCAGAGAATTTCAGCATAAATCTGTCAAATGTTCAAAACAGCCTTGTTTCACTGAACTAGCCTCAAAATCACAAAATGCCATTAAGAGTCAGAATCCTAATTAAACCAACTAAAACAGAGTACTTTCATGGTAGTGGTCAGCTTTTATACACAATAGTGTATCTTTCAGTAACTTTCTCAGAGAATTTAAGCATAAATCTGTCAAATGTTCAAAACAGCCTTGTTTCACTGAAATAGCCTCAAAATCACAAACTGCCCTTAAGAGTCAGATGCTTTACGGAATCTAATAAAACAGAGTACTTTCATGGTAGTGGTCAGCTTTTAAAAAGAAAAGTGTATCTTTCAGTAACTTTTTGAGAGAGTTAAGCATACATCTTTCAAATGTTTCAAAACAGCATTGTTTCACTGACATAGCCTCTAAAATCACAAACTGCCATTAAGAATCACAATCTTAATGAAATCTACAGACACAAAGTCTACTTCATTATCTACTTTTACAGGTTTTTAAACACAAAAGTGTATCTTTCGGTAACTTTCTCAGAGAATTAAAGCATAAATCTGTCAAATGTTTCAAAAATGGGGCGAAGCCTGCGAGCTAGTTCAGGCAGTCAACTCGAGCACTTATGCTGCATTCATACATAACGCCCCCTTGCCGCTCTACAACCAACCAAACAGAGTCTCCTTAATATGCCGCTCTATTTAACCTGCCAGATCGCTCACCATGCATTGCTTGCTGCTGCTATTGATGCAGCTACGTCGCTGCTGCTTGCTGCGTTCATTTGCTATTGCTGCATTCATTTGCTATTGCTGCGTTCATGTTCGTGCTGCTGTGTTTCATGTTGCTGCTGCTTGCCTGCCGTTGCTGTCCTTGCAAATGTCTATTGCAATCTCCGACTCTGGAACCGAATCGTCATACGCAAGAAGCCGTAAGAAATGCCTCATTCCCGAAACACAGGCTAGCTCAGAGCATGGTTCAGACGCCGCTGGAACGAGCCACAGGTCCCGCACGACACGCATTCAGGTGTCCCTTCCGTCCTCATCTGGAGTAGCTTTTAATATCCTTTGGGCCAGAGGAAGTCCCGAGTTCTACGCCAGCTCCGGTAACAACCCCTCTCTTGTGTGTCAGCTAAGAGTCGCACTGTCTCTCGGTCGGTGGGTATTTAAACATCAAAAAAGGCAGGAGCAAGCTGACTCCGGCATTCCCAAAGTACCTGCCATCCTGTCCTACCATCTCGAAGTAAAATCAGCGCTTGAAGCCTTTAATTGCACGATATATTCCCGTGAACAAACTCGATTTCCTCTACCTGCAATGTAAACAAATGTTTCTACTTCCGCGTTCAACCACGTTGTGCCACTGACGTCACACTCCCGAGGATTCTGGGAATTGGAGTCCCAGATCCAGCCACGAGTTCTTGCTTCCTGACAGGTATATAATACTATTCTGCATAAGCAATGTTTTATTATGGAATATTTGGCCTGCAGTAAGTCATATTTGAGGCAATGATACAGAAGTTGATTGTATATAAGTACTTATACTAGGCCTACTATAAATCAATGAAATTAAAAACGGAAATAAATTAATAATTTCCATCACGTGAATATGAAGGGAAGCTCGATACATTTTTGACCATCATTTTAGACTTCAAAAACGTGCTCCTACAGTGTCTTTTATATGAATACCATGAATCATTCTCTGCCAAGCGGCCATATACATTTAATCACCTACCAAAGAAGAGTTTTTCCTCACAGGAATTAAGCTCTACCTGCAATATCTGCCCCTCGCTGGGTGTGCCTCAGGAGGCTTCATGCTGCAAATCGTTTCCAAGCTCTTCCTAATCACAGATGTTCGTCAAATGACCTTATCACAGGCTTAAATCAAGGTTTCTTAGCAAGTTATGCTGGCTCCCAGGGACCCATGTCTGTTGAAACCTGCACTCAAGACTGAAGTTTGCACTGAAGGAGCCAGGAGTATTACACGTGCTGCTATTTAAACGTTTAAAAACACAACAGGCCCCTAGCCTAGTGCTAGGAGGAATTATTCTAGCAACGTTTCTTTATTGAGCCGTTAGTTCCTCACAATTATTCTGTTAAGAGTATTAACAACTAAAATTGTTCCCGTTTCTTTGCTCTGTAGATGACATGAAAGGGAAAGCAGACATCCCATATGCCTTCTATGGCATATATATTTTAAGGTTTTACAATCAAATGTGCATTTGGTTGCCATAGTAGCCCACGTTTCTTTGACATCAGAAGCATTATGCTGGATTCTCTACGACACATATACATTGTCATCTCATTTAGAAACACCGGAAAAGTCTGCAAGAGTGTGATTTGAGCTTAAGAAGCAGTCCTGAAGAACTATCATCGCAGGAAAAACAAAAGACAAACATATTTTGTCGAGCAGATTGTCTGTGACAAGGCAACCGGTAATTGTTTGAGCAACACATCCGAACCTTTGCAGGGGATGCCCACTGCGGGTGGCAGAACAGACCTGAATCCAGTAGACTTCTCAGAATGACTAGAGATCTTCTCATAGTCCAAAACAGTTAACAGGCACAGCAGAATCCCGATATGGGCCATTTCCCCAGACCAGCACACAGTATCCGCGATGTTCCTGGAGCAAAATCAGCACAGCAGCAAAGGACAGGCGAAAACAGCAGCGTGGAAGCGCTCCGGTCCCTCCGTGGTATCCCCGGGGTGAAAGCAGGCTCTGCAAAAGCAGAACCAGGACAGGTGGAAAGCAGGCCCCAGCGGTGGTAAAATCCTCCTCCGTACAGCAGCACACGCCCGGTGGAAGCAGGCCAAGCCCGAAGCGTGGATCCACTCCGTCTCTCCGCGACGACTCCGAGGTAAAAACCTCTCCAGTACAGCCGTATTCTACAGGTGGGAGCAGGCCTCCGTAGATCGCAGATCGCAGGCAGCAACAGGTGGAGCCGCTCCGTCTCCGGAGGTAAAACACCTCAGTACAGCCGGCCTCGGCAGATAGCATAAAACTACTACTTGTATAAACAGGGATGGCTCAAAGTTTGTAAGCAGGAGAGCAAGATGCTAACAGATGCCAGATGCTAACAGGTAGTGCGAGCCTGTAGAAATTGTGACTGCCTCCAATGACGTGATGACCTTAAGGCACCATAGTCTTAGGTCACGTTCACACCTGCTTGGTTAGTACTATTGAATCGGTCCCTGTAGCGTTACCCCCTTGATGCGGTTCGTTGGATTGGTGTGGAAGCAGTCCGATACCTCTGCTCCGCCTAAAAGAGGTGGTCTCGGGTCGCTCGCTAGTAAACTCGGGAGAGGTTCATTGCTGGTGTGACGTAGTCCGCATCAAAACATGTGAAACAACTATTTGCGCGTCATCGCTTGTTTTGCTATCTATGCTGTGTGCAACATCCAGTAACCTATAGGGTCATGCATTCATTCTGGTGACTGCTTACCTCACTGGTTCCCTGTGTACAGAGAAAAAGCAGTGGTACAATTTCATCAGAGCCACCTGTCATCGGTGAAACCTCCTCACTGCATAACGTCTCATTATGTGTTATAATGTTTTTAATGCACGTTGTCTGATTTAAAATCCTATGCGCCGGCCGCATAGTCTGTTGATGTGCTCTCCAGATTAACAGCAGTATGAAAATAACCTGCCAATGCTCCATGATGCAGGCTACTGTAGGAATTGCTGGGATCTGCATTTTATCCGCTTAATGTCCCGCTAATTGTTGAAAAAGCATCTCCGTACAATGACTTTAGTTTACAGTTCATAGTCTGTTTGAGGTTGCCTGGGTGAACGCAAACCCAACCTTCTGTAAATGAAACGATGTAATACACTTGCGTCTGGTGTAAAGACGCGGACTATTCAGCATGAATGCAATCTTAGAGATGGCTATTGCTCAGATCTTAGCCCCTCTGCGATGAGTAGGTTATGTTCATTCTTTTATAATGACCTTGCGGTGTCCTCAGATCCTCTCTAGTTACTTACAGATGCTGCGCCTTCTGCTGGTTCGGGGGATTTCACGAAGAGTGCTTTGCCCCAACAACTTGCCATGCCCTCGTTCAACCAAATTACTCTGGATCTACACGTCAAGCCCTCAAGGATTTCCCATATTCTGCCTCCAACCAAGAGCATGATTCAAAGCATACAATTCAGCTTGGTACTTTATCTTCTTCTGTCCCAACCTCCTCTGTGTACTTATGCAATAGATATAATAGTTGTTCATGCATTAATGGTATTTTCATTAGAATCCTGCAATCTTCAAGTGCTAAGTATTAAGCCACGCTAGAGTTCATTAATTTGCTCCTCAAGGGCCTTAAGAAGGCACGTCCTCCACGCAATGATAAAGACTGCCTCTTAACTTTGCACCCGTGCAAAGGTTAATGTATAAATTCAGGCAAAGGGGTTTCACTATACATTGATAAACGTCAGATGCAGTTGTTACAGCTTTCTATTGGTTTCTCAGGTGGCCAATATACACAGACCTCTCACCTTTTATTCCTCAGCATAATCTCTCCCTTACTGAATTAACTTTGGAGATCAAATATACACACTGTTTTGAAACATTCAATGTCTGACATTTCTGATTGGGGAGTCAAGGAACCCCGAATAATCATTGCTAAAACTAACACTGTTTTCTTTGTCCTTTATCTTCCATGCTGAACTTCTCGCATCATTGCCCTCTGACACATGCGTCGGCACCCATGTGTATTCGATGGCTGCAAACCCAACGACGAGGGTTCTTCTCCAAGCTGCGTGATCTCTGCCTAAGCTGCGACCTGCCCCCAGATCGCTATTCCCACTGTTTAAGAATCTGCACAGCCACAACCGCAGCTCTATATCCGCCTACCTCAACCCTGAGTATCCTGGGCCGTCGGTCATCTTCTGCCCACCAGCTCTATATCATGCCTCACATGAATGAGATCCTTGCAGCACAAACAACCATGAGCTCTTGCACTACTCGATAATGAGTAACGTTCAAAGATGTATATCTGTAGAATCCTGTTATTGCATACCAGGTGGTTGCTGGGTTAGATTATATTTATTTCATTATAGTATATTCCTCTCATAGCTGCATGCTTGGGGGGGAAAGCTCATTGTCGCTGGCTCAAAGACCTAGACATGGCAGTCTTGATAGGTAGTATATTCCCCTCAAAGCCGCGGTGCTGGGGGGGGGGTCGGCACTGGTCACTTCCAGGCCTACACATAGCAGTCTCGCTTGGTAGTATATTCCCCTCAAAGCCGCGGTGCTTAAGGGGGATGGCTTTTCGGGCTGTTCCCGGGCCTTCACATAGCAGTCACTAGGTAGTATATTCCCCTCAAAGCCGTGGTGCTTAAGGGGGATGGCTTTTCGGGCTGTACCCGGGCCTTCACATAGCAGTTTCATTAGGTAGCATATATAGGTAGTATATTCCCCTCAAAGCCGCTGTGCTCAGGGAAGAATCGGCTCTGGGCTATTCCTCAGGCCTACACATAGCAGTCTCACTTAGTAGTATATTCCCCTTAAAGCCGCTGTGCTTAGGGGGAATGGCCACATGGTAGCTCGCCAGGCCCTCTACTTATCAGTCTTACATCACCAGCGTCAGGCTCGGGCTATGCAGTTTTGGGGGATAGTATCTAATCTCCACGCAGTTTTGGGGGTTAGTTATTTAATCATCACTCATCGTGCTATGTATATCTATGGAGTGATGATGCCCGAGCCTAGTCGCCAAACTCAACTATATGCTGCTTCTAATAAACATGTTAAAGGAACACGTGAGTTGTCTGACTGAAATGGGGCGAAGCCTGCGAGCTAGTTCAGGCAGTCAACTCGAGCACTAATGCTGCATTCATACATAACGCCCCCTTGCCGCTCTACAACCAACCAAACAGAGTCTCCTTAATATGCCGCTCTATTTAACCTGCCAGATCGCTCACCATGCATTGCTTGCTGCTGCTATTGATGCAGCTACGTCGCTGCTGCTTGCTGCGTTCATTTGCTATTGCTGCATTCATTTGCTATTGCTGCGTTCATGTTCGTGCTGCTGTGTTTCATGTTGCTGCTGCTTGCCTGCCCCACCACCACCCCAGCTTCCACCTGTAGGCTCGGGGGTTAGTTATTTAATCATCACTCATCGTGCTATGTATATCTATGGAGTGATGATGCCCGAGCCTAGTCGCCAAACTCAACTATATGCTGCTTCTAATAAACATGTTAAAGGAACACGTGAGTTGTCTGACTGAACAGCCTTGTTTTACTGACATAGCCTCAAAATCACAAACTGCCATTAAGAGTCAGAATCCTAACGAAATCTACTAAAACAGAGTACTTTCATGGTAGTGGTCAGCTTTTACACACAAAAGTGTATCTTTCGGTAACTTTCTGAGAGAATTAAGCATAAATCTGTCAAATGTTCAAAACAGCCTTGTTTCACTGAAACAGCGTCAAAATCACAAACTGGCTGAAACTGTACAGTGAATTGGAGAAATTACAGCACAGAGTTTTCTACTACGACACAGATAGTATAATCTATGCGACAAGACGGGGGGGGGACCACAAATCAAAAAAGATGCGTGTGAAAGGGATTACACAAACGCATCCTTTTTTAAAGGTTAAAAGCATCAATCTGGTACACTTTGAGAGCAACATTAAGAGATCTATGGATACATCTCTCAACAACACCCATATGAAACAGAACTGTAAGCCTATTTTTCTTTTTGGATATTTTACAAATCACTCCCCTGGGGCCGCCCAGGTATATTAACGGCCGCCCAAGTATATTTCGAGACCCATTTAGGTTTTGTTTTTTTTAATAATTTTTTTTTCATATATTTTTTTTGTATTCGTCCGTGACCATGACGCCATCTGCGATCGATTAACTTGTGGACAATGATCCCTCGCTCCCTTGCACTGATCTCGCCTCTTTCTGGCCTGTTAAGTGGCCTGCCTCACACAGGGTGACTGGCTGTCCACATGATGTGGCCTGCCGACATGGCCACTGTCATACAGATCATAAATCAAAGCCCTTGATTGGTCTCTGTGTGACATTCAAGCTCGGGATTAGCTCAGCTCAGGTGAGGTAAAGGACTCTGAGTGTTTAGATAGTTAACTTAGTCTAAGTTCTCAGTGGGTCTCAAACGGTGTGGTCACCAGTTATGTAAACACATATTAAGGTGAAAAAAGGTAAGATACACTTTTAAAACTTGTTGAGAGAAAACTAGTCTTTGCTGCTGCCTCAAAGAGGAGCAGGGGGAGAGGAGGGAGACAGGAGAGGCTGATTCAGGAGCACAGATTCAGTGTTTTTTTCATATTGGAAATGGTATGTTTTTGGTTATGGCCATGATTTTATGATTATTGAAATGTATACAGTTCTGTTTAATATAGGTGTTTCCATAGATCTAGTCTCTATATTTTCCCCTCAAAATGCACCAGATTGATGCATTTAACTCCAAAATAAAAAATAAAATCTTACCGGGGGGGGGGCATGCCCCTGGACCCCCATAGAGGATTTGAGGTTGACCCCCACTAAAAATCACATGGATAGGTTCCTAAATACATTTATAAATACATTTATTTTTTTAAATAGTAACCCATTTCCATATGTTCATGTGTGGGTAGTAGATTTAAACTATTGGGCTATCATTATGGGCCCTGCCTGTACCTGTTCGCTCTGCCATTGCGTGAAGGGTCTGCTAACAACCACTATTTCAGATATGTGGGAAACAGATCTGTGGGAAACACTGGCAGTTAATGGACCAGCACCAGAGGTGTTCCCATACACACAGGCGTTGGAGCTGTTCTTCATGAAATCCCAGAAGGATGAAGTGCTCTGACAAACAGTGCCATCTTTGCGCAAAATGATTATACAGGAATGAAAAGTCAAACATGTTGTTTTTTTTCGGGCACCCCACCCCCGCCCAAGTATATTTCAGATCTGAGGGAAACACTGATTCTATATAATATATCTATCATTGACCTTCTACTTTCCCCCTATGAAAGTATGTACTCTTAATATTGTTTTAATCAAATAACATTATTCAACAAAAATAATTCAATAACATGCTTTAAACACTTGGCGGTGCACACAAGGTACACAGCATACTAATAATAACTTTGTATTATTAGTGTAGACATCTGAAGATGTGTAGTTTTATTCATGTTTTTACATAATTTTACAGGATATTGCTATACTATTTCTCTTGTTTTACTTCTACACATTAATATCTGATTTGTAAAACATCACAGACAGAAAGGCATATCCGTCATTTAATGGTATAGCTATTGCAATTGTGATTCCATAGATGTGTCTCCCATCACCCAAATCCCCTGACTATTCTCTCAACTCAGTATTTACATTCTGATAGTCCTTTTCTATCAGCTGTGCACCGTTATGGTGTAAATATAACCTATATACCAATCGGATCAAATATAAAAGTCATCCGAATTACTATTGATACTGCAAGGAGACGTATTTTGGCAAAATAAATTGAAGATGTTGTTTAATTGTTGATATATTTATGATCCATGTCAAGTATTCAGTTTTGGCAGCAGTTCTCCTGTTTGTCCAGAAGTTTTCTCATCAGGGCTGTATAAATAAAGAACTACGGCAGATATGTAATATGTAATGCAGCCGAACCGTGTATTACAATGCCGTTATGTGATGACTTCCAAAGAGAAAAGCAAGAACAATCTGAATGAGGTATTATTTTATTTTTCATTGTCGGATATCATATCTTATTAACACCATATCCCAGTGTGCATTGCGGCTAAAACATCCAATCAACGAGCTTCAAGCTGAGGATCTTGGGTAATCAGTTTGGTGGGTTTGTGGTGTGTATCACTCGAAATGTCCCGTCTGTTTCCGGTGACTTTATTTTCGGCTAAAAAGCCCAAGATTATAGAATTAAATGAATAAATAAAAACAAGGATAATTGTGTGTTATTGTTGAGTAAATAACAGTGTGTTATTTAGAAAAGAATAACAAATTAGAAGGAAAAGATTTAAAAAAAATACAGATTTCAGTATTTTGAGGCTCTAAGCCTCATTTATTTTCCTCAAAGACGGAAAAAAAGTCCCACATTATACGAATTAAAATAAAAACAAATAAATAAAAAGATAAAACACTGGCATGTAATTTGCGTTAGAATAAATAGAATGGTTTGAATAATAGATAGAGTAAAATCTACGTCACTCTACAGCCCCGCCCACTTTTGGGGAAACCAACGCTGTCCTTTGAACGGAGATCAAACCTGAAGCCACAGAGATCTTACTGTCCTTTCTTCTTAAAGGAAGTACAGAAACATGTAACTCTGGATTTGTTTTAATGTTTGAGGTGCAATAAACGACACAGCAGCTTTTTGGCATGTTAAAACTATTATTTTCTGCCTCGCTCATGAGAGTAACAGCTGGCGAAATTACAGCCTCGCCTACTGATTTTAATTTAACCATATATCGAGCCCGATTCTCGATTTCAAATAATATTTATAAATAACTTTTATCATTATTATAAGCAAGACAATAAATGGCAAAGATATGTAGAAAATAAACGTATTTAAGATACGTTCATAACAAACATAACGTGGAAGAAAATATGCTTCTAGAAGATATGTAGAAAATAAACGTATTTAAGATACGTTCATAACAAACGTAACATGGGAGAAAATACGTTTCTAGCTAAACGTAATTGAGAATGCAGTTTAGTTCTGTGAGAACGTAATTTTTAGGAGACAGGGTTGTCTACTTTTACTCAAGTACAAGATCTGAGTACTTCTACTTTTACTCTAGTACAATCTCTATACTTATACGACCTCTGTTTATAGCGTATGAAAAAAACTATTAGAAAACGAAAGCTAACGTTAGCAGACAGTGACAATGATATTGGGACAGAAAAACTTTTCAGTTCACATCACGCTCTGCCGCTCTGCTCTGAACACCTGAACAGCCCGTTCTAACAGCTGTTCACCAGCGGCTCAGTCTGTGCCACAGTGACTCCGCACAGTTGACGAACACACCGTAGATAATGTAGCTGACCCTCATCCCGGAGCAGCAGGGTTCAGGCGGTCCGACAGGCAAGAAGACTCAAGCACACAGCTCGCGCTTCATATATTAAAAAATAACACCATGCAAGTCATGATGGCACATAACAGCTCGCGACCGCAGATTATTTCGGCGATTAGATCAAATGTAAATTATAATTGACGCAACTTTAGTTACATTTCCATGACTTTTCCAAAACTTTGGGAAAAATATTGTTTTCCATAACTTTTCCAGGGCTTGGAATTTGCATTTTGAATTTCCATGACTTTTCCAGGTTTTCAATGACCGTACGAACCCTGTATAGTTTAGTTTGGCATCTGATTTAGGGGATTAAACAATACACTCGTTGCATTTGTTACCTGGTGGTTACTTACTTGGTCGTCACTAGGGCACTTTTAATCGTGTTGCTGCACCACACACCCGCCGTGGCCTGTCTGACTGAGTGACTGACTGTCAGCTCTGTGCGCTGCGCGTTCACGTTGAGAGCAGGGAAGGGAGGGGTTGCAGCCAGGGCACGTACGGGAGTGCCGCGGGGCACTTGTGGGGATGTCTGATCAAATTACAACGTGCATTTGGGGTGACCAGGTCCCAAGAAACCAAATGTGGGACAAGGAGTATGTTTGTGTGGGACAATGTGGGACACCCTCTCAACAGCACCCGCCCCCCCCGGAAAATAAAATGAATTTCTATTCCGTTTCATTTGGTTTATTCAACAGCATCCACTAATCAGTGCAGATAAAAACTTAACAAATATATCTGCAACAGAGCAGAAAGTGCAGTAACAATGCAGTAACAATGCAGTAACAAGTAAACTGGCTAACCAAGGCAGCAGGCATTATTCACTTCAAGTGTAGAAATGCATCTTCCTAATTCAACTCGTGTATTAACTGTAAAAGTAGAAACAACATAAATTACTAGATAAAATAAAACCATAAATACAAATCAAAACTGGCCAGGAGGGAACAAAAACATAATACATCAAATAAAATAGCTTTCAGTTTTGTCACAGCAACAGCAGGTGGGCCCCTCCACACAGGCTATGGCTATGCACTTCCAGCACCATGGAAAGCACCTGGCAATGAAACAGAAACACAAGAATAGCAGCACCGTATTAAAATCTAACACCACATTGGCCCACAATATCCTACTCTTAATCTTTATTCTAAACAAATTTAAATCTTACCTTAGATGCTCTTCTTGACTTTGTACTTTTTGCTTGAGCGCGCAGCTTCCAATAAGGCCTTCTCCTTGAGTGCAAAGGTGTAGAATTCCTTACAACTGTATTCAAAGTTGATCTTGACTTGAATTTCAGATTTGATAAGCTCCACAGAGCACCGGTTCCGCTGGTCAGTCCACGCTGCCGTCATGAGGGAGAACACTCTCTCTACCGAAGCATTAGTGATGGGGATGCTTCAGAGAAAGGATGCCACAGCAGTCAGATGTGGTGTGTTTGTGCCTTGAAGCAAGGTGGACCACTTCTCCACAACAGGAGCTCTTCTCTCCACAACGTCCTGCTGGCGTGGCAAAGTCACACAGTATTCATCATACAGTTCATCCATGTCTAGTTTCCCCCTTATCTGTAGGACCTCCACTGCATCACAGAGATGGGAGAATGTGAACTTGCTCTTCAGTGCCAAGCTTGCAACATTCTTCTGGTAGTTGTTGTCTGTGAAGTCATACCACTTCTCAAGGTAGTTGAGAGCAGCCTGGTAGAACTTGGAAAGATCATGTTTGATTGCTGCTGCCTTTTGGTCTGGAAACTGTTGGAGGATAGCACTGGTCTCCATTCCAAAGAAGGAATCAATCTGTCGTTGTTGGAGCTTTGTCTTGAGAGTGAGCATGATGTCATATAGCTCACATACGGTCCCGTCCTCTCTCTCCAATAGCAGCACAACATCGTGGAAGATTTTCAGCACATTATTGAGGAAGGACAGGTACACCTGTAGCTCTAGGGGTTTCCCATCACCATCCTCATCGTTTCTGAACAGCTGCCACAGTGAATGTGTGCACGTATCCTCTCCCAGTGACAAGAAGTAGCTCTTGATAGCTCTCCAGCTGTCATGTAGCCTCTTGACAGCAGGCCACAGACTCAACCATCTTGTGGGTACTTGTCTCCGCACAACCTGATATTCTTCTTCCACAAAGGTGAACACTGCTTTCAATTCTTCTGTACGTTTTGCAGATGAGGAAAAGTGACTGAATATTTTGTTCACTACTACCTCAATGTCAATGTTCAACCTGTCTCCAGCATGCTTTGCACTGTTGTGCACTATGCGGGCCATACAGTTAGCCTTAATGATGCCACTGTTGTCTGCTTTTAGCTTCTGGAAAACGGAATTGTTTCTCCCGTAATTTACACTTGCATTGTCAGCAGTGTATGCTGAAATCATGTCAGGTTGCAGACCATTTTCTTCTAGCTTGCTTGTAATCTGGTGGTGTATGGTAGCAGCTGACTCATCACTATCCTCATAGAAGTCAAGGATCTTGCTTTTCAAACCCAACTCTGGGGTCCAATATCTCAGAGACAGTGGGAAGAGTTTTATTGTGCCATGATTTGAAGCATCTGAAGCCACTAAAAAAAATGGTGTGTGGGCTATTTTGTCACCTAGAACCACTGGTGTCTTTAACTCTGTCAAACATCTCTCCACAGAGGCAGGGGCAAGCACATCTGTTATTATGGACGCTGATTTTGTACGACCACATGACATTTTCTTTGCTATCTCAGAGTCTGGAAAAATGGTCGGCGCTAGCTTGTTACCAGTCATTTGACCGGTATGAATGGGAGTGTTGCACTGTATGGTAAACACTGGTTATTTCTGCTGCTGTCACCTTGTCTGAGTGGCCATCATGTGTTGGTTTGAGGAGGAATGTCTCCATAGAGTGGGATGTCTCTTTTTGAGCGACACGTTTTTTGTGAGAATCGCATTCTCGGTGTCTTTTGACGTCGTATTCACCGCCATGTGAAATTGAAAAAGTACTCTTGCAAAGATTGCAAAACTCTCTGAGAGTCGCCCTGCACTGGCTTCACCCACGGGCAGGGCCGCCTTAATGCACGGGCTGATCTGGGCTGAAGCCCAGGGGCCTACGGAGATCAGGGGCCTATCATGAGCCAATAAAAAAGTAAAAAAAAATTTAATTTAGTTTTGTATTTCGGATGTTTTTAAAAAACATTTAAATAAACAAAGTCTTGGCTTTCAGAATATGAAACTTTTATTTCCAAAATCACACTATAAATACGTTTTTGAAGCTTGTAAAGGGAAGATGACAGCTCTCACTAGCCACTCACTCCCCCTCCCTCCAGCTGACATTATGAATGTAAGGCGTATAGTAATCATAGATAACACGGCAGGGTCCGTTACAGTTTGTTTTCATCTGGTTTCAAATAAACAAAGTCTTGGCTTTCAGAATATTAAACTTGTTTCGGCAAATTCAGATGATAAATACAACGTTGAAGCTTCGGCATAATTACAAGCGGAGAACGGAGTAACTTGATGTCACAGCAGGCATAACAACAGCCTGTGTTTCTCGTGAGTGTTTTCCCCGGGAAACAAACACAATACACACAAACGCACACACAAACACACACACTCGTGAGCTTCCCCCAGACCAGTAATCCAAATGAAAATATCTTCCCTCCGTAGTATTATGATCATTTGCTCCGCTAATCAATCAGATCGATGGATTCCAGAGATTTTTCTCAAAAATGATGACTCCGTAACAGTCAGTGGGCACCACTTAACATCAGAATGAGAATATGTTTCACATGTGACTTATTCAAATTGCGAGTGATTGAGTGACAGATGAAGGTTGCTTAGGAGAAAAAGTTTGAGAAGAAAAAGTTTGAGAGTGGTGCTCGGGAAAGGAAATTGTTGAGGGAAAAGGAGTTTCTAGACAAGCAGCTATTACAAAGCATGCCGAAGCTTACAGGCTATTTTAAACCTGTAGGCCAGGATGAGGAGAAAGGACAGATGAGTTCTGTACCGAGCGGCAGCGGTGCCGGCCGCGGGGCCTCAGAGCCAAGTAGGCCGTCTGGTTCT
Organism: Champsocephalus esox; assembly: GCA_036324585.1. Classification (NCBI taxonomy): domain Eukaryota; kingdom Metazoa; phylum Chordata; class Actinopteri; order Perciformes; family Channichthyidae; genus Champsocephalus; species Champsocephalus esox. The sequence continues at coordinate 35,152,418 of CM070486.1, read as the reverse complement.
GATAGCGATGGAGTAGCGGGAGAGGAAGAACAGACAGGAGGGACATTATCTGTTGGAGGAGATGAGAGGACGACGAGGACTTGCTACGTGGAGGGGAGCCAACGGCAACCGGACAAATACATGAGGGAGGCCCGATACGTTACTCATCTGGAGGAGAGGACCAGGCGCGCGCAGAGCAGAGTGGAGAAGTGCGATCACAGAGCCTGCCGAGGCTATATATGACTTTCATTTGTTGTTTAAATAGGGGGCCTACAAAACCTGCCATCAGCCCCAGGGCCTGATGGCAGGTTAAGGCGGGCCTGCCCACGGGTAAGTGTCTTCCCAGTCTTTGTTATGTGTGCATCTTCTTTTCTTCTTAGCTGTAGTAGTTTCCTCCATTTTTCATAACCTGCTGCGTCTCATGTGTTATTGACTTTCGTTGTTCGTTGTTTGTTGTTTGGCGGGGCCGCGGGGGGGGTGTGTCAGTGTGTGAATGAGTTACTCTCATTGGTTAACACTTGACCAGCACCCGCCGTGTGTTACAGTTTGATTGACAGCAAACACAGGGGTGTGTGTGTGAGAGAGCTACTCTCATTGGTTCACACTTGACCAGCACCCGCCGTGTGTTACAGTTTGATTGACAGCAAACACAGGGGTGTGTGTGTGAGAGAGCTACTCTCATTGGTTAACACTTGACCGGCAGCACCCGCCGTGTGTTACAGTTTCAATGACAGCAAACACACCCCTGTGATGGTAGCCTTCTCTGCTTTCTCAACAGCCGTTGGATAAATCTGATTTTAAAAAAGCGTTTTAGCCAATCAAAATGAAATATGCGGGACATCGTCTCAATTTGCGGGACGCACCAAAAGTCGTGAAAATGCTGTGCAGTCCCGCGCAAAGCGGGACATCTGGTCACCCTACGTGCATTTGGGGCATTGTTGTATATATTAGAAGCTTTTAATCCAGAATGTATCGATGTTACCATGAGCCACACACAGTACACTGTAAAAAAAACAAAAAAAAACTGTAAAAAACGAACTTTCAAAAGGGCACATCAAGCACTACCTAGAGTCTATGTGTGCACGTCTCTGAAACATTAGTCAAAAACATTGAACTCCAATTTAGATTATTTTTATGCAGGAAATAACAAGAACATAACAGGGAATTGATGAGTTTAGTTAGATACAATATATGACCACAAATATCTCCCAGATTAGAACATGATTTTGTATAAAAAATCAGGGTTCGAGTTATGTGGGAGCTCCCATAAGGAGGGTCTGAGCTCTAAGCAGTGAATTCATACATCTCGCTAATACATTACCAACAACCATTATCTTAATCATAAATAATGCATGTGTCAATGCAATGAGTATTATTTACGTTAACGAGGGAAATCGGCTAAAAGAAAAACATGTTTTCCAAAAGAACTACGCATCGTATTCTCTCTTGAATGACAATATGCCTGCACTTTACCTCCAAGGTGCGCAATAAATTATTGCGCAATCTATGCCTGTGAGCTTGCTGCTCAAGCCAAGATGATGTGTTATGTGGTGTGTGCGTAGTTAAACCTTTTCATATTTAAAGTGGACCTATCATGCTATATGTTAACAATATATGGTAGGGCCATACCTATATAAAATATATAAATATAGTTTTTTTTTCAAAATACCAAACAGAACCTGCATTATAGCCATGCCTCATTTTGCTCTATTTGTTCTTTCCAGCCCTGTCTTTGCAGGGGCTGATTCTGTGACGTAGCTTTAATGCAAATGAGCTGCAGCTGACCACGCCCCCCTGCAGAAGAGGGGAGCATGCTTTGAGATCAGCTGCTGGGCTCTCAGAAGAGGGGAGAAAAAGAGATCTCCGTCCTCCGTGTACTATTCTTATATGATTATATAGTGTCATTATTCATTTGTTTTAAAACTCAATTAATAACAAAGAAGACCTTTGACCGGCAATTTTCTAATTTTGTCCGGAAGATTTAAACTGTAATGGACATGTTGACCGGCTGAAAAAAATCGAACTGAAACTCTGCCGCACGGTCCCCTCGTTCCTTGGAAGAGGCGGAGAGGTGGGTGTTTGTCATCTGCTGGTGGACTACCGGAGAGCATTACAGTGCTTGTCTCGACGGGGAGGGATTGCATTGAATTACAGGAGCAAACGCTTGCCTCGGGGAAGGAGAAAAAGAGCCACAGCGGAGAATAAACAGAAGGGCAACCATGGCAACCATGCGCGGGAAGACTTCTTCGCTGCTTTTGTGGCAGACTACAGCGCCACTTACAGGCCTGGCATATGTACTACAGCGTCTCCAGCGTGGCCCAACCTCACATTCCCCTGATAGGTTGAGAGTTGCCCTTAAAGGCGGAGCTTCTCATTCCTGACGTCAGAGAAATTTAAATCTGGATCAGTCTGTATCAGATCCGTTGCAGCCTCGTTTTTAGAGATGTATGGAGGAAAAGAGAGAGGGTTGTGTTTTCTGACACTTGGTGAGTTCTCTGGAACACCGGGGACACATATTCATGTATAAAAGACGTGCAAATGTGCATTTTGCATGATAGGTCCCCTTTAAGTTTGTAGCAAGTAGAGGGCTGCTGCTGTGTGTGTGTGTGCTTGCATGTGCGCGCACGCGTTAGTTTTAAAGACCCCCATAAAGCTCAGATTATAACTCGAACCCTGATCAAAATCAAGGCAGAATTGAATTGTTTCTTATAAATGATCAGTATAACAGCATGGTTAAATACTCTGTCTATCTGCATTGTTGAAATAAATATTCAAAGCGTACAAATAATGGGAAAATACGTGTTGGTTTTGACTTGACAATGCTTGATTATGAGGTAATACAGTGGTACAGGAATGAGTCCTAAACCCGGAAAAGAGTTAGCATTTTAGCCCTTTGAGTTATCTTGTCTCAAATCATGTCAAATCAAACTTGTCTTTTTCAAAACATTTATCACAATGTGTGTTAGCCACAGATATTATTTTGTGTATTTCTCCAAATCCAGTGAAATGCAATTGGCTTTTGTTAAGAGACCTGTTGTGCTGCTAACTAACGTGTATCACTGCACCACTGTATAGATGTCTCGCTTTAAATGAAGTAAAATATGTCAGATGGCTCTTTAAGGTTCTTATCTTCTCACAGGGACGTCGATCCTGAAGCCTCCTCCTGTGAAGTGAGCTTTGGTACTGAGCTGGGGGAGGGGCTCCGGCTGCTCCACCTTAGAGCGGCCCCTCTGCTCACTGAGGACACACAGAGCTCCAGCACATCAGAGTCACAAACCATACATGTTAGTTGCATAAAATAAATCGTGAATACAAACAAATCAGGAAACTATAGTATGTCTGGCTTGGATTGCTAAAATGTAAAAGAAAAAAAGGAACCTCACCTGTGGAGCATTTTCTGACTGAGGTACTTCTTCTTGATGTTTGCCATCTCATTAGCTAATCTTTGATTCTCACTTTTGTACTCATTCATCTTCGAGTCGACCATCCTCAGCTCTGCTATCAACGCCTGTGGAATCACAGAATATTCACAGTTATAGAAAAGCAAGAACCATGTTTCTCCTGAAATAAGACGCTGTATCTTTTCTAATATACTGTATAAGAATGTTATTTACAAATACACATTTTTACATTAACATGGACGGTTAATTGAATTGGGAGGGATGCAACCCTCTTTAATGGTCACACATTCAGAGCACACAGCACACACAGTGAAATAGTGGCCTCTGCTTTTAACCCATCTTAGTACTAGGAGTCTAGCACTCGGAGCAGTGGAGTGAGTTTATAAAGAAATATTGTTTGACATGGGACAACAACATGATCATATTGAGGCTTACATTCTTAAGAAGGCCTTTGTTAAAGAAACTGTTGGAATGATTTTTGTTTGATACTGAACATATTCAAGTTTCAATGACCAAATATAATTATGAGGAACAAAGGAAGAGATTGTTCACTTGCAAAACCACACTCTAATGAAATCATATTCAAAAATAAGAAAGGCAGTGGATTACAACAACAGAACACATGAAATAAAAAATGAAATGAGAAGTGCTATATGTTTGACTTGCAAGAAAAGGAGGTTTGGGGTGACCTTTAGCTTCTTGGTTCTCTCTCTGAGGATCCACTGGCACTGCTGCAGCTGCTCTGCTGCCTCCGGGCCGGGCTGCCGGGCCAGGATGTGCTTCAGCTCCACATACAGCTTCTCCTTCTCCTTCACAGGGACACACAAGGAGGAAATCAGAGTGATTAGAGAGAGGGACAGTTCATGAGTAAGTGAGTCTTTCTTGATACGACCCCCAAATCATGACCAAGTCAGATATGTTGATGTCCTACACATGGTTGCTTTAAAGGTCTCCTATTATACTATTTGTAGGCATATATTATAGGTCTCAGATATATAAAGATATTTAAAAAACATGTCTCTGAAGTGTTTTCCTCAAAATACCAAACAGATCACTCATTGTAGCCATGCCTCATATCCCTCTATTTCAGCCCTGCTACTAAAGTGCTGATTCTAGGTCTGTAGCTTTAAATGTAACCAAGCTTCTGCTGGCCAAGCCCCTTTGGAGCATGCATGAGCTCTCCTCTGTGAACCCACATTCTCAGCTAAACACTGCTGTGATTAAACGCCATATCATGTTCCAAACCACATCAAGGATTATTTCTGAAACAGTATGGAGGTCAAACGCCTTATCTCTCGTGGGTTTACCACAAGGTGAGTTCCTTTTTATTTCCTGCTTTTTTACACATACTCTCTCCAGTACAGCTTAGCTCTGAGTGTTAGCGATGCTTGCTAATGTAAACACAGATCATCCTACGTCCGAAACACGTTGCGCATTGTTTCTGATGTAGCGACGTTTCTAATAGGGCGCAAAGCCAGCCCACATTTCAGTAATGTCGTCATGACCGCAGCAAATCTAGAGCTCTCAGCTCCATTTCCCCCCCGTTTTTAGAGATGTGGGTATGGAGGAAAAGAGAGAGGGTTTTATTTTCTAACACTTTGTCTCCTTACACACCAGGGACACATATTTATGTATAAAAGACATCAAAAAGTGCATTTCACAATAGGTGACCTTTAAAAGACAGAATATAATACAGAGAAGCAATCAGTGTCCAAAGTTTTTCATTATAAGATCCAAGCAGCACATTTTTGATTTAATATATCTCACTTTCTTGACAGAATTAACCCTTGTGCCCTACTCGGGCATTTTTGTATGTTTTTTCTGACTTTTGTTTTGATTTGGTGATCATTTCAGCTGTGTTACAGCTTTTGGCATGGATTTTTGCAAGAAGTCTTCTTTTGAGTGAAATTGTTGAAATCCAATGTCGTTTACTCTTTTAACATGTTTTGTATACTCTCGTGATGCATTGTGCACCCTCTGGACCCCTTTGTGGCAAAAATGTACACGCCCATAAAAACTGCTATTAAATTATCATACATCAATATCTTTTTCTACTTCTTTTTTTTCATGAATCACTTAAACAACTTCTAACGTGCTCAAAACTACCAAATATTCAATCATTTTCAGGATTTTAACCCTTTAAACGCCTGTTTCATTATTTGAATAATTTCATTTCTCTCAAAAATGCCTCATTGACGTCCATTCAGACCACATTCTTTGATCTCAATGCCATTGCAGTATAAAACCATGCATTTTGTAATGTCAGCATTTCATTTAGAAGAAAAGTAGTGATATTTGATATTTCTACTCTATTCCAACAGATTACACCATTTTCCCATTCTTATTATATTATGGAGCTGTGTGACTACTTCTTCATTTGAGTTCCTTCTCTTTGCTCCAGGTCTTTCTCCTTCTCTGCTCACTAAAAAAATAAACCCTTGGTCAAACTGCATGTTTATCTTTGGCAGCCAGGTGCATAAACACATGAACAGTTGTTTTTTGTTTTTGAGTAATCAAGCAGCTCTTCAAACCCATGAAATGATCTGTGCATGCTTACAGATTCTCACACAGACAGACACACAGAGAGGGAGGAAGGAGAGGTGTGTGCTGGTTGGACACAGGCCTAAAAAAGTGTTGTTCTATCACCCGAGAGAGCACCAGGTCACATGCTCCAGGACCTGCTGGTCTGCCACGCACACCCACACACACACACGCGCACACACACACACACACACACACACACACACACACACACACACACACACACACCACTCCCCTGGTAGTCACACAGCTCCATAATATAATAAGAATGGGAAAATGGTGTAATCTGTTGGAATAGAGTGGAAATATCAAATATCACTACTTTTCTTCTAAATGAAATGCTGACATTACAAAATGCATGGTTTTATACTGCAATGGCAGTGAGATCAAAAAATGTGGTCTGAATGGAAGTCAATGAGGCATTTTTAAGATAAATGAAATAATTTAAATAATGAAACAGGCGTTTAAAGGGTTAAAATCCTGAAATTGATTGAATGTTTGGTAGTTTTGAGCACTTTAGAAGTTGTTTAAGTGTGTACATTTTTGCCACAAAGGTGTCCAGAGGTAGTATCTGACACTACGTAAAAAATAATAATGCAGTCAAATCAATTTTGTTGCTAATCTTTGACACATCCAAGACTCTAATAACCACCAAAGTTCCATCCCTCTACTAATTATTATATTGAAAATAATTAATTTTTTTATGTTTTGTTGTCATAAATAATGAGATAATTCAAATAATGAAACAGGCATTTAAAGGGTTAAAATCCTGAAAATGATTGAATGTTTGGTAGTTTTGAGTACGTTAGAAGTTCTTTAAGTGATTCATAAAAAAAAAGTAGAAAAAAATGTTGATGTATGATTTAATAGCAGTTATTATGGGCGTGTACATTTTTGCCACGAAGGGGTCGAAAGGTTGAAAATTCGATTAAAGTCAAATCAGCGAAAACACACTGTTGCACTGGCTGATGATTATGTTAAAAGTCCTTGACAATTATACACGGTCCATACTGAGAAGACTGTTTACCTGTAGGAGGAGCTCATGTTCCTCCAGCTCTTGGGTCTTGGCGATCAGGCGTTTCTGTAAAGACTGAATCTTCTGGATGAGTTCATATCTGCCGGGGTCGCTGCCCTGCAGGGGGGGATATTTGCAGGATGTTAACGGCCTGATGATTGGCTCTTCGATCATTGATATTCATTCTGCCTAAAGTTTGTGCATGCTCTGTCAGATAAACTAATAACGTAAATGTTCCCGTCACGTAGGGTCAGAGCTAAAGGGATCTAGGTTGAGGTTGGATAAGGACAGTTCACCTCCAGCCGCCGCCATCGGTGAATGTTTATGGGTCTGAGCTGGTCCTCCAGGACGCTGTTCCTCGTCCTCTCTCTCAGCAGCTCCCTCTGCAGGTGGAACAGCTCTCGCCTGCAACACAACCACCCACTGCTACTTCACACAGCTCTCCACATGCCAGACATACAGGAAGGGTTCACTGGAAAGGGCGAGTTGAAGTACCTACGGGCTGGTTGAAGTACCTACGGGCTGGTTGAAGTACCTACGGGCTGGTTGAAGTACCTACGGGTTGGTTGAAGTACCTACGGGCTGGTTGAAGTACCTACGGGCTGGTTGAAGTACCTACGGGCTGGTTGAAGTACCTACGGGCTGGTTGAAGTACCTACGGGCTGGTTGAAGTACCTACGGGTTGGTTGAAGTACCTACGGGCTGGTTGAAGTACCTACGGGCTGGTTGAAGTACCTACGGGCTGGTTGAAGTACCTACGGGCTGGTTGAAGTACCTACGGGCTGGTTGACAGGACAAGCTGAACTTTTGCTAAACATTGATTTGAATCTTTTGAAAAGAGCATTCTATGGTGTTGGAAGCTAGAAGTAAAAAATAAGTCTTCCTACCTCTGACTCTGGGTCGTTCTCCTCTCATCTTTCTGATGCTTCTGCTCTAAACACTACGCCTTGTTGGTCACCTCGTCTTTCTTCATCCTGTCCTCCTTAGCAAAGGATTCTCTCAGAGCAGCTGACTGCCATCCTTTCATCTCCTCCACTGCTCCTGCCTTCCTCTCTCAGGTCCTCTCTCAGGTCCTCTCTGTGTACCTCAGGTCCTCTCTCAGGTCCTACCTCAGGTCCTCTCTCAAGTCCTACCTCAGGTCCTCTCTCAGGTCCTCTCTCAGGTCCTCTCTCAGGTCCTCTCTGTGTTACCGCAGGTCCTCTCTCAGGTCCTATCTCAGGTCCTCTCTCTGGTCCTCTCTGTGTTACCTCAGGTCCTCTCTCAGGTCCTCTCTCAGGTCCTCTCTGTGTTACCTCAGGTCCTCTCTCAGGTCCTCTCTCAGGTCCTCTCTCAGGTCCTCTCTGTGTTACCTCAGGTCCTCTCTCAGGTCCTCTCTGTTTTACCTCAGGTCCTCTCTCAGGTCCTCTCTCAGGTCCTCTCTCAGGTCCTCTCTGTGTTACCTCAGGTCCTCTCTCAGGTCCTCTCTGTTTTACCTCAGGTCCTCTCTCAGGTCCTCTCTGTGTTACCTCAGGTCCTCTCTCAGGTCCTATCTCAGGTCCTCTCTCAGGTCATCTCTGTGTTACCTCAGGTCCTCTCTCAGGTCTTCTCTCAGGTCCTCTCTCAGGTCCTCTCTCAGGTCCTCTCTGTGTTACCTCAGGTCCTCTCTCAGGTCCTCTCTGTGTTACCTCAGGTCCTCTCTCAGGTCTTCTCTCAGGTCCTCTCTCAGGTCCTCTCTCAGGTCCTCTCTGTGTTACCTCAGGTCCTCTCTCAGGTCCTCTCTCAGGTCCTCTTTCGGGTCCTCTCTCAGGTTCTCTCTGTGTTACCTCAGGTCCTCTCTCAGGTCCTCTCTGTGTTATCTCAGGTCCTCTCTGTTTTACCTCAGGTCCTCTCTCAGGTCCTCTCTGTGTTACCTCAGGTCCTCTCCGTTTTACCTCAGGTCCTCTCTCAGGTCCTCTCTGTTTTACCTCAGGTCCTCTCTCAGGTCCTCTCTATGTTACCTCAGGTTCTCTCTCAGGTCCTCTCTATGTTACCTCAGGTCCTCTCTCAGGTCCTCTCTGTGTTACCTCAGGTCCTCTCTGTTGGGTAAAGTCTGGTCCAGGATACTCTTCTTGCGCCGGAGCCTTTTAATCTCCACCCTCAGCAGGCATACGTCTCCATCGCCATTATTATAACCACCAAACCCAACAAACCTAAACCCCTAACTATAATCTTCGGATCGACGCGAGCAAGACATATAGGAGCATTCGAAGGAGAGAGTTGACTAGCACCATTAGTTACTAGTTAGAAGAAGACAATATGTTATCTCACTTAAAAATAGGCAGCATGTCGCATACTTAAAACAGTAGACACACTCAATTAAAAAACGCCTTGCGGTCAAGCAAGCAAAAGAATTGACAGTTGTATGCTCGCTCTCATCGGTACACCTTGAGCTGAGCAAGTTGTGATCAAAAATATTTAGCACATATCTTGATGAACGAACAAAATCTCCTTACCACCCGAGGGATAGGAATGTCATCAACTATCTCTGATGCAGGTGAGAGGCGGATATAGATAGGAACTCACTTGGGAAAGGGGGGTCTTCTGCGATCTGCTCGCAGCATCACGTCGCTAGAAATTCTTCTGGAGTTTGAGCTGCCCGTCTGCGTCTGACTGTCCTCAAGAGATGGGGGGTTGGGGTTAAGTCGTATGATTTTGAAGATAGAATGATTGATAGTGTTAAGTATTATCTATTAAATATTTGATTGAAGGTGTTTAATATATTTTTAAGATTTTTAAAAAAACAATTTTGTATTTTTGTATGGTGGTGAGGGGGTGTGAGTTTTTGTTGGAGGGTGGTTTAGTTGTGGTGGTTGTGTTGTGTTTTGTGTGTAGTGTTTGTGTGGTGGTTGTTTTTTTGGGGGATGTTGTGTTGTGGGGGGGGGTGTTGGTGTTTTGGGTGGGGTTGTTTTATTTGGTTTTGTGGGTGTGTGTGTGTGTGTTTGTGGGTTTTGTGGGGGGGTTGTTGTTTGTTTTTTGTTTTGGGATTTAAATTTTATTTTGTGGTTGGGGGTGTTTGTTGTTTATGGATTGTAATATAAATTGATATAAGATAAGAATTTATAGTGGGTTTTGGGATTTTATGTGTTAGGGAAATATTGGGGAGTTTTAGAGGTATAAGATGTTTATATAATTAATTAGTGAATGTGTTAAGTGGTTAATAATAGAGAGTGTTAATGATAAATAGTTGAGAACGCATATAAGAAATATCAGCAAATATTTAGAAGAGCTGAGTATGACGGGGATCAACACCAATCTCCCGGGGGGAGGTCACTGAGGTCGTCAACCAACTCCACAGTGGCAAAGCCCCGGGGGTGGATGCAGTGGCGTAACTATCAACAGTGCAGCCGGTGCAACGCACAGGGGCCCAGAGCCGGCAAGGGGCCCATGCAAAAAAAATAAAAAAATAATAATAATTATATATATTTTTTAAATATTCTTTTAAAATATATATTTGTTGGGGCCCCCAATGGCATCGACCGGTTCACGCAGTCTTCAACGTAACCAAGCAACCTAAAATAATTTGTAATTTGTCTGTACAATGACCTTGCTCCCTTTCATGTCATGTGATACCTTGCGTGACGAGCGAACAGTTTAATCAACCTGTACTGTAGCTAGCAGCAGCAAGTTCAGCAGCATAATAACAAATGTAATAGCTTCCATTTATAATGTACAGCAGTGTTGTAGTCAAGTCACCAATTCACGAGTCTCTCGAGTCACCACTCTTCGAGTCCGAGTCCAAGTCCGAGTCACCAAGGGAGAGTCGTAGTCGAGTCCAAGTCCGAGGCACCCAAGGAGTGTCCGAGTCGAGTCCGAGTCATCATTACATGTGTTCGAGTCTGAGTCCAAGTCCGAGCAGGGCCGGCCCTGACCAATTTGCTGCCCTAGGCAAGATTTTAGCTGGCGCCCCCCCAAATACAGACACTCACTATGACGGTTGTGGCATGACCACCAAACAGAACGATATGGACACAAGATGTGTGCAAATGTATTTAGTATCCTATCCATTTCAACATGATTTAAGTGGTGGGTGGACCTAACATCCTCTAGCTGGGTCCAGGGGTATGCTCCCCCGGGAAGACTTTTTTTTTAATATTGAAGTTAAAAGCATCAATACATCTTTCAACACCCATATAAAACAGAACTGTAAGCAGATTTTCTTTTTATTTATGGGTATTTTACAAATCACTCCCCTTTTAAACTGTATTCTTGTTTATTAATAAAACTTTTTTTACTGTCATATAGTATTTTATACTGGAAGAGAATAGATGAAAATCTATTCTCTTCTTTTTTTTATAACTATAATGATCATATAAAGGTGTGCCTTTACCTCCCGAAAATCGGCACTCGAGTCCGAGTCCAGGACTCGAGTACTCCATCTCTGATGTACAGCAAACCAAAGCACAAGAGCAGCGCTCAAAAGAGAAAGGACAAGAGAGAACATGGAGATGTAACAGCTAAACTGACAAAATTAGACCGTTTTTTTTGTCATACATCGAGCGCTAACGTTAGCAATGTTGATGTACAGTGGCAGCCGGAGGCTAACAATAGCTCACCTGCCTCACCACCATCATTGCCATCTAGCTCCACAAGTGAAGCTCTATCCGTGGCCGTGGCTGTGCAACCTTCTTCTCCAGCCAGCCAGAAGGAGAGGCTGGATTTGGCTGTGCCCGGCGGTGGTCCAACAGTTCCCCAAAGGGCCCCAACCGATAGGGAACACTATGGCACTATTGAGACCCTCGACGCCAAGATCAAAAGCTATATTATAGCAACCGGTCTATGTTGGCCTACCGGCCCATTCCCCAGAGACAAACATCAAGGAAACAGGTTTAATCCTCTTCTTAGTTTGATGTGCCGTTGTCAGGCTGTGGTGGTCTGAGGCCAGGCAGGCTGTTGTTGATAGCATATACGTGTGGTGCTTCTGAGTGGTTGTGTATGTCCGTGCGTGTGTGAGTGCATCAGCGTGCGCTTATGTTTGGGGTGATGGGGGGGGGCCCCAAAATAATATTTGCACCGGGGCCAATCACAACCTTGTTACGCCACTGGGTGGATGAGATCTGCCCTGAAATGCTGAAGGCTCTGGGTATTGAGGGACTGTCATGGTTGACACGTCTCATCAACGTTGCGTGGAAGTCGGAAACAGTACTGAAGGAGTGGCAGACCGGGGTGGTGGTTCCCCTTTTCAAAAAGGGGGATCAGAGGGTGTGTGCCAATTACAGAGGCATCACACTACTCAGCCTCCCCGGGAAAGTTTACTCCAAGGTACTCGAAAGGAGGGTCAGGCCGATTGTCGAACCTCAGATTGAGGAGGAACAATGTGGATTCCGTCCTGGTCGTGGAACGATGGATCAGCTTTTTACTCTCGCAAAGATCCTGGAGGGGGCCTGGGAGTACACTTATCCAGTCTACATGTGTTTTGTAGACTTGGAGAAGGCGTATGACCGAGTTCCCAGGGAGTTACTGTGGGAGGTGCTGCGGGAGTATGGGGTGAAGGGGTCTCTACTCAGGGTAGGGCTGAACGATATACCATGTCATGGCGATAACTGCGATATGCGCATGTGCGATATTCACACCGCAGGGACGTGCGGTTTTATTCTTTTTTTTTAAATGCTCACGAACTTTAGCACAGAATTCAAAATGAAGATACCCTTATTACTTATCGAAACTGCACATACAATATATCCAATTAAATCTGAGACTCCACAGATTATTTAAGTATTGTATCTAAGTGATCCGATCTCGTGACAGGGGAAGCAAACACAGACATCACAACACGTACCTTTTACGGAGCTTTTACGGGAGATTGTCTCACCATAGCTGTCAATCTGATCCAAAGACCTGTTTAATGGCATTACGACGAGAAAAAACGCGGCTGAATCGGTTGATCCATAGGTTGATAATGTATTTTGTTTTGGTAAAAATGGTTTGTATCGTCAGTTAGCTGAGATTATTTCCGTTAATCTGGTATAACAAATGAATAGGTTCTTAAATATTAAAATCCCCTGAGACACAGTGTCGTGAAAAAAAAAGTAAAGTACCCGCCGGGACCTTGGGGCTTAACAGGTTAAAAAAACGCAATATATATCGCAGGGGAACAAAAAACCGCAATGTCAGTTTTTTTCAATATCGTGCAGCCCTAACTCAGGGCCATCCAATCTCTGTACTCCCAAAGCGAGAGCTGTGTCCGGGTCCTCTGCAGTAAGTCGGACCCATTTCCGGTGAGGGTTGGCCTCCGCCAGGGCTGCGCTTTGTCACCAATCCTGTTTGTAATATACATGGTTCGGATTTCGAGGCGTAGTCGTGGGGGAGGGGGTCTGCAGTTCGGTGGACTAAGGATTGCACGACTGCTTTTTGCAGATGATGTGGTTCTAATGGCTTCATCGGTCTGCGACCTTCAGCACTCACTGGATCAGTTCGCAACCGAGTGTGAAGCGGCTGGGATGAGGATCAGCACCTCCAAATCTGAGGCCATGGTTCTCAGCAGGAAACCGATGGACTGTCCACTCCAAGTAGGGAATGAGTCCTTACCCCAAGTGAAGGAGTTAAAGTATCTCGGGGTCTTGTTCTCGAGTGAGGGAACAATGGAGCGTGAGATGGGCCGGAGAATCGGAGCAGTGGGAGCGGTACTGCAGTCGCTTTACCGCACCGTTGTGACGAAAAGGGAGCTGAGCCAGAAGGCAAAGGTCTCTGTCTACCGGGCCACTTTCGTTCCTACTCTCACCTATGGTCATGAAGGATGGGTCATGACCGAAAGAACGAGATTGCGGATACAAGCGGTCGAGATGGGTTTTCTCCGCAGGGTGGCTGGTGTCTCCCTTAGGGATAAGGTGAGAGGTTCGGTCATCCGGGAGGGACACAGAGTTGAACCGCTCCTCCTTCGCGTCAAAAGGAGCCAGTTGAAGTGGTTCGGGCACCTAGTTAGGATGCCACCTGGGCGCCTCCCTAGGGAGGTGTTCCAGGCACGTCCAGCTGGGAAGAGACCAAGGGGTAGACCTAGGACCAGGTGGAGGGATTATATCTCTTCGCTGGCCTGGGAGCGCCTTGGGACCCCCCAGTCAGAGCTGGTTGATGTGGCCAGGGAAAAGAAAGTTTGGGGCTCTCTGCTGGAACTGCTACCCCCGCGACCCGACCACGGATAAGCGGGAGAAGATGGATGGATGGATAAAAAAGAGGAAGTGTGTGTTTGTGTGTTAAACTCTTTGAATGTTATGGTACAGCGGCTCAGAGCAGTGAATAAGAAGCCGCACTTTCAATGAAAACGCCTGTATATTTGTCAGCCAGTCTGCACTTTGAATTTGAACACAAGCACATCATGGACTGGCTCTGTATTGGTGAATATAAATGAAGCACACATTTTCCTGGCAATGTAGAGTGAAGGTAGCCCTACAAATGATAAAACTATGACTTGGGTTAATGAGTAATTCAATAGTTCCTAGTGCTACTACCTCTCATAACTTACATGCGGGGAAATGTAACATTCACATGTATGCATTTGGCAGAGGCTTTTGTCGATCACATTTGAAATGATGGTGCGGAACTCCAAAGCCCCCTCACTATGAACCAATGAGGCAGGATGCAGTACCTTCAGGGTCTCGTTATCCTTCTCTAAGCACTTGTGTTCCTGCTGATCCTTTGTGAGGGCGAGCTCCTTCCCAGTAATCTCGTCTCTCAGTCGGGTGACCTGGTTATCCATGGTCTTCATCTTCCTCTTCATCTCTGCTATCTCCTCCTGAGGCCACACACAGTGAATTTTGAAGGAAGGAAACAAAGGGTGATAATATATTCTAAAGACATTTACTGTGGTGTAAAACTAGTTGTGAGGAGGTTTCACCATCTTTGCATACTAGAAAATACACAATATAAACACGAGGACCGACAGAGTAAAAACTGTACGTTTAATCCAAGTCTTTGGAGCAACTCATGAAAGAATCTCAAGGTTATGACTTCTTCCATTTCCTATTAACTAGTTGATGCACTGGCTACCTCACACTTTATATGAATTATAAAAAGAAACACTTGAAGGATAGTGAATGAACTGCTTTCTAAGTTTTAATATTGGCCTCTCATACACACACACACACACACACACACTCAGGCAGAGATGCAAGAGTTGGCCAGACCATCCGAGAACCTTGAGGTCAATGTCTTGGACACTTTGTGATTTGGACAGTAGGAGCCAGCGATGAAAGCCCCACATAGTGATCAGTGACCCCCTGCTCTACATCCAGTCAGCAGTGTGTTAGTACCTGAGCCTCGATGAGGTTTTTGCTGTAGAGGTTCCGTTCAGACACCACAGACTCCAGCAGGTTCTCTTGCTGTTTCAGCTTGCACTCTGCCTCTGTGACCTTCTTCCTCCAATCAAATATCTCCATCTCTCTCACTTCCACGTCATCCACTTTTTGTTGCACCTGTGAAATGTAGAACAGTTGATGTCAGGCCTCAGAACAATACATATCTTCAAATCATTGTGTCATATACAAAAGGAATCCAAATAGTGAATGCAACCTTCTGCATGAGGCTGCTGGTCTCGTTGATGTTGCGGTCGCGCTCCTTCTCCAGCTGTTGGATGATCTTGCGCTGCTTCTGGGCCTCCAGGCGGAATCCACTGATCTCGTGTTCCAGCGTCTTCTTGTCCTGCTCCAGCAGCTTCACCAGGCTCTGCTGCTTCTCAGTGGAGAGTGCAGCTTTGATCATGTTCTATTGAATGCGATCACAGAGGAATACAGGACCATGAGGAAATGATGAGGGGAAATGTAGATTAATAAATAGCCTGTGAGTTACTATTACACTAGTTGCTGCTGTTCTCTACTGACCAAGATCAATATTTAAAATGACATAACAGGCCAGCATATACAGCATCCTCCTCCTGTGAGGTTCTCTTCATACCTTATTTAAGATGTCTCTCTCTCGAACAAGCTCATCTATGGCTTTTCTGTCACTTTCCACCTGCTTCTGGGAGGATTCAAGATCTGTGGAAGGAGAAAGAAAGACTTGATGCCCCAAGTCAACAGTGTAGGACATTTTCATCATAACTAATTCTGTTTCATGAGTGTGGCGCTATCTTGAAACATGTTATGTAAATTAGCATGTCTCACGTCTTTGAGAAGTCTGAATAAAATATGGCAGGGCAAAAAGAAGACTTTAATGTCCTTATGAAATTGATTGATTTTACAGAACAGGAATTGTAAAGGAGAAACGATAAAGAATGTCCCGATCCAAACTGTACCTTTCTCCAGAGCAGCGATCTGAGCCCTCAGCGTCTCCCTCTGCACCTCCACATCAGACTTCTGATCCTCCATCTGGTGGAACTTCTTCTGGATGGTTTCTCTCATCTTTTTTTGTTTGGCCATCTCCTGACGCATCTTATTTACCTCGTCTTCTCTTATCTGACAGGTGGGGGGGGGGAGTCATATGAAGCATTACACAGAGGTTGGGTGTTACCTGATTGACATGCATAGGTATTCATGAATATATTCTCCACTACTGCAGATCTGAGAATTTTTATTTTTATTTTAGGCCTACACAGTATAGCCCCACATCTACTCTGATTCTGTCACTACATGCTTTGTGTGTGTCTGTGTGTGTCCGTGGACCAACATGTACCTTGAGCTCGTTGGCGTTCTGCTGATTCTCCAGGGAGAGATGCTGTTTGGATGCAGAGAGCTGCTCACTGTCCTGCAGCAGCTTGGTGTTCTTCAGCTGCATCTGCTCCAGGTCCTTAGAGGAGCGCTCATTCAACATCTGTCACAGTCAGGGAGGGAGAGAGGGAGGCAGGTGAGGTACCACTGTGTGTATATGTGCGTGTGAGGGTCTGTGTGAGTACATATATTTGTATGTATAACATTATTTTATATTTACACAATTGCGTGCACTTTGGTTTGACATGGTTTTGGGGGCGGCAGTAGGGACTTGGGTAGAGGGTCCCCTGTTTTAATCCTTATAATGGACCAAGTATGGAGAGTGGACTGGTTCTTTGAGAGGTGTCAGCTCCTCCTGGGCACTGCCAATAAGTCCTTGAGCAAGGCACCAGATCCCACACTGCTCCAATAGTGCTGGACAAAAACTGTCCACTCCTAATACTAGGATGGGTTGAATACAGAGACTGAACTTCACTGTGTATGTGGTGCAGCTGTACATGTACCTGTGTGTGACGATTGAAGAGGAATTCATTCAAATCATCCTTTCCTTTTCCACAATGCTGTCGTTAACCATACAGAATGATAGCCGTTTCCTGGTGTGACCTTTGCTCTTGTTGAAGAGTACATTATTAGATTGTGGGTTCGTATCACAGCTTACTGATCTGGGCTTTGGTTACCATACTGTAAACTCTTTATGGATACACTTGTAGACCTCCTCCTCTAAGCTAGAACTCCAGGAAAGAGACCAGAGGTTTTTTTTTAATCAATAGTATGAATTAAACTGCAGACAACCCAGTCTCACGGCATTTCGTGTTAAAGTCACAACATTTATCTATTGATTCGTGTTCACCAACACCATTTTCCCCTTTTTTACGGGTCACACAGAACGATAAATAATAACAAATTAGAAGGAAAAAAATGTTTAACAATACAGATTTAAGTATTCTGAGGCTCTGAGCCCCATTTCTTTTCCTCACGGACGGCAAGAAAAGTCAGACATTATAGGATGTTAAATAAAAACAATAATCGTGGCTTGATATTGATTAAGAAAATGTTTTTTTGAACCACACAGCTTCCGGTCTTCCAAGACCAGACCGGACAAGAAGACGTGGTGCAGGCACGAAACTACAGAGCCCTGGAGGGTTCATTGAGAGAAAAATAAATAAAACGTGGCCACGTTTTACTTTCTCGTGCGCACGAGTTAATAAAGCGTGCGCACGAGTTAATAAAGCGTGGCCTCGTTTTATTTAAATTGAGGGATTCCTGTCCGTGACTCACACTATCTGCTGCCCACAGCTGTTTATAGAAGGAAACCCTCCTTCACTTTATGAAATCTCTGCGGCCTGTACTACGAAGCAGGATTTGCTCTTTACTATTCATTCATGAAGTATGACGCTGCGCTGTCAGCACGCGTCTCCATGTTTGTGATTGGTCAAATGTTGGTAACCCCGTCCCTTTCACGTGAACGCGCTCTCAGCCAGACGGAGAAACCCTGGTTGATTTACTGAGTTGATAACCAGCTTCGTAGGACCGCTTCGCGACATCGCGTTTGTTAGGGTTAGTTAAGCCGGGTAAATCAAACATATCCAGGGTCTGTTGAACTGGCTTCGTCGTACAGGGCACCGGAGGCAGTAACGTGTAGCTCAGCAGAATCTGAGAAGAGCAGCACCAGCTGCAAAGAGCTGTGCCTTTTACTGTTTACTTCACTGTGTTTCCCTTCATTAGAACAGCTGAGTAGAGATCGAGGCTGCGACACACACCGAACTACCAGAGTATTCCCCCTCGTTTTATGAAGGAGATGTCCTGTGTGTGTGTGTGTGTGTGTGTGTGTGTGTGTGTGTGTGTGTGTGTGTGTGTGTGTGTGTGTGTGTGTGTGTGTGTGTGTGTGTGTGTGTGTGTGTGTGTGTGTGTGTGTGTGTGTGTGTGTGTGTGTGCTCAGCTCCGCTCTGTGTGCGTGTCCGACACCACCGGCATTTGTTTTCAAATTACCACGAACAGTACTATACACAAATCTGGTTCTCCATAGTTAAGTGTATTCCCAAGTGAAAGAAATGTGTTAATCTTAATCTCGATGTGCTATTGTCCTGCCGGAGTGCACCGGAACGAATGATACTATCATAAACAAATGCCCACACACACACACACACAAAACGAGGCCACGCTTTATTAACTCGTGCGCACGCTAGTAACTCGGGTTAAAAACGAGAAAGTAAAATGTGGCCACGTATTATTTATTTTTCTCTCTATGAACCCTCCAGGGGCCTGTACTACGAAGCTGGTTCAACCTAACCTGGATGTGTTTGAGTTAGCCGGTTGGCCTAATCCAAAACATACGCGCTCTCGCTAAACGGTACTACGACGCTGGTTATCAAGTGGATCGCTCAAGCCAGCCGTGTCCTAACTAGTTAGGTGCGTGTTCACATGAAAGGGGTGGTATCTGGAGCATTCGACCAATCACAGACATGGAGAAGCGCACTGACAGCGCAGCGTCATACTTCCTGAATGAAAAGTGAACTTTAATACTAGTCAAAAATGAAGAAGTTAAACTTTAAACATCCATGACTTAAACACTTTATCCAGGATGAAAGCCACAGAGCTGCACCTGCAAGGTGAATACAGCTGGCAACAGAACAAGTGTTTGAATGCGTACATTAACAGGTTTATGATATCACGGCCCGTCTAAGACACGATCTGACTTTAATTACATTTGTCTCGAGTGTTTCGTCAACTTAATGTGTTGCTTAAAATAATACTTCTGCATACAGTCTGTGACACTGTGAGTGTTGCACGGTCAGACACGGCTCAGCTGACTCAGATCAGGAGATATGTGATACATTATGAAGTGATGTGCCGCGGACTGTACTTAATGTACTCTGATCGGGTTACTTATGTTGTGGCAGATATTTCAGTAAGCTTTCTTAACGCTAATGTTATGATAGTCAGATTGCTCTGAAGATGGAGGTGATATTCTATTAATGTTCACGTTCACACAGTCGGTGATTTTTGCCGGCCGTCTTTCCTGCAGCTTTTCTGTATTTCCTTTCTCCTGTAATATGACTTGATCGCTTTAAACTCCGCACACTGAGCTCTGATTGGTCAGCAGGCAGTGCTTTCACTGAGTTGAGCTCTTAGCCTGCAACCTAACCTGGTCCCGACCAGGTTAGCCGCTAAGCATAAGTTACCATGGAGATCTAGCCTGCTAAAAAGAGAACCAGCTTCGGATGACCAGAAAGCCCGAGTTTTCCCTGAATTTAGCCGGCTAAGCGAAAATCCTGCTTCGTAGTATAGGCCCCACAGCTCCGTACGAAACATACTACCAATAGAAATACATTGCTTTTATCGTATCGTTTAATCGTTCTGTGCGACACGAAAAAAAGGGGGAAATCATGTTGGTGAACACGAATCAATAGATTACATTTGTTTTGTGACTAACATGCCGTGAGACTGGGTTGCTACAGAAGCCCTGAGGGGCGATGTGGACAACATGTGGGGAAGAAATGTGATCCAGACCTTAAGCTTATCATACCATTTATTTATTATACTTTCTTACTGTTACAAGAGAAATATCTCAAATTACCGAGATATTAGTTATTAGCTAAATTAATATACGTGTGAGTGTATTTTGGGCCTATGTCTGGAATAGAACAAAATACCGGAGTGAAGAACTGAATTTCCCCTCGGGATTAAAAAAGGTGATCTTAATGTTGGTCACGGCCCTCTGCTGCTCACCTTCAGCTCTCTGAGTTGCTGCTCCAGTCTCTGCTGCTCCTCTTTGGCTCTCTGGCCCTGAACGTTCAGAGCCTTCATCTCCCCCAGCTTGGCCTCCATATCCACCTGCAGCTGTTTCACCTCCTTATCCAGCTTTTCCTTCAGCCTCATCTCCCGGGAAATCACATTCTGCTGTACCTGGAGCTCCTGCTGAAGCTGGATTTGAACACAAACAACAAGTTACAGCGATATTAAAGTTATTTAATTTGTAAGTACCCCTGTGTGTTGCTCTTACAGTACATAAGGTCATCTACAGACTCATTGATGTCAAATGTCAAGTTTAGCAGATAATCTAATTTCTCATGAACGTCTCTTCTTCTGTGCAAAATCTGTTTCCTCTTTCATAAGATCATTTACACCTTTGGTTGTCTCTTCTTTGGTCTCTATTAAATCTAACATGAAGTACATTAGAGGTCTGCCGTAGAGAGTAGTTTGCATCTTACTTACCTGAGAGATATTCTCGGAGGCTTGTTCTCGTCGCGCCTCCATCTCCTGCTCCACTGAGATGGCTTTGTGTAGTTTTCCTCTCAGAGCCTCCACAGCTGTCAGAAGTGCATCCCTCTCCACAGTCAACTCCTCGTTTATCTTTAGAAGATCACTGGAAAGCACACATTACAGTTGGCTCCATGCATTTGACCGACAGTATGTCAACAGTAATCAGTTTGGACCGGGGGACATTGGGTGAAATGGCTCACCTCTGCTGTTGGTCCAGAGAGATGTTAGTTTGTTGTTCAGCCGTTTGCATTAGGTTGGAAACGTCTTCTTTTAAAGTCCTGATGGTCTCTTTGTCCTTACTCTCTTTAGCATGAGCAGCATCGACCATTTTCCAAGCTTTGTCCAGCTCCTTCAGTGTAAGAAGGACAACTTCAGTAAATGATTGATTTAATTTGAGGAGAACAGAGGTAACAAATGATAAAAGTTCCCCCACATGATAACAACAATAAAAACATCTATACACAGGCAGTTCTATGGGGGGGCAACAGTGGCCAGTGCCCCTGCAACAATGAGCTTTGACCCCCCCTGTGGCCGTGCTCCAAATAAGAGTTTATAATGATAAGTACATTTTAGGTAGTGTTTGCTGTAACTAGCAGAAGTGAACTGGAATTTATTTTGTTTTACATAATGCCATTTAATAAAATTGTAACTACTGAAATGAATTATGTTTTTGAAAAAAATATGTAATGTTTTTTGGATGGGTTATGAATCTATACAAAACTAAAAATGTTGAACACTGTCTTTGTCTCTTTTGTCCCACATTAAATGTGCCCCCCCCCCAGTCAAATCGGTATAGAACCGCCACAGCTTCTTTACCAAACACAAAATCCTCCAAAGTCACATCAGTGGACTATACTTAGCATCTGATGCTCTGGCAGCCCTTTACCCTCTTCAGGGAGGTGATGGTGGTCTCATCGCCCTGGGACAGCTTCAGAGCGGCTGCCACTTTAGTGGATGTGGACACAACTTCTGCATTCAGCTCCCTGCATTTGGACATCAGCCTCTTCTCATTCTCACGGGACTTCTTCAGAGCATGGATGAGCTTCTCGTACTCCCCTCGGACCTTGTCCATGCTCTCGTCGCCCACCAGCTCACTGAGGACGATGTGGAACTCCTCCAAGGACTCAAACATGTCCTCTGCTGCTCCTGACTCCTGGAAATGCAGAAAAGCCACAGACAGGGAGTTTAACAAGCTAGAACGTAACTAACAGTAATTGAGTAAATGTAACTAAGTACATCAAGTCATGTACTTTTTGTTTAACTATTTCTACTCTACTTACAGTCTATAGTATTTCTTCTCAACTGCATTTAAAAGGGAAATAATTAATTGTATTCTACTTATATTACAGCTTTAGTCAGATTGAGATTTAGCATTAAAAACAATGTGATACACTTTTAACACATTGCATCTCTCAAGATTAAACAATTGTAATAAGGTACAACAAATGTAATGATCCAATTTATTACAAAACCATTAGGAAAGAAAGACCTTAACATGAATAATGTGAATCAGAGCAGAAACATTCAATGTAGAATGCAGAGTACTTTTAGCTTACGTTTGATACTTTAATGCAATACTTGTAATAGAGTAAGAGAGTATTTTGACATTAATATATTGGTAATTTTACTTCCAGGGATAAAGTTACTTTATCTTAAATAGTGGTAATATAGTATTTTTACTTGACCGTGTAACTAAGAAGCAGAATGTAATACAGACAGCATTAGTGCAATTAATGTTAGCAACCATGCTAAGTTCACTTTCCAAGCCGTGTATGACGTCAGGTTATTAGGACAATATTAAGTTGTCTTGTAAACATTCGTAAATGCAACCCTGTAGAAGAGTTCTTACCTCCATTACGTCAAATGAGAAGTCAAAATGAATCCATACAGGGTGGCGTTATCACGAGAAGTGTTAACGGTTGCTTAGCGACCGTAGGTCTCGCGACAGGAGGAGCCGCTCGTCTGCGGGACTTTGTGAGATCACAACATGCACTGCGCGAGAGGTGGGCTTTAAAACGGAATGGAACTGAGTTTCAAAAAAGTATTTCTACCGAGGACACGCGCCACGGAGAAAGAGTTACACAAGAACCACTTACTCAGTAATACGTAAAAGTTCACAAAATGTTACCGTAATAAAAGAAATATCTGCCAAAGTTCTAACTACATACAAATACATTAGAAATATATCAGTTCATTGTATGTTTGTCTGTTTTTGATTAATCAACTATCCTGTCAATTAATTGCCTTCCTCAGTGCGATCAGCTCATTCTCTCATTAGCCCACATAATATCAGTGGTCTAAGGTTAGAATATTGTAGCTAACATATTAGCCACACTACTCAAATTAACTTATCCTTTAAAAACATAATTAATAAGGAGGCAATACAAACTAACTGTAAATATTTAAAATATATATATATTTGAAATAACACAGTTGTTTTTCTTTTTCTTTGTTCTACTTTTCTATGTAGCTGTGTACCACTGTTGTTAAATGGTTTGTATGTAAACAATGTATGATGTTTTGTTCATTACTGAATACTCGAAACAGGGTTTCCGTTCTCTCGCCAATAACAGCGGGGGTATAAACTGTATATAATGAAGTGTTTAGCCCTATTTTCAATATTACCAAATTTCTTCAACATCTGCATCTAACTTGTTGGTAAAGGTAAGTGACTCTTTAACTTGTTCAGATTAATTTAGCAAGTGTTAAGTGTGTTTCAAACTGTTTGGTAATTAAACAGCGCCACCTAACGCCGCAGTGTCCTCGGTGGTATCATTTAGGGAGCTAACATGTATCTACCATTAATGCAATTTGACTGTATAAGAAGCTAACATTATTTTATATGACAATCATGTTTCTTGCCACCAAATTATGTTTATTTAATAAAAGTTAAAAACGTACTTCTTAATACTGCTGTTAAACTATAGCTTATTCAGATGAATTGAATAAGTGTTAAATGTAGTTAAGTGAGATAGTTTTAACTGTCAGCGCCAGCTAACATCTAGTAACCTAGGTTCTAGCTTTGTTAGCTAGCAATAATCTACCAATGTCTTTGACTCGTATAGAAACATTTTACTCTCTCCCTGTCCACTCACACACTGCCAGTGTGGAAGCAAGCTCTTGTATCGCTCCTGTTGAAAGCTGGTGATCCCACTGAGTTGAATAACTATCGACCCAAATCTTTCTGAGTTATCAAAGATTCTTGAGTCCCTAGTTTCTGCTCAGCTAAAGCTTTTTTTAAATTCACACAACATCCTTAACCCTATGCAATCTGGATTCAGATCAAAGCACAGTAGGCCTACTGTGACTGCCAGTCTGAAAGTCTTAGACGATATTAAGGCTGCTTTGGATAAGAAATATTTTTGTGGTGCATTGTTTATTGACTTAGCCAAAGCATTTGACACTATAGATCACCACATTGTCTAATGTTATGTTGGTGTCTCGTTTCGGTCATAATGCCTTTTGCTGGTTTCAGAGTTATCTAACCGACTGTACTCAATGAGTTAGGTTGGGTAGTACTGTCTCTGACCCTGTCACCTTGGAGAAGGGAGTTCCACAGGGCTCTATTTTGGGGCCCTTGCTCTTTTTATTATATGTAAACAATATTTGTAATCAGATGCAGTTTTCTACCTATCATATGCATGCTGATGACACTATTGTATACTCATCTGCTCCTTCTCTGGATATGGCCATTTCCAATTTAAAATCTGATGTTATCACGCGGCAGCATGCGCTTATTGATTATAAACGGCTATTGAATGGTAAGAAAACCGTGAGTCAGCGTCCTCTTGCCATTCCATTCACACCCTTGATGGCGTCTCTGTTGAGATTGTCGATACTTACAAATATCTGGGCTTTTGGTTGGACAGAAATCTGAACTTTAAACACCATATTGAAGTTCTAACTAAGAAATTGAAATTCACTCTTGGCTTCCTTTACAGACTTAAACGTTGTTTTTCGACTTCTTCCAGTAAAAGGTTGGTCTCTGGCTTATTCCTGTCCCAGCTGGACTACGGTGATACAATCTATAGATTTGCCTGTCCCACTGTTTTGGCCAAACTTGACCCACTCTACCATGCTGCACTGCGATATATATCAAATGCACCCTATAGGACTCATCATTGCACACTGTACAGCCTAACTGGATAGTCCTCACTTAGTATGCGTAGGATGCAGCATTGGTTTTTATTACGGCCGGGACTTTAACGCGTTAATTAAGATTAATTAATTACACAAAAATGAAATGAAATGGGACTTCAAACAACAACAAACCACGGTGAACAATAGTCAAACATGAACGAACAAGCTGATGACACCGCTTTGGTCGGCCCCGTGGATGGGAAATTCTGTTTTAAAAAACGGACGGATGGAAGTGTCGATAAGAGCACGGTTGTGTGCAAATTATACAAAAAAGAATTTGCATATCACCGCAACACATCAAGCCTAAAGTATCACCTAAATGCAAAGCATGTAGCAGCTAGCATGTAGCAGTTAGCCCGACTCCGAGTGCAAGGAACCACACCCTGACCCAACCCACACTCAACCAGACGACTGGTTTCAGGGCCAGGATAAGCAAGTCCACGTCTGAGAAAATAACCAGCTCCCTGGCTCACTGGATTGCACTCGACTGTAGACCACTTGGAGTCAAATCCATGTGAAGATTGCTTCTCACTGTTCTCAGGTCAAATATGTATATTTGATTAAAAATGCGATTAATTTTGTTTAATTAATTACAAAGCCTCTAATTAATTAGATTAATTTTTTTTATCGAGTCTCGGCTCTAGTTTCTATTAATGTATAAAGCCATTTTAGGTAAGCTTCCACTGTACATATGTGCCAGATTTGCTCCAGTTTCTGACTCTTACAACCTCAGACCCAGTGCCTGGATACGGGTCCAGGTTCCTGCTGTGCGGACTGAGGCTGGAAAAAGGAGTCTTTTTTACTATGGTCCTTGGTCTTGGAATGAGCTTCAATCAACCTCAAACTGACAGCACTTTTCCCTATAGCCTGTTTTAAATTGAAGTTGTCTGAAGTCCTTACCACCAGCTGCTCTTGCAGTAATAAGTAGTGCCTTTCTTACTGTCCCAAATGTGCACAGTGTAGCGACTGCTTTTCGTCTTTTTGTTTACTTAGTTGTGTTTTCTGTATTTCATGTCTGTGTTATGTGGAAGAATGTAAGAATGTGTAACGTTGCTGCCTTCTTGGCCAGGTCAGCATTGTAAATGAGATTTTGTCTCAATGTTTAATAAAATAAATAAATCTCCTTAGATATTTAAATGTGCCATTCTGCATAACGAGCACTTTTACTTACTAACTTTTTTACGTTTTCTATTTTAAGTGGATCAGAGTTCATCCGTCAGGCCAGCAGGGGGCAGTGGTGGAACGCTCTTAAATTGAGCGTTAATTTCTTTTCCAATTGCTTACACACATTTTTGAAAACAGGGCTCATCTTCTCAAAACATTTATCACAATTCACAAGCTCACACACCCAAAGTGCAAAACACCTCATACATGAAATAGAAAAATTGTATATCAAATATACACAATATAACAAATTCTGGACAATTAAAATGATTAGTTCCGTTTCAACAGAATATTTGACTTTCTGCACATATTTCTGGAGTGCAGTATTCTACATAGCACTAAGCCCATAACAGACGAGGGTGCTTCTGATTGAGCACAACAGTGTGTAGTTGGGTGGACAACACAATCTGATAATATGAATGCAGCGTGTGCCATTTTGTTTGGTTTTGATAAGTGTTTCTGTAGTTTTGAGTGCAGTTAGTCATTCTGCAGGATATGAGGTGTTTTGCGATTTTTTGTTTTGTGAATTGTGTCTAGTGTTTTGATCAAATGAGACCTGTTTTCAAAAATGTGTGTAAGCAATTGAAAAAAAACTGTAAGCAGGGGATGAGCAAATGTTCAAACTATTCAGTATAAATACGTACAAAGAATATGTGCATGAGGGTAGATGTGCATTCATGTATCTCACTTTATACAGTTAATATCAGTAAAACATGATTAGAACCCATCATTAATATACTGAAGAATCGGCGTCGTCAGTATTACAATGAAATGTTCTGAGCTCTGCTTTTTCGCAATGAGGTATTTTTGACGAAGCGAATAATTTGCTGCTGTTAACTTTTAGATGCATTTTTCTGTTTCCAATGTGAGTCAATCCCGCATGTGTAGACGTAGCGATTAAGTGGCACACTCTTTTATAATATGTATATCTCATGCAGCGGCGGCAGCAGCAGCAGCAGCAGCGGCAGCAGCCGCCACCATCAGGAACATTTCACCATATCACAGCAAGTAGTAAAAAATAGTTTTATTGAAATATTTTACAAAATATACAAACAGTCACTTAAGCACAACAACACAGCATGTGAAGGTCCAGAAACACACACAATAAATATTCATCACACAACACAAATGTAGCTTCGTTGAACTTTAGAAAAGAAACCTAGTCAGGCCCAACATCAGGAGGTGTAACGGCTCACATCTCCAGGAACACAAAGCCAGACAGCCTGGGCTTTGTGGTGAGCAGAAGCATATATAGGCATGTTCACACGGTATACAAAAAGACAAAGCATTCATATTTAAAAACACATCAAAGCTGAAGATTGAAGGTTTTGCATTAAGGACCATTAATCTGAAAAAAGCTCAAGCACACTGAATCATTTAATTAAAAATAGTGCTAAAATCGTAAACCCTAAAAAGGGTTAAAATACATTGAATCTCTTACAAAGAGAGAGCAGAAGAGATGGTGAAAATGCTGAGTTTTTCCAAACTTAACCGTTTATCTCCCAAGATGTGTTAACTCAGGTAGCTCCGAGACCTCTTCTGACGGAAACTCAGATGACTAATATTCTTTTAGATATTTATATTCAATGAGGCTTCAGATGTATTGGACTTTTCTTGCATAGGTGCCTGAATCATAAACAAACCACATTGTTAATAAAGTCTCATTTAGTTCAAAGACACAGTAGACCAAAGTATTGTGTTTGTATTGCTGTGACATCAAGGCAGCCCTCACACAGAGCTGAGAAAGCAACCAACGTCACCACTGCACATGAAAGAAATAAATCATAAAACATACGCCGTGTGTACTTTCATTATTACAAACACCGAAGCAAGAATCAATCAAACGTTTGGTATTGCATCTTCCTCTGCTAATGGGAAACAGAACAAATACACACTTTGGTTTGGCAGCTAGATTTCTTTTTATAAGTTGAACCTCTCTTGTTGCAATAGCCCTCGTTCAGTGTATCGCCACACAAGCTGCTTGTGCTTCACAGCTAAATATCAAGTCAATCTCAACAGCAATTCAAATACTATAAAAGCGAAAGCTGAATTAAAATCAAAATACCTTTCACTGTAAGCCACAGGTATAGTAACTGAGCTATCAGCTGTTTAATGTATTCAGTATTATTCACGGACACTCCCAAAGTGGTCGTCTCCCTCAGATCCCAGCCTGCAGAGCCAGCACAGCCTTTTACCGTTCACACTTTTTGATGTGGCTTTGCTGCAGAGGTGCTTTACGGGGTCCTATTGCAATTGCCCGTGCCTTTTAGCACATTGGACTTGATATTATTTCAATATTTTACTTTTTTATTTACTAAAAAATATATCTGATTACCACAGTTTTCATAAATGATCAAGTGAAATGAGGGCAGCTCGAAGGCAAGTGGAACATGTGTTATATTGTCAGTGTGCCGCTGGAAGAAAAGGCTGAAACGTGGTCCACGCTTCACTTCAGAACCGGTACCAAGCAATGCTGCTGGCAGCATCTGTGAATATGATACATATCATCCAGCTCATCGGCTCTATGTATTCTGCACCATGTTCTCAAATACTGTAACTCATCACTTTCCCCACAGATCCATCTGGAAGAGTATTAGGCAAAGCTAAGACCCATATTTAAATATCCATGTCTGATATAATGAGAACAAACTTTCAAATGTATCCACAGAGATGAGAACCATACACAAATGTTAACAGCAAGCTTAGCAAGATACAATTCAGTTGTGTACAATTAAAACGTTTTCAGTCTGTTTTAAGGGAAATCTTAAAAGATCTTTTTTCAAGGAGGATGTCCACCTCATCGTCTGTCAGCGCCAGGAAGCTGATCCGGCCCCCCCCCTGGATTTACATGCATCCTTGCTACATGACGTGTGCAATTCAATTCACAGACTAGACCATGTATTTGTTTGAAGTGCACACCTCGCTCATCACCGCAACCACAACGCTGTGTCCTTAAAGTCACTCACTATACATAAAGGCGTTTCAGTGTTTGTCAGACCCCCCCCCCTCACTCCACAGGGTCGCTGCTGCTGCTGCTGCTGCTGGCCTTGACCCCCGCCCTGCTGATGTGCAGCCAGGGCAGCTTGGCACAGTTCTTAAAGAGCTGCTCGATGGCGATGTGACGCACATGTAGCTCTGACGCCAACGAGTCTTTCTCCTGCACGGCCTCCGTCAGCTCCTCAAACACCTCTGTGGGGGGGGGGCAGAGCAAACTCAGATCAGCAGTTATTCACACCATTTGTTTTATTCAATCAATCAAGACATAATGGAGACATGTGAAATGCAAACCCCAATACGCTATAGGGAGTGTGAGAACAGGAGCCCAGACAATAAAACACAAGGTTTTATATTAAATATCATGAATAAATATACAATTGAGAGTTCATGTATTACTCAGAAACATGACAAGCCAAAAACCTTTAACACTAACTCATTCATGGTTTAAAGTATTTCATTCATCAGTCCAAATATATATTACAAATAAGTAAGATGATTAACAAAGACACGTTTTGATGGGAAATGTACGGTGCATTTCAGAGGTGTAGAAGTCTACAGCCATTGTTGCTTTAAGTGCTTTTAACAGACAGACAAAGACATATTGAAAGTGTGACCAATCTCATTCCACCAAGTTTGCGAGGATAAATGAACTGGGATAAGCTCAGTCTGTCGTTCAGCATATTCACTATGGTAAACAATAAACAGGCATATTCACACACACACATTGCATGCAGTGAGTGGAGCTGTGAGACAGAGGGTCAGTGTCCATGGACCAAGATATCACTTCCCTTTGTAACACGTGCAGGTAGCGAGGGAAGGCATTGCACCGTGTGGCTTTGCAGACACATCAGACAGACTTATACTCCAAACAAGCGAGATAAAGAAAATCCATACTATTGAATACTGAAGGAGCAGAGAGCAAAGACAACGTGATCGACAATGTTTCGCCTTCAGATAAATAACAACACAAAAACACATCCAACTAATAACTCCAGTGTAGGGAGCTATGCAGCGGAGCACACACACGTGTACGGACATGAAAGCTCAGTGAATTACAAGTCATGGCAGGTCCTTTCTGAGGACAGTCATCCAAACCTGTGGAGCCGGACTTCCTCTCCTCAGAGTGATCCTGCATACGTTGATCATGTTATGTTCCTCTTGAGAGAGAGACACTATGGCTCCTTCAATCGCTTTGAAATATCAAAGGATAATGAGGGTGTTAACTAAAAAAGGACGGAGCCAAACCCCTCCGATGTGCTATGGAGTGCTGCAGGATGCCGACCGGAGGTTCACCCCATAAGGGCTAAAGGCAGATGGGACTTCCCATTGGCTCGTGGTGTATCACAGAGACATCTCTGTGGCATACGATACTAACATGCTTAGTTCATCTCCACATATGAACACTTCATGATTTCTGAAGCGTTCATTGGTCGACTGTAATACTATATACTGGAAAAACCACATGGTTGCAAAAATTCACACGACAGAACTTATTTTGGGGATCTAACCAGAACAAGAGGAAATAATACACAGACGGAAGATCTGGAACTGGATGAGGTCAAACGCATTTCGGAGCTTTAAGACTCATTCCTGCGTCACTATATTCGTTCAATGATGATTGGGTGTTAAAAAGGTCGTGTCTCACAATTGTGTTCTATGATGACCCACCTATGTCTGCATTCTGCAGGGTCTAGTCATTTACACCGGGGTAACGTGATTCAAACTTAGAAGAGGTGCGTAGCTTAGCTTGTACTGATTGTGCCAACACTACGTCTAACTGACTGAGGTTTGAGGAATCTGTAACTTCAAAATAATGTTTAGCTGAGGAGGGCATCTGAGCATTACACATTAAAGACATGCAAATGTTCAGTTCAAAGTATTGATTATGCAAAAGTTTGAACTTGATGTCAAAGGTTGGGATCAATAAGCGGAATAGAACAAGTGAACAACACTTACTTTGAATCTGCATCAGCAGCTGGCTGTTGAGCTGATGGAGGTGGTCCACACTCATGTTAGTCACTGAAAGAGAAAGGCTTTGCATGAGAGAGGGAGAGGCACCGCATGTCACGGCATGTGACTGAGCTCTGACTCAGACCCTGAACCGGCTGCTCTTCAGCAGATACAGTTATAAAATAGATGAAATGTCAATATGTTAGTCTGCATTTAAACGTGAGGGCAGGAGGACACTGAACAGACAGGTGGCCTCCTTCCCCTTTTCCATAGTTGTATCTCCATTTCTGTAACTACAAATAAAATGTTTTGCTGTTTACGCAAATAACAAAGTCTGGAATAACTAAATAGCAGAATTTTGAACAATCTACAGGCATTTCTGAAACACTCTGAAACATGCACCATAGAATCAAGCTGAACATAAAAGGTGTGCGTATGTATGCTCTCTTTTTCAAACTGTATACAGGAATACTGTAGCAATATCAGAAGGGATTTGTTACTTCTTTGAGGTTCTGCAGCACTGAGCTGTTTAAGTGCAACTTGTACATTTAACCAGCTATTCACACATCTAAAGAAAAGCTGTCGTGTTCACACTCCAAAATAAATGTGTTTAACGTATCCAGCCCGGATGTTGAAGTGCCATCTGTGCGTTAGCGTGTGAACGAGCAATAGAATACATGATGAGCAGTTCTTCACTTTGCATTCCAGCCTTGCCATGACTGTGTTAATGGGTCAATGTTGGTGTGGAGTGTGTCCTTATGCAAAGTGAGAAGCCCCTGTCACCTATCGAAGGCTCCCTCACATTCCTGCAGGCTGTAGTCATAAGCAGCTTTCGCAGTGACGAGACACGAGACAGCCAAGGACACACCGCTTCGAGGGAAATAACGTTTCTATGAGCAGATGAAGGATGGACCAAGTGAGAGTGTCTTTTCTGTTGCCGTGTTACTGTTTTGTCAGCTGCCCTTGAACTAACAAATGCTTGGAAGTTTTGGAAATTGAAGAGATGACACTTGCTGAAGTTAAAACACAGAGGCAGCAATGCATTTCTGTAGACAATCAAACCTTCCCCTGCTGGCTATATTACAATCTCAAACTTAGAAAGGTAAAGTTAGTGGAGTGATATGAGCTTACATTCATCGGTGCTGTGGCCCTGGTGCCTGCGCTGTGCCTGTCCTCCTCCTGATAATAGGTTCCGGCTGTGTAGACCGTTCCTGCCGTCACTGGACCAGACGTCAGAGTGAGCCTCCTGCAGCAGCCCCAGCTTCTCCACTGTGTGGCGCTCCAACACCCCCATGGTGTAGTCCGGCCTGTCTGTAGCCCTGCCTGTGTCCCAGCAGGGCGTGTAGCGCGGCACCTGGGCGTCCGACTGGGGCAACAGCTTGCGGTCACTCTGCTGGCTGTAACAGAGGAGCTTGGACCCTCGCCTGCCCAGCCCGTTAGAGGACACAGAGTCTTTGTTCTGGGCATACTGGATGATGCGGTTCAGTTTCTGGCTGAAGGCCAGCTTCATGCCCTCGTAAGCACTTTTGGAGACCTTGGAACGTGACAGCTTCTGGTTGGCGATGAGGTGGCATTTCTCAAAGCAGTCTCTGTGGCCGCGCAGGGACTTCGAGTGCAACAAGATAGCAGAGGAGACACCTGCATTCAAACAGACATAAAGCAATGAGTCAGTAGGTACAACACTACGAATGTCTTCACCCAAAAACACATGAACGACAAAAAAACTGTCAAAAAACAGGGCTCCTTAAACATAAAAAAAAAGTTTAAATAGTTGAATATAGATAAATAAGTTGGTGGTGACTGACCTATTGAATTTGGACACGGCACATAGAAGTAAACCAGTATGAAAGTATGCTAAAAGTGGCAGACTGGCCTATGGCTTCTCTCTGTGAAAGCTGCTTAGTGTGCAGTGGATTAGCCACCAGAGCGTTGAGATAGCAGGGATCATAGAGTCCAGGCTCAGTGCAGACCAAGCGGCAAACTCTGGGGAAGAGCCGGGACGCTAATACGGAAGTGTCTCAAACTGCAGTTCATCTAGTGGCCAGTAGGAGCAGTCTGCAGAAGGGAGCAATTTACATAGACCTCCATGTTAAAATGGATTGGGGGGGTGCATTTTTTATTTGTTCTCAACTCATCTGTTTAATTAATATTAAGCCTTAAAGCTTTTGCATAAATTAGGGCGTGGTCACTTTGATGGACACGTACATGCATCACTGTCAGCTAACAGCAACTTGTCCACTCTGCTAGGCTACAACCATAGAGGCTACAGCATTAGTTAGTCATAGTACTGTACTTGACCCTTTAGCCGTGTTCGTGGTGATTGTGCCTTTTAGGGAATATTGTTACAAATACCAGACAATTAAAATGTCGTGCTGTGCGCTTGAATGTACTAACAGAACTTCCAAGAAGTCTAAAATGATAATATTATACATGTTAACCCCGTTCGCAAGTGTTTGTGTGCTTGGTAGCTTAGCTTGCTACTTATTAGCCAGCTAAGGACGTAACCCTTTACACATACATATACATTTTAGTTTATGATTCAGCCTTGGGTAAGACTTGTATAGTCAATGGCTATGACGCCCATAATGCTAAACGGGAGCAAATGTTAATAGGGGACCCAATTATCCCAGTGGTGGCGGCCGGAGCTAACGGAGCCGCAGGGGGCTAGCTCCAGCCGGCGTCCCGTACCTAGCCCACTCCGGCTCCGTTAGGTCCGGACGGTGGAGTCCGTCTTTTCTCAACGTGTGAATGACAAGCATTACGAATAACAAAATATAGCTAATTCTCTTGCAGATTGTCTCATTTGATTATGAATGTAACGTTTATATAGGGGAACTACACTGTTAGCAGTAACTTGGTATGCATGTATTTCATGTTAGCTTATCTTCTTAGCCTGAGCTAGCTCTGTTTACTGCCAGTTCGGAGGCTCCGCCTCTTTGCCCTTATTTGGAGCACGCGGGACTAGACTGACGTCAGTCGAGCCGTTAGTGGCCGACTCCGCCTACTAAGGGCTTCTCGGCAACTCTGCAGAATCCTATGGGTGACGTCACGGACCCTACGTCCATTTATATATACAGTCTATGGTGCAGACACAAAGAGCACATTGAGATCTACTGGGAAACAAAAGGGAGGAAGGTGTCTTTCCCAATGTATTACAAATATTTAAATGTATTATTATTTTATAATTGTCCGTTTGTTTGTGTGTGTGTGTGTGTGTGTGTGTGTGTGTGTGTGTGTGTGTGTGTGTGTGTGTGTGTGTGTGTGTGTGTGTGTGTGTGTGTGTGTGTGTGTGTGTGTGTGTGTGTGTGTGTGTGTGTGTGTGTGGAAAGCACAAGGGTGAGCGAGTGCTCCACATGCGTCTGAGTGTTGGCCTTCCTTTCACAGCCTGCATTTCTCTGCAGACACACGTCGTGTTGGGGCCTGAGGTGAGGAGATAAGTCACTGTCGTCCATAGAGATTCTCGAGCTCCCTCGGATAGGTTCAGCTTACAGGCTTCTCTCAGCAACTCACCAGCACACACATGATACAGATGCACAGGAAATGACAATACCACCAACAGTGCAATTGGTACAAACACACACACGGCCCTTGTATTGTAATGTAACACACAAACCTATAAAGGCTGTGCCAATTGGTGATCGGATCGTATACTTATTGTATTGCCATCTCTTTTTTATACAATAAAACAAAACATGAGGTTTTCCTTGGACACTAAACCTAAGTTGTCCATGCAATTGGATCTCTTAATGAGGATCTTGAGTTTATTGATTGGCCCATATGAAATTAGAAACGATTGCCCAACCCTGTACTCAAATCTGGGGTTTCAGTTTCCTTTAACACAGAGTTATGGCAGCCAAAACCAAGAGGGTCAGTGAACGAGTGTCTTTGTCATTGTCTCAAAGATTCCCTGATTTGTTTAGATGTAGTATGACCAGAAAAGGAAAAAAAAGAGCAACTGTTCGTGATCAAGATTAGACAGAATTCAGAAAGAAACATTTAAAACAGATAGGCCTAACAAATGTGTCTGTCAACAGAAAAAAGGGTTTTGACTTCACATTAAGGGTAAGACCGGCAATGGAAAAAGAAAACGCGTCCATTAGTTGGTAAGAAAACAGAACAGAGACGTAATGAACTGCTTTAAAGGACACAGCAGCGGCTACAACCAGTTCTTTATAGAACTAGTAATTCTGCTAAAGTGATACTCGTACAAAGAGTGAAGTGTCACTTTTGTTCCAGGTGTGATGATCTTTTAAAAACACTATGTTGACTGAAAGCATGAGGATGAATATAAGCTTTAAGCACCATTTATTTGTAGGAAATTGTCTGGTCTTGTTTCTGTCAAGTGCAATCTCTTTACATGTCTTTTGAAGGATTGGGGTATGCCTGCAGGATTATTACAAATAAAACACCTTTTGTAGGACAGCCATTTGATATGATATACAGTGGGGCAAAAAAGTATTTAGTCAGCCACCAATTGTGCAAGTTCTCCCACTTAAAAAGATGAGAGGCCTGTAATTGTCATCCTAGGTACACTTCAACTATGAGAGACAAAATGAGAAGAAAAAAAATCCAGAAAATCAGATTGACTGATTTTTAAAGAATTTATTTGCAAATTATGGTGAAAATAAGTATTTGGTCAATAACAAAAGTTCATCTCAATACTTTGTTATATACCCTTTGTTGGCGATGACGGAGGTCAAACGTTTTCTGTAAGTCTTCACAAGGTTTTCACACACTGTTGCTGGTATTCTGGCCCATTCCTGCATGCAGATCTCCTCTAGAGCAGTGATGTTTTGGGGCTGTCACTGGGCAACACGGACTTTCAACTCCCTCCAAAGATTTTCTATGGGGTTGAGATCTGGAGACTGGCTAGGCCACTCCAGGACCTTGAAATGCTTCTTACGAAGCCACTTCTTCGTTGCCCGGGCGGTGTGTTTGGGATCATTGTCATGCTGAAAGACCCAGCCACGTTTCATCTTCAATGCCCTTGCTGATGGAAGGAGGTTGTCACTCAAAATCTCACGATACATGGCCCCATTAATTCTTTCCTTTACACGGATCAGTCGTCCTGGTCCCTTTGCAGAAACACAGCCCCAAAGCATGATGTTTCCAGCCCCATGTTTCACAGTAGGTGTTCTTTGGATGCAACTCAGCATTCTTTCTCCTCCGAACACGTCTAGTTGAGTTTTTACCAAAAAGTTCTATTTTGGTTTCATCTGACCATATGACATTCTCCCAATCCTCTTCTGGATCATCTAAATGCTCTCTAGCAAACTTCAGACGGGCCTGGACATGTACTGGCTTAAGCAGGGGGACACGTCTGGCACTGCAGGATGTGAGTCCCTGGCAGCTTAGTGTGTTACTGATGGTAGCCTTTGTTACTTTGGTCCCAGCTCTCTGCAGGTCATGGACTCGGTCCCCCCGTGTGGGTCTGGGATCTTTGCTCACCGTTCTTGTGATCATTTTGACCCCACGGGGTGAGATCTTGCGTGGAGCTCCAGATCGAGGGAGATCATCAGTGGTCTTGTATGTCTTCCATTTTCTAATAATTGCTCCCACAGCTGATTTCTTCACACCAAGCTGCTTACCTATTGCAGATCAGTCTTCCCAGCCTGGTGCAGGTCTACCATTTTGTTTCTTGTGTCCTTTGACAGCTCTTTGGTCTTGGCCATAGTGGAGTTTGGAGTGTGACTGTTTGAGGTTGTGGACAGGTGTCTTTTATACTGATAACGAGTTCAAACAGGTGCCATTAATACAGTTAACGAGTGGAGGACAGAGGAGGCTCTTAAAGAAGAAGTTACAGGTCTGTGAGAGCCAGACATCTTGTTTGTTTGCAGGTGACCAAATACTTATTTTACCGAGGAATTTACCAATTAATTCATTACAAATCCTACAATGTGATTTCCTGGATTCTTTCGCCCCATTCTGTCTCTCATAGTTGAAGTGTACCTAGGATGAAAATTACAGGCCTCATCTTTTTAAGTGGGAGAACTTGCACAATTGGTGGCTGACGTTGTTTTGTGAAGGGAGTGGAGTATACGGTATATGTACAGTATGTGAGCCGTGTGTGACAATATTGTCTCCTGAATGGCCAATGAATCTCTAGATGCGTTACTAATAGCTGCAGGATGATTCTGCCTATCAAACAGCCATGTTATAATCCGATCAGTCTCAGTCTGTGGACTACAAGAAAAACACACTGAAGACCACTTGCCTAGCAGAAGATTCATTGGCCCACAACCAGGCCAGTGAACCACCACCTCACTGCAGCTAAGCAACTTAGCACTACTGTCTTTCATGGCTGCACACACACAAGCTCAGGCACACACAGACTATTCACTGGAGGTGAATCCACATTGTTCAGCCGTGACAGCGAGAGACATTAAGCATGACAACACTGACAATCAATAGGTCTGTTTTTCCTGCTCCTTTGTACGGAGTGAGTCAAGGTTAGTCCGTCACTCAGGGAATCAACTGACAAAGACGTGTGCTTAGATCTGATGTCAAATATCAACATATGGTTTTATAAATAGTTTACTCTCTAGTTCAAGAAAGCAAATGTAAATCTGCATGCACTACTAGAATCAGGAGAGCATTGATCAAATCGGAAATCATTGGGTCCAGGTTATATAAAGAAATATTATTCTTGATGTAAAAATAATGTTCAAAGTCTGAGATTTAAAAGGGGATGCCTTGGACTATTTTTATTTGATATCAAGTATTAAGGGTTATATTTATTTTATAGTAAGACCAAAAACAATCATTTGGAGGAGAAGTTTAGAAACTGGTGCAGAGGAAACAAAACTCAGAGGAAGACTGATTTGTGTTACATTAGATCATTCTCCACACTCAGCAGAAAAACCCTCAGGCTGTAGAGATGACCTTTTATTTGATCTATCACTGCTTATCTTAAGATATCTCAGACTTCCACTTTGCAGACATGTGGTAGTGTGGCCATGGCCTAATCTTTCAATGTATAGAACTGTCTTTGCAAACCGTTTCTTAAATGCAATCAACAGAGTTGCACGTCTCGTCTCCCAGAGCAACCTTTTGCAGATTTCACAGAAGTGTTCTTGTGATCAGTATGTGTATGTGCCAAACAAGGACAGTCAATACTTAACACATAATAATAGTTGAATAGCTTAGAGCTGGTATTGGGACAAGTGGGACAGAGGTCACCTGTGGTAAGGTGTCAAAACAGCTGCATGGCACAGCTAGGAAGAACGTGTTGGACAGCAACGCAGAGCTCACATGACCGCCATGAACTCAAACCACCTGTTAACCACCAACGCCCCACAACAGACTGACTGCCGCTTCACAGTTATGAGAAACCTCACTTGTCAAACTGCAACCCAATAATAACTAGTCCACCTGTTTCAGCCTCCAGACTTCTTACTGAAACCTACAAGTATAGACCCACTGTGCACTAATTGACTTGTTTCTACCAAGGACACACCCGGTTCTTATCATAAGATATCAAACATGTTTAAAATCAAAATACTAAATCAAGATTGCTTACAGCTAGTGTATTGCTTTGACTTGCTGGTAGTTGTCTTAATTAATATTAAGTCAATATAATGAGATAGTAAGTCATTATAAAGACTTACTATCTCATTATATTGACTTACCATCTCATTAGTAAGTCAATATAATGAGATAGTAAGTCATTATAAAGACTTACTATCTCATTATATTGACCTGGCTATCTCATTAGTAAGTCAATATAATGAGATAACTAAGACAATATAATGAGATATTAAGTCAATATAATGAGATAGTCAAGTCAATATAATCATTATAATGACTTAGTTATATTTCCTGTGGCGCAAACAGGCTTCCATAATAATGACATCGGATAAATATAAAAATGTAATTAAAATAACTAATCCTGTGCCCCCTATAATAATAACATAGATAATAGCTTTCTTTTAAAATGGCTATCAGTAGGCCTTGTATCAGAATTCTAGTTAGTAAAATTATGAAAAGTCTACAAATATCGGAAGTTACAATCTACTGCAAAAGCTGTGTCCGTCCCCTGTTTGCTTTCAAGCCAGTTGAAAGAGATTCCAGTCAGATACCCATGAGACATTTGGTAAAGTGATAGTGTAACGGAGACTCATGGCTATCTCTGCTGTAGCTGCTGTCTGACATTTACATCCTCTACAAAGGTAGCGGAAGATAACTGTGTTGAAACAAACGGAGCTGCTCACATGTGTTTCACTTTCAGTGATTAGCAGTATGTGAAGCTTGGAGCTGCACACACCTGAGTTGAAATAGCAAATTATGTCAGTGTTATACACAATAAAAAGTAAACCCCATGAGACCATGTATTCATACAATCTGGGCTAATGAAGATAATACACTTTTTTCTTTTAAAAGGGGGGCTTTTTATTCAAACCAAAGAGAGATTTAAATGTAAACCAGGCCATTATACATAAAGCATTATGGTACTAAATCATAGGGCTTAGAAAGAGGGGCCATGCAGTAGGTTCAGCGAGGCTCTGGACCCCGACTGTGTTCAAACATACAGTTACCACAGGCTGCCACATGATTAGACCTCTCTGTACATCCCAGGGTGAAGAGTTCATCCACACGCTCCATGCATGGGCTGTGTATAGGAGCTACAACAGTCCCCGTAGAGCAGCAACCAAAATCTTTACCAACGGTATCATATAGCCTCTCGCTGTTGCAATTTTCAGTTTTTCCTCACTCCAAACCCAGCTGGAAATGCTACCACGCCTCAGCAAAAAATCTGTCTGCATGATGTAAGCAGATACTCGGGGGAATGGATTAAAGGTGATGGGCTTTAGCTGAACCTGGCAGATCAGCAGACACCTTGTCTGACGAGGAGCCAGAGAAGACCAAAGGACAGTGTACTTACTTAAACTGGCGTGAGATCTCTCAGTTGTTTACATAGCACAGCTTGTCTCATCCAATAAGGACAGTTGAAAATGCCCTGTTCGGTTTGAAATATGCTGCAATGCGCAATCAGATCAAAACAATAAGGTCTGATTCATATATAATACCGTTGCTCCCATATATGGCTATTTTTGGGGGATTGAAATCTCCTAACGGTACGTCCACACAGCAGCTTTTCAAAAATCTTGAAAATCTTGGAGCTGGGCGTGTGTCAGCTTGGGGATTTTTTGCGAGCAATGCGACCAATAACCAATCACATGAATCTCCCGCCCCCGACATGCAAAGCAAAAAACCCCGGGGATTTTATGCGAGCAATATATAGATATATATATATATATATATATATATATATATATATATATATATAAATAAATATATAAACTCCCCAAACAGGCAAAAACCTACCAGTTTCACCCACTGTCTCTGCCCCCTCCCTCCATGTCTGGTTCCTCCGGTTTGTATCCCGTTAATAGTTCTGGTCGTAAAGAACCGGGTGATTTGCTACCGTAATTTCTCGTTTGGAATATGAGGAAATGAACTGCGGTCTGGTTCCCCCTGCTTACACGCGGTTTGATTGGCTAGCGCTTCTACTGTCAGATTTGCATAAACGTGTTTGATTGGCTGGCGCTTCCAGCTCAGCTTCAAAAGTAGAACATTGCTCAACTTTTGAATCCTGGAGATCCTGGACATCCTGGAAATCTTCGCTTCGCTCCCCCACAATGCAGTTCGGGGAAAAGCGAGGCAAAGTGACGTCATCCCCATTCAAAGTCAATGGGCAGAGAAGCGTTGGAAGTTGCTTCTGAAGCTGCTGTGTGGACGTACCGTAAGAAAGAGTTAACCGTGTACCAGCTATGTTTTGGGAACATACAAGCTTTGTAGGTGTTTGGACTGAACATAATTGGCCTATTGAATTCAGGGTAGGGCCGCATCAAATATGTTATGGAAATCGCAACATGGACGAGTAAAATATCCAAATCGTAGTTTATTAGGTATAGGACAAATATGTGGTAAAGGCCACACAATGGTTAATAATCATATATTGTTATATTAATAATGCTTAAAAATCATCATTCGCTCTTAATCACAAATCATATCACAAATGCAATACCATAAAAAAAACATGCAATGAATTATTTGTTCAAGATTGTGCAGCCCTGATATGGGGGGCTTTTTGGCTACCTTATATAATCACTATCTCACAATCTTTGGTATATCAAGCATTACAGGGATTGGGGTAGACTGGGGTATCTGGGGTAGACTGGGGTATCTGTTTGCTCCAAGCAATCATCAAGGAACCAGTGATTTCCACACAAGAGCCCCAGTGACTGCAGACTGGCTGAACTGGCTCTTGTTGGGCCAACTGCAGCAGCTCTCTGATTCTCTGCTGTACAGTGTTGACGCTTAAGGCCAGGTAACCATGTGTAGTACACAGAACACACGGTGTGGTAAGCAAAGGGAAAAGAACGGTCTGAAAGAAAGAAATGCCCAGTTCGGCAGAGGTTTCCCCAATTATAAATACACCCAATTTTGATTCTGTATTTTGGATTGAACTGGCACACAGAGGCTAAAGCCGTTTCCTGAGGAACCACTTGAAGCTGCACTTCCTGAACATTCATCCTGTGGTGCACTGTGCTCAACGCTTTCGCCCCAAATAGCTTCACATACACTTCTGCACCTGGAGATATGGCGGGATAAACAACTACGTGCCATGCTGTCAACAGAAGCTCTTTGCGCCATGTGTTAGATATACAGTACATGAATTTGAATCTGAAGATGACACATTTGTATATTAATATGTGAATCTTGTTCTTGTTTAAGTTGATGTACAGTGCTGCCTAACTTTCACTTGGTGTGTACCCAGCTAGTGTTTAAACAGACAAGTCTGGACACCCCCGTGTCATGCAAGCCTCAAGCATATCTTAGGGATGTTGTGGTGAAAATAAATGTTTGAGTATAAAGCAGTTTTGCTCAAAATGGGCCTGCTCACTGCTGGGACAAAGCTACACTGTGTTAAAGGTCCCATGTCATGCTTTTTCGGTTCTTACCCGTCCTCTTGTGTTATGTAGCTTTTTTATATAAACGGTCTGCAGAGTCACAAACCCTCAAAGTGCACCCTGTAGGGAGTAGAACTCTAACACAGGAAATACCTGTCTGCTGCCCCAGAACGCCTCGTTCGAGATTTCTATTTTTGAATCCAATCCGCGGAGCCGTTACGTTTGGACCAATCCACGGACTTCCTCACACACACACACACACACACACTCGGCGGGACGTTGCAAGGCTCGCTGCTGCGAGGAGCGGACAGTGTGAGCTGGCTCACTGGTGTGGGGTCGGCGAGACAGCGAGACACCGCGGAACTCACAAACTCCCAGCCAGGCTGCGGGGGTGTGTGTGTGTGTGTGTGTGTGTGTGTGTGTGTGTGTGTGTGTGTGTGTGTGTGTGTGTGTGCGTGTGTGTGTGTGTGTGTGTGTGTGAGTGTGTTTCGGGCTGAGTTTCACTGTGTCTCGCTGTCTCGCAGACGGCCACTGGGCTCACAGGGGGGGGGGACAGAGAGTGAATACACAGACTATACAGAGATGCTGTGTGAAACCAATGTGAGTTTGGAACATTGCAATATAAATCTATTTTAATACCTCACCAATGGAATTATGATCAGTAGAAATGGCCATGACATGGGACCTTTAAGTCTTTTTGTAACTATTTCCTCCATGTGTATTTAAAACCTTAAACTTTTTACTTATCTCTTTAAAATATAGTCACATAGCACAGACATGAAGGACTGTCAGCCCATAGCTGATAAGACCGAGTGTGCTTTTCCATGCAAGGCCCCTGAGATAGAAAGTCATAGACAGTAGGGGTGTTGAAAATAATCGTTTTTACGATGCATTGCGATGCGGACGTGGACGATTCGGTCTCGATGCAGTGACGGAAGATAATCGGTTACAGCGTAGTAACGTTGCTTCCTGATTTTCCGGCCGCGGCTTTACTATAACGTTTTTTCTGTCACTTTAA
Source organism: Champsocephalus esox (assembly GCA_036324585.1). Lineage (NCBI taxonomy): Eukaryota > Metazoa > Chordata > Actinopteri > Perciformes > Channichthyidae > Champsocephalus > Champsocephalus esox. The sequence goes on along the minus strand of CM070486.1, from coordinate 35,109,384 downwards.
TATCAAATCGGTCGGTGACGCAGAGATCAGGGAGCAGACGTGACAGCGGCACAGCAACACCGAACACGGAGCAGTCTGCTTTATCCACCAACACAAGAACACCAGTCCAGAACCAGCAGCAGAAGGACCCGCTCTGAATCACTCCGTGTCGCTGCGGCTCAGAGACACAGACAGGGATTTATGTTTTTCAAAAATAATCGCGTTACAATCATGTCAGGTTTTTGGTGGATTTAATCAAGTCTTGGATGCAGAGTATGAATGTCCTGGATGCAGAGTATGAATGTCCTCTAGCAATTTTCAGACGATATATACGTGGGTGTAAAGTTTTGTGAAGGCAGGAGGAAAAAAGCTTCCGCGATCACCGTCTCCTCTCCGTTCCTCCAAGCCCCGCCCCCTCTCTGAAAATAATGAGTGACAGGCTGACAGTGACCCGATAGAAACTTTATTATTCACTTAATCACTGAGATATAATGAAGCTAACTTAGCCTCATGCATTCATGGGATTTATGTAACAGTAAGACAGAGAATGTAAGTGTGCACCCACATGCAGTATTTTAGTTTGTATATGCTGTTGTAAATACTCCTGTTGTCTGCTGTGTTCAGACTCAAGTGTGAGGCCTCATTCAGGACATTCAGTGTCCTTTCTTTCAGAAGGCAGTTGCTAGAAGCTGCAGCTCGACTGCAGAAGCATTAGCTTTTTGTTTTTGAGGATGGAACAACTTCACACACGGAGGCTAGACCTATACAATTCATTTATTTTGGTTTATAAATGAATGTCAAGACATTTATGTTATTGATTTCTGAAGCACTTTCTAAATAATAAAAAGAGAGTTCATATGTATTTACTGCATGTATGCATTGATGAAAAATAAGCCATGTGCAGTAATATAGAAAATTGAGGATGCAACGCATTGGTATGAATCGTGATGCACCGTGATGCACCGGGATATCGAACCGAATCGAATCGTTGACAGGATAATCGTAATCGAATCGAATCGTGAGACCAGTGAAGATGCACAGCCCTAATAGACAGTGATAATATCATGTCTTGCTAAGCCTGCCTTGAAAAAATCCCATCAAAAAGACTGACACATATCCGTGTTCTGGTTGTTTCGTCATTGTCAGTCTGCCTTGATCAAGCTTCAGTTAAACCTTCAAGTCTCCAGCATCGTCTGTGTGTGTTTCAGATCGTTGCTCCAAGAAATTCCATCACACACTGTTGCAGTAACCAGTTGTTGGTGAATATCAAAGCATCATAACAGTATTAACAGCAATGTGTTTCAAATACAATGTTACAGTTAAAAGGGGCGCTCCAAACTGGTTTAATGCATCATGAGAACTGCTTAACCTGTGAAAAAAGTGTATGTCATCCCATACTGGGCTTTAAACACAGGATACTTCAGCTACTGCTGCTTTGGTTTCACTGTCCTTTTGTGAGTCCCACAGCGGAAGTACAAGGATGTATCGCGTTAAAGGGAACCTATCATGCAAAATGCACTTTGTAATGTCTTGTATACATAAATATGTATGTGTCAGTGAACTCACTAAGTGTCAGAAAATAAAACCCTCTTTCTTTTCCTCCGTGCGCACATCTCTAAAAAGGGGGCGACAACGGAGCTGATCCAGATTTGTGTCCGATATGACGTAATATTGGAGATGTGGGCTGGCTTTACGCCCACGGCCCTATCAGAAACGTCGCTGTATCAGAAACAATGCCCGACTGTTTTGGACTTAATATGGTCTGTGTTTACATTAGAAAGCATCGCTAACACCCAGAGAGAGTATGTGTAAAGAAGCAGAATAAACTTTTATTTTTTAGAATCCGCACTTTATTAACAGGGCTGAATTAGAGGGATATGAGGCATGGCTATAATGGGTGATCTGTTTGGTATTTTGAGCAAAACACTTCATAGACATGTTTTTTATATATTTTTATCAGAGTTTCCATTAGCCGGTAATTATTATTTAATTAATCGTTTATTTGGCAGGGACAATGCACAGTAATGAACACTTAATATTGGGGACGGGTGGCGCAGTGGTCTGTGCATCTGATCACATCAAGGAGGGTGCTCCTGCCGCCACTGCGTCAGGCCGTTGTGTCCTTGGGCAAGACACTTCACCCGGAGTTGCTCCTGTGGGTATTGTCCACAGTACATGTATAATACCAATGTGTACTTGTAAAAGCGCCTCGATGACCTCGAGGCGTGAAGATGGACGGTGTGGCGCAGTGCGCTGTGCAATGATCATCAGATCAAGGGGTGAAACCCGCCGCTGCTGCGTCTGTAAAGCCGGTGTGTCCTTGGGCAGGACACTTCACCTGAACTTGCTCCTGTGGGTATTGTCCACAGTTTCTGACCATTGCATGTATGATATATGTGTAATGTGTGTATATGTAAAGCGCTTTGAGACTTGAGTCATTGAAAAAGCGCTATAATAAATGTAAGGAATTATTATTATTAAAACATTCAAATGTGTCAAGCGTAACAGGCTTTGGTGTTGCACGCACTAAAGCAAAGCCCCATTTGAACCTTTAAACCAGGTTCCTCTTAAACTGTGTTCAGCCAAAGTAGTATTACTTTTGGCTCTATCAGCTAAAGGGTGAGTGAGTGTCCGCTCCCTCTGTGGCTCCGTCAGGTCTCCAGACCCAAGGAGATGGCAGCTCAGCTGTTTTGCGCCCGAACCCGGCTTTTATGCTAAAGGTCATCACAAGCTCTTTAGAGTGGAGAGTGATGACCCTGGATGGCTTCTTTCCCCCTCCTCACAGGTCGGAGGAGGAAGCCACATCTCATCTCCTCTCCTCTGTCCCGTGTGCGCCCTGTCCTGCTATGTGGCGCGCACGGCTGCTTTGCACCGTTCTCAGCGCCTGGTTGTGCATTACAGAGAGCGCTCATTCAGGCATACTCTATCTGCACAGCGGCTGTCTCACTGGCTGTGTGGAGCTGTGTCACAGGCATATGTCCTCTGGGGTGGATCCCCCAGGGAACATCAATGCGCACTCCACCAGAGGATTTTCCTGAGCAGCTGCATCACGGAGAGGGCGGTCACCACGCTGCAGGATGTGACGCGCCGGAGGAGAGCAATCAGTTTCTCCACTCTCTGCCGCGAGAACCGCTGCATCTTGGTCTTCCCCCTGTTCATTTATTCAATTGTATTTGAGGGATGTCTCCCATTCCTCTCTGACACACCCTGTACGGAGTGTCTTGTCAGAGTGAGTGACGTCAGGGATCCAGCTGTCCAGCTTTTTGTCACTGGGCAAAGTGTGACCGTCGTCTCTACTTTCTCACAGCGGCAGGTATGTATTGTTCCCAGCCTTCGTCCCCTCATGGAGAATATTCATGTTGTGCTATATTCCAGGGACGGTGATGCGCCATTCGCATGGCGCAGTAGGCATGGGTTGTTATTGAGCAGGTGTGTCTGTGCTTCTAGTGCCGGGCGGACCCAGTGGGGCGCAGACTACATCATGCTTCACTCTTAACCCAATAGCGATAGCCTTAGAGGGCGAAGCCTATACGAAATAGAACTGAAGTTACCTACTGTAACTCCAGCTCCTATAAGTAATGTCGCAGCCCTCTAAGTGCCGGGCTCCACCGGCTCCACGAATAGCTGGAGAAAAGTTATTTTGTATGGGAGCAGATTGTTGGGCTTCCTTCCTATTTATACCGGAAGGGAGCCCGCGGGTGGGCGTGGACTACAAGTGTTTCAGTGCTGTGCAGGTGCGCGGGGGATTACCCAATAGCGATAGCCTTAGAGGGCAGCGCCATTACTCATAGAAGCTGGAGTTACAGTGAGTAACTTGAGTTTCGTATTGTGTGCTGAACGTGAGTTTGTCCACCGTGCTGCCTGTTATGTTGTTCTACACTTTATTATTATTGTGATAACTTCTGTGCCGATGTGGCTTAATGCAGAGTCTCCATGCTCATGTTATCGGTGAACGCTGCGTGCATGTTTATTATGGCTGCTCATTAAGTCACTCGTCAAGTGAGCCGGCACCATACTTGCCAACCCTCCCGATTTTCGCGGGAGTCTCCCGATTTCATTGCCCTCTCCCGGTTTCCTCACGGGGTCATCATTTCTTCCGCATTTATTTCTATAGGGTTTGGCAATATTATGTATATTATTTATGTATGCATAAGTTATCTTATATTGATTGTATTTTGTTTATTTCCTTTATAGGAAAAAACCACACACAAATATCTGTATGTCTGCCTAAATAAGTAAAGAAGTCAAGCCTCATCTTAGCTCCTCATCTCCTCTATTCTGGACCTTTGGCCTTAAGTGGTGTTCTGGCCGACACACCAGGGTGAACCTAGTGCCAACACTGAGTTATCTCTAACTCTCCACTACAATATGGGATAGAATCATAAAGTGGAGGTATGACTTTGCAGCATTGACAGTTTTTAGTATTTCGTTTTTAGTGACAGCATTTTTCTCATTTTGTCCGGAAGATTTAAACTTAAAAAAAAATCGGAAACTCTGATTTGTATATATCTGAGACCTATGCTATTGCCTAAAAATAGCATGATAGGTGACCTTTAATGTCAAACATGAACATATATGTAATTTAATTGGCCATAACAATAATGCATAATTTGTAGGTAGGGTTTCCTCATCATAAAAACAAATATCTACGCTGTTCACTTCAAGATATCCAATTGTATACATTTACCTCGAACAAATGTTTCTCTACTTTAGGTCAAAAACTAAATGTCCTTCACAGTTCCAAATCCACAGGTTGGAAACTACTGCTCAAGAAGGCGCTGTCTTTTGTACTTGAAGCAGTGAAGAAATATGGCGTTGTAGATGGTCTTTAGGGAGATATTTCCAAAACAATAATAATACATTTATCTGATCATTCTGTTAAAAACCAGTAAATACAGAGGGCGATATTAATATTAGACAGAATCCAATGAATATTCAGCAGTAGCAAATCACCCTTGAGATAGCATGATCGGGTTTAGAACCCAAAGGCACTGGGAGGGTGTGGTTGTGTGTGCAACGAGAGTGGAAGACCAATCTCTCCCCTTAGAATTGTTATAACACTGTTCTCCTTTAAGGAAAGATGGCACAGGATGAGTGAGTACTGTAGCTATTAAGTCTGCATGAGCAGCCAGCGGGCACACGGCCTTTGTCCCCAATCAGCTCTGCCTGAAGGAGCCACATGCAGCCTGCAAGCTCCCCTCCCAAAAATGAAACACTCAGCTGCATCAGAAACACGTGCTGTTACATAACGACCACCTCGTAGCCACGCGCGCCACAGGCCACATAACGACCACCTCGTAGCCACGCGCGCCACAGGCCACATAACGACCACCTCGTAGCCACGCGCGCCACAGGCCACATAACGACCACCTCGTGGCCACATAACGACCACCTCGTAGCCACGCGCGCCACAGGCCACATGACGACCACCTCGTAGCCACGCGCGCTACAGGCCACATAACGACCACCTCGTAGCCACGCGCGCCACAGGCCACATAACGACGACCGCCACGCGCGCCACAGGCCACATAACGACCACCTCGTAGCCACGCGCGCCACAGGCCACATAACGACCACCTCGTAGCCACGCGCGCCACAGGCCACATAACGACCACCTCGTAGCCACGCGCGCCACAGGCCACATAACGACCACCTCGTAGCCACGCGCGCCACAGGCCACATAACGACCACCTCGTAGCCACGCGCGCCACAGGCCACATAACGACCACCTCGTAGCCACGCGCGCCACAGGCCACATTACGACCACCTCGTAGCCACGCCCGCCACAGGCCACATAATGACCACCTCGTAGCCACGCGCGCCACAGGCCACATAACGACCACCTCGTAGCCACGCGCGCCACAGGCCACATAACGACCACCTCGTAGCCACGCGCGCCACAGGCCACATAACGACCACCTCGTAGCCACGCGCGCCACAGGCCACATAACGACCACCTCGTAGCCACACGCGCCACAGGCTACATTCAAACCTGAACCCCTAAAAGCACACAATGGTTTTATTGATGCAGTGTGAAAGTCTTGTCTGACAGAACCAGGAATATCTAGGGGGCCTCAGTGTTTCCATAACAACAAAAAGCTTAGGAGACATACATACTTATTTAAAAGCCCCACCAGGTGAATTTGTATACCTGAACAGAGCAACTTTGAAAAACTTTCCAAAGAAACAATAACTAAAGCAAACGGGGAGGCCCGACAATCAACCCCCGCCTTCTACTATGTCATAATAATAACAACCATATTTGTAAAATATCTCTGAAAGCTTTGTTTACTTTTAAACATGAAATGTTTTTATAGTGTCCAGCTACTAAATACTATATATATAGATATATATATATATATATAACCAGTGTTGGGGGTAATCAGATTACTGTTGATACCAGCAGTAATTGTAGAACATTTACTAAGCACCAAATTATCTTGTTACCCCGCGTTACTTTCACGTTTTCAACTATCTGCGTAACTGGAGGACAGACAAATAAATCAAACGTCTATTTTCACTTGAGCTTCACCCGCAAGTTCATGGAAGAGGACGGGCACCATCAGACAGAAAGACCTTTGCAAGCTACCCGGGCCAGTGTTATGATAAGAAAAGAGCAGAAAACAGAGGTATTTGTTCAGTATTTGTTCAGTATTTGTTTAAACATTAAACAAGATCTGAAACCTCAGACAACGTTCCGAGGGGGTCTGGGCCACATTCTTTAAGCAGTGTGTGTACACAGTTGGGCCATAGTGAAAGAGGACTCAACTGAGTACTTATTCTCTTGACTTCTGAGCTATAGGAGCTCTGTGGATTGTAGTATTTCTCATGCCACAGGAACCACAACGAGTAACACTTGTGTTTTGGTGCTGTATCATATCTGAACACCCTCCCCTGCTATCATACCCGGCTCTCTGGGAGCTCTGTTGCAAGCACTTACTAAAACAACTTCAATTTTTCTATGACAATGCATGAAAGAGACTGTGGCTGATAAATATTTTACAGCACACAAAGAGCAGAGTGATTAATCAATACACACTCAGCTTCCTTATACAATAACAACACAGTTTTCATGCATATGCATTTTGTCCCGCTGTCAACAGAATGATATACCATTCTGGGAGGTCTTAGTCAGCTTTATGGTGCTGTGTTTAAGAGGTGCACACAACTCTGCTGCGTAGATATAAGCACACACACTTCTTGCAGGAAAAAAGAGCCCTTGTGGATCTATGAGACGAGGGCCAAATGAGAGGCATATCTAATCCTCTCAGAATTCTCATTCTTCTTCAAGTAGCCCAGGCGTGGCCAACCAATCAGAGGTAAAGAGCCAATCATTCTACTGTGCTACTGCAAAGAGCCGCATCATACACACAGACTGGGTGTATGTCCCGACCTCTCTCTCTCCTTCTCTCTTTTGCTTTCAGCCTTTCTGTCCCCCCTCTATCTCTCACACATACAAAATGAAGATCTAAAAATGAACAATAATTGACACACACACACACACTCAAAGACACACACCCTCCCATACACACACACACACCTTCTCACATACAGAAACACATACCTCCGCTCAGCCAGATGTCGTACATGTCACAGACTATGATACCAGTATTAAGTCCAGAGGCCAGTCATTGTCAATCATTAATATTGTGTCTCACACACAACCTCTCAGTTCAAAACATTTGAACAAAGTAGTTATCTTACTGCATGTTGCTTCTCTGAAGCGTGCAGAGGATGTGGAAGGGGCTCAAATGCATGAAAGGGCACATCATTTAATAAAAATATGCCGGGCCTTTATTCTGCCTGTATCTCTCACACACATTCATGACCGTCATTTAAAAATAAATGTAAATAAATGAAGTGTGTTTTAGTTCCTTCTCCTCACATGACATCTCAACTTGTACCCAACCCTCTGACTGACAGGAGCTCTGCTGACAGATGCATTTTCTCTCTTGTTTATTTCTTTACCGCGAATCACCAAATCCGGGAGTCCTCCTGTGCCAGCTGCCAGCTTTCCCGGAGCAGGCCTTCTCACACACACATACCACTGCAAAGTTACCGTTTTGATTTGACAACATTATATTGAGTTATTACAGTTTTATCTGAGTTATATTTCTGCCGATCGGAAGCAGATCTCTCCCTTCACTGTCACATCGCGAGTGCAGTAAAGCCCGCCTCCAGTACTGCAGGATCTGCATTCTGATTGGCTAAAGCACTTCTTTGTTGAAAACTCTGTGTAATGATTGGGCTGGAACTTGTGTGTTGTTAACCCTTTGTGAACTGGGATACATATTAGGGATGCCAGCGATTATTTGATGATTCTAATATTCGCTACAGTCTCCATAATCGAATATTATTTTTAAAAATCGATTTTATTTTTTTAATGTATTTTTTTTTATTTTTCTGGCTTAGTTTCAACCAAAATATATATAAATATATATATGCTAATAATAGTAATAGTATTAATAATTGTAAATGGTCATTGGTCACACCACCAGTTTGTTTGACTGTAAACTTGGAGGAAGCCTGCATGCAGGGCAGACTGCTGCTGCATCACGCTACACACCGACCCCACCCCCCCTCTCCCTCACACGTGCGACTAAAGATGAACAAAGCGGCAGGTAAAAAGAGTTCCTCCTTGTGGAACTACTTCGAACTTACAAGTCCAAAGGAAGTTAAATGCAAGCTCTGCGAAAAGACGTTGGTCTATCACAGCTCAACCTCAACAATGCGTTCGCATTTGAGTGCGAAGCACGCCAAAGAGGTTACAGAGAAAGACGCAGCACAGCCGACCATTACCAACTTCACTTCAAGGCCAGGGGGGGGGTCGGTCGAATAATCGATTATTATTCGCCAGGGCTGCCGAATAATCGATTTTGATCATGGTCAGTTTCTGGCAACCCTAATACATATGCGCAAAAAAAATTACAATTCGATATGAACTGATGAGCCGCATGCGACTCGGCTCTCGAGCCGCGGGTTGGCCACTCCTGAAGTAGCCCATTAATTAAGAGATGAAAACACTTCAAGCGCATGCTCTTGAGTTAGAGTGGCACATCAAACAGGAGAATCACAGCGGCCTGCTTTGGAGGGGCCATGGTCCTTCAGGCCCTTTTCCCTGCTGATACATTATCTGTTGTTCCTGGAGAGGATCGAATAAGTGTTTGAGAAGGGAAATCATATCGTCAACAAATAGCAAATGTTCTGAGGCAGTATTACAGCTCGTGGTATATTTGGTATGATGGGAACTTATGATCAAAAAGACTTTTTTCTGCTTAAGTGATTTATTTTGTGATCCACATTTTTGAAACTCCTCGCAGCTAAGACCGGGGATGATCTAACTGCTGGAGATGAAGATGAATATTAAAGCTGAATCCCATCGGGCAGACCTCTCTGAATGTGTGTGTGTGTATGTTAAGGAGTTAAAAAGAATGAAGCGGTCCAGCTGTGGGTTAGAAAAGCATGGAGGAGCTACGCTGCATACCGTTACCTGGAGGTTGCTTTGAAATGTGTACTAGCACAAATATCTCAGCTGTATGTGAAGAGGCCCTCCATATCACTTTGTTTGCCTTTTTAGGCCCCAGCCACACGAGGATGAAAACGGCTAAACGCTTAGGATCAACGCAAACGCAAACAAGCTTCCGTCCACACGCAATATTCACCGGATAGTGTCTGTCCACACGAGACCGCTCCGTTTAGCTCCAACCGCTGGAGAAGCTGCAGTACATATGCCAAGCCTGTACGTGGCGCTGTAACTTCCTCCACAAAAGCAGCGAAGAAGCATGGTTGTCATGGTTACCCTTCTGTTTATTCTCCGCGTGGGGGCCGAGGGAACCGGGCAGAGTTTTTCGCCAGTCAACGTGTATTAAAGTTTAAATCTTCCGGACAAAATGATAAAAGTGCCGGTCAAAGGTCTTCTTTGTTATTTATTGAGCTTTAAAACAAATGAATAACGATCTATATAATATAATAATAAAATACACGGAGCCTCTCTTTTTCCTCCCTCTCTTCGGACAGCGTCAGTGTCTGTCTCCTGCAGCAGCTGATCCAGTAATGAGTGACCCGGCCGACAGTAAATAATAATAAACATATTTATAACTAGTTTAGTTTGAGAGGTAATTAAAATAGCTAAGGGTGATGATCTGACTTGAAGTGTGTGTGTTGCTGCAGCGGGAGGAGCTGCAGGTGAGCAGAGCTGCGTGTCTCCGTCCTGTCAGATTAGACTTCACTCGCGTTTATGTCCATATCAAGAGAAAGATAAATAATTTGAATTCAGTGCAGTTTACTTTGACGCGGGGCTATTGCCTCATCATTATCAGAAAATGACCGTATAGGGCGTACACACGGAGCCGTTGGACCCCCCAGAGCGCTGCGTATGCCGTTCTATCCACCTTGGGACCCGTTATCGTTTCCGCAGTCGTTTAGTGCCGTATTCGGTCGTCCTCGTGTGGCCGAACGGTCTATATGACACTAAACGGTAACGCAAACGACTGTTTTCGTCCTCGTGTGGCCGGGGCCTAAGTCAGTGAGAAAATAAGCAATAGTCGCCCTCTTTTTCTTACCTTCAATGCTGAGTTCAAAGCACACATGGCAGAAAGACGTGGTCCCTGTATCCGTCTCTAGCTTGCAAACACTGCAGATGTTGTCATCATTTAAATCGATGTTCACAAACTGCTCCTCTTCATCCATTGTGCTTCTAGAAAGAAAAAAACAAGCAGTGAATTAGAGCACTTACCACCAAGTGTTTTTTTCTAATTAGGTCGCATAAATAAACCCATGAAAAATGCATTTGGGTAGTGTTGGTGGGATGACGATGTTTGGTTCACATTAGGTTTGGTGCAGGATAGAGGCTATCTCTCTTAACCATGTTTAAAGTCAGTGATGTTATTGATAAATTAGCAAACACGCTGATAAAATGTTAAATCTCATTGCTGATACAGCAGATTGAACAGGACAGTCTCTCCCTTGTCATTGGTGTCCTCAAAGGACAGAGACAACCATCCAATCAATTGCAGTCATACATTTAAACTACAGTAATATTTAGGGAAAAGAGATTACATTTCAAGACTTGCATTTCTGATGACTTTGGTTTACTGGCAGCCACACAGTACAAATAAAGAGGTATTGTTAACTTCAATTAACAGTAGTAAAATAAATACTGCTGTGTCCATCTCTAGTCTGAGTTTTCAGAATAAAATACTTGAAACCAAAGACAGTATTCAAAACTACCTGTGGGAAAGGAAACCCCATTTGGTTAGTTGTGAAATATCAAGGCAAAAAAGAACCGTCAGAATGCAGAAGGAAATAAAGATAGATATGGATAAGTATCAGCTTCTGTGTACACACACATCAAAATAATCTCTAAAGTGGCATCTGAGCCGTTGTAAATTGAATTTGAGAAGCTATTGACTCTAGCTATTCTAACGTTTCCCTTGAAAATGCTACTGGTCTTACTTTGCCAATTATATGAAAATATATTTTAAAAGACAAGGTTCTTCAAGGTTGCTGATCCCTTTTGGGGAAATGAATTTCACAGTGACAAGTACGAGGACAAAGCTTTGGCACAAAATGAAAAGCATCATACCACAGAATAACACAATGACAGATGCTACAGGTCGCAGGTTCTAACAGTTCTTCTGAGGCATATCGACAGCTCTGCTGCATGCTGTCTTAATAACACCAAACCCCTGTAAGTGTGAGCCAGCTAAGCAAAACAACAGCATTTTAGTTTGTAATTGTACTGGGAGTGATATTATCAGCGACTGTATACAGCCTTTCAGTACACCAAATCATAGAAATCTAAGTTGATATGCCATAATTCTGCCCAGACCAAGCTAGCAAACTGAACCGTGTTGTAGAACAGCCAGTCTCAGTAATAAAGGGCTCTTTTGAACTTTTTCACAGTGTTGGATTTACATAGTAGTTAACCTTCGCCATAATGTATTAGTTCATCTGTAGGCATTATAAATGTCATATATATTGAATGATAGTTCGGCTGACAGCAGTGACAGTGACCCGAGTGTCTGTTTATACCGTTAAAAACAAATGCTTGCTAACAACAAGTGAAGCTAGCAGCACACTGGAGTAACGTTACTCTGCTCTGGCTGATTCGTGACCGTTATTTTTGCATTGTTAAACAGCGAGTTATCTAATAAAATGAAGGTGCCAGCAGTATTTAGGGCAGAACTTTTGTGAAACTCACCTTTATTTAGGTGTAGTTGCGGGTAGCTATTCCTTTTGTGTGGACCCCTCTGTTCTTTGCCACAGAGCACACAAACATCGGAGCGTCACGGTAAATCCAGAGAAGAAGATACAGGAACCTCTCTCCCCTCTCAGCGGAACGAACCACTAGTTTATTTAGGGGTGAACTTATTCATGCTTACTTTTGTTATTGAAGACGCTAGCTACAGTCAAAACCCAAACAACACATATGAAGTCTTAATTCATGGCATATATACAATTGCTTCATTGTAAAAGTTACGTCTATTTCGAATAGCCCCCTTTAAAAGCAGTAGCCTTAAAAACTCCCCTACGGTTAAATCGAGGTTAATCTTCCAAGCGTCATCAAAACATTTCCTTATCATAACAGAAACAATTCCGAGTTTACGGTGTGTGTTACTGTGTTACTAAGAGAATGTAATACATCCGAAATGATATAAGTATATATATATAAGTATAGTAAGTATTTCCCCTTTGTTAAATGCAGTGTATGAGGCTACAGGTCTGTACTTCAGGCGACTATTCCATCGTTCGGTTTCTATTCTCCTTCATTTGAAGTCACACGTTGGTGATTCCCGCGAAAGGAACACCTAAACCAAGGGGTGTCAAACTAAATGTTCGCGGGCCACATCAGCCACAACATGGTTGCACTCAAAGGGCCGGTTGTGACGTTAGGACTATATAAATATATAATATATGGGTCATTCCAGAATTGGAGGACAATTTAGACATCGACACTTTTGAAAAATGAACCTTTTATTTTATATATTTTTGTTATGTAATTGAGAAAAACAGGTATTAAACCATCAGACAAAGTGATTGGCCCAGCTCAGACATCAAAGGTTAGGTATAGTTTTTATTAGATGTTTTATAGGTTGTGTGTCATGCTTTGTTCAAACCTGTTACCAATACTCATTAAACTGAAATGAGTACATTTCTAAATATTGTTAAATAAAATCCTTTTCTATAAGTAGCTTTTTTAATCTGTCTTGCCCAACTTTTCACACTCGTTTCTTTTTACACATTTCTGTATTTAATTAAAAATATTTGCTCAAATACATTATATATACAATTACTCAAACTATTAAAAGGACACTAATTGTAACCCTTGGGAGCTCAGAAAATAATTTAAGGTTATTTGAATAGAAAATCATATAGTAACAGGGTTGAAATTAGAGTAACAGGGTTGAATGGCTACATTGCTTTTGATTTATAGATAATGACATAAATGTGACAAATAAATACTCAGGATCACAGAAACGTTGTTTGATCATATTTTGTAGATATGTTTTAATAAAAGATTAACAGGATGAGTATCAATGATAAACATCAAACATGTCAACACAACAACAAACTTCATATTTCATATAATATATTCAGTGGCAAATGTATAAACGGGCTGTTTGCCAAGTTTTAAACAGATGAGATTGTTCTCACTCATCATGTTGCCTGGGAACAGATTTACTAGGTAACATTGATTAATTTAATCCATTTATTAATGTTCAGGGCTAAAATGTGTCATTTCAATTCTTTAGACGTTTAATTGATGCAGTTTTACTGATTAATGTTATATTTTCTAGTGTAAACAGATAATTAACATTGGCTGATAACATTGTTGCTTCTTAAGATATTATTATATTATTTCATTTCATTTAGCTGATGCTTTTATCCAGAATGACCTGCAATAAGTAAAAAATACATTCTCTAATCACAGCATTGGAATAAAAACATTTTTTGTCCACTTGTCCAAAAAAAAAGAGTCAGGAACTGAACAATCTTTTAAACTAAACATGAACTAATCAAGAATTTGATGGGTCCCCCCCTGCTGCAGTACACATTTTCACTTTTCGTGGCTGGCCAGAGTATCCCATACCTCCCTTGCAATGGCCATGTGGCGTGATGTGACGTTCTCTGGTGGAGGAATAAGGGTCAGCACATCCTTAAGGGATACCAATGAAGATCTTCCTTGGACGGCCAGAAAAAACGGTTTGACCACTTTGTGCATACATTTTACCTGGCAGTGGGTCTCGTTAACCTCTTGGATGATCCCTGGGTAGATGATGTGGTCGTACACCAGGGCACACCATTTCCCCACAACCTCTGGGCTGTGCCACTGCACCACTTCTGGTGTTGTGGTTGGGGTCTTCAGTTGGGTCATTTTGGCATTGAATATGAATGACTTGGTTTTTTGGCAATCACATTCAAGATTCCCATTTATGGAACACACGCAACTGACGTCGCGGTAGCGAATCTTACCAGGAGAAAGAGTGACAACCTGATGGATCCTCATTGTGGTTGGTACGGCTGGGATGTCAGATGGCATTAGTTTTACTGCATCCTCTACAGCTTGCTCTGGAATGTAAAACAACTTTACCTTAGATGTCCCCTCACTCAGAGCTTGGTATAGGGACAATGCCGTTGGGATATCAAATCCTTGACTTCTCTTTAATGTTCCACCCACACCATCTGGGGCACCTTTCCCATGACTGGCTTCAAAGTAGTTCCATGTTCCTCTTGTGAACCCTTTCTTGTAGATCTCGGTGCAAAAGAGGTACAAATTGCCACGCTGCTTGTGCAGGGACCGTCGCTAAAAAAATGGATGGTTGACACATGCGGCCAATCCTCTCGAATTTCCTCCAGGATGGGCTCCAGGTGTTGCCAGATGGCAGACGGTAGGGGCAGACGACATAGTAAACCCCAGTGTGCAAAGTGGCCTGTTGGTGTGATGCACCAAAATGGACAGCTTGCACTTCAGCGCTGTATTTGCAGCCGTAGTTCTCAGAGAAGTCAACATGGAATACACAATCATTTACATGGAGGTTCAGCTTCAGGGCCCGTAAGAAAGCATATTGCTGCCTGAGATTGAAAAGATGGCGCCTGAAATTCTGAAGAAGAATGGCACATTTTTCAACCAGCTCTTCTTGGGAGCATTCAAATTCTTTTGTGAGTTATTTTAGAGGATACTCCAGGATTATCTTTATGGTCTTTGTCCACAGTGGCCCACTGAATATTGAAGACAAGATCAGTTGCTCGGTAGTGGCTTGTAAATTCCTTTTTCACACTCCCCATACATGCAATGCTTGTCTATAGTGTCACATGTGATGACTTCTGTAAGGCTCTCCAGATTATATGTATCAATGATGTGCATCTGATGAAGCTTTTTGGCAATGAAGCCTGGATTTTCATGTTGTTTACACATGCAAGTTTCACGATCCGCTAATGTTGGATGCACAATCCAGTAGGGCGAAGTGTGCAGAACAGAGAATATGACAGACGGTGGTTGGAGTGCTCAGCCAGGAACTTCAAATGGAGGTTCTTCATTGAATCCGTAAGCAATCTTTTTTGCATTTTCTTTTTTTCTTTTGTCACTGTTTGTTTTCTTCCAGCTGTGATCCTGCTGACATCGTCACGTGAAAAGCACAACCTCACTGTTGATCTCAGCATGGCAGCTTTCCCCTTGTGTTTTTTCCGTTGGTACAAGCAGACATTTTCATTTGCCAGTTTCGTCCACCTCCTTCTTGAAAAACCAAAAACAAGATTTTGTTGGTGACAATTCCTGCAATGACTTGTCTGTCACTCTCTCTTCTTGAATGTGTGTACTTGATGCACACTTCCTCAGCTACTGCTGTATGGAACAACAAGGTTCTCCTTAGTGATGCGCCGAAATATTCTGAATTAACTTGACTTTGGATCTTGGAGATGGATGGTCATTTTTCATTCTTTGGAGGCGTTTCTTGTATTTGTCTGCCTTCTGTTCGGCTTTTCTCAACTTGTCCTGTAGTTTATTTTTGCTTTGGTAGCCTTCCTATTCCTTCCAAGATCACGTTGCCTAAAAGAAACATAAACATACGTGTATTGTCACTTGACCATTTCACCTGCATGGACCTTTTCACAGTAAAACTTGCATTCCTCAATAACCTCAATTTATAAATATCCTAACCTTAAGGTCCCAGGTTGAGGGTCGACTGGAGGATCAGGGCTGACTGGGGGGGTGTTAATTCCCTCAAGTACCTTTTCCATGGCATTACTCTTCTGCTCTCTCAATTTCTTTCGCTGGGCACGCTGCTCTATCTTACTTCTGTCTTTTTGCCTTTTCTTCTTTCCTGTCTCTACATCTTTCCTCCACTTCTCTCGCTCTTTTCCTAAGTACTCCTGTCTCTGCTGATCATTAGCATCACGCCTGGCACGATAGCGCCTTTGCTTTTCAGCAGCACTCAATGGTGTGCTAGAACTCTGTAGAAATCAATTAAAAAAAATCTATTAACCTTTTGATCTAACCATGATTTGAACACATTTAAGTTAATTTTGAGTTAATAATCCCAACTACTAAATGGTTAGTAGTTGGGGTTAGGGTTAGGTTGGGTTAGCGTTCGGTAACCCTAGGGTTAGGGTTATGGTTAGGCTAGGGTTAACTAACCCTAACCCTAACCCTAGGCTATCCAGTGGCAATACATAACAAGTTAATTTATAGCCTGTGAAAATACAGTAATACATTTAAAACATGCTAAAATATATATAACACATGTAATGTTGCAGTAGATTATAGAGTGAACAGAAGGAAATGCAACCCTGTTACTGTAATTAAAGTAACAGGGTTGAAAATCAATGCTAATGTTAGCTTTAACCTCAGGAATTATTGCTAGATGTAGCATGCCATGTAATGCTACTTTCAAGACAAGGACAAACTTGGATATTTAATGAAAGAAATATAACTTTGAAATGAATATGCTTTATTCTGATAATATGAGTAACAGGGTTGAGTGGGTCAGAGTGTCACACTCTTTTAAGACCGAAAAGATTGTAAAAATGTGAAAAATAAAAGAGAGGACTTACCTTTGGTCTACCCATGGCACTAGCACATGGCTTGCTGATGTCACTTCCTGTGTGTCATCTGATTTACAGTTTTTTCACTTCCTCTGCCAATCTAAAAAGGTTTCGGTAACAGGGTTGAGTGCATGTTGAGGGACACACCTTCTGTGCAAAATTACTATTATTTAAAATATGTTTATGATTTAACACATTTATTTGACCATTACAAGAGACATATATCAATAGAATAATACCACAAAAAGTTAATAAAATCCCTATTTTAAATGTTATATTTGACATGCAAGTTGGTCACCAAGAATTTTAGGGGGTGTTCGAGAGCTATTTGATCATTTAAATAATATTTTGAAACCACTTTTTCTACAACTTGATATACATTCTGTCTCAAGAAAAGTATGTTTAACACAACAAGTGCATGTTTTAGCTTTTTGGACATGGATTATTTGATTTTTTATATGGGAGACATGAATTGTCCTACAATTCTGGAATGACCCATATATGA
Source organism: Champsocephalus esox (assembly GCA_036324585.1). Classification (NCBI taxonomy): domain Eukaryota; kingdom Metazoa; phylum Chordata; class Actinopteri; order Perciformes; family Channichthyidae; genus Champsocephalus; species Champsocephalus esox. The sequence goes on along the minus strand of CM070486.1, from coordinate 35,091,857 downwards.
AATAATGTATTTATAATACATAATTTCCTGTGCATTGAATTATTATCGGATAGGGTAATAACTTCATAATTAACTACGTCTGAAAGCAGAAGTCTAAGGCAAATAATTGCAAGTCTCTTTCGTGAGCATGTCACAAAACAAGATGCATTGTGGGACATGTAGGCTACTTTATGGGCAACGTGCTCATGTAAAGTGGCATGTAACCATATAATAAGCTTATTATATTCTTTACATGCGGGCCACATTAAATGAAGTCGCAGGCCGGATTTGGCCCCCGGGCCTTGAGTTTGACACCCCTGAAACGCTTTAGGTTTTGTGCCCCTGGGAATAACAGCTTTAGCAAACTTTTTAAAAAATGTTTAGGGACAATAGACTTATATATTATGTTTTTTAAAGGATTTACAAGATGGATACATTATTGATTCCACAGGTGATACACAGGCTAATAAATAGAAACTTCAAACAAAACGCACAGAACAGCAGCTCAGTCATTCACGCAACCCCAGAGGTTAAATGATGATGAGAAATAACAACAATCAAGAAAATCCCTGCAATATGATGTCACCAGGATCTACTTCCGACAGCACTCTCTGTCAGCCCTTAACAGTTGGTTTCTCATCAATCCACTGCAATCAAAACGTTATTCCTCGCAGCAGACAGTTGATTGGCTTACTGTAGGTTTATGTTCCTCTTACCTTTACCAGAACTGAGTGCTATTTGTTGAGGTGGGTGGCAGTGAGGAAAGAATTACTCGGGTCTTGTACTTAGAGAAAGTAAAAGTAGAAATACCAAAGTGTACGAATATTCTGTAAAAGTAAAAGTACTGTATTCAAAATGTTACTCAAGTAAAAGTAAAACAGTATTGGCATCTAAATATACTTAAAGTAGCAAAAGTAAAAGTACTCGTTATGCAGATTGGCCAACATTTTTTATTATAATTATTGATGCATTCATGTGCTTATCAAAGGTGGTACTAATCTGAATTATTTTATTTACTACTGGGTAGCATGCAAATTATATTAGTATAACCAACCGTGAATATTAAAGGCCTTGAAATGCTGCATCTGCGTAGGTTTTTATAGTACTTTAATAATTCCAAACCACAAATCCTTAAATATTTCACTCACCAGAAACAATTATATTTTTATATTTATTTGGGTAGTGTAAAGTCATATCCCAAAAACTAAAGACCCATCTACTGATATCACTTTACATGGTATACAAGTATGTATATGCATACTTGGATTATCCCTTGGTATTGTTGAACATGTGAATCTAACAACACTGCCATCCCGTGTAAGGATATAGGTCTGACTGTATAGCAGCCCATGTCTAATACTGGCCATCCAAATTCCAATGTGATTTTAAGATGAGTAAATGTCAGTGAGACTTCGATTTGCAGTATATTCAACCTTTTCAGCGGTTGCCATCCATCCACTTATCATTTGTTCTGACTTTGCTGCTAGGCCTGCATGACACCACTTGAGAAACAATTATCTGAATTTGTATTATCCAATTGTTTTAAACTCGCTGTTCATTTTTGACAAAATTACTTTTTTTCTTATATTGAGGGAGGGAGCAATCTTTTTAGGCTTTGAAAGGAATGGCCTGTGAAATTGTCATGGAGTGCGCTAATATCAGATATACTCCATTCACGTCATCAGTCAGTATCGTATGGAAAGGCCCTGCATGTACTTAAAAAACTGTGCAAGTTCTGCAGAGCCCAGGGGGAACTGGCATCTGCATCGTTCAGCTCGGCCTCTGTAGTGCATGCTGCTAATGGCCACATATGCACCTGAATTTCATTCAGATTGCAGATTGCCGGTTCAGTTTATCCTGTGTGTTATGAGTTGTCGTATTGTAGCAGGATCTAGCAGATGGCAGTGTCGAATAAGGTCAATCTGCATCTCAATGCTAGATTGCATGCATTATGCAATCATCATCGCTCCTTTGGCATAAAAGAGCTTCTGAATAATTTGTACCTCATTAAATAATTATTTTCACCATGACAACTGCTCTTGGTAAACTGTTGTTGTTGATTAACAAAAGCAAAACAAAAGTAGCAAGTTAAAATAGGAAACAGCTCATTTAAATAAAAGTGCATTGAAGGAGATCATTACAATGCCCAGGGCCCAAGAGTTCAAAGCTTTTAATCTCAATCAGATCCAATCAGATTTTGAAATCCCATTTTTTGTGATCCAGGATCAGACAAGTCGGCCACATGTTGTCCCTGGAGTTCAAAGCAATTCAGGATAGGATCAGTCTGATCCAAATTACGATTTTTCAAGATGACTAGATCCTGAATATCAGTGCTTTAATCCTACCGAGCGCCATCTAGTGGATATGAAAAATAATACAAGGAAGACAAGAGACCACATAGCAATGACATCTATAATGTTTAATTATATTTTTAAATACATAAAGGACATCAAATCTCAATGAAATTGTAATTAAAAAAAATACTCCCACTAGGGTAACAACAATAAAATATTCATTCAAAGGCAGCTGGATCATCCAGGCGTGCTTTGAGGAGCTAAATTCTCAGTGAGGTTTCAGTTTGCTGAAGCCGGCACAGCTGTATTTGTTCTTCGGCCAGACGGATCTGCATCTCGTCCCTCTCCGTCTCACGGCTCAGCAGAGTCTCGTAGGCATCGTCGCTCTCCAGCAGAGTCTCGTAGGCATCGTCCCTCTCCGTGTCACGGCTCAGCAGAGTCTCGTAGGCATCGTCCCTCTCCGTGTCACGGCTCAGCAGAGTCTCGTAGGCATCGTCCCTCTCCTTATCACGGCTCAGCAGAGTCTCGTAGACATCGTCCCTCTCCGTGTCACGGCTCAGCAGAGTCTCGTAGGCATCGTCCCTCTCCGTGTCACGGCTCAGCAGAGTCTCGTAGGCATCGTCTCTCTCCGCGCCACGGCTCAGCAGAGTCTCGTAGGCATCGTCCCTCTCCGCGTCACGGCTCAGCAGAGTCTCGTAGGCATCGTCCCTCTCCGCGTCACGGCTCAGCAGAGTCTCGTAGGCATCGTCCCTCTCCGCGTCACGGCTCAGCAGAGTCTCGTAGACATCGTCCCTCTCCGCGTCACGGCTCAGCAGAGTCTCGTAGGCATCGTCCCTCTCCGCGTCACGGCTCAGCAGAGTCTCGTAGACATCGTCCCTCTCCGCGTCACGGCTCAGCAGAGTCTCGTAGGCATCGTCCCTCTCCTTGTCACGGCTCAGCAGAGTCTCGTAGGCATCGTCCCTCTCCGCGTCACGGCTCAGCAGAGTCTCGTAGGCATCGTCCCTCTCCGTGTCACGGCTCAGCAGAGTCTCGTAGGCATCGTCTCTCTCCGCGCCACGGCTCAGCAGAGTCTCGTAGGCATCGTCCCTCTCCGCGTCACGGCTCAGCAGAGTCTCGTAGGCATCGTCCCTCTCCGCGTCACGGCTCAGCAGAGTCTCGTAGGCATCGTCCCTCTCCGCGTCACGGCTCAGCAGAGTCTCGTAGGCATCGTCCCTCTCCGTGTCACGGCTCAGCAGAGTCTCGTAGGCATCGTCCCTCTCCGTGTCACGGCTCAGCAGAGTCTCGTAGGCATCGTCCCTCTCTGTGTCACGGCTCAGCAGAGTCTCGTAGACATCGTCCCTCTGCTCTGGTTTTCTGGTGCGCTTGCATTTTCTCTTTCAAGGTGGCTCTTGCAGTGTGTCATCAGGCCTGGCTGAAGGTTCTGGATCCACATGGGTCAGGAGGACCTCATCTTCAATGGTGTGTGTCACATCGGGTGCATTGACGACCTGAAATGAAAGTTTATCAATATACTTTATACCCCTTAAAAAGATGATCACAAGCATGCAACCTGGACAATTGTAGCACTAGGATGCTATGTAAGACATATAGCCATTGTAGTACTATGAAAATAACAATTATACAAGATAATAATTGTAGTTCTATAGGAACAAGGATAAAATCACACATACCTGCGACTCACCATCCAGTACAACGTTTGGTATTCCATGTAAAGATTGTGACTGCTGACCACCAATGATATCAAGCACCACATCTGTGTATTGTCCCCTTTTATATGGTGTGTTACCCGTCTGTGGGTTTTTAGCCTGGCTGTGGTCTTTGGTAGCTTGCTGCTTCAAATTCTTCCACCTCAACCTCACTTGGTCCACCGTCCTCTTGTGTCCAGAACCTGTGGCATCCACATCGTCTGTAACTTCCATCCATATTCCGCTCTTCACTTCAGTCGCTCCACCCTCTCTGTTAGCTGCCAACTATGGAGTCATACTTGTTCCTTACACCCAGCAGCAGTGCATGGGTCTCAGCAGATGTAAAATTAGGCCCCTTTTTGTCCATCTTTCCAACTCAATGCTTTGGTCAGGTCAGCAATTAGTTGTATAGGTGTGGCCTTGCTATTAATTACATAATAAACCACAGGTCCTAACCAATCTGGACATGCACTCCAGGTGTGTATTCACAATGAGTTGTTATTCAGAGGCTGATGTAGGCCTACTGAAACAACAGTCAGAACACAGTCATGGCAGGGATTGTTCACATCTTCCACGCTGGAAGGAGAGGTTACCGCCAAAGGGTCCACACCGAGCGCCCCAAACCTCTCCAACAGTACACAACAGAAGAACTGTACAATCGTTTTCGATTTGGACTTGATGACATCGACTACATGCTGATCTGGTCAGGCCACAACTGCAGTGCAGAACCTTGCCGGGTCATGCTCTGACTGTAGAGGACAGGTCCTCATTGCCCTGCGCTTTTACGCATGTGGAACATTCTATGAGGTCATAGCTGACAGCATGGGAGTCCACAGGACAACAGTGGGGGAAGTGGTGACAGCTGTGTCTGATCAATCAATCAATCAATCAATCAATGTTTATTTATATAGCCCAATATCACAAATGTTACATTTGTCTCAGTGGTCTTCACAATGTGTACAGAATATAAGTATGACAATACGACACCCTCTGTCCTTAGACCCTCACATCGTACAAGGAAAAACTTCCAAAGAAAACCCAGTTTAAAGGGAAAAATGGGAGAAACCTCAGGGAGAGCAACAGAGGAGGGATCCCTCTCCCAGGACGGACAGACGTGCAATAGATGCCGTGTGTAAATTGAAAAGATAATACATTTGCAACATAGGTAGTCCAAATGTTTGGAAATGCATGTGTCTAATAGGAAGATGAATCCACGAGGATATCCATCCAGGACCTATGATCCAGGACCACAGCCACGACTCAAGATCCAGGACTCGCGATCCAGGACACAAGACCGCAGGATCATCCATGACTCCGGATCCCAGCGTATATAGACACCAAAAGGAAAGACATTTGGGGAAGCTGGGTTAATCGGAACATGAGAGTACACAGGTATAGACAGCGAGAAGGAAGAAGTAAGATGTCCCCCGACAAACTAAGCCTATATCAGCAAAACTAGGGGCTGAATCTAATCAGCCCTAACTATAAGCTTTATCAAAAAGGAAGGTCTTAAGCGCACTCTTAAAAACGGATATGGTGTCTGCCGCCCGAACACAAACTGGAAGCTGATTCCACAAATGTGGAGCTTGATAAGAAAAGGCTCTGGCTCCCATTGTACTTTTAGAGACTCTAGGAACAACCAACAACCCTGCATTCTTGGAACGCAATGCCCTAGTAGGACAGTAGGGTATAATGAGTTCTTTAAGGTAAGATGGCGCCTGCCCATTAAGGGCTTTGTAGGCGAGAAGAAGAATTTTAAATTCTATCCTGTGTTCTATAGGGAGCCAGTGTAAGGCAGCCAGAACAGGAGTAATGTGGTCCCTTTTCCTAACTCTGGTTAGTACACGAGCCGCAGCATTTTGAATCAGCTGAAGCGACTTGATTGACTTCTTGGTACTCCCTGATAATAAAGAGTTACAATAATCCAGCCTAGAAGTAACAAATGCATGGACTAGTTTCTCTGCATCGCTTTGAGGCAAGATATGCCTGATTTTTGCAATGTTACGTAGATGGAAGTAGGCGGTCCTTGAAATTGATTTTATGTGGGCGTTAAAGGATAAATCCTGATCAAATATAACACCAAGATTCCTTATAGTCTCACTGGAGGCCAAATTAATGCCATCCATAGTTAGTATATCTTTAGATAATTTGTTTCGTAGATTCTTCGGGCCAAGTACAATAACTTCAGTTTTGGTCGTGTTTAACATCAAAAAGTTTAAGGTCATCCACGTTTTTAAGTCCTTAAGGCAGTCTTGAATTTTATTTTGATGATTAATTTCATCATTTCATTCAGAATAAGAATAATGCAAGATTTCTTTTCAGCACTGTAGCCAGGCTGACAGAGAGCCACAGCTCCATTGAGCCTTCTATTCCCACAGCACTCAGTAGTAATGATTTTATGTGCTTTTTTAACGATAACATTGTTACTCTTAGAAACAAAATTAATGACCTCTTGCCTTTGACCAGTATAGTGTTATCAACAGCTCCCGGAATCGTAAGTTCTAATATTACACTAGATAGTAAACTAGAATGCTTTTCAGCCATTAACCTTGAACAATTACATTCAATGATTCTCTCTTCTAAACCATCAACGTGCATGTTAGACCCAATTCCAACTAAGCTGTTGAAGGAAGTTTTTCCATTAATTAGCACTTCTTTATTAAATATTATGAATATGTCTTTATTATCAGGCTATGTTCCACAATCATTCAAAGTAGCAGTGATAAAACCGCTTCTTAAAAAGCACAACCTCGATCCAGAGGTTTTAGCCAACTATAGACCTATTTCTAATCTTCCGTTCCTCTCAAAAATTCTTGAGAAAGCGGTCGCAAAACAGTTGTGTGATTACTTAAAAAACAATGATTTATTTGAAGATTTTCAGTCTGGCTTTAGAACACATCATAGCACAGAGACAGCTCTGGTTAAAGTCACAAATGATATTCTAATAGCCTCAGACAAGGGACTTGTCTCTATTCTTGTTTTGTTCGATCTCAGTGCTGCATTTGATACTATCGACCATGATATCCTATTGCAAAGACTAGAGCACTTAGTTGGCATACAGGGAACTGCTTTAGGCTGGTTTAGGTCCTATCTATCTGAACGCTCTCAGTTTGTACGCGTTAACGATGAATCTTCAACGCAAACCAAAGTTAGCCATGGAGTGCCACAGGGCTCAGTGCTCGGACCTATTTTGTTCACATTATATATGCTTCCGTTAGGCAATATTATAAGGAATCATTCCATAAACTTTCATTGTTATGCGGATGATACTCAACTATATTTATCAATCAAGCCTGATGAAATGAATCATCTAAATAAAATTCAAGACTGCCTTAAGGACTTAAAAACGTGGATGACCTTAAACTTTTTGATGTTAAACACGACCAAAACTGAAGTCATTGTACTTGGCCCGAAGAATCTACGAAACAAATTATCTAAAGATATACTAACTATGGATGGCATTAATTTGGCCTCCAGTGAGACTATAAGGAATCTTGGTGTTATATTTGATCAGGATTTATCCTTTAACGCCCACATAAAATCAATTTCAAGGGCCGCCTACTTCCATCTACGTAACATTGCAAAAATCAGGCATATCTTGCCTCAAAGCGATGCAGAGAAACTAGTCCATGCATTTGTTACTTCTAGGCTGGATTATTGTAACTCTTTATTATCAGGGAGTACCAAGAAGTCGATCAAGTCGCTTCAGCTGATTCAAAATGCTGCGGCTCGTGTACTAACCAGAGTTAGGAAAAGGGACCACATTACTCCTGTTCTGGCTGCCTTACACTGGCTCCCTATAGAACACAGGATAGAATTTAAAATTCTTCTTCTCGCCTACAAAGCCCTTAATGGGCAGGCGCCATCTTACCTTAAAGAACTCATTATACCCTACTGTCCTACTAGGGCATTGCGTTCCAAGAATGCAGGGTTGTTGGTTGTTCCTAGAGTCTCTAAAAGTACAATGGGAGCCAGAGCCTTTTCTTATCAAGCTCCACATTTGTGGAATCAGCTTCCAGTTTGTGTTCGGGCGGCAGACACCCTATCCGTTTTTAAGAGTGCGCTTAAGACCTTCCTTTTTGATAAAGCTTATAGTTAGGGCTGATTAGATTCAGCCCCCAGTTTTGCTGATATAGGCTTAGTTTGTCGGGGGACATCTTACTTCTTCCTTCTTGCTGTCTATACCTGTGTACTCTCATGTTCCGATTAACCCAGCTTCCCCAAATGTCTTTCCTTTTGGTGTCTATATACGCTAGGATCCGGAGTCATGGATGATCCTGCGGTCTTGTGTCCTGGATCGCGAGCGCTGGATCTTGAGTCGTGGCTGTGGTCCTGGATCATCGGTCCTGGATGGATATCCTCGTGGATTCATCTTCCTATTACACACATGCATTTCCAAACATTTGGACTACCTATGTTGCAAATGTATTATCTTCTCAATTTACACACGGCATCTATTGCACGTCTGTCCGTCCTGGGAGAGGGATCCCTCCTCTGTTGCTCTCCCTGAGGTTTCTCCCATTTTTCCCTTGAAACTGGGTTTTCTTTGGAAGTTTTTCCTTGTACGATGTGAGGGTCTAAGGACAGAGGGTGTCGTATTGTCATACTGATATTCTGTACACACTCTGAAGACCACTGAGACAAATGTAACATTTGTGATATTGGGCTATATAAATAAACATTGATTGATTGATTGATTGAAGAGTAGTAGGCTGCTCTCGCTTTACGCAGTGCTTTCTTATATTCATTGAGAGTAATATGCCAGATTAAACGAGATTCTTCAAGTTTAGTGGAACGCCATATCCTTTAATGTTGTCTAGACTTTTGCTTTATTTTGCGGGTTTCGGCATTATGCCATGGAGCTAATCTATGTTGTTCTTTTTCAAAGGAGCAACAGAGTCTAATTTTATTCGCAGCGCATCTATAGCACTATCAACAACATGATCAATTTGGGGTGGTGTACATTTTGTATACGTTTCCTCCCCTACATGCAGACATGCTATCAAGTTAAGTATTGGTGGAATCTCTTCCTTAAATGTGGCTATAGCACTAACAGATAGGTTTCTGCTGCAAGAGCTTTTGACTAATGCTTTGTAGTCTCGTAATAGTACTTCAAAAGTTACTAAGAAATGGTCGGATAAAGCAGGATTATGCGGTTCGACTAATAGTTGCTCAATTTCAATACCATAAGTCAGAACAAGGTCGAGAGTGTGATTATAGCAGTGGGTTGGTTTATTTACACTCTGACTGAAACCAACAGAATCTAATATAGAGTTAAATGCAACAGTAAGGCTATTTTTATCATCGTCAACATGAATATTAAAGTCACCTACGATAATTACTTTGTCTGTTTTAAGAACCAAAGTTGATAAAAACTCAGAGAATTCTGATAAGAATTCTGAATAAGGACCTGGTGCACGATACACTGTAACAAATAAGATTGGCTGCAAAGTTTTCCAGGTTGGATGCGTAAGACTAAAAACAAGGCTTTCAAAAGAGGTATAATTTAATTTTGGTTTAGTATTGATAAGTAAACTTGAGTCAAAGATTGCTGCAACTCCACCTCCTCGGCCCGTGCCTCGAGCAATATGAGTGTTGACATGGCTGGGTGGAGTGGCCTCATTTATGCTGACATATTCTTCATGTCTCAACCAAGTTTCAGTGAGACAGCATATATCAATATTATAATCTGATATTAAATCATTTACCAATATTGCTTTAGATGCTAGAGATCTTATGTTTAAGAGACCACATTTAATCTTTCTGTTTTGTTGCACTGTAGTAGTTGTTACATTTACTTTTATTAGGTTATTATGTATGACACCTCTATTAGGTTTTACCTTAAATTGTCCTTGGGCAGACACACACACCGCTAATATTGGGTATTTTATTGGGTTCGGGATTCCTATGGGTGACTGCCTAGGAGAGAGCGCAGAGAAGCGTGTAACACTGCGACTCTGCCTCCTGGTCTCAACTCCAGTTTGTCATGGATTAAGTCCACAAAGCCCTGAAATGTTTGCCGAAATGAGATCTGCACCTTTCAAAGTAGGATGAATGCCGTCTCTCTTAATCAGATCAGGTTTTCCCCAGAAGGCTGTCCAATTATTTACGAAGCCCACATTGTTTGCTGGGCACCACCAAGACAACCAGCGCTGAAATGATGACCTGCGGCTATACATGTCATCATTGATCAGATTGGGGAGGGGACCAGAGAAGATTACGGTGTCCGACATTGTTTTAGCATAACTACACACCGACTCCACATTAAGTTCGGTGCATTCTGATTGGCGTAAACGAACATCATTACCACCGACGTGAATAACAATCCTACCGTATTTGTGTTTATTTTTAGCCAGCAGTTTAAGATGCGCCTCAACGTCGCTCGCTCTGGCCCCCAGAATGCATGTGACTGTGGAGGCTTCGGTCTCTAAATTCACGTGTCTCATAATAGAGCTACCAATAACCAGAGTTGGCTTCTCAGCGGGTGTCTCGCTGAGTGGGGAATATCTGTTAGATACGTGAACGGGTTGGTGGGGACCTGCGGGTTTCGCTTTATGCCTCTTCTGAACAGTCACCCAGTCTCCCTGCTGCTCGGGAGTTGCCGGGGGACGGCTAAGAGGAGCTACCTTTTGCCGGTCCGCACATGCTAACATGGGCTTTACTTTAGCTGAGTTTCTTTCTAAGATGCGGAGCCGGGCTTCTATGGCTATGATTCCCGCCTCCAACCTAACAACTATACTACATTTAACACATGTATCCTTACCAGTAAGGGAGGCCGGGAAGTAACCAAACATGAGACAGGAAGAGCAGGAAATAGCACCAGAGGGTGGGGAAAGAGCCATGGCTAGCTATCAAGCTAAAGTTGCTACCGTTAGCAAACCCGAAAAGAGTGTAGGCAACTGTGGAGTTACAGTTACAGTCGCTAAGAGAAGGAGAGTTGTGGGTGCTTAAGCTGTAGTAGGCCTAACGTGTGATTACAACGTCAGGCAGTTGCCGTGATCAAGAGTTTTAAAACGATCGATTAAGTTTAAGTTAATAAGCTATAAGCAACAGAACAGGCACACGGGATACCCGGAGATGACAACAACAACCGGAAGTTACAACGTGCTCACCGCAATAGGTTCCTCCTTCCTCCTTCCGATGTATGTAAACACTGATGCACTGGCTCGCCCGCTGGATCACTTTGTGACTTTTCCCACTGATGGCCAGATTGCCAAAGTGAAGCAGAAGTGTTTTCTTCTGGGAGACATGCCCAACACCATTGGGGTGATCGACTGCACCCATATACATATTCAAGCACCTCGTCAGAGGGAGGGGGAATATGTCCACAGGAAAGGGAGGCACAGCATCAATGTGCAGCTTGTGGGAGATGCTGACCTTGCCATCACCAACTGTGTTGTGAGACGGCCTGGGTCAGTCCACGATGCACGTATCTTCAGAGAGAGCCGGTTGTTCACTGAACTCCAAACCAACAGGCCGGATGGAGTTATATTAGCCGACAGTGCATACCCACTCCTACCATGGGTGATGACACCTTTTCCCACGGCCAACACTCCTTCACAGATGCGCTACAACAACACCCATGGAAGAACAAGGTGTGCCATTGAGCGCTTGAATGGAGTACTGAAGAGGCGTTTTGCATGCCTCAACTATCTGAGAGTGGAACCCCAAGGAGCATGCCAAATAACACTGTGCTACACAATATCGCTGTCCATCGCAGAGTCCCCCTCTCTGACATCGATGATCCCCCAGAGCCCCTCGCCTGCTGATGATCTAGGCCCACCTATGGATTTCCCTCTAAATGAGAGACTGAGCGGTGGTGCAAGGCCAGATGCTATTGTCTGCAATTACTTTTGAAAGGTGATGACAGATGATGGACTTTTTTTTTGTTGAAGATATTTTTTCTTTAATCTAAATTACATTTGTGATTGACAATCTTTGCTGTGATACTTTTATGAGCATAAACATTTATGTCATCAACATTTGGCCACCACAAACGTGAGCAAAAATGGAAAAAATGAAATGTATTTCCCATGAAGGCTAAAAATGGTGTATTATTTGAGTTTACAAACTTTGCCATCTAATTTAAATTGAAACATATTTTAAAATAAATTGTACAGTACATGTTGCTCAGGTAATCCACTGGAAACCCACCCCTCTGGTGGGATCAGGATCATCCAGTTGATTGGGATCAAACTGATCCCAATCCCGTGTTGTCGGTTTGAACTACTCGTTTAGAAGATTTGATCCAGATTAAAGCTTGGATTGGATTTCCTGATCTGATCGGATATCAAAGTGATCCTAATCCTGTTGTTTGGTTTTGAACTCCCCAAAAAATCAATCTGATCTGATCAGATAGGGATTACATGTGTTGAACTCCTGGGCCCTGGAGTGTTCTGGAATGTGACTCAGTGATTAGCATCACTCTTTCAAAGAGTGTGTGCCATCTCCTGGCCAAACAGCAGCAGTACAACTGCCACTGCCAAAGCTCCCCTCTTCCCTTTGTCAAAGATGCCTGACAGGTAACACTTTACAATGATCCTAGACCTACAAGAAACTAGGTTGTTAAAAAAAAGCTTGCCCAAAATGTTATGCTCCCTGTCTCTCATGATCTTGGTACATGACACCATCTAATACAACACAAGTAATGTGTAGTTTAAATGTCGGCCATGGGATTTGTGCAATAGGGCGTCACTGTCAATATGTTGTCTGCGTTGTCTTGTCTACTTGTATGTGAAAACCGTGTACATCAGGGTTTCCGCTAGGATTTTTTCTCGCCGGTCAAATGTCCGGGCAGAATTTATTTTACCGGACTAATTTGCCGGTCATATTTCAATAATACAAATAATAGTTGTGTAGCAGAGTTTCCGTTAGCAGGTAATTACCGGACTATGAGCAGATATGCTTCAGTTTAAAACTCAGTTCACAGGGCTCATTTTTATATTGCTTCAGTTTATAATCGTAACAGATCGAAAAATTCAGATTCATTTTTCAAGAAATGATTCCACAAACAACAAACAACATAATTATTACATTCAAACAAACTACTTGTAGTAGATAACGTACATTATTCAGAAGTTTACATCAACTTTGAATAATAACACGGGAGAAACGGATCCTCTCTTTTCCCCTCTCCCTCCCTCTCTCTCCTGACAGCCCGTCAGTTTCTCAAGCAGCTCCTGCAGCTCGCTAAACAGAGGGCGGGGCTTCAGGTGCTCATGCAGAGCTGCGTGTCTCGGTCAGACTCAGCAGCTGATCTGAGCTCTCTTTCGCTCCGGTTACACTTCACTCGCTTTTATGTCCATATCGATCAGATCCAGCTCTCTTGATCGGCCTTTATAGAGAGCACCGATCAAACTATTAAGAGTGAATATCGGCCGATAATGACCGGCGGGCCGATCGATCGGAGCCTCCCTAATTATTACCAGACATGTTGACCGTCAGGTTTTGAATTTACCGGTTTTTTATAAATTTTACCAGCTAAAAACCGGTATTTACCGGCTAATGGAAACCCTGGTGTACATGTAAGTCATGTGTGAATATGGAGTATTTAGGATTGTTTATCTTCTTTGGAACTGCAGGACTGAGTCCAAAACGAATTTCCTTACCAGGACGATACAGTGTTTCGTATTGTAATACTATGAAGATAAATGGTTGCACAATATAGCTGTATCACACAAGTTACACACTAGTAATGTCAATGTTCTACACCACATCTGCCCCCTATGTCCTGGAGTACAGCGCAGAAACAGCCAATAGGCAGGCTGCATGTTCACTCTGTGCTGTGTCAGTTAGGTCAGGCTTAAGTTAGGTCAGGCCCATTATGGCAGCCTCTGCTGTGCAGACACCTTCACTGTGTATCCAGATCACACAACCACACACAGGCTTTGTGTGTGCAGGCTGCCACATCAAACTGATATCAAATCATTTGCAATCAGTCCGTATACAGTTAACGCATGTACATGTGCAACTGCCATCCAAATAGGCAGATAAGATCATATGATATGTCTACTTCCACATTACAGATGTATTTCCATTTACGATCACGCAAACTGTTGCAAAGCCAGGACCAAGCGTGCCAAGACTGATGTCATGTGGACAGATCGGGACATGTCCCAGAGCGGCACATTAGCTCACAGGAGGGACACATGTTGACACAGTAGCAGTACAACCTATACCCCCCCCCTCAGTGTGGACTTGGACCTCACCGTATTATGTTCTCAGACCTTACAGGAAGCTACTCTCCCCTTCTGATGCACTGTCATTAGACAATGCGTTAAACAACGTCCGAAGCCAAATTACACATCTGAGTGATTGTTCAGCAACAGTTATTGATCATGGTTTGGTTCAACTAAATTATGTTTTTATTATATGTCGATATGTTTCCTCTTCCTAATCAACTTAAATGAGTGATGTGTTTTAATTTGTCCTTGACATTGTAATGGTGTATTCACCTTTTTCTTAGCTAGCCATGAATCCTATAATTCATCATGCTGAGTGCGCCCACATGCATGTCTTCACCCTGACGCTGCATCCACATGTTGCAGCTTGCCTCGCAGTCAGACTCAGCCTCAGATCTGGTTCAGCCAGTTCTGTGAGGTTAAAGTAAGGGGAGAGGCCGACAAGAAAGAGTGTGGAGAAAAACAGCCCAAAGCACTCTGAGCGCTAGTCTGCCCGTGTGCAGAAGATATGTTCATTTCATTGGCTCCGGCTTTTATTTTCAGATGAACTTTAACCGAAATGTAAGGAAAGAGGTGTGAGTGGTGGGGAAAAGAGAACAAATCAATACTTTTCTAAAGGTTTTACTCTGATTTCCTTTACAGAAACAGCCATTACACCACCTTGTTATTTCCTATATCTTGATACGGGCCTTGCATCACCTCTGCATGTTCATGGGCTTTGTTATTGGTCTGCCTGAGCCAAAAGGCATGACTCAGTCTCCATCATAGTCAAACAAAAGAGGGAGCAACCAGACACCATGTCTTACAAGAAGGAAGTCTTGCAGTCTTCAGAGAGGCTGACTGATCACAAAAACCTTGCTTGTCAAGATAACTGCACCCATAACAATACATGTAAACTGTGCAACATGAATTCAATGCTGACTCCTTTCAGATCAAGAGAATCTCATTCGTTCACCCATCATGACTGACCAGCCATTACATTCAATCCTTATGTAGACAGAGACGGAAGAGTACTGACCTCCACTTTAAGACATTTAAATGTAGGAGTTTTACCATATCATTTACACAAATCATAATAGGGCCTCTTTTATGTTCTCTTTTACAAGTTGTAGTCGAAATTCTACTAACAAAGTAAAAAGTTATATTTTCTAAAATGACGATATATCTTCTTACAGTCTACGGTAAAATCCTAATCTACAGAGTTAATAGTAACCATAACTGTCGAACAAAAAAATCACATTTGAATTGTTGACAACAATAATTTGTTAGTGAATAAAATAAAAACGTTTTATCCCAGAGACAAATTAACTTAAAAAAACAAAAAACGAACACACACTCTGTAGTGCATTTCATTTCCCAGGGAAACTATTCATATCTAATGATGCAGCACTCTGTCACCCGTCATATGTTCTCCGACAGAACTGGGTACCTCTGAATTTGTCTGCCTTCCAGCTTATGATTTCTGTTACTGTTATAAACAAAACTCCTCCTGCTCAACTCTTATACCACAAAGAAAAGGAAATGACTCAGTTATGTCAGTGAACTAAAAACAAATGCACTTCAAAGTCGTATTGATGCAGCTGCACTTATAGTTATATTGCTTGTTTGAGTCACGACTGTTTTTGTTGTCCTTTGTTTGAATCGTAAAGGTTTATTACATTTTTTATATCACCAAGCATCAAGGCAAATGAATACCTATTTGACAATAAACCTTAGTCTGGTTCTGATTCTAAAGATACTCTCCCGAATTGCGGGAAAATAATCCCTTTTGCTTCAGTTAAATTGTATTACTGTAGTTTTTTGTTTGGCGTAATTGTTATCATTTAAAAAATATCTAAATAGATTTCAATTTCTGTCTCTTTTAAAACTACATAATTGCAAAACATGGAATCAACAAAAAATACTTATCTTATTTTTAATTTGTGCGGTCATTCAGTTTATTTCTTTGTAATATCAGAGTTTCCAATGGTCGGTTAGTGTTACATTTGACATGTTATGGTAGTTGTAAACTGGTGGTTTAAATGACCTTTCCCCTAGTGTATTGCAGTCAGTCATTCTGTAGCCCAGAAGGAAACACACCACTGTAAGTTACTGTATGACACTAATCTACCCGTCCATTAAAGACAACAGCCGTCTTGACAGGAGCTGGAAGCTGAGATTAGTCAACAGCATGGCTATTGTCTTCCCCATAGCTGGATCTGAGGCAGGTCGCCAGGCAACCGGCAGGACAAACTGCTGTGTACACAACACAGGCACCCTCAGATTATACACATCTCACCAGCTCTTTTCTGACACTCCGCAAACACGAGTTATAAAAACCAGACCATTAAAGCACCCGTACTCAATTTCTCAGAATACAAAAAAACGAGCCCTTGAGGCGTCAGAGGCGGCATGGCATGTTGGTTTAAGTGAGTGATGAAAAGCTGAAGTGGTCTAAAGAATTAGCCAACAGGCTGGAGTTGCAGGGAAAACTGCAGCGCCCCTCATCACTCATCCATCATCCTGCAGCCTGTGATCCCCCTCGGGGGCAGTTCCCATGCTCTGTGCCAACCTGAGCGTGCTCTGTGGGGTCTGGAGACATAATAATACTACAGGTAAGGCTGCAGATGCAGACCTGCCAACTCCGCCTGACATCAAGGCGGATCATTCCAGCTCTCATGCAGGTGGAGCCGTGGCAGAACAAACTGAGCCTCACTGACAGACTCTGCAACCAGATCTGTCTCCACCGAGCCTGCACGCACAGGACGTGTTGAGAGAAAGTTCTCAATATATACTTTTACTTATTTGGAGAACCAGCATGACTTTAAATAGTGACAAGAAAATAGAGTATGTTGTGGAGTGGGAGAGTCTTTTCATTCTCAGTGTGACATTAAAGGGGCCCTATTGTGCTTTTTATGGTTTTCCCTTTCCTGCAGTGTATATTATATGTTTTAGTGCATGTCAATGGTCTGCAAAGGCTAACATCCCTGTTCCCTCCAGAGGGAGTTTCTCTCCAACACACTACCAGCCAGCCAGCCAGCTAACCAATCAGAGCAGACTAGGCTCTGGTTTCAGACAGAGGGTGAAAAGAGGTGCTGCAGCACAGGCAGTATGAGAACAACGAGGAGCTCTTTGAACATGAAAGCATGGAGACACGTCCCAGGAGAGACACTACGTACTGATGTGAAGCTGCACATCAGCAGATGGGCCCCTTTAACATCTTGCTTGTATCAAAATGTTTGTCCCCATTTTCGGACACCATATTGGATTGGAATTCAAATGGTTATACTTCCAGTTATGACTAAATAAAACAATTTCTCAACTGCAAAATGTGCAAATCAAACATTTGAAAAAGGAAAATACAAAAATACTCAAGAAAACAGAAGTGCAAGGAATAAGCTTTTGCAATTGTTTCATGTCATCCTTTGTAAATACAGTTAGTTTTAGTTTTGCCCTCTTCGGTGTTCAACATCTGTTTTTACGTATTATTGCACACACAGTATGTTTGCATATTTGCGCCTTGAATAGCATTTCATTGTTGTGGTTTTAAAACTGACACACCTGCGCCTTGAAAACAGATTTTCTTTTTAAAGTTACCAATATGAAAAAAGGTCAAACAAAATTAAGGTTTCCAATGTTTTAATGGATGATCCAGCACTGATATGTAACAGGTTACGAACACTGAAATAATGTTTTTCATGAATGCAATGGCTCTGATGATCTACAGCATACCCCTAGTGAAGCTTGTGAGCGATGTTGGTGATCTCTTAAAGAACACTTGCAGGCATACCAGCTGCAGTGCGGTTCAGTGAAACCCTCTATCCAGCTCATGGCTTCCTAATCATAACTCTGATGCTGGTGCTGGTAAAGTACAACAAATTAGCTTGTTAAGTAAAAAAGTTAAAATCCAAACACACAATGTTTTTTATGCTTTCTATTCACAGTGTACATATTTACATTCAAGCTTTTCTGCATAAGGAACCTACAGAGCTGACTAGGCTTTAAAGTCCCAAAGACTTTCTTAAAAAGTATAAAAATGACATGGAAGAGAGTTCTGTACAGACAGGGCCTCTGCTCTTGTTAGCAGGGAGCGGAGGCCCACTGTGAGCTGCCGGGCTGCGGGCAGTCTGTGTGCTCCGTCAGTTTGAGGATGACGACCTTCCTCTGAGGCAGCTTCACCTCCAGAGGAGCGGGCAAGTCAGCTGCTGCCTGCACTGGGCTCGCAGCAACCAGGTCCTGGCTGTCCTGGGGCAGCAGCATTGTGATGATGTTTGAGTACCCCCCCTGTACTGCCAGGTGTAACGGACTGAGGCCCTGCTCGTCCAGCACAGCGCCACCATCTGGACAGTGGAGGAGCAGCTCTTTCAGGACTTCACAGTGTCCGTTCTCGGCTGCCAGGTGGCAGGGGGTGCGTAGGGCCTGGTTGGAACTCTCGGGGGCCGCCCCCTCTTCTATCAACATCTTGACTGTGGCCAGATGTCCTCGCTGTGAGGCGAGGTGGAGAGGAGTGAGTCCGTGGGCGTTGTGTGCGAGAATATCTGCCTTGTGTTTGATCAGGAGGCGGGAGGTGCTGGTGTGACCCGTCTCTGCCGCCACGTGCAGGGGAGCGTTTAACCCAGCGGACGTCATATAGATGTCCGCTCCTAGTTCAATAAGGATCCGTGCTACCCGGTAATGCCCCCTGTAGGAAGCCAGATGCAGCGGAGTGCGGCCGTCTGTGGTCTGCCCGTTCACGTCGCTGCCGGCCTGCTTGACCAGCAGCTTGACAATGCCAAGATGCCCTTGCCAGGAAGCAAAGTGGAGTGCCGTCCAGTTGTCCTTACCCCTGATCCGTACATCAACCCCCCTGCTCAGCAGCACCCTGATGACGTTCTCCTGGCCGTGCTGGCATGCCACATGAGCCGGCGTGCGTCCCTGGCCATCGGTCTCGTTGATGGCCGCCCCCCGGTCCAGCAGCAGCCGTGTGATGGCCTCGTCCCCGATCTGGGCAGCCCAGTGCAGCGCTGTGTACTGGTCCTCATCCTTGGCATTAATATTGGTACTGCGCCGACCAAGCAGAAGTTCTGCCAGGGACTTCAGGTGCTTCTCTGTGGCCAGGTGCAGGGGGGTGGAGCCACGAGCATTGGCAAAGTTGGGATTGGCATTGTTCAGGAGGAGGAACTTGATGGCCTCCTCATTGCCCAGAGTGACGGCATGGTGGAGCAGACTGCCTCCTCCCTCGAGGGTAAGATCCACGTCCTGAGGCTGGAGGATCTTCATCAGCTTGGCAGTGTCTTTGGTCCTGATGGCCTCACACAGCTTACGCCTCTGGACCTCAGCAGAATCTAAGTGGTAAGAAGTAAAAGGATTGAGACTAAAATCTAGTAATAAGGTTTCTGTAGTACTTTAAGTTTACACGAATAATGGCACGGTCACACGAGCAAAATGAACTTAAGCGGTTATTCATCACATCCCTTCAATTCTATGCAAGTGTAAGGATGTTTGATTGGCGACAAACAAATAGCAAAGATGTGCGTCTGACCAAATGTGGCCCTGCCCACAATAATATCGCATCAGCAGGCGATGGTCTCTTGCATTTCTGCATGAATGACTAACCCTAAAAGTTCCACTTCACAGCTTATGATTAGCTCTTACCACATGTGCTTTCTTTCTCAAAAGACAGCGTGATGGAGTCTTGGGAGGAGAAGGCTGAATCAGCTGACGAGATGCCAGACAGCCTCTTGCATGTGTTCTCCTTGCTGTGGCAACCTTCCTCCTTTAGTCGATCAAAGCTCCTCGAGATCCCAGAATCCACCTGGCTCAACAGCTCCGACAGGCTGTAATCTTTTTCCGGCAACATGGCTGACTTTGGACGCACCATCTTGTTGTCTTTAACCTGTAAAACAAAAAGCCAGATGAGCATATTGGGTTGTACCATTAAGTGTATACCCAGTCATGAAGCTGCCGCTCTGGTACACAGCTGCTCTCAACAGTAGCTGCTGAATGTTGACATTGTGATATTTTGTTGAACTTGGGTTTCATAAAGTCCTTTAAAGTCAACACATACGGAAGTTCACAACAGCCTGTCTTCTGTCCGGATATTATTGATTAACAGCTGTCGCCTGTCCCTTACAGGAAGTTCACCTCTAGTCTAGTTCAAAGGAAATGAAGAAGCAGCAAGGAGGCCAAACAATCCCATCTGTCAACATTCCTGATTTGTGAGGCAACTACTGTTTAGGATCAAACATTTACACAACATGTGACGCAAAAAGTCATAGTCATGTCTGGAGCAATAAAGAGATAAGCCACTCCGTGTCTGAGGGTTTAGTAACACATCACATGAGGAAGCAATCGGTCTGTTTAAAAGCTTTAAGAAGAACAAGGGAGAAGTGGATGATCACTTCAGCTGTTTGTCCCCATTGGAAACGGAGCTTTACATGATCTACTTGAACAAAGCGGACAATAACCCCCCATGTGTCGGATCTGTCATTAGCCCGCATGGTTTTTCATACCACTGCTACGCTGACGACACCCAATTAATTCTGTCCTTCCCCCGCTCAGAGACCCAGGTCATCACACGCATCTCTGCTCGTCTAGCTGACATCTCTCAGTGGATGTCCGCTCATCACCTCAAGCTCAACCTTGACAAGACTGAACTGCTTTTCCTTCTGGGAAAAGATTGTCCCACTCTTGACCTAACAATCAACATCGGCACCTCTGTTGTTTCCCCGACTCAGACTGCAAGGAATCTGGGTGTGACCCTAGATAACAACCTGTCCTTCACTGCAAACATCGCTGCTACAACCCGCTGCTGCAGATACACGCTTTACAACATCAGGAGGATGCGTCCCCAGCTGACCCAGAAAGCGACGCAGGTTCTGGTCCAGGCTCTCGTCACCTCACGCCTAGACTACTGCAACTCCCTCCTGGCTGGTCTACCTGCATGCACCATCCGACCTCTGCAGCTCATCCAGAATGCAGCGGCTCGTCTGGTCTTCAACCTTCTTGAATGTTCCCACACCACTCCGCTCCTCCACTGGCTTCCGGTAACTGCTAGAATTCACTTCAAGACACTGGTACTTGCGTACTATGCTGCGAATGGATCTGGCCCTTCCTACATCCAGGACATGGTTAAACCGTACAACCCGGCACGTGCTCTACGCTCTGCATCAGCCAAACAGCTCGCTGCACCCTCGCTGCGAGGGGGACCCAAGTTCCCATCAGCAAAAACACGTGGGTTTTCTATCCTGGCTCCAAGATGGTGGAATGAGCTCCCCATTGACATCAGGACAGCAAATAGCTTACACACCTTCCGGCGCAGACTGAAAACTCATCTCTTTCGACTCCACTTCGAGCCATAGAACTATTAACAGAGCACTTATATACTAATAAAGGACTGGCTTACCTGAAGCCAGTTGAGTAGCACTTGAAATGCTTGGCTCTATGAAACCTGATGTTCTTATATGATTCTGTTTTCTTCAAGGTTGTGTCTTCCTGGTCGAATGTACTTATTGTAAGTCGCTTTGGATAAAAGCGTCAGCTAAATGTAATGTAATAACACACACTACATCTTCCATCCTTGGGGCTTTGGTCATGTGTTACCTGGTCACTAGTGAGAGCGTTGGGGGTCTTGGGCTCTGGCTCTGATGTTGACGGGGTTGCTGTCCTGGTCTCCTCTTGAGGTTTAGAGCAGAGATCCTCAGCTTCAGATGTGATTTCTGGAAGGACAACAGCTCTGTGTCATGTTTCAGTGATAGCAGGGATAGATTAGGGCATACAAGAGGAATGGAAAGCTTGATGTTCTTCATTTGCTAGAGGCTGGTACAATATGTGATTTCTAATACCTAACTAGTGTTGCCAAAATAATTCACACACCTATATTATTGCTGTATCTATTGAGCAACACAGAAAGAAAAAAAGAATGCTTTCAGTCACTTCCTCTTTTACTTTGTTTATTGTGCGTATTTGTCTCTATTTTGGAAAATGTGTGTCTTGTGAAGTCCTGTGAAGAGAGCCTTATATAAACTATAACCTCATTATTTAAGATGTACACCATTTAATCAACTGTGCATCATTAACGTCATATCAATATTTCATTTTCTTTTTAATGTAACGGTTAAAACCAATACTAATATATTGCAACTGGAACCATTTTTAAATTTGCTCTCACAAATGTAAAGATTATTGAAACAAATAAAAAATAAAGGCAATAACACCCAGTTTATTGTGAGTAAAGAAGCACAACTCACCCTGG
This sequence comes from Champsocephalus esox, assembly GCA_036324585.1. NCBI lineage: Eukaryota > Metazoa > Chordata > Actinopteri > Perciformes > Channichthyidae > Champsocephalus > Champsocephalus esox. The sequence goes on along the minus strand of CM070486.1, from coordinate 35,069,506 downwards.
AAGCTGGGTCTGGCGTCCGGGTTGGTGGTCCAGCAGCGCTGCATGAGGCTCAGGAACCCAGTGCAGGCCGAGGGCCGGCAGCGCGGCACAGCAGCCAGGTCCGGACGCACCCCCTTCACAACCTTCACCATGATCTGAAGGATATTGTTCTCACCTAGCAAAAGAAAATAAGATATTTCTGTTTCGTCACTTATATTTCAGGTTATATTTTTTTAAAGTGATATATGATGACATAAGAAGGCGCTGGTAGGAGCCGGTGCAGATATAGACGGTAACCTTTATCCCCACCTTCCCACATGCTCAGATAAGGCAGTGTGTGACCACTGTTGTTTCCCACGTTAAAATCTCTCAAGAGTTCCAGCCCCGGCCTTTTTCAATCTGACTGTGGGATCAGCCATGTCAATGATTCAGAACAAACAGGTAGAGGCCTTAATCACTGGTACTTCACCTTCTTTTGTAACCATAATACCCTTTGCAGGTGGAGGAGGAAGAAGGAATGGGATGGTAACCAGGCCACTTTTTAACTTTTTAATTATGTCTGGATCAACATAGGCGGTGCCAGTGCCAACCTGGGATCCTTGGCTGGGCTTTAAAGGAGCCAAATACCTTGTAGAGAACTGCTACCTGATACGCCTGGGAGAAAATATACCCTGCCCACCTGCCTGCTTTGGAATTCAAAGAGTAAACAAATAAGCACCAACAATTGTTTACCTTAAAAAAGGTAATTGTAATGATTTACAGCCACCTGTAGTCCCTACAATGTGACTAATAATATCAATTTTAGCTGTGGCAGCAGTATAACTCGATGTAGACTGAAATGTCTCTGGGTTGTGCGATATTGTGTACAGACATTCATTTTCCCCAGAAGACGATTCTGCTGACTTTGGTGATCCTCTGACTTGGTGTGGTCAAGCTCTAGCGTAACCATCAGAGGCGCGGGAAGGTATTTTGAGTGGGGGTGCTGAGGTGCTGGACTCCAGTGAACACTATTACGGGCACTATAGAGCACGCACAAAAGCACTCCCCACACCCGCGACTGTTACAATGAAGGCTTGATAATCAGCTCACGGCATATAGGCAGGGGTAAAGTGCTATTTTCTATTAGTGGGGGGTGGACCTCACCTCCTCTAGGGGGGTCAGGGGGCATGCTCCCCCGGGAAGATTTTTTTTTAAATATTGAAGTTGAAAGCATCAATCTGGTGCACTTTGAGAGCAACATTAAGAGATCTATGGATACATAGCATGGTAACGTATTAATCTAAGATTACGACCATGGTTAATATCATACCTCTTTTCAGCATGTCAACATTGTCATTGTGAGCATGTTAGCATGCTAGTGTTAGCATTCATCTTTGAAGCACCACTGTGCCTGAGTTCAGCTCCATAGCGACTAGCATCACTGTGGACTTTTGTCTTGTTAATTATGTGTTGCCATAAATCATTCATTAAAAAATAAAAAATAAACCAGACCTTATCAAGAAGTCTATCAATATGTTCAGTTACTATCATTATTTATACTTTTCTTTTTGTTGGCCTCTAAGGAAATCCGTATTGTTTTCATGCAAGTCTCACCTTGGTAGGGTTTCTTCTGTGTGAGAATCCCCCAGATGACGATGGAGAAACTGGAATAGAGGCAAACAAAAAATTAAGAGATGTCAGTACAAAGAAAATACATAATGACATAATGCTGCCAAACACATTTCCAATATGAAGCTGAAATACTGTAGCTTATGCTCCCTGTTTAAATCAGTCAGTGTATCAAAAATAATTTAATGTAAATGTGGTTATAAATATATGTTCCCCTTTAACTGAATCTTTGTAAGAAAATAAAATGCATCTGTCTTCAGTAATGTTAAACATGGTGTGACTAATGGGCTACTCCATCTCCTCGATGTGATTAATAACAGTGATTCATTAAAGGGAACAGTCAGGAAAAACCTGCACTGAGTGCTGAAAAACAAACCTGTATACATCATGCTTGGTGTCCGACGCTCTGTCCTTCTCAATGATGCTCTCAGGCGGCAGATAGGCAATGGTGCCGCAGAAGCCGTCTCTGCTGATGTCATCAGTCCGAGACAGGCCGTTCCAGCGGGCCAGGCCAAAATCAGATATCTGAGACAGAGAGAGATCAGATAAGACCCTCAAACAGAGCGTGACACTGGTGACTAAGTCTGCCCACTGAGCTCCATTATGAGCACTCAGTGTATGATGCGGGCAGCCGTGTCCCAGCCTGCAGAGAGGAGAGGCCCTTCACGTTTCAGAGTGCACGCCCACACCCTTTCAGGCACACACTGACAGAGGGAGCTTTAATAGGAGCTGAATTAATCCTGTCGGGACAAGCCCGGTGAGGTGTTTACATCCACATATCAAACTCCAGAAATGACAGTTCCCACCCATCGCTCTCAGTACAGTTGAGCTGCTCTGAGGTTGGACAGAGGCTGAGAGACGCCCGTCTGCCCAGAGCATGTGCTGGGCTGCCTCATGAAAATGGATCAAAGGGAATAGCAAACCTCCTCATGGCTGACATTCCTCTAAACTGACATCCAACCATCTTTACAACAGAAGACTGTGATATAACTTCATGGCCATCCTCAACACCAGACATTACATCCTTAAACTATGATTCAAAACATGAAAACAATTATAATAATTCGTGATTTTGATTAAATTAGTAATGTTAAACAGATTGGTGAGTTTTGTCTGTATTTATTTCTGTTAGCTTTCTTTTCTTTTCTTTCCTTTTTTGGTTATTCTTTTAGTTTTTAACTAGTAGTAGTTAACATTTATAATATTTTCATTAACTGCATTTTATGCAATCTTCTGTGTGCAAACAAATAAAATAACTTAACATTGTCATAATATTACACATATTTCAGATATGTTCCCAGTACCAGCAGAATATGATAATAACCTTTGCCGTCACTAATTTCATAATGAACTCAATGCAGGCACCAGACAAACACCACTCGGTGACAATCTCCGTACCTTGACGTGATAGTGAGCGTCCAGCAGGATGTTGGCCGGCTTCAGGTCCAAGTGGAGCAGGGGGGGGTTCATGCAGTGCAGGAAGTTCATACCCACCGCCGTCTCGTGGATGATGCGGAAGCGCAGCTCCCAGGGCAGCGGCTCGGTGGCCAGCAGGGTCTCCAGGGAGCCCGTCTCCATGTACTCCATGACCAGGCCCTGGGGGTCCGCACAGATCCCGTACACAGGCAGGATGTAGCGGAACTTGGCTGCCTCCATCTTCTTAGCCTCCTCCAGTAGCTCTGAACGGTCCCTGGGTTTTCAAAGAGGATACACAAAGTGAAATGTGAGTGGCACCATTGAACCATGCTCCTCTGCTGGAGGGACTTTGTCATTTTAAAAACAAAACTGAAACACACTTTTATGGTATGTAGGTTAGCTTGTTTTTAACCACATACATTTTCACACAGGTACTTATCAACCTTCTCGTAAAACAGTAATCTGGTAAGTGTGAGGTCATCCTACTCTTTGAGCGGTCATATTTGGCAATACCTTTGTCCTGACACACCATGCAATGCTGCTGAACTCACAGCAGACTGTGTACTTGCATTGCCCTCAGAGCTGTGTCAGAGGGTGACCCCCCAGATGTCTGTTATTGATTTACCACTGCTCAAATCAAGATTGTGGATTGTGCTCTTGGCTCTTCGGAAGCCTCCGGGACATTGTGGCCGGCCTGGAATGCATCAGGCAGCCGGCCGGTCTAAAAGAGCTCTTTTTCTGTTGCTCAACCTTTGCACAGCTCTCTTATCAGTGCACTGGACCTGCCGGCATACCTCACACACAACCGGGCAGGTCGTTCATGACCTCAGCGAACAAGCCTCTCGCAAAGGTTGCTTTCAAAATGCAAACCCTGAATGAAGGAGATGAGAGGAAGATATATCAGCAAGGGGAGAACTCTATGTTTCCACCATGAATAAAATGAAATGAGATGCCTAGGGGTCCAATAGTGGCGACATGCATCAGGTTACTAACATGGTCTATAGAAGGGAGCCTGCCTATAATTGTCCTTTATACGCAGTACAAGTGAAGGAGGCAAACCCCCAGGTCTGCCAGGCAGGAATAATCACGCGTGACATGGGAGAATGGGAAAGCACTTGTTTGCTAAATTCTTCATCTAATCCAAAGTGCTCCTCTGCAGCACCCTCAGAACCAAACAATGTCCCTGCTTTAACAGACAGGCCCGGTAAGACCTGTTTTACGGCTTCTTGAATTGTGTGTGCCACACAGCAGCAGGAGACAAAGGTGGCTTTGAGTCCCTGCTGCTGGTGATATGCGTGGGTCAATGAAGGCTGCAGTCAAACCACTGTTTATATACTTTGCAGATGTTTGGGGATGATAACATCTGTGGTTCAGGTTCAGCGAGGCTTTAAGTTGCACCGCAGGTTCTGAGAAGATTACACACGGAAGGTTTTAGTGATATCATATTGATAATAGATGTGAAGTGCACAGATGAACAAAGTCTGCACACATAGCCAAGAAGAATGGAAAGTTCCATAGATTGTTATCTCACACAAACACTTCCAAAATATAAAATCATAAATCACCTTTTTTGTAGGGATCTGTGCAGAGCAAAATCATGAGTCATGGTTATGCAAAATGCAAGAGGGTTGAGCAACCCGAACATTGCCTGGGGGAAATACCACCTTTTTGACATTTACATTAATTGAAATCACCTCCCAGTATTCCATAGAGAAACCTGTCTGTTGATTGGGGAAACCAGCAGTGGACCTTTCATGTTTGGGTCTTGTTAGAATAAGTAAACATCTATGGCCCGGAGCAATGTGGCCTGGGGGAGAAATCAACATGTCAGTGGTCCCTCAAACACAACTCACAGTGTCTGAAAGCTACACACGGCCCCTTTGACCCCTGTGCAGCCGCACTGTGTGCGGGACGAGCAGCAGGTGAGTCACACACTCCCTGGTATTCACCTCTCAAGGACTCACAGGCACTCACTGAATGACTTCAGTCACAATATAAGCCTCTGCCTGCCTCCTGTGCGGCCCCTCATGAAGGAAACTAACAGAACAGAGCCGGGAGAAGACAGTTTGAACATGTGGTTCATCAGTGTATCAGTGTAAAGAGAATCCATGTGGCACAACAGCCATAACTCACTTGTCATCCATATGAAGGCAGGGAGGGCACTTGATAGCCAGCCATGTTTTCCACTGTACGTGCCTGACTTTGTATACTTGTCCAAATCCACCTGAGCCTATTTTCTCCCAGCTGTCAAACATGGAGGAGTCAAAGGTCCTTAACAGCCCCATTTTCCCATGTGGAGAATCCTGGGCGTCCATGTCCGTGTCGAGAGACCCACCAGCAGGGCAAACTCCTCTTTTATCCGTCTCCCAGGCACAATCTGGGCAAGTGAACACTGAACACTGAACTGCTGCCTGCTTGTGAGCTCTTCCTTGTTTTCCCCTCTGTGGGGCCCCTCCCTCTCCTCAGGTGAAAAAGGGGTTGGGCCTGTATGGAACTGTTTCCTGACACCACTTCATGGTTCTCAAACAGAAGAGTGTGAACACTTGAACAAGACAAGGCACCATGCTGGCTGCCAAAAGGGTTGTTTTCAGATGCCTATACAGTCCCCAGATATCTCAGTCTCTGCATTAAGCCGGAGTCCATGAACCCAGGAATGTGTCCTTCCATTTGTCTCGCTGCACACCATTACCCTCCTAAAGCCCCCTGAGGTAGGAGCAGGGAGTACATCTGAGCAATAGGTGGGTTATTATGGGATATTGACCACATGCTTTTGGGATAGTGTGGACTCATCTTGTCAGCAGAGCCTCTCTCACAGATGAGGATTGTCATGACAGGGAATTTCACATCATTTCAGATGAGTGTCAAAGGAAGGAGAGCAGCCATGGAGCTGCGTCCTCTGGTGAGACTGTAAATTATTAATTTATCACTTCTCTTTAAACAAGAATGTAATGTAGGTTAAAGCAGCCGTATCTCAGATTGTTCTGTAAGATTACATAGATATAAGGAATCACAGCGTACACAAACACATCTTCCCTGATAGTGAGACATGTCGGGTGTAACGCGTTACTTTGTAACGCGTTACACCCAACTCTGTATATTTGGCATATTCAGCATTAACTGACAAAGGATTCATGTTTTGCTTGTTTTTCCATACATTTTTGTTGAAAATGTATTTCTTTCTCATAACACAACATTTATGTTTTTGAAAGATTTCGATAATTGAAGGAATGGTTAGAATGTTAGTGGGAAATACATTAGAGATATTCTATTATCATAAACAAATCCCATAATGCATACCTTACATAACAAGTATTTATTGTTTTCTCAGATTTGCTGTGACATTTGTCAGCGGTGGTACCACCCCCAATGTGTACAAAGGCCTCCAGTGGATCAACCGTAGGCTACTTGTGCCCTGGATGCACATAACCATTATTAACTGTCCACTGTCAATTCAACCAATGCAACTATTGGCCCGTCATAGAATGCCCCCCCCCAAAAAAAAACAGATGTTTCTATGAATCCCACCCTCAAGCATTTTTCAGGGTATGGTTCTAGGACTGTTACCAATAAATGGAGCAAGTGTCATGAATGTGACACTTTTATTTTGTACGCATAGCGTATATAATATGCTGACAAAGACTATGTAACATTTGTAAACATATATTTGTATTATATGACAACTATGTAAAAATTAAACAATACATTTTAAAGCACGTTTATACAGACAGGACTTAACAGTAATGATAAAAAAAAGATAAAAAACTAAAACTGAAAAGGAAGTGACGAATGAATTTCGACACCTCAAATACGGAGCGAAAGTTAAACCAGAAGAATCAAGACTATGAGCTACACTAAACAATCACAGTCTGAAAATTACCATTAATAAAAACCCTGAACGTTTACTTTTCGTTTTAAACATCGTTGTAAGGTGTAAACGTGTCATTAAGAGGTGTAAACGTGTCATTTATAAATGCGCGTTCCCGTGACAAGGGGGGCATTTCATGACGGGGGGCATAATGTGACAAGACCAGGACACAACACAGGAGCGGAGCTGCGTTCTGGTGCTCCCAGTCCGAACTACACCCCTGTCAGACGAGACATATACCTTGTTACACGTTAGGCTTGTGTTGTGTTCAAGGACCCTGAACTTGGCCAGGAAAAACAGGCACTCACTTGTTTAATTATTTTGCGGTCGAGATTTCTTTAATTCTTTTCTTTTTTGCGTGTGTTTATAAATTACCTCGAGGGCCACACCAAATGGTCTCGCGGGCCGTATACGTCCCGGGGGCCGAGGTTCCCTACCCCTGCTAACATCTTACAAAGTGTATGGAACATCTTCCTCAGTATCATTTTTCTAAATGTTAGAAAATATAATGTTTAAAGAAAAAAGAAAAATGGTACACAATGGTAAATATTCTAGGCAGTTATTAAAGATATCAATTATGAGTGACAAGGACCCTCTGAGGGACCAGAGCACCCTGGCCCCTCATCATATGACTTTAATGATGGTAAACCTGATGTAGGATCAGAGGTTTGACTGTCCATCCAATCACCTGGCTCAGTGTGGAGACTCGTGATCTGAACAAGTGAATAGATACACTTTGCTCTTCTAAAATATTCAGACCCTCTCTGACCCCACTGTCCCTATTTTCTCAGTTATGTGATGACATGTGCATGTCAAATGTTTTTGATTGACGAGATGGCCATGTATGATCTATGTAAATGACTGTAAAGCTGTTAAGGTAAAAGTACTAACACCACACTGTAAAAAGACTCTGTTAGAAGTCAAAGTCCTGCATTGGAAATGATTTCTTTAATAAAAGTCAGTAAGTAACATTTCCGAAATGTAGTAAAAGTATTTAATGAAAAACTTCCAAAGACAGAAACATCTAAATTAAATTTAAAAAAGACATCGTTAAAAATTAAAACAATTTCAATGAAAATAGAAAATGACATCATAGGCTTATTCATTATCTTTCATTTGGATAGTTGATTATACGACCAATCTGTTCTTGTACAGACTGTTGTCTAGTTTAGTTTATAATCAAATATTATATTTGTATAAACTCTTGAAAATACTCAAGTAAATGACAAGGACCTTAAATGTGTATAGTAATACTAAATGTAAATTGTTACATTCCATCTCTGGTGTGAACCATACACGAGGATACACACACTTAATGCCTCTCCACAAACACAGGTTATTCTGTAATGTTGGCTTTGTGGTCAGCCACTAAAAGCCTTCCTCTCTATTCACCTCCTTTTTACCGGCATAACACGTTATCTCATCATAGCCCCCGCAGATTTAAATAGCAAACTGGAAGGACGAGCTATTCAAGTAAATATGTCATCAGTTGAGAGAATAATCACATCTCATTGGTCGATGAGGAACAAGCTGCTGGATTTTGTCACTGCACTCAGATCAGTCTCCCCTGAGGCTCTGATACACACACTCTGCGTACACACGCACACACACACACACACACACACACACACACCACACACACACACACACACACACACACATCATGTATACATCACTTCAGGGGACATTACATTGACTTACATGCATTTCTTGTAGACTTATCCTAACCTTAACCATAACTAACACATGCCTAACCCTAACCCTTACCCTAACCCTAAACCTAACCAAGTCTACACCCTAAAATTAATGATACCCCTCATGGGGACCTCCAATTTGTCCCCATGAGGGAGGCGAGTCCCCACACCTGACTGTGGAAACAGATTTAGGTCCCCATAGTAATGCTAGGCCACACACACTGCAGACACTGCACACACGCACACATCACCATGAACAGCAGATAGCAGGTGAAAGTGCCGGGTGGTGTGAACGAGCCCCCCCCCCATGTGAAGTGTAAATGTTCTGAGGGGCAGCATCACACCTGCTGATCCATGAGAATGGAGCTTTCATCAGAGCAGGTTTTAGAATAAATCAGGAGCGTCCACCCCTCACCTCACTCCTGTTGGAGCTCTACAGGTCTGAAGCATCAGTCAGCATGAGGGACAGATTCATAATCTTAAAAGTCAATGATGTATAAAAACAGCCATAGTGGAAAGTAACTAAGTACATTTAGTCTAGTACTGAACCTGCAGAGTAATTTAAAAAATGCATTTTGTTACCTGTCAAAATTCTGGAAGAAATCAGTAACCTAATCTAAATATTTAAAGTACTTTCAGTTACTTAAATATAAAATGCAATGCAAATAAATACAAGAGAAAAATAAATAAAAACAAGATGTTTTTTAATTTAGTATTATGTAAGACAACAGAACAATGTGCCCTTAGAAAAGAGAAACCAAGGTATTTAGGATCAGAATTGTTTTCATTTATAGGAAAAGCTTCCTTTCATGAAGCGTATCCAGGCAGCAGCCATCCAGCAACACTGAAACACATGAGCACAAAATACAGTTTGAAAAAGCAGAAATCAAATCTGAGCTCCATTTGAGTTTAACACACACAGTTAAGCTCACACACACTATTTAATAAACAGGTTCACCTGCTGATTAAAAGCAGAACAACTGAAGCAAAGAAAGTGAAAAGCATGCAGCAGATCCAGGCAGTAGAAGTATAGATTCACTCTGAAAGTATTATCCTACAGAACAGAACAGCTGACAGAGAAGAGAGAACATCTGATCCCTGAGGTTTCACTAACTCTGTAATCTGGATAGCAATCCATTTCTTTTGAAAAGTAACAGTAATCTGATTACATCTATTTTATGTAACTGTAAGTGAATACAGTTACCTTTTTTTGGATCCCCATTATTACAATGTTGAGTACTTGAGAAAAAAATCGAACTTTCTATTTTGCTTTATCTATTTGATAGCTTCTGTTACCATTCACTTTTTAAATTAAGTTTTTACACACAAAATATATGATATATTATTAGAGATTAAAAGTATATTCAGCTCCATGTTGACCAATGACTGCTCACATCCTTAATTATAATGGTCCTTATGGTTAGTTGTAATAGTAGCCATTCTGCATCATGAGTACTTGTCACGATCACAGGTACAGATCAGAACCCAATAGCACGACTCAGATACAACCAGTGTATAGCAATGTTCAGTTTATTCAGGTCAGGGACAGGCAGGGGCAAAACCAGGAAATCCGTCAGACAGGCAACCAAAACCAGACGGGGAGCAGGCAGGAACTCGAGATCCGTAAACAGGCAGGCAGGGATCAAAAACCGGGCAGGACAAACATCTAGGCTAGAGCACAACACTCACTGGAGAGCTTGGCGGAAAACGACAAGACAATCTGGCAAAGGACAAGTGATAGTGAGGTGGTATAAATACTGTGGAGTGATGAGAGAATGAGTAACAGGTGAGGGGAAGGGCTGAGGAGACATGGGGAGGGGAGTGAGCTGATTACAAGGGCCTGGAGGAAGGCGGGATCTGAAATGACAGGAGAGTTTAGATGAGGCATGAAACAAACAATAATAGAAGTGTCTAACTTGTGACAGAACCCCCCCTCTATGGACGGCTCCTGACGTCCTACGAGGTTAATCGGGATGGGCCTGGTGAAAGTCAGTAATGAGAGATGGGTCAAAGATACTGCGAGCGGGCACCCATGACCGCTCTTCAGGACCATAACCCTCCCAGTGTACCAGGTACTGCAACCCTCTACCACGTCGCGGGACTTGATGAGGCGACGGACAGTGTAAACAGTCTCCCCGTCGATAGTCCGGGGTGGTGGTGGGGGTGTAGAGGGGGGCTGAAGAGGGCTCACATCAACTGGTTTGATCTTGGACACGTGGAAGGTAGGATGAATCCTCATAGAAGGGGCAGACGCAGGCGGACAGCTGCAGGATTGATAATCCTAGCTATGGGAAATGGGCCTACAAAACGGGGAGACAACTTCTTTGACTCAACTCTGAGAGGGAGGTCCCGTGTGGAGAGCCAGACACGTTGCCCTGGGGAGTACTGTGGAGCTGGCTTGCGACGGCGATTGGCGGTCCGTTGATAACGGTCGGAAGAGCGCAGGAGTGGGCCTTTAACCACATGCGTCGACATCGGCTTACAAACGCCTGTGCAGATGGGACGCTGGCCTCACGTTCCTGTGCCGGGAAAAGGGATGGCTGGTATCCGCGGGAGCAATGAGAAAGACCAGTAGCAGAACTAGGAAGGGTGTTGTGGGCATACTCAACCCATAGAAGCTGCCTCGACCAGGAGGAGGGAGTGGAGGAGGCTAGACAGCGTAAGGCAGTCTTCATTCGCTCTGCTTGACCATTGGACTGGGGATGAAATCCGGACGAGAGACTGACACTGGCTCCCAGCAGCCTGCAAAACTCGGACCAAAAACGAGAAGTAAATTGTGGTCCCCGATCAGACACAACGTCACTGGGGAGACCATGCAGCCTGAACACATGTTGTAGCATGATTTCAGCCATTTCCTTTGCAGTAGGTAATTTGGTTAATGGAATAAGCCGGGCAGACTTGGAAAACCGGTCTATGACTGTGAGTATGACTGTGTTACCGTCTGAGGGTGGTAGTCCAGTGACGAAATCCAAGGAGATGTGGGACCAGGGACGATGAGGGATAGGCAAGGGATGAAGAAGACCGGAGGGAGCTTGGCGTGAGGTCTTATTTTGAGAGCAGACTAGGCAAGCAGCAATGAATTCCTTGGTATCCTTCTCCATGGAAGATCACCAAAATCGCTGTCGAATCAGGGCTAGGGACCGTCTCACTCCTGAGTGACAAGCCAGGCGAGAGTTATGACCCCACTGCAGAACCTGGGTACGGAGAGTGGCAGGAACAAACAGACGGTTAACAGGACAGGCACTTCGGGCTGGGTGATCAGCATGAGAGCGCTTGACCTTATCCTCCACCTCCCAGGTCACCAGACCAATGACACATGTAGAAGCGATGATATTCTCAGAATGAGATGGAGAGCTCTCTGGCTGGAACTGGCGAGACAGGGCGTCAGGTTTGATGTTCTTAGAACCAGGTCTGTATGAAAGAGAAAAATCAAAGCGTGTGAAAAACAGAGCCCATCTGGCTTGACGAGAGTTAGCTGAACGGATGTACTCCACATTTTTGTGGTCAGTCCAGACCACAAAAGGCTGCTCTGCTCCCTCCAACCAGTGTCTCCATTCTTCCACGGCAAGTTTCAATGCCAACAGTTCTCGATTTCCAATGTCTAATTTCTTTCTGCTGGAGACAGCTTCCGGGAGAAGAAGGCACACGGGTGCATCTTCTGATCCTCGGCCGACCGTTGAGAAAGAACTGCCCCAACTCCAGTGTCCGACGCATCTACCTCTACAGTAAACTGCCGAGTAGAGTCTGGAAAAATCTAAATAGGAGCAGAGGTGAAGCGTGACTTTAACTCACCAAAAGCCCCTTCGGCCACCGAGGACCACCGGAAGGGAATGTTCTGAGAGGTGAGAGCTGTGAGAGGGGCTGCCACCAAACTGTAGTTGCGAATAAACCTCCCAGTAGAAGTTGGCAAAATCCAGAAAGCGTTGGAGCTCCTTGCGGGTTGAAGGGTGTGGCCAGTCAGTGACCGCCTTGGTCTTTTCAGGGTCCATCTTGATGTTTCCGGTGGAGACCACAAATCCCAGGAAAGGGACTTCTGTGGTGTGGAACACACACTTCTCGGCCTTGACAAAGAAGTGGTTCTCTAAGAGCCTCTGGAGGACTAGGCGAACATGGACCACATGCTCCTGTTTTGACTTGGAGAAAATCTAAATGTCATCCAGGTACAAAAACACAGATATTGAGAAGATCCCACAGAACATCATTCACCAACCCCTGGAAGACTGCAGGTGCATTGGCGAGTCCAAAAGGCATGACTAAATACTCATAATGTCCACTAGGACTAGGTCCTAGGTCCAGCTTGGTAAAAATAGTAGCGCCTTGTAACAGTTCAAATGCAGAGGAAACAAGTGGAAGGGGGGTACCTGTTCTTGACAGTGATGTTATGGAGTCCTCTGTAGTCAATGCATGGGCGCAGAGTCTTATCCTTCTTAACCACGAAGAAAAACCCTGCACCAGCAGGAGATGATGAAGGCCGGATAAGCCCTGCATCCAAAGAGTCATTGGTATACTTCTCCATTGACTTAGTTTCAGGAGCCGATAAAGAAAAAAGTCGACCTCTAGGAGGAGAAGTACCAGGTAACAGGTCAATAGGACAGTCATTAGCACGATGAGGCGGGAGTGAGGCGGCCCGAACTTTGTTAAAGGCCTCTTTAAGGTCCCAGTAATCCTTGGGAACACCGCAAAGGTCTTGACACTCAGAGATAATTGGCTGACTGGAATCAATTGAGGAACTAGATCTTAAGCAGACAGCATGACAATGAGCACTCCACTCTCTAATAGTCCCTGAAGCCCAATCTATATGAGGATTATGCCTCCTTAACCAAGGAAACCCCAAAATGACAGGCTGATGTGGTGCATGGATAAGGTGAAAAGAGAGTGTTTCGCTGTGATTACCTGACATGCTCATTTGAACTGGAGTTGAACGGTGTGTCACTCTGCAGAGAAGACGACCATCTGAGCTGTAGCATTAATAATAATAATAATAATAAATGGGACTTTTATAGCGCTTTTCATGAAACTCAAAGACGCTTTGACAGAGAATTAAGAAGAAAAAAAAAGACAAGAGAAAAAAATAAAAGAAATAGATGACAAAAGAAATACAAAAAGAGATAAACAAAACAGAAAATAGGGGGGGGAGGGGGGTGGTCAGTGGTTGAATGCAGTGTTGAGCAGGTGGGTTTTGAGTGATGTTTTGAATGCTGTGAGGGAGGAAGAATCTCTGATGGATTGGGGTAGTGAGTTCCAGAGGGTGGGTGCAGCAACGGAGAAGGTTCTGTCGCCCCAGGACTTGAGGTTGGTCCGGGTGGGGAGGGACAGGAGGTTGGCAGTAGCAGAGCGGAAGGAGCGAGTGGGAGTGTGTCTGTGGAGGAGGTCAATCAGATATGATGGGCCCAGGTTATGGAGGGCTTTGTATGTCATCAGGAGGATCTTGTACTCAATTCTCTGGGGGATGGGGAGCCAGTGGAGCTTGATGAGGATGGGTGTAATGTGTTCACGGATTCGGTGTGGGTGAGTAGACGGGCGGCGGAGTTCTGGATATATGAGTTTTTTGAGGATTTTTGCAGGTGAAACGTAGAGGAGGCTGTTGCAATAGTCCAGACGGAAGGTGATGAAGGCGCAGCAGTGGGAGAGAGGGATGGACGTAGACGGGCGATGTTTTTGAGGTGGAAGAAGGCTGTCTTTGTGATCTGTTTGACGTATTTGTTGTAGGAGAGGGTTTGGTCAAATATGATGCCTAGGTTCCGGATGTGAGGGGAGGTTTGAACTGGGAAGCCGTCTATGTTGAGGGCGAAGTTATGGATAGGTGTGATGAGCTTGTTTTGTCCAATGATTATTATTTCAGATTTATCGCAGTTGAGTGTAAGGAAGTTAAGTTGGAGCCTGGATTTTATTTCAGTGATGCAGTTTGTCAGGATGGAGTGGGTAGCAGTGGAGATGGACTTGGTGGAGATGAGAAGCTGGATGTCATCAGCAAAGCAGTGGAATTGAAGTCCATGACAGCGGATTATATGACCAAAGGGAAGCAGGTAAAGGATGAAGAGGAGGGGGCCGAGAACTGAACCTTGAGGGACACCTTGGGGGAGAGGAGCGGTGGGGGATTTGCAGTTATTGATGTAGATGAACTGGTTTCTGTCAGAGAGGCATTGATGGGGCTTCTCCAAAACCTCCCGACCAAGTCCCATCTGAAAGGCCAGTGTTATGTCCAAAAGACTGGCATCAGCACCAGAGTCAATAAGAACTGCCACAGTGTGCATTTTCCCCAAGCAGCTCAGCTGAGCATGGGTTAGGGGTCGAGAGGGCATTTCAATTCATAATTCGGCTCACCAGCGTCCTCTTAGGGCTCTAACTCTTAGAGTTAGTTCCGGACTTTGGACCGTAGCAGGAAAGGTTCTGAAGATGATCACGGAGATTCACAAAGGTCCGTTCGTAGCGAGCGGCCATCTCCTGCATTACTTCAGCCATGAAGGTAAGCTGCTGCTAGTGGCGTTGTAACATGATATCGTGCGTAGGCGGTTATGTCGCTGAGTCGGCTGGGTTCATGGAGGCCAGATTGTACTGTCACGATCACAGGTACAGATCAGAACCCAATAGCATGACTCAGATACAACCAGTGTATAGCAATGTTCAGTTTATTCAGGTCAGGGACAGGCAGGGCCAAAACCAGGAAATCCGTCAGACAGGCAGCCAAAACCAGACAGGGGAGCAGGCAGGAACTCGAGATCCGTAAACAGGCAGGCAGGGATCAAAACCCGGGCAGTACAAAAATCTTGGCTAGAGCACAACACTCACTGGAGAGCTTGGCGGAAACGACAAGACAATCTGGCAAAGGACAAGTGATAGTGAGGTGGTATAAATACTGTGGAGTGATGAGGGAATGAGTAACAGGTGAGGGGAAGGGCTGAGGAGACATGGGGAGGGGAGTGAGCTGATTACAAGGGCCTGGAGGAAAGCGGGATCTGAAATGACAGGAGAGTTTAGATGAGCCACCAAACAAACAATAATAGAAGTGTCTAACTTGTGACAGAACTTTCACTTTGAATATATACTTTAAGATGTTGTAGCTGATACTTCTGCACTTTTTCTCATGCCTAACATTTCCTTGTAATAAGTCTTTTTTGGGTACTTTTGCTTAAGTAAATGTTTTGAATACTTTCTCTTTCTGTAAATGATTGTCAGATAAACAAAGCTCAGAGTTGATTTTGAACGCCACACAGTTAATCTGAGCGTGTGGCAGCATGCAGCTCAGGTATGTGCTGGCGTCTTATTTGTCGTGCAGCATTTCCAAAGTGTTTGGGTTATTGAGTTTCTTCTTTGAGCGTATGTGGCCAAACAAAGGACCTCAAGAAATCAGCTGCTGATGTTCGGGAAATGTCTCTTTAATTATTACATTACATTCCATTTAGCTGACGCTTTTATCCAAAGCGACTTACAATAAGTGCGTTCGACCAACAAAATACAAACTTGAAGAAAACAGAATCATATAAGTACATCAGGTTTCATAGAGCCAAACATTTCAAGTGCTACTCAACTGGCTTTCAGGTAAGCCAGCCCTTTATTAGTATATAAGTTCTTTGTTAATAGTTCTATCGCTCGAAGTGGAGTCGAAAGAGATGAGTTTTCAGTCTGTGCCGGAAGGTGTGTGAGCTTTCTGCTGTCCTGATGTCAATGGGGAGCTCATTCCACCATCTTGGAGCCAGGATAGAAAACCCACTTGTTTCTGCTGATGGGAAACTTGGGTCCCCCTCGCAGCGAGGTGCAGCGAGTCGTTTGGGCTGATGCAGAGCGGAGTGCGCTTTAATAATCTCCATTACATTAATACTGAGCTGCTGTTCACCGATGTGCTGGGAAATATCAAAAACATTTTATTTTGGGTTTTTCTTCACTGTTTAAGAGTTCTATTGGAAGTATTTTACTCAAGTAATGGTGAATATTTTAAACTATTATTACTGTTACATTTGACCCTCTGAAATGTCTTTAGCACCATCTACTGGACATTTCATAGTAGAGCATTCAGGTCTGTGATAAGAATGATGAGAGTGCTGAACTTGCAACTACATATATTTATGAAAATATATTCATAAAAAGAAAGCCACAATATTACTAGTGTTAGTTTATCCTTTTTCAGTGGAGGTACATGCTAGATGAAAGGGTGGAATGAGCTCCCCATTGACATCAGGACAGCAGAAAGCTTAAACACCTTCCGGCGCAGACTGAAAACTCATCTCTTTCGACTCCACTTAGAGCGATAGAACTATTAACAGAGCACTTATATACTAAACAAAGGACTGGCTTATCTACAGCCAGTTGAGTAGCACTTGAAATGTTTTGGCTCTATGAAGCCTGATGTACTTTATGATTCTGTTTTCTTCAAGTTTGTATCTTGTTGGTCGAACGCACTTATTGTAAGTCGCTTTGGATAAAAGCGTCAGCTAAATGCAATGTAATGTAATGAAACATTTCTCCCTGCTCTAAAACCAGCTGTTTAAACATCAGATATGAAAAGTATGTAGGGACTGAATATGGAGTACTTGTGTTAAATATTAAACTGTTAAAGGTTATCCATCGTGTTGTTGCCACAGTTTTTGACATTTCTAAATGTGAACATACCAAAAGTATACCAGTTTGGTTTCGGATTAGATATTTGACTCCAGTCAGCAAACACTTTGTCTCTGGCTCTCACTTCCTCACCATCTCTTCACTTCCACTGCTTTTATTCTTAACTTCCTGTGTGTGCCATTATCTGATCTCATGATAAGACTGGCACAGGAAAGCTTTTATATCTGGCTGTTGAACATTCCTTCACGCTTCATACCTTAATCTGCTTCAGGACAACACCCAGGTCAGCCGTGTTGATTTAGAAACGGTTTCTGATCATCATGATGCACGTGACAAGAATCTGGTTGAAAAGAAAACCAATAGAGTCGAGAACTAAATATAACACCCCAATACAGAGTTTACAAAATAAAGACAACTTCAGAGTTTTGTGCATTTCCTCTTAAAATAAAAATGGTGAAGAAAACAAATTTGAGAATAAAGTATAAAAATGTGTACCACATAAAAAAAACGAGAATTTTTATTTAGCAAACATTAGTCTTAGTGTGAAAATCTAATCATTTCTTCCATTAGGCCCGGTTTCTTTTCCTACTATGGATTGGAATGCTTTCCTTCTGCTGTGATCTGTTCGGATTCATATCTCTGGAGGATATGTCTTCAGAAATCCTCTCGAGATTCAGCTGTTTGTTCATTCTTCCTTCCTGATGCCTTCGTTCCTTTACCACCTGCTCAGGATGCAGGCGCCTTGCGACATGCCACTTGTTGGCAGCAGTTAGAACTGCTCCACACAATCTCAAATGAAATGAAGACAAATCAAATAAACATTTAAAGAGGAATTTGTGTGTAAAAAATAACAGTACAAAAACTCCAGCATTCTTTCCAGCGGTTCCACAATAATTACAGTTGACAGACAGCATTCAAAAATAACATTTAGATGGGACACTTTAGGAATAAGTGTTAGTATATTTTCATATTTCCAGCAGCAAATGTATCGTGAAAACATGCATGTTTTAAGAAAGCTGGTAAGGCATTTCAATGTTCCACATGTTGCTTTGGTTTGAAACGTGAATCAGCGCGTCAGTGATTTGGGCTGAATGTACCATTTCTCTTTTTTATTATAATGTTCATTATTATCAGCCACTGTCAGTATAAAAAGGGAAACCATGTGACATTCAGGCGGAGAGGCATCGGGTGAGGGTCTCTGTACAGTCTGATAAAATCTGCTGCTCCCAGCGAGGCGGCCAGCACCTCACTGTTAGTAGCTGAACATCTGTGTGGAGCCGCTCTGATGGGGGGGGGGCTGGTTCTGCACAGGGCGGCCCCCCTCTCCCTGACCCTGGGCCTCTTGACTCCCCCCCTTGAGCCCCCTCCCCCATGTGGGTGACCTGTCCTTCAGGCACCGGCCTCCAGGCCTCCAGCTGGCTCAGGGGGTTGACCAGCGTGGTCACGTTGATGAAGTGGGCCACGGACTGAGAGCCCCCCCCGGGCCCCACCGTCTCCGGGACCAGCTCGGGGGGGCGGTTATGGAGCAGGGCGGAGCCGCTGACCGTGTCAAAGGTGACTGTGAGGATGGAGTTGTCCAGGCTGAGGGGCCGCTCGCCGGCCGTCAGGTGACCCACGGCAACCGGCTGCAGGCAGGTGAACTGGGCGGGGGGGTGGCTGCTGATGGGGGTCACCGTGATGTTGGTCAGCCCCCCCGAGCTGCTGGGGGAGGCTGACGGAGCGCCGGGGTCCGCCAGGACCACCACCTGGAACAGCAGCACGTCAGAGACGGGTTCAGAGAGGTCAGACATTCTGCTCAGTCCCAACGTGAGAGGAACTTTACACAATTCATCCAAAATACGTAAATGTATGTATATTCTTATAATATTTATCTTATATTTAAACAATGCCGCAGTTTTTCTAAAGACTACTAAGAGCATTGTACCACATTTGTTAGTTATTATATATTGTGGATGATGTGATGGATCAACAACCTCCACGAATCAGAGAAATACACGGTAAGCAACAGCAACATTACACATGACTGTTCCTGGATGCTGCATCGGTCTTTCATCCATGTAGATTTTACAACATGCACGTTAGGACTCATCTCCGACATGTCCTTCAGCCGTTCTATTGCATTCATTCTTTATGTTCTGTTGCTGCAAAGGTGTCTTCTTCTGTTCAATCTTGAATTGTAAATATGGTTAATATGATGTTTGGACATTATATGTCAAAAGTCCCGTTTCTTTTACATTGGTTTTATTTCATTATTAACCTTTTAGAGGGACATTTTATTACAAGTTAGTTACTTATGAAATCATCAAGAAGCATCTTTTCTTTGACCACAATCAACACATAAAGTGAAGCCGGCAGTAACACAGAGCATGCATCATGGCTGCTGTATCCTGGCAGAAGCCCGTTTGTTGTGGCTTTTGATAAATAGATATCCGACATGTTATTGTGACAATAGAACAAACGTACCTGCTGGATGCTCTGCACAGCAGAGCTGGTCTCCGTCTCGTCTCCCACGATGACGGTGCTGAACTCGATCGGCTCGTGCCTGGTCTCGTTGTAGTCCACGTACTCATCAGACTCGGAGAGCTCCGGCTCAGCGGAGACTCTGTGCCTCCTCCGGGGGGGCCGGCCGGTCCTCTCCTGAGGCAGCCCGTCTGAGGCCTGAGGAGGAAGGAAACATCATGAGAACAGATTCTAGATCTTACTGCGGACATGTCACACAGGAGGAGAGTAATACCAAGCGCAGAGGTAGTCATGGTAACGCTGACTCACTGCTCATACTCTGATGGTTATATATTTAGTGACTAATAAACTAGGGATGGGAGCGATTAATCGAATAATTATTCAGGTATTCGAATAATTATTCATGTATTCGAATATGAGTTATGAATATTTGTATTAATTTTTTATTTTATTTTTTTGGAGGGATGCCTAAGTTGATTACATATTATCAAATTGAATAATTCAATATATATATGAATTATATTGAATTATTCAATATATATATATATACACACACATATATACACACGACAGTGCCATAGCTAAATGTGTTAGTTGACGTCTAAAGGTGTGTGTTGCTCCGCTCACCGGCCCCTCACAGCGGGCAGAGCTGCAGGTGCTGATCTCTCTCTCTCTCTCTCTCTCGTGTCCGGTTACACTTCACTCGCGTTTATGTCCAAATCCATCAGATCTAGTTCTAGCCAATGACATGGCTGCTGCCCCTCCCTACACGCAGATCACGCAGACTCAAACCTCATCTTAGGCCCAAATGCGCTCCGCAGACGTTGCGAGGTTCCGGCGCTAACAGTTCATGAGCGCGCTCCCCCGGCCCCCTGTCAACACTCGCGACACATGAGTGGCCAGCCTAAACACCAATAAGCGCTGCTTGGCAACCGTGTATGGCGGCAAAGTACATAGACATTTTGACTGGAGAGATTTAGTTTTTCCGGTATTCAACATATTTTACCAGTCATAGTCCGGTAATTATTTACACTCCAAGAAGAGTCCTACACAATGATGGCGTCAAAAAGGAGTAATGTGTGGAAGTATTTCGACCAGGTTAGTGAGTGCGGTGTAGAGGTCAAACTATGCCAAATTAAACTTATGCTATACCTTGCTATACCTGCAACCTCCGTTCCAGCTGAGAGGGTGTCAAACTGTGATCACCAGTTCAATACATTTTACAAATTCGACTTGGTTTCTACATTTATTTGAACATGTATGTATTTATTTCCAAATATTATTGAAAAAAAAATTCCATTTATTTTTTTATAGGATATGTACGTTTCGGTTAACCGTTTTTTGGCGGGTCGAATATACATTTGCTTTCAAATTCCCATCCCTACAATAAACGTACTTCCTTGCACCACCAGGAGTTAAGGCTGTGCAGGTATACATTAGTTGTAGGGTGATGTCATACTTTTTGAAAGTGGAAAGTGAGTATTAAATCAGCTTTCTTTGAAGAGCATTCTTCAGTGTGGCCAGAGGGAGAGCAGACCATTTCTTTGAGTGAGGTTCATTGGTTGATTTTGAAAGTCTGTATTAAATTGCATCTATATTTCTAAATGGAGGTTGACTTCTTGGATGGTCTGGAGTTATTGGAAAAGTGTACATCGCCCAAACTGTTTGGTACTGGCCTGCAAGGATGCTAAGCTAAAAGAAACGAGAGCCTTTTCCTATCATTGCTTGAAGTGACGACCCCTGACTAAGTGACCTATGATATTCTTTTCATTGCTTAAGTTCTGTGACGATGGACGTCATTCACTTCTCCGCACACATACTGGAGCTGCTCCAGAGCTTGTTCCACCCCTCGGTTGGAAGCCAGCGATGTACAAGACCTCAACATCATTTCAGCTTCAGATTCAGATATGTAAACTATGCAACAGTATATCCATTTGAATATCTGGAGGGAGTTTAGAACTGGAAAGTTAGACAAATATATTTTAGAACCCTACACAACTGTAAAGAGGTGCCTGCCTGTAAGGCCTCTGCTTCTACGCTAATGTAGTGTTTAGTATACACGTAACTAAATATAATCAAGGCCAGGTCCTCTATACCATCGTACCTTGTTATATTGATTTGTTGACATCGTTTCCTCTCCCTTAGTCGTTCATATACAAGACGATGCAGGGCTTTCTTTTGCTGTATTTATTGTTTTGATGTTGTCAATTGTTTCTGTATCGGTATTTAAGATGTGCACGCGTACTAGAAGTGTTTCATGATTGCTGCAGCAGAAGACCCAAAAGTATGAACATATGGAAACCTTGTATGTTTGCTTTTGAGATGTTTAGATAAAAAACAAGTTAGAAAACAAAGAATTTGAAATCAAACCCATTCTCAGTTGATTCTTATCAAGTGATCTGACCTGCACGATGCAGATGGAGTCGCTGATGGTGGAGGGCTCCTGCAGATCATCGAACTCATCCATCCTCACAGACACCACCTGCAGCACCAGGAGAAGATGGATAGACTCAACGTATTGTCATGACGCAGTACAGGTACCATGTAAAGAACCGGGTTCTCTGCAGTGGACCCATCCTAGTGTGAGGAGCAGTGGGCTGCTTAAGTACGGCGCCCGGGAGAACAAGCACATTCAGTTGGGACCACCAGCAGATGGCCTGGGGGGGGATTATTTCCCCGCTGTGACTCACCTCGGGGTGTTTGCGCCGCAGGTGTCGGTTCATGGAGGCGCGGGTGGAGACCTTGGTCCCACAGAGGTGACAGGACTGGGCCTCCACCTTCTCGTGGGTCAGGTGGACGTGCTTCTGCAGCATGTACTCCGTCAGGTACTTCTTATCACAGGTCGCACACGTCCACGTCTTCCCCACTGCAGAGAGGGGGGGGGGTCAGTCTCTGCTGTTCATCTCACTTACTGTTCTGACCCTAAAATGACCTTTACACTTAATGTGATGCATTTCATTTTGTAATGAGAGATAAACATTTGCTTTGTGACGAAAGACATATCTAATACATGTTGGGGAGGTGGGTGGAGTTCATCTACCCAAAGAGGACAGTGTCCCGCCCACTCACTCAGTGGTTGAAGGACGTCATGTCCTGCATGAAACTCGATCAGATATTCACTTCTATACTCAAACAGGACATTTCAGGAAGCATTCCAGACTCTGTAAGACGATCTGCTATTGGTATAGCTTATCTGCAGCATATGTATGTATACAGTAGATGTGTATGCTTATAGGTATTTGCTGCATGTACAGTATGTATATGCATTACATACATATATATTACTGGTAAATAATCATGTGTATGAGGCTCCCTGGCAGTGAATGCAGGAGATTACTCTAGTTGTTATTGTTTGTTGGTGTTCTTTGTAATTATTTTGTATCTTTGTACACACAATCAGTACCATCGTCTCATTTGTATGCATATATGTTTCCACGTTCCACTTCTAAATGACAAACATTACTTATGCATTGTCGAAACGTAATACAAATATTTTTGATCAGAATAATTAATGAACTATACTATACAGTTTCTGGGCCTCAAACTTCACAAGCATGGAGATAATAATGTAGCATGGTGATAATAATGTAGCATGGAGATAATAATGTAGCATGGAGATAATAATGTAGCATGGAGATAATAATGTAGCATGGAGATAATAATGTAGCATGGAGATAATAATGTAGCATGGAGATAATAATATAGAATAGATAATAATATAGCATGGAGATAATAATGTAGCATGGAGATAATAATGTAGCATGGAGATAATAATGTAGCATGGAGATAATAATGTAGCATGGAGATAATAATGTAGCATGGAGATAATAATGTAGCATGGAGATAATAATGTAGCATCCATACCGTCTGTTCCCAACCAATCCTTATTCCAGCCTTCAACTGTCTCACATTAAAATGTTTTTTTTCTGGCTGCATTTACTAGTTCTTGTCCGACCCTAACCCCTCCATGTGGAGAACAGTGTAGTGAGTGGAGCAGCAGGGCGTGAGGACTTGCCTGTGTGGATGAGTTTGTGCGTCTCCAGAGTCGTCCTCTCACTGAACGTCTTCCCACACAGCTCACACATGAAGTCCTTTATACCTGCAGGCAGAATGTCCAACAGTCACATAAAGCAACCCACCTCTCGGTCTGTGACACCAGCACAGCCACGGTCAGAATGGGATTCAAACTCCAGGCAAAAGCTCAAAAGCTCAAAAGCTCATGTCCTTCTTCAACATCTCACTCTTTGGAAAAGGTGGTGAGAATCGATATTTCAATTGTTCAGAAAAATAATGGATTATATTAGAATGGTTTTATTTTGTGAGAAATCTGAATCTGTGATGTAACCAGTAACATCCCTGTCAAGTTGCTGTAGTAGAAGTACACTGCTAGTTAGTCTACAGATGAGTGTCATATTTCAAGTGCTTTGGGAGCTTCATGTTAGTTACTAGGGGAACAGTTAGTTGGAATAGAAACATAATTCAATATTTTCCGTATCTTCACTTTCTAATAAATATACAACCCAGTCTCACGGCATTTCGTGTTCACCATCACGATTTTTAATCTATTGATTCGTGTTCACCATCACGATTTGCCCCTTTGTTTCGTGTTCACCATCACGATTTGCCCCTTTTTTTCGTGTTGCACAGGACGATTTTAAAAGCAATGTATTTCTACTTGTAACGTGTTTCGTGCCTGCAGGCTGCAGCACGTCTTTTTCTCCGGTCGGGTCGTGGAAGACCGGAAGCTGTGTGGTTCATAAAAACATGTTCTTACTCAATATCAAGCCACAATTATTGCTTTTATTTTAAATCCTATAATTTCGGACTTTTGTTGTTGTCTGTGAGGAAAATAAACGGGGCTCAGAGCCTCAGGATACTGAAATCTGTATTTTTTTAATCTTTTTTTCCTTCTAATTTGTTATTCTTTTCAAAATAACACACTGTTATTTACTCACCAATAACACACAATTATCCTTGCTTTTATTTATTGGTTTAATTCCATAATCTCGGGCTTTTTCGGCGTCCGTCAGGAACTGAATTTCAAAATAAAAATAACAGGAAACAGACGTAGGCATTTCGAGCGATTACCCAAGATCCTCAGCTATGGTTTTAAGCTCACTGATTGGATGTGTTAGCCGCAATGCATGCTGGGATTTGGTGTTTATATTGTATGAAATCCGGAAAACATTTTAAAAGTATAAAATAATACTTAATTCCGAGTGCTCTTGCTTTTCTCTTTGAAAGTCATCACATAACGGCATTGTAATACACGGTTCGGCTGCATTACATACTACAGATCTGCCGTAGTTATTTATTTATAGCGCCCTGATGAGAAGACCTTTGGAAAAACTGGAAGAAATGGCGCCGAAACTGAATACTTGACGTGGATCATAAATATATCAACAATTAAACAACATCTTCAATTTCTCTTCACACAATACGTCTCCTTGCAGTATCAACACTAATTCGGCTGACTTTTACATTTGATCTAATTCATAGATAGGTTATATTTACACCATAACGGTGCACAGCTGATAGAAAAGGACTGTAAGAATGTAAATACTGAGTCTGAAATAGTATAGCAATATGCTGTAAAATGATGTGAAAGCATGCATAAAACTATACATCTTCAGATGTTGTACACACACACACCTAATAATACAAAGTTATTATGGCTGTGCACCTTGTGTGCACCTCCTAGTGGTTAAAGCACGTTATTGAATTATTGTTTGTATGTGTTATATTTGATTACAAAAATATTAAGAGTACATACTTTCATAGGGGGAAAGTATAAATATAGAAATATAGAATATACAAAATCAAGAAGATACTATAAGTGATCTCTACAATAAAACAGTTTAGTGCAGGATGTACACAGATATTAATAGGAGGAGGTGCAAAACAGAACAACGGATTAACCTTTATTTAAACATTAAATATTAAATATTAAGCCTGACAAAGTAATTAACGTCTAATATATTGCTTTACTGCAATGTTAACTATGTTGAAGCACTTATTTTAACTGATATTATACACATTAATTATACTCTTATGTATGTAGATAGAATAAGAAATGTGCAGAATATGACAGTTTAATGGTGGAGGTACACACATATTGATAGATGTCTTGTAATGCACTGTTGAGGAACCTGTGACCCAAGTTTTTCATTCATTGCATAACTACACCGTAGTTGTGTATGATATGTCAATAAACCTTTAAAATCTTGAAAGGGATGTGCAAAATAGCCATAATATACAGTCTTTAATTAACTATTAGTAGAGAATAACGAGTAATGAATATACTTTATTACTTGTTTCCATTCATGTCAATTGCAGATACATGTTTAGTCTTCTCAAGCACCAACTATCAAATATCTCTCCTGATTGTTGGCACTTGACAATCACCTTACCTGAATTTTACTCAGGTGTAACTAAAGTCTGATTTAAGGGTTGTTTATATTTCACATAATTAATCAGAATCTGCAAAGTAACTCAAATAAATGCAGTGGAGTAAAAATACCAGGTTAACCTCTGAATTGTAGTGGAGTAGAATTACAAAGTAGCAATGAGCTGTCATGTGGGTATATATTAATGCTGCGCATTATGGACACAAGTGATTTTCACCCATTTATTAATTATATGTTTTACATTTGATAACACCAATGTGTTTAATAATGGCAACTTCTAATTGTGGGGAAAAACGAAAACGTTCAGTAGAGACGTCCCATAGAACATTTTGCGAAACACAATAGCCAGCATGTGTAGTTCTGGGGGGGCGTTCGATTCCAGTTTTGGATAGTCTGGCGTGGTTTCGTTCCATTTCACACAGCTGTTTGACGCTCTGCGTAACCTTACGG
Source organism: Champsocephalus esox (assembly GCA_036324585.1). NCBI lineage: Eukaryota > Metazoa > Chordata > Actinopteri > Perciformes > Channichthyidae > Champsocephalus > Champsocephalus esox. Next base: position 35,043,071 of record CM070486.1, on the reverse strand, counting down.
GAACTGTAGTCCTAAACGATAGCTGGGGATTATGGGTAGTGTAGTGTGTTCGGCCATCCTAAACTCAGAAATCGCAATGATGCTCGAAATGTCCCTTATAGGCCTACGTCTGTTTCCGGTTATTTTTATTTTGAAATTCAGTTCCTGACGGACGCCACAAAAGCCCGAGATTATGGAATTAAACCAATAAATAAAAGCAAGGATAATTGTGTGTTATTGGTGAGTAAATAACAGTGTGTTATTTTGAAAAGAATAACAAATTAGAAGGAATTTAAAAATACAGATTTCAGTATCCTGAGGCTCTGAGCCCCGTTTATTTTCCTCACAGACGACAACAAAAGTCCGAAATTATACGATTTAAAATAAAAGCAATAACTGTGGCTTGATATTGAGTAAGAACATGTTTTTATGAACCACACAGCTTCCGGTCTTCCACGACCCGACCGGAGAAAAAGACGTGCTGCAGCCTGCAGGCACGAAACACGTTACCAGTAGAAATACATTGCTTTTAAAATCGTCCTGTGCAACACGAAAAAAAGGGGCAAATCGTGATGGTGAACACGAATCAATAGATTAAAAATCGTGTTGATGAACACGAAATGCCGTGAGACTGGGTTGAAATATAGCTGTTTGGGGCCCGGGCAGGAGCCTACCGCTCCAGGTGTGACATTGTCTCAAAGAGAAAGCTGCCAGCAGAACACAGAGCGAGCCTTCAGACATGTGTTAAACGGGCACTGCACTAGTTCGTATTATGAATTATAACTAATTATTTAAAAAGTTGTTAAATCAAACCTACTTGTTCACAATACTTCTAGAAATGACCTGTGTGCGATTACGGTTGTGAATTGCATTATGAGGTAAACATGTGTGGCAGTTCTAGTGTAGGTTCTACGTGTATCAAATGCCCTCGTTTCTTTGGGAACCAGTACCACACACCGGACTGACCTGTGTGTCTCTTGTAGTGTTTCAGCATGTTGACCTTCTGGGCGAACTTGCGGCTGCACTCCTTGCACTCGTACTCCTTGATGCCCTTGTGGAGCTTCATGTGGTGCCTCAGAGCGTGCTTGGTCTTCATGCCTGCAGCAGAAAAGACCCTCTTTATGATGATCCCAACAGTGCTGTGTTTCTGCACAGGGAGAGAAGGTGACACGGCGATGGAGCTCACCTTTCCCACACTCTGCACACAGGAAGTCCCGGATGTCGTCGTGCACCCTAAGGTGCTCCTTCAGCATGTCCTTCCTTGCGAATGACTTGTCACACTTATCACAGCCGTGGCTCTTCACCCCTGGAAGAATAACATGGCACATATGTATAATCACTGCTTCCATTTCCATCTACAACAACCCATAGATGTGAGAGGCAACCCAATTAACTATTTCATTAATGTCCATTTTAATGCACTACAAATAAAACACAAGCCAATCAAATAGAAGCTAAGGTGTAGCTCACAGCTTACTCACAATCCCCATGGCAACATTATACTTTATGCTTACATCCCGCAGAGCATTATCAGAACACACACACACACACACACACACACACACAAGTATTTAGTCAGCCACCAATTGTGCAAGTTCTCCCACTTAAAAAGATGAGGCCTGTAATTTTCATCCTAGGTACACTTCAACTATGAGAGACAGAATGAGAAAAAAAAATCCAGAAAATCACATTTTTAAAGAATTTATTTGCAAATGATGGTGGAAAATATGTATTTGGTCAATAACAAAAGTTCATCTCAATACTTTGTTATATACCCTTTGTTGACGATGACAGAGGTCAAACGTGTTCTGTAGGTTTTCACACACTGTTGCTGGTATTCTGGCCCATTCCTGCATGCAGATCTCTAGAGCACTGATGTTTTGGGGCTGTCGCTGGGCAACACGGACTTTCAACTCCCTCCAAAGATTTTCTATGGGGTTGAGATCTGGAGACTGGCTAGGCCACTCCAGGACCTTGAAATGCTTCTTACGAAGCCACTCCTTTGTTGCCCGGGCGGTGTGTTTGGGATCATTGTCATGCTGAAAGACCCAGCCATGTTTCATCTTCAATGCCCTTGCTGATGGAAGGAGGTTGTCACTCAAAATCTCACGATACATGGCCCCATTCATTCTTTCCTTTACACGGATCAGTCGTCCTGGTCCCTTTGCAGAAACACAGCCCCAAAGCATGATGTTTCCAGCCCCCATGTTTCACAGTAGGTGTTCTTTGGATGCAACTCAGCATTCTTTCTCCTCCGAACACGTCTAGTTGAGTTTTTACCAAAAGTTCTATTTTGGTTTCATCTGACCATATGACATTCTCCCAATCCTCTTCTGGATCATCTAAATGCTCTCTAGCAAACTTCAGACGGGCCTGGACATGTACTGGCTTAAGCAGGGGGACACGTCTGGCACTGCAGGATGTGAGTCCCTGGCGGCGTAGTGTGTTACTGATGGTAGCCTTTGTTACTTTGGTCCCAGCTCTCTGCAGGTCATGGACTCGGTCCCCCCGTGTGGGTCTGGGATCTTTGCTCACCGTTCTTGTGATCATTTTGACCCCACGGGGTGAGATCTTGCGTGGAGCCCCAGATCGAGGGAGATTATAAGTGGTCTTGTATGTCTTCCATTTTCTAATAATTGCTCCCACAGTTGATTTGTTCACACCAAGCTGCTTACCTATTGCAGATGCAGTCTTCCCAGCCTGGTGCAGGTCTACCATTTTGTTTCTGGTGTCCTTTGACAGCTCTTTGGTCTTGGCCATAGTGGAGTTTGGAGTGTGACTGTTTGAGGTTGTGGACAGGTGTCTTTTATACTGATAACGAGTTCAAACAGGTGCCATTAATACAGTTAACGAGTGGAGGACAGAGGAGGCTCTTAAAGGAGAAGTCACAGGTCTGTGAGAGCCAGACATCTTGTTTGTTTGCAGGTGACCAAATACTTATTTTACCGAGGAATTTACCAATTCATTCATTACAAATCCTACAATGTGATTTCCTGGATTCTTTCCCCACATTTTGTCTCTCATAGTTGAAGTGTACCTAGGATGAAAATTACAGGCCTCTCATCTTTTTAAGTGGGAGACTGCAAATTGGTGGCTGACTAAATACTTTTTTGCCTAGCTAGCCAATAGAAGCATGAGTTGAGGAAAGTTCACATGCATTGGAACATGTTGTCCCGGGTCTGTGTTGCTCACCAGTGTGGATGATCTTGTGCCTCTCCAGGTTACCGATGCTGTTGAAGATTCTGCCACAAATTTCACACGGATGGATGTACCTTTAGGACACATGAGCAAATTACAAAGTATTACAAAAACTATACTGCAGATTGTTAATTTTATGTCCGTCCTGTACCTTTCAAACAGTGATAACACTACGTTTACATTGATGAGCAACATATTTGTTAATCCATTCTCTAACCCGTCTGCTTCTCTTGATCTCCTCTCCCAGCTTGTGATAAGTGATAAGAGGACATGAACATAGTGGCTAGGACTCTTCATCAGCAGCTTTGAAGTCGTGTAAGTAATATTGTTCCATATCATCCTCAGACAGCAGACCTCCTGTCTCCATGCTTAACCAAACACTCAGCTTGACTGGACAAGGCTAAACAAACAGACAACAACTACAGCGAGAGTCGGACGATGTTTGTGTTTACTTCTGCACGGCGGGGTCCGGCAGCTGCTCTCGGTGGATCACCAGGTGAGCGTTGTAGGTGGCCTTCAGGGCGAAGCGGCGGTTACAGATCCCGCAGCCGTAGCCTCGCTCCTTGTGCTGATCCAGGATGTGCTTCAGGTACTCTCTGCCCTTTGCAAATGACAGCTGGCGACACAGAACAATGGTCTTTATTAATCTCCGCTCCTCACCGTGTAATCACACAGCCTTGGGCATGTTGATGACAACTCTGCTCTAGATAACTGGGGGAAGACAACACATGTATATTCAAGAGCATGCTTCTTCCCCCTGAATCAGCTGGATATGATAAGATAAAGAGCTTGGAGTGTGTGTGGAAGTGTGCCGATTCACCTGGCATTTCTTGCAGTTGTACTTGTGGTGCTCGGGATCGTCCTCCTCCTCGTCATCGTCCGTGTCGTCGCTGTCGCACGCCGAGATGCCGATCTTCTTGATGAAGCATTCCCTCTCCTGTTCGTCCATCAAAGCTATGTCCTGCAACAGACACCACTCGATGAAATCATTCAGCTCACACACTTCAAAGATTGGAACAAGAGATCCTGGAGAATAGTCATAAGAGTCCACAACATATATTTGGCCGATGGTTACAACCTGAAGGATCGGCTACTGACGGACTCAAGGTGTCTGTGAGCGCAGTACAGATCAGTACACCGTCTTAGGGCTTTACAGACAAGTACTCGTGTTGTCATGCATCGCTATTCATGTTATTATCGTATAAGTGGTACTACGCATCAGCTAAATGCAATGTAATGTAGAAGTGTTACTACGTATTGAGGAATGACATTCTTGGTTCACTTAATGAGGGTGTAAGAGATCATTTTGGTTTCTCTTCCATTCTTGAGTGCTATTATGAGAGGAGTTTTTGTGTGTGTGTGTGTGTGTGTGTGTGTGTGTGTGTGTGTCTTTGGATTATAAATATTGATGCATTACCTTAATGTTGCAGCTGGTAAAGAAGGAGTTCATTTTAAAAACTGGATATACTCTAGTACAGGGGTTCTCAAAGTGTGGCCCGCGGGCCAATGGCGGCCCTCGGAAATGTTTCTGGCGGCCCGCGATAGTTAACGTGACACGCTGAAATGCATGCGTTATATTTTAATCCTCCATGGTTGTATCTAGTAAGAATTAGAATGGAATTTAAGAATGGTAAAACTGCGCCCCCTGGGCTGTCATTCCTAAATTATGAATGACAGCTTGTGGAAAGTTTGCTAGACTACTGGTTGCATGGCAACTAGGCATCTCGCGAGTTGCGGTAATTGGTTAGTCCAATAAAGAAAGGATTTGTTTTGGAATTATTTTGTGTTCCGTTTTTTCTTGGGCGGCCCTCAATCCAATGTTGGGTACCTACATTGGCCCTCACTCATCAACACTTTGAGAACCCCGCTCTAGTGGCTTGCTTCAATAATAATACATATCCGTTCATTTGTTGATTTTATTTTGTATTATTAATCTGAATCAAGAAAGAAATGAAACTGTATTGAATATAAATAGTGCAGTGAAAGAAGATGATTTCCCTCTAACAATGGCAGTGAAGTGAAATATCACACCGAGCACACGACTTGAGTAACGGTTTTCTAACCGATAGATATTTGATGCATAAATAAGCAAAAACACTGCGTGTGCTTAAAGCTGCTCCGGCTCTATTTATAATAAAAAGGGCTCAGGTTTTGTACATGTGTGGAGAAGAGGCATGGATTCACAACCCCTGAGACATAAGTAAGTCTCTGTGGTCTCATGCCTGTGCCTTATATCTGGAAGATAGCTCACCTACGTCAGCAAGAAGATAATCTACAGCTGTGTGTAACGTACATACACACATGTGTGTGTAGAGTTTGTTCCCCTCACCTTGAAGTGAACGTGGATGTGATCTCGGAGCACGTCCACGCGGAAGAACTTGCGTGCGCAGATCTCACAGGTGTACTTCTTATCGCCGTGAGTCAACAGATGCTTGTTCATGTTGCTCCTGCAGGAGAACACCTGTGCGCACACACAGACACACACGTCACAGAGGAAGTACGGTGTTAGTCCCTCAGGGGTCCTGTGCGGGGTGCAGTGCTCACCTTGCCGCAGATGGGACAGGGGGACGGCTCCTTCCTGTACCTGGTGCCCTCCTCTCCATTGGCCTCCAGCTCCTCTCTCTTCATGTGCTTTGGTCCTGTCCAGATGCATGATGGTGTTAGTTAAGCAAAGCGCTTCAAATCCCACGGGAACAATAGGGTGGCGTCTAGCATCGTGCACGCTCAGAAAAACCTGTCTAGCTTTGGTCTTAACACAAACTTAGTATTCCACACTCCGTGATGTATTTCTCCTACATTTCCCATCCTGAAACCAGCATGCCAACACGAACACAACGGATCCCCCCCCTCTCTCTCTCTCTCTCTCACCCACACCGTGCCTCCTGTGGTGCTCCTGCATCACGTCTTTGCGGTAGAACATCTTGTTGCAGATTTCACAGGAGTAGAGCTTCTCTCCGTGCTTCTTCTTGTGCTTGGAGAGGTTACTGTTGGTGGAGAAGAACCGCGAGCAGATGTCGCACTGGAACGTCTTGTCGTCTGGAGAGAGGAGGAGAAGATAAGATGCGATCACAATTTGCAAAAAGAAACCAGACAAGATAGCCTTAAATGAAACCACAACAAAAGAAGCTTGTCTGACCTGTGCGACAGTTGTGGAACTTTAAGGCATTTTCCAGGCGAAAGGATTTCTCACACGTGTTGCATTTATATTTGTAATCGTGGTCAGGCTGTCAGGAAGACATGAAAACAAGTCACAGAAACACGTAACCTAGCAGGAGACTTTTAAAGGGCTACTCGGCTCATCTTCAGCTTCACATCAGTACGTAGTGTCTCTCCTGGGACATGTCTCCATGCTTTATGTTCAAACAGGTTCTTTATTGTTCTCATACTGCCTGTGCTGCAGCACCTCTTTTCACCCTCTGTCTGAAACCAGAGCCCTGTCTGCTCTGATTGGTTAGCTGGCCGGCTCTGTTGTGATTGCTCAACCACTTAGACACCACTCAGTTTATCATAAACAATGGGTTTGGAGTGCTAGCAAATAGGAGCGCGAGTGTTAATGAGTGAAGTCACTTCACGGGGAGGGGCCGGTGGGAGAGAAACTCCCTCTGGAGGGAACACATGGATTCAGCCTCTGCAGACCGTTCACATGCACTAACGCCTATAGACCACTACAGGAGAGGACACTAGAGAGGACATCCATACAGCAGAGCGGGGCCTCTCCAAGCCGTGAGCAGTGCACTCACCATGTTCTTGCTGTGCTTGTAGGAGATGTGCTGCTTCAGACTCTCCTTGCGGCTGAACAATTTGTCACACTCATCACATTTGAACAGCTTGTCCCCTGTGAGGACACACAGGAAGGGAATCTTCAACAGGTGGTCTCCACACATGAATCATTGATGCGTCCCCTTACTCTGAACTCCATGCACGCACCGTGAGAGCGCACGTGTCTGTTGAGGTTGCTGCTGTTCTGGAAGACCTTGCTGCAGAGGGAGCAGCGGTACACCCTCTTGTGCTCTCGCGCTTTGTGTCTCTTCAGGGCCCCCCCGCTGCCTGCGGAGCTCAGCAGGCTGCCGTCGGCCTCCGAGGGCCCCGAGCGCTGCAGCTTCACATCTGCACACATCAGGATCACAATGTCAAATAATAATACAAAGTAGTTAATAATAATAGCAGCATCAGAAAATAGACATTGGTTATGCAGCACTTTTTAGAAAAGAAATGCAGCGCAAAGTTATTTATTAGATAAATAAAGATAGAATAAACAAACAATTATTCATGGTAAAATATAACTCACTAGATTTTATTGAAATTACATAAAAAAGGAAATAATTCAAATAATTGATAGATGTTGAACATGTACACATGATAGTTCTGGTAGGTAGGTAGGCACACACACACACACACACACACACACACACACACACACACACACACAGGTGAATTGATGTTATTAAGATTATCGTGGATATCTTCACGAGTAAATATGAAAAGCTGTTGGACTCAGCGTTACAGACTTATTTATTTTCTTTCTTTTTACCTTCCGGTATAAGATTACCTGGTTTTTTTAAAGAGGTTTTAAAATATTGTTCCTCAACAAAGTGTTTCGTGATTCAAAGACTTTGAATTGCTTCGAGTTTAAGGCAGATTTACATGATTATGTGGATAATAAAGTGAATCTAGATTATTTAACCAGAATACTACAGTAATACACCCTCACCTCCGAGTCTGCCCGTTACCCTCACCTCCGAGTCTGCCCGTTACCCTCACCTCCGAGTCTGCCCGTTACCCTCACCTCCGAGTCTGCCCGTTACCCTCACCTCCGAGTCTGCCCGTTACCCTCACCTCCGAGTCTGCCCGTTACCCTCACCTCCGAGTCTGCCCGTTACCCTCACCTCCGAGTCTGCCCGTTACCCTCACCTCCGAGTCTGCCCGTTACCCTCACCTCCGAGTCTGCCCGTTACCCTCACCTCCGAGTCTGCCCGTTACCCTCACCTCCGTGTCTGCCCGTTACCCTCACCTCCGTGTCTGCCCGTTACCCTCACCTCCGTGTCTGCCCGTTACCCTCACCTCCGTGTCTGCCCGTTACCCTCACCTCCGTGTCTGCCCGTTACCCTCACCTCCGTGTCTGCCCGTTACCCTCACCTCCGTGTCTGCCCGTTACCCTCACCTCCGTGTCTGCCCGTTACCCTCACCTCCGTGTCTGCCCGTTACCCTCACCTCCGTGTCTGCCCGTTACCCTCACCTCCATGTCTGCCCGTTACCCTCACCTCTGTGTCGGCCTGCAGTAGCAGCGGCTCCAGGCCGGCGTCCCTTAGCTCTCTTGCCCCGGCCCTGCGCTCTCTTTGGGGCCGGCTGGGCTGCGGGGGGGCCGCCCTCCTGCTCCTCGGGGCCCACCAGGCTCTCCTCTTGGGGCAGGAGCGGGTCGACAGGAAGCACCGCTGCTGTCCTCACCTCATCAAGATGACTCAGCAGATTGCCTGTAGGGGAATCCGAGCTCGTTACCATGACGCAGCACTTCCTCAGCTTAAAGATGTTTTTAAGATAGATACTTTATTCATCGCAAATTGGGAAATGATGCTGTTACAGGAGGCATTCAAATAATTAAAGGGTGGAATTAGAAACATAATCAAATAAAAACAAAACAATAAACAGCAAGTTTATATACCTATCTACAGCAGAAAGGACCTGAACCAGAAAGAACACCCAATGTGTATTACATTACAGTGGCATATATACATATGATTGTATATAGATTACAGTCGTGTAAAGTAGCTGCCGTGCAAAAGGTTCATGGCTCTCTGCCGGCCAGAGGGGGTTGACAGTCAGACATCACCATGCTGGACTCCATGTGGATAGAAAGAGATGGAAACTTCCATGTACTGCAATGTAAAGCTACGACCCTTAACTTAGCTTCTCTGTGACTCACAGAAAAGGACATTTCTAATATGGACTGATGGAGGTGCTCCATGTTTTTAATGAACTCACCTGCCAGATTCTTTTCAGCCACTGGGGGCACATAGGCTGCCGTCTCCTCAGAGGTCTCTGGCCCTTCTGAATTCAAAAAGAGAAAGTCCATAAGACGCAACTCACACCGTGGCCATGAAACGCATCAGTGCTGCAGTGGTGTGAAGTAACTAAGTACATTTACTAGAGTACTGTACTTAAGTATAATACTTGAGTATTTCAATTGTTTGCTACTTTGTACTTCTACTCCACTACAATGCAGAGGTAAATGGTGTACTTTTACTCCACTACATGTATTTAATACCTTTAGTTACTTCACAGATCGGATGAATGATGTGAGATCTAATCAAGTGTTGAAATCAGACTTTAGTTCCACCTGGAGTAAATCCACCAGCTACCCTGCAGTCTACAAAGTACTTCAGACTAGCTGCACCTCCACCAGCTACCCTGCAGTCTACAAAGTACTTCAGACTAGCTGCACCTCCACCAGCTACCCTGCAGTCTACAAAGTACTTCAGACTAGCTGCACCTCCACCAGCTACCCTGCAGTCTACAAAGTACTTCAGACTAGCTGCACCTCCACCAGCTACCCTGCAGTCTACAAAGTACTTCAGACTAGCTGCACCTCCACCAGCTACCCTGCAGTCTACAAAGTACTTCAGACTAGCTGCACCTCCACCAGCTACCCTGCAGTCTACAAAGTACTTCAGACTAGCTGCACCTCCACCAGCTACCCTGCAGTCTACAAAGTACTTCAGACTAGCTGCACCTTCACCAGCTACCCTGCAGTCTACAAAGTACTTCAGACTAGCTGCACCTCCACCAGCTACCCTGCAGTCTACAAAGTACTTCAGACTAGCTGCACCTCCATCAGCTACCCTGCAGTCTACAAAGTACTTCAGACTAGCTGCACCTCCACCAGCTACCCTGCAGTCTACAAAGTACTTCAGACTAGCTGCACCTCCACCAGCTACCCTGCAGTCTACAAAGTACTTCAGACTAGCTGCACCTTCACCAGCTACCCTGCAGTCTACAAAGTACTTCAGACTAGCTGCACCTCCACCAGCTACCCTGCAGTCTACAAAGTACTTCAGACTAGCTGCACCTTCACCAGCTACCCTGCAGTCTACAAAGTACTTCAGACTAGCTGCACCTTCACCAGCTACCCTGCAGTCTACAAAGTACTTCAGACTAGCTGCACCTCCACCAGCTACCCTGCAGTCTACAAAGTACTTCAGACTAGCTGCACCTTCACCAGCTACCCTGCAGTCTACAAAGTACTTCAGACTAGCTGCACCTCCACCAGCTACCCTGCAGTCTACAAAGTACTTCAGACTAGCTGCACCTTCACCAGCTTGGAGAACACTTTCATGATCAATCATTATAAAACACATCACATATATTATTCTGAAATGGACCAATCAAACAACGACTACTTTCACTGTCGCTACTTTCACTATATTTTGATGAGAATACCTTTATACTTTTATGGTCACTATTTTAACCATATTTGGATTTTTATACTAGTGTACTTTTACCTGAGTTTAATTTTGATTGCAGGTCTTTTACTTGTAACAGAGTATTCCTACACTCTGGTACTTCTACTTTTACTCAAGTACAAGATCCGAGTACTTCTCCCACCTCTGCTCTGCTGTGTTGTGATGTCACCTACCTGGTGGAGGTGCTGGTTGGAGTGGAGGCTTAAGCATATGCTTCTCCATCTTCTTGGCGTAGAAAGCTCCGTACCACACCCTCAGCTCTGCTCCTGGCAGCACATCCTGGGAATCAAACAGCAAAAGTTACTTCACACCAATCCTGTGTGAGAAAACAAATGAGCCGATGAATCCCTAAATCTGGACCCACAGCACGAGTCTGAAAGGCTCAGGTTCAGGGTGGACACACACCTGTGAGGTGTTGAAGTACACGTCCCCATCCAGCTGGTAGGCCGTCAGGTTCTGGTGTGTGTGCTCAGAGGCCGGGCGCACCAGCATCATCCAGTTGCAGTCCTCTTCATTGCTGGAGTCCAAAGCCACCACCACGGAGTCCTTCTGGAAGATCTGAGCATTGGAGGACGGCCGGTTAGCACATTCAGAGCAGCAAGTGTTTGACTAAGTTGGATGACTGTGCAACTTCAAAATTGTTAGAATTAAATCAGGAAATTGAATTTAAAATGCACTTTGATTATACATCTTAATATATATGTAAAATATATTGCACAGTATTCATGTATTAATAAGCCTACTTTTCAAATAAATTCAGTCGATTCAAGTTGAAATCATTTTCCAACAAATCTTAGATGATAACAAAAAAAACAATAACTTATTTACAAAGTAAGCTTGAAATCTCCCCTTATTCCAATACATCTGAAACTTCGGTTTTAAGGAGCTGCCAGTTTTTGCTGTAACTAAATAAATGAAACCCTATGGAGAGCAGTTGTAGACAGATTCTTTTCTAAAAGCATGTTCCAGTATCACGCATCATTTACCTACATTCGATTGATTTTGCGAACCTATATTTTGACTTGAGGCAGTATACCTCACATCTGGGGCCAGCCCTTTGTAAATGTTCTGCATGAGGCGCTCAGTGAACACAGTTTGGACACCCCTGATCTAAGCCATATCATGGAAACTGTTATATTTTAGAAAATATGTATATATTTGAGGCAGAAAAAAAAATTGGACATTGGGAAAAAGAATTGGTATTGAGCAGGACAAGACTGACCCGGGCAAAGAGATTTCTAATACATCAAATTAAAACCAGTAGATACACAAACTGTTCAGGGCTTCTCAGGCTGCACCTTCAGAGGGAATGCTCCTTCCTGCTCCAGATGGGGGACCCTCTTAGCCTCAAAGGGCCCAAAGCGGGTCCTCTTGACAAGGCGGCGCAGCACAAACACCCCCTCCCGTCCGTCGGACCCCGGTCTGATCTCCAGGCTGCTCGGTAAAGACGACCTGATCCAGGACAAGAAGAGCATTCTTGTTAAAATGGCAAAAACACAAAATCTGAAATCAGGTTAAAGGAATTCACTTTGGTGAAGCGATGCGTACATACAGTGCATTTCATTGTTTCTGAGAAAAGGAGCAAACTACTATGAAAACTATTTTAAATGAAAAAATAAAAATAGAGAAGAAAGAAACCTACGGAGCCATGGAGGGTTCATAGAGAGAACAATAAATAAAACGAGGCCACGCTTTATTCATTTGTGTGCACAATATACTTTTCTCGTTCGCACGAGATACTTTTTTTTAAATGGGAAAACACATCGAACTGCCCGATTATTACGCCATATTATTAATTTTATGAAGAATATGTTCGGTCGCCAGGGCGTGTGTGGGCATTTGTTTATGATAGTGTCGTTCGTTCCGGTGCACTCCGGCAGGACTATAGCACGACATCGAGATTAAGTTTAAACGAATTTCTTTCACTTGGGAATACACATATAGCTATGGAGAACCAGATTTGTGACCCACACACACACACACACACACACACACACACACACACCACACACACACACACACACACACACACACACACACACACACACACACACACACACACACACACACACACACCACACACACACACACACACACACACACACACACACACACACACACACACACACACACACACACACACACACACACACACACACACACACACACACACACACACACACACACACACACACACACACACACACACACACACACACACACACACACACACACACACACACACACACACACACACACACACACACACACACACACACCGGCTGGGAGCGCGTTCACGTGAAAGGGACAGGGTTAGCAACATTTGACCAATCACAAACATGGAGACGCGTGCTGACAGCGCAGCGTCATACTTCATGAATGAATAGTAAAGAGCAAATCCTGCTTCGTAGTACAGGCCGCAGAGATTTCATAAAGTGAAGGAGGTGTTCCTTCTATAAACAGCTGTGGGCAGCAGATAGTGAGAGTCACGGACAGGAATTCATAGATCAAAGCAGACTGGTTTACAGACTTACTTTACTGTAAGATCCATTATATTTCCTTAGTATTTAAACTAATGTTTTTAAATAAAATGTATGCAAAATAAAATGTGGATCTGCCTGTTTGCCAGAAAGTAAAGCATCTGCACTGCGCTCTGTACACACACACACACACACACACTATCTCTTCTCAAGGTCTGAAATATCATAACACATACACAGGCTGCTCCTAAAGGGGGGCTTTATGAGCAGTTTACATGTCTGCAGCTTGCAGGAATCACACTGTGAAGTGAAATGGATGGAACCACGGCAGTCAGAGCTGTCACTCACCGGGCCCTGCTGAGGACGTAGGAGTCCTGGACAGTAACCAGGGGCCCCAGCTCGGGACACTCCGAGTCATGGTACTGGCCACAGTCCTCACACCCTGCAACACACACACATATTAAAAATGAGCATTTTGGTTCCCCTGCATCATTTTAAAGCACAGCTTGAGGAATTGATATGTGATACTCCTGGTACCTGTATTTGTGAATACGTTTGTAAATTGTACCCCACACACACACACACACCACTGTCACTGTCAGCGAATGCAGCAGCTGGACTCATACTCACAGATGAACTCATCTGGCGTCTGCTCAGCCATTATGCCAACCTACAAAAGGAAGAAAAACATAATAAAATATCATGCCAACTAGCATGTATTTCCTCCATATCGTCTCTGAAATATGTGTCTTTATATCAAACTACTTTAAGAGTGTCAGAATGTAGTAGTAGTAGTAGTAGTAGTAGAACCCCCCCTTGCATACACATAACCCGGGTAATGTGTGGAGTGCATACACATAACCCGAGACACGGAGCTGCAGTGCCTCAGACCTCCAGGCTGAAGGCATCATGAAAAACATGAGCTGTTTTCCAGTATGGCTACAGCTGGAGGATGCATGTTAACGTTTGCAGTCCAGGGCAGGACATGAATCCAGGATTTGAGTCGCTCCCAAACAGTAGCCGGGTTTTAACTCCGATCTGAGCGGCTCCTTTTCACTGAAATGTAACAAAGAACAGTCGGCATGGCGGATGGACCGGAGACGCAAACCAGCAAACCGGAGTCGCTGCTGTTCAGAGGCCGACAGAGAGCAGATGGAGAGTCGGGAAAGAGCTCGGAGCGACCCGGACACCGCGACTGCACCTGGACTATAACACTGCGGCGCCATTTTGTAAAATACTGATGTACATTTAGAGAGAAACACGTTACCTTTCCTGCAGAAGACCCTTCATTTAGCGAATCCTGACTCCGGGTTCCAATCCGCTCCAGAAACGGCGCAGGACCGGAAATGAACAGAGCCGAGTGCATTGTGGGGAATGTAGGCGCATGCAAATGCAACTCAATTAAGCTTCGACTAGGAAATTAGAGGTTGTATTGAAGTTTACTAAGCAAAAACTATATTTAAAAGAACATACCTCTTAATTGTGTTATGGATTAAGTTCCACAAAACCTTGTAAAAAAAAATACCACTTGTAGGCTACTTGTTTGCTATAAAAGTACTGCATTATATAAGTCAAATTACAGAAGTCTTTTCAGTAAAATGTGCTCAAAGTAACACATTTTAAAATAGTCCTTATGCTGAATGAACCCTTACAATAATATATATAATTATACATTTAAAGGGATTATTATTTCCTACATTTTTGTTGAAGCTGGAATAGTAGCTGATAATAATAATAATAAAATGGTACTCTAGGACAGCCATTTTGCTCTGCCATAGTCCTAAAATACATCATTTTGATTAAGTGGAAATGTCTGCCGTTTTTCATTTAAATATATATTTATATTTTTGCTCTTCAAATAAAGTACCAAATAAATGTTTTTGTCATGACACAATAAAACATGATGCATTTTGCAACACTAGGATAAAAAAAATATTAAAAATTCTCGATTTTCCAAATGAGCAAATCGTAGTACACTTGCAATTTTTTCGTTTTTAGAAGATATACCTCTTCAAAATCACTTTATGCATTTTTAAGAGTGAGATATGATTCACTCAAAAGTACATCATTTGCTATAGCCTGATGAAAAACATTTAATAGATATCGAAAGAGAACCTAATTTAAGTACCAGAAGTGGAACAGCAAATCAACATGTACAGTTTTAAAGACACAATGGGGAGAACTCACCACCACATACTCAGTAATTTAATCAATATTTATTGCTGAAAAGGAATTACCTCAATGTTTATATTAGTTACAATCCCTGCAGGGAAATGACTGCAACAACAGCTAAGTCGGTCCGTTTCTGTGCACAGAGCATTATGCCAATAAAAAAACATCAGGAAGTAGTTTCTTAAACACACAGCACTACTGCTTACTGAATGCACACCAGTAGACGCCTGCAGGCTGCCATTAGCAAAGGCTCTGAAGCTGAACATGATTAAAACAACTCTTCCTCATCTCTAACTCAGAGTGCAAAGGTAATCACATTTTCCTCATCCCCAATCGGGGCCTTAACATGCTTTAAAACAGACAATGGTAAAAGACAAAGGACAACCCACAGTATATCTGCAGGACGGCATCACGAACAGCGAGTGAGGCTTTTTCATTCTCAGATAGTCTAACAATGTAAACACTCACTTAACAGATATGTTATGTGCATAGGCTTCTTGATTATAGCTGCTGCTGACGTCGCAGGAACATGGTGTACCCTTGTCTCATTTCGACCGTTTGCTCCAGGCCTTCAGTCCTCTGATGTGGTGTTGGATCAAGAACCTCAAGAACCAAAGGTCCATCTGTGGCAGCATCATCCTCAGGAACAAGTGTCAGGCAATCCGTTAGTGCTGCGTCGTTCTGAGTACACTCGCTTATTACAGAAACAGTAGATAACATGTTGGACAGAAAGTCTTCAAAAAGCTGCTCACAAAAACAAAATACAATCATTAGCTGGATTTAAAACATTTAAACAAGTCTGTTCACACTCATGTGTTTGTTCATAGCTACATCTTAAAACAAGAAGATTTCCAATAAACATTTCAGATCAAATGAGCGTAGACTGCGTTCCAATGCGATGGTTATGGCCGAGCGTCTGCACAGTCCCTGCACAGAGGTTCATTCATTCCCTTTGGACACATTAACAACCCTGATGATAACAGTAGTGAACAGGAAGAATCTTTTAGGAAGACGAAGGAGAAAGTTGCATATCATTTAAAAAAACCACATTTAGCCGAGTTTCATGTTCTTTTTTTCCTATTGGAAGGGTAATAACTTATGACGCATGATAACATGTTCCCTGTGCATGCCAGTCATCCATGACTTGTACTTCTATGTTAGACATGAGGCTGACATTATGCGGCGGATAGCTTCGTTTTACAGCTTTTATACGCACGGTAGATATAGCTGTAGTTCTGATCTGGTTATAAGTGGAATACAAGGATTTCAAATGAACCGATTTAAATACCATATTTCATAGTTTTAGTGTCAAAAAGTAGTCGTATTACTATCTCCCACATTTAAAAGAGGGTCTCCCTTTGTTCGTGTTTTCAAAATGAATCTCTGTCACCGGAGCAGATCCTGTCATTGCACTTTAAATAAAGATTCCAAAACTGTGCAAATCATACAAACACCACTCTATAGTTCATCTTTGGTCCCGTTGGTCCTCCGTAGGACATGTACGGGTTGCAGCAGGGAGAGTTGACTCTTCCCCCTCAGTGTCTGTGAGGTCAAGAGCGACAGCCAGTCCCTTCTGTCAGTAACAAGGCCACAAAAGCACTTGGAAGACTTCCAAATGTTGCATAAAATCAGATAAAGGAAACATGCAAAATCCTCTGAAATACCATTAACCCCAGACAGGAGACCTTCATTCATCAAGCACACACTTGCTTTTGGTGGAGTATCCGTCTCTCACAGGAAGCAGGAAGCGACAGTAACAAGAGTGTTCCCTTTGCCCAGCTGTCCCATTCACGATGCAGGAGTCCCAGTATACATGGGGGGGGCAATTAGCCAGGGAGTTAGCCAGTGCAGGTTTGAGCTGGAGGTGATGGTAGTCGTTGTAGGAGGGGCTGAGGAGGAGAGCAGGGTCACACATGTGGCTCCCCCGTGGAGGTGGAGCCGTTGGCTTTGCTCTTCCTGCTCTTGCGGGTGAGCATGCGGCTGAGCGTGGCGGTGCGGCTGGCCCGCTCCACGGCGGCCGGAGACTCCAGGTACACCAGGTCATTGTGAGACTGGCTCATCCCCGGGTCCTTGCGCTGGTGACGGCGGCGGAAGAACAGCTTGGCACTCTTCTGGAGGAAGCTGCCTGTAGAGGGGGATGAAGGACAGGAAACATACAATGTGATATCATGAGACGAGGCCTGTGTCAAGACGACACCACTCAAGGCTGAATGGAGCTTTGGAGGAAGCAGACATTTGAAGACAGCTAAAGCAGCACTGACTTTATGTTAGTTGGAGAATGTGGATTATTGATGTCGATCACATCTTGCGTGTGGGACGGGTTGGGGAACATGTATTCCATTTGTCTTTGACTACAAGTCTTTCGTCTGTAAAAGGTCCGTCCAGATTGGGATCGTGAAAATCAAACTTGGAAAAACCTTTATCGCCGTCTTCTCCAGCTAACACACAACGAACCAACAGAGAGCATTGCTCCTTCTTTTCAGCACATAAGGAGTTTCTGGGCTGTGCTCCCGTCTGTGGGCACGATGAGGTCGATCAAAGAAAAAACACTAAAAACGGACCGTATGTCATTTTACATTCAACATTTCTATTTACGTGCTTGAATAGAGCTTTAAATGGCTGTTGTTTAAAGAAATACATTACATACAGTTTTGTTACTTAAATTGTAGAGTCATAAAGTGCTGGAGAGTCATTACATTTTTATTTTAATAAAGGTCCCCCATTATACTGTATTTCATCAATATATTATAACTCTCAGATATATACAAAACATGTCTCTGAAGTGTTTGTCTGAAACACCAAACAGATCAGTGCAGCATTACCCATAATCCCCTCTGTTTCAGCCCTGTTTCCAAAGTGCTGATTCTCTGCCTGTTACTTTAGATGAAGACAAGGAGCCCCTCCCCCACGCCCCTCTGAGAGACATCTGGTTACAAAGAACACAATGATCTAGGAGGAGATCCAGGTGATAAGTTACCTTGGTTGGTGATTGGCTAATGGTTACACAAGACAACACATCGTTATGACATCATAAAGACATGAAGAAGAGGGGACACATGTTGATGTAGAGGAGACATGAAGAAGAGGGGACACATGTTGATGTAGAGGAGACATGAAGAAGAGGGGACACATGTTGATGCAGAGGAGACACGAAGAAGAGGGGACACATGTTGATGTAGAAGAGACGTGAAGAAGAGGGGACACATGTTGATGAAGAAGAGACATGAGGAAGAGGGGACACATGTTGATGTAGAAGAGACATGGAGAAGAGGGGACACATGTTGATGTAGAAGAGGGGACACATGTTGATGTAGAAGAGGGGACACATGTTGATGTAGAAGAGGGGACACATGTTGATGTAGAAGAGGGGACACATGTTGATGTAGAAGAGACATGAAGAAGAGGGGACACATGTTGATGTAGAAGAGACATGAAGAAGAGGGGACACGTGTTGATGTAGAAGAGACATGAAGAAGAGGGGACACATGTTGATGTAGAAGAGACATGAAGAAGAGGGGACACATGTTGATGTAGAAGAGACATGAAGAAGAGGGGACACATGTTGATGTAGAAGAGACATGCAGAAGAGGGGACACATGTTGATGTAGAAGAGACATGAAGAAGAGGGGACACATGTTGATGTAGAAGAGACATGGAGAAGAGGGGACACATGTTGATGTAGAAGAGACATGAAGAAGAGGGGACACATGTTGATGTAGAAGAGACATGAAGAAGAGGGGACACATGTTGATGTAGAAGAGACATGAAGAAGAGGGGACACATGTTGATGGAGAAGA
Source organism: Champsocephalus esox (assembly GCA_036324585.1). Taxonomy (NCBI): domain Eukaryota; kingdom Metazoa; phylum Chordata; class Actinopteri; order Perciformes; family Channichthyidae; genus Champsocephalus; species Champsocephalus esox. The sequence goes on along the minus strand of CM070486.1, from coordinate 35,023,988 downwards.
GACATGAAGAAGAGGGAGGGGACACATGTTGATGTAGAAGAGACATGAAGAAGAGGGGACACATGTTGATGTAGAAGAGACATGAAGAAGAGGGGACACATGTTGATGTAGAAGAGACATGAAGAAGAGGGGACACATGTTGATGTAGAAGAGACGTGAAGAAGAGGGGACACATGTTGATGAAGAAGAGACATGAGGAAGAGGGGACACATGTTGATGTAGAAGAGACATGGAGAAGAGGGGACACATGTTGATGTAGAAGAGGGGACACATGTTGATGTAGAAGAGGGGACACATGTTAATGTAGAAGAGGGGACACATGTTGATGTAGAAGAGACATGAAGAAGAGGGGACACATGTTGATGTAGAAGAGACATGAAGAAGAGGGGACACGTGTTGATGTAGAAGAGACATGAATAAGAGGGGACACATGTTGATGTAGAAGAGACATGAAGAAGAGGGGACACATGTTGATGTAGAAGAGACATGAAGAAGAGGGGACACATGTTGATGTAGAAGAGACATGCAGAAGAGGGGACACATGTTGATGTAGAAGAGACATGAAGAAGAGGGGACACATGTTGATGTAGAAGAGACATGGAGAAGAGGGGACACATGTTGATGTAGAAGAGACATGAAGAAGAGGGGACACATGTTGATGTAGAAGAGACATGAAGAAGAGGGGACACATGTTGATGTAGAAGAGACATGAAGAAGAGGGGACACATGTTGATGGAGAAGAGACATGAAGAAGAGGGAGGGGACACATGTTGATGTAGAAGAGACATGAAGAAGAGGGGACACATGTTGATGTAGAAGAGACATGAAGAAGAGGGGACACATGTTGATGTAGAAGAGACATGAAGAAGAGGGGACACATGTTGATGTAGAAGAGACATGAAGAAGAGGGGACACATGTTGATGTAGAAGAGACATGGAGAAGAGGGGACACATGTTGATGTAGAAGAGACATGGAGAAGAGGGGACACATGTTGATGTAGAAGAGACATGAAGAAGAGGGGACACATGTTGATGTAGAAGAGACATGGAGAAGAGGGGAACACATGTTGATGTAGAAGAGACATGGAGAAGAGGGGACACATGTTGATGTAGAAGAGACATGAAGAAGAGGGGACACATGTTGATGTAGAAGAGACATGGAGAAGAGGGGACACATGTTGATGTAGAGAGACATGAAGAAGAGGGGACACATGTTGATGTAGAAGAGACATGGAGAAGAGGGGACACATGTTGATGTAGAAGAGACATGGAGAAGAGGGGACACATGTTGATGTAGAAGAGACATGGAGAAGAGGGGACACATGTTGATGTAGAAGAGACATGAAGAAGAGGGGACACATGTTGATGTAGAAGAGACATGGAGAAGAGGGGACACATGTTGATGTAGAAGAGACATGAAGAAGAGGGGACACATGTTGATGTAGAAGAGACATGGAGAAGAGGGGACACATGTTGATGTAGAAGAGACATGGAGAAGAGGGGACACATGTTGATGTAGAAGAGACATGGAGAAGAGGGGACACATGTTGATGTAGAAGAGACATGAAGAAGAGGGGACACATGTTGATGTAGAAGAGACATGGAGAAGAGGGGACACATGTTGATGTAGAAGAGACATGGAGAAGAGGGGACACATGTTGATGTAGAAGAGACATGAAGAAGAGGGGACACATGTTGATGTAGAGAGACATGGAGAAGAGGGGACACATGTTGATGTAGAAGAGACATGGAGAAGAGGGGACACATGTTGATGTAGAAGAGACATGGAGAAGAGGGGACACATGTTGATGTAGAAGAGACATGAAGAAGAGGGGACACATGTTGATGTAGAAGAGACATGAAGAAGAGGGGACACATGTTGATGTAGAGAGACATGGAGAAGAGGGGACACATGTTGATGTAGAAGAGACATGGAGAAGAGGGGACACATGTTGATGTAGAAGAGACATGAAGAAGAGGGGACACATGTTGATGTAGAGAGACATGGAGAAGAGGGGACACATGTTGATGTAGAAGAGACATGGAGAAGAGGGGACACATGTTGATGTAGAAGAGACATGGAGAAGAGGGGACACATGTTGATGTAGAAGAGACATGAAGAAGAGGGGACACATGTTGATGTAGAAGAGACATGGAGAAGAGGGGACACATGTTGATGTAGAAGAGACATGAAGAAGAGGGGACACATGTTGATGTAGAAGAGACATGGAGAAGAGGGGACACATGTTGATGTAGAAGAGACATGGAGAAGAGGGGACACATGTTGATGTAGAAGAGACATGAAGAAGAGGGGACACATGTTGATGTAGAAGAGACATGGAGAAGAGGGGACACATGTTGATGTAGAAGAGACATCTTACACAGCCACCACAGGAATCTAACAGTACAAATATTATGATGCTAATAATATGCAACTGCACACAAATACTTACTTACTGTACATATACTACGTTTCACAGAATGAAAAGACATTAAAGCTGGCAAGATTATAAATAAAGCTTTGAAGCTTACAACTATTTGGTCGAGCTCTAATAATTGAATGGAGAACGACTGAATGACATCATTGTTCTCCAGATAGGAGAGGGCTGAACAATATACTAAACCTCCAACATGTCATTAGTAAGGCTATGAGGACATGTCTGATCTAGTGTCATGGCACATTTCCACTGCAGCGGAAATGCACCATTAGATTTGTAATCCAACCACTTCATCTGATATTAGAGACTAAATGGTGAGAGTGATCTTCTGGAAGTCCGAGGCTACAATACTTGACCTTTGATCAAATAACTCTGTGTGAATATCTCAAAATACAAGTACAACCCCACAACAGGTATTCTAAAGCTCTAAAGTGTATCAACTACATGATTTAGAATTATCTAAATGACTTGACTTACATTTAAAATAATCTTGACATTCTAGACTAACTACTTCCTCTACTGCACATACTAGAGTACCAAGCATACTACAAGTAACTGGTGAAGGAACTTACTCATCAGGACACGGTGTGAGCTTAGCACTGCTCTCCTCTGAGACGGCAGTTTAAAAGCAAAGGATCAAACAGTAAGAAGGGAAGAGAGAAAAGAACACAAAAACAAAACGGCGTCATCGAGGAGCAAGAGATACGATTCTGGAGATTTCAATTATAATCATTATAAAATAATCGGCCATAAAGATATGTCACCATGTCCACACTTACAAGTGGCCTCAGGTCGTCAGTGGTAGGGATACATTGGGATGTATCCATTTTGATAGAAAGCACACGCAATAAGTTGATCATGGTGAATTCTCATTATTATATAATGAGAATATAATAGAATCGAGTAAATGAAACGGGATCATCTTAAAAACAAGAAAATACTTAACTTCCTTTAGGATTTAACTCATTTTAGTCTGCATACGCTAGAAAGAGATGTATGTTAAGTGATTCCAGGTTATTTAAGCTGCATTTTAAAAGTTGTACGCATTATATTTATGATAACTGTCCTCTTACTACTATCCTGAAAGTGTCCTCTGAGAGCTCTCACCTCGTCTCTTCTTGCAGCTGGCCTCAGACACACACATGGACAGCGAGGTGTGTTCCAGCTCCTCTCCTGTTTGGCTCTCCCAGTCCTCCGGGGGCCTGCCCATCCCACTGGGGCCCCCCTGGGGCTCGGAGCTGTCTGGAGGGCTGCTGGGTCCTGAGGCCATGGCAGCCGTCACATCCTGAGTGGAGCTGGCTTCGGACATGGAGGCGTCCATCGCTGCAGCGTAGCCCGCCATCAGAGCCAGCTCATCATCCTGAGACAAGGGCGTCTGGGTCATAAAGCACAAGCCCATTATTCAAATCAGTTGCTAGTTTAGAAGGATTTCCTTTGTTTAACATTTACCTATGATGCAAATACTTCCTCTGGAATCATGAGTGACCCAACCATTTGCATTCGCAGATATAAGGACCTGTGTCCACCTGTCCTTTAATGTCCTCATGACTGGCAGAAGCCACTTAAAAGCCTAGTTTCAATCATCATTCCATAATGGGAACATGAAGAGACTCTCGTTTCTTTCCTCTGTCATGATCAACAGGTTAGGGAACACAAGCGCTACAAAAGAGTTGACCTAAAGCAGGGGTGGGGAACCTTTTTCCTCTCAAGGGACATTTCCATGTTTCCAACATCCTCTCAAGGGCCGTACAAATGATTGACCTCTGCTTAAAAAAACTAAAATCACAGCCCATTCATTTGGCCTTTCTTTCATGCTGTGCAAAGAAAAAGCAACCTCTGAATCCAGATATCTCACCATGACTCACGCACGCATGCACGTGCACGGTGTGGCATGACCACCACAACAGAAAGACATGGACACAAGATGTGTGCAAATGTATTTAGTTTCCCCGGGAAGACATTTTTTTAAATATTGAAGTTAAAAGCATCAATCTGGTGCACTTTGAGAGCAACATTAGGAGATCTATGGAAACATCTCTCAACACCCAGATGAAACGGAACTGTAAGCAGATTTACTTTTTCTTTATGGATATTTTACAAATCACTCTCCTTTCAAACTGTATTCTTGTTTATTAATAACAACTTTGTGTTACTGTCATATAGTATTTTATACCAGTTTACTTTATTCTCTTATTTTTTTATAACTATAATGATCATATAAAGATGTGCCTTTACCTCACTGGTTGGAGAAAAAGCTTCTTATATTCGTTAGCATAGCTAGCTAACCAGATGCTATTGACTGTCTGATCAGTGTGACAGATGAACAGATCGCCACTGGGCTTTCAGCTAGAGACACAGCCACGCAAACACTGCAGCATGTGTACGGCCATTTCTGAAGTGCCGGAGCGGCGTTCTTCTGGTGCTCTCCCGCAGAACTGCACCCCTGTCAGACCTGTCAGATATACCACGTGATGACACGTTAGGCTGGGTGTTGTGTTCAAGGACCCTGAGGAAAAACAGGCACTCGCTTGTTTAATTTTTTTGCGGTCTAGATTTCTTTAATTTTTTTTTATTTTGCGTGTGTTTATAAATTACCTCGAGGGCCGTACCAAATGATCTCGCGGTCCGACCCGGAGGCCGGAGGTTCCCCACCCCTGACCTAAACACTAGAGACTGGCCAGCCCTGGCTGTATACTACCATATATTATGTTCGTATCATTTTTTGTATTCCATTTTTTTAATTTAATCGTTTATTGGACGTCTTACTTTAACCTCTTATGTTTATATAAAGATCTTTATTCTATTTTATTTGTATTACTGCACATTCTTACTTTGACTTCTTATTTCATACATGTAAACAAATATATAGATTTATATTATGTATTCATATTTTTTACGTTTACTTTATATAATTCACAAATTACTGTCACCCAATTTTCCCAATATTTCCCAATGTTCCCGTATATAAATAAAAGTATTCTGATTCTGATATACGTTTAGTTGGTGGAACTGTTCTACTGATGTGAACTGTTCCTTACTTTGGCGATGCCAGAGATGATGATGGTGCTCTTCTTCACCGGGGACTTGAGCCTCTGCTTGGCGGACTGGTGCAGCTGTCTGATGGCGGCCTCGGCCACGGGGTCCGTGCCGTTCAGCATGAGCAGCTCCGTGTCAGAGGAGGACAGGGCCTTGCTGACGGGGTCCCCCAGCATGGTGGCGTGCTCGGACAAACACCGCTCCGACAGCTTGGGCCTGATGGTCGCTGGCCTCTGAGCAGCATCTGAGGGAGACACCGTTAGCTTCACCCCCCAAACATCTCCTACTGAGGCATAACCATGTCTGCTAACCAACAGGCCATCACTATTGTTTATACTTTTCAAAATGAGACTTTTTTCATCACACTTGCTAATTGCTGAACCTATTGTTGTGTAGATGTCGGGTCATGTTCATGAAATGGTCTGTTTCTAATTGAGATTATCGACACACAAAACATATAGTTGGGGACAATCATGTTTGAATCTAAATGTTTTCATCTATACCTCTTTATTCCATTATTTATAAAGTATAATCAAGTTTTATATATATCAAACATAAACCTTGTATTACTGTTTTCATTTTGGGGGATTCCGTGTGTACCTTAAACAGGTCGGAAACACTTTTGGCAGGCGAGTTCTTTGTTGTCAGAATTGTATTGAAATAGTTTGTTGCCGTTGTAGGGAAACTTATTCCAGCCACAAAGGGCTGAAGTGCACCACTAACGCATCTTCTAAATAGTCATTTAACAATTGAGGTTTTCTTAAAGGTAAGCTTAGAGTTCTCCATGCACTCTAAACACAAGGTAAATCATGTGTGTTAGCAAGTTAACATTACTGCCATGTCTTTTGTTCTAGCTAGGAATGATCAAAAGATGCACCTTGTGTTTAGAGTGCATGGAAAGCTCCCCCTGAAGTACGCATTGGTTCCACCGGGCCCTTTTTCTATAGAATTCTCTTGGACAAATGTATTTTTACATATTTACTTTTAAAACACAGGAGAGAAAACAAAAACATCAGCCTTATAACAGATCACCAGATGTTTCTCACTTGCCCTCAAGGTTTCCATAATGTCTTCTCTGAATTAGGTTATCATTGTCAGATCTTCGCTGTTGAACGGTTTGTGTTGCTGTACCTGTGTTGAGTCGAAGTGGGAGGGGTCGCCCTGGCTTGCTCTTCACCGCAGTGACGGTGGTGACCACCGTGCCACAGGGCATTACAGTACGGTCCATCTCCACCCTCTTATTGGAGGCGGGGGTGGGAGGCAGCCAGGACCTCACCTCACTGGGCTCCAGGTAGGTAAACTGAAGAGGTAAATCACCAGTTAATGTTCTATTGTGCAGATGAAACCCTCAGAAAGAAGACCATTCAAATTAATCTATTGTAACGGGGATGATGGTCTTACATCAGTAGTAAGTGATCCAGTCACTACGTCTTTGGTCATGAGTGCAAATGTTTGCTGTCCTTTGGGCTGCTTCCCTACGAGATCAAACGGCACCGACACCTGGCCAAGTAATGCATCTAACAAAACCAAAACACACATGAATAAAATAACTCTTAATCACAACGAATACAACACAAACATGAAAGGCAGTTCGGTCATTACTCTCTGGAGGTTGTCCATCATTCCTTAACTGAATGATGAGCTCTTTTGATAATCCATTCAATTCGCTGGAAAGAAACAAAAATAAAAGACAAGTTCAAGATAGGATAGAGAATGCTGATATTGATCGATAATAATATTTGTAAACAGTGATAGCTTGCAGTGCTTGGTAAAACTTACAAGATAAAGGGCTGGTCCCAGGATGGACTGGCTGTGTTCTTCAGCACGGAGGTGTTGAACCTCTGTGGAGGATTGTCTAACTGCATCACACACAGGGGATTCATGCTGCCTGCAGACACAGCGGCAAACAGTCAGCATCACAGGAACACCACATGTACCCAGTATGCCCCTGCCAACCAGTCAAGATGTAGCTTATATCCACGTGTTCAAAATGTTAGCACCTGAACAATTATAACCCTAGCATATCAATGCTTGAGTTATGACCAAAAACATGTCTTTTTTTTTACTTGACCTTCAGGGGCCAAAAGCTGATATTTGATTCCAAATGTAACATTTGATGAATTCCCTTCGGGCTTTCTGCAGATATCGTGTTTCAGGAGAATCAGAAGGACAACACATAAACATAATGCTGCCTCAGCACGGCGACATACAACCACAATGTGGGTTCCAAGATCTAACACTAAATGTTTCAGGGGATCTTTTGACAGCTTATCACATCAAATGCAAGAGATCATTTTGCCTTAGTCACTTCCTCTATTTCACAGAAGGGAGGTCAGCGTTTATTGTAAAGATTAATTATGTGAAGGTTAGAGGAAAGTCAAGTACTGAGGGCTCTTCGTCAGCACATAGGATGAATTATATTACATGGATCAACTTAACTTTAATTAGCCAAAAGCCAAAGGCTCACGTACTGTGAAAGCTGTTTCTTAATGAACACAGCATCAGCAAGATCCTTAAAGACAGCCACTGCAGCCTTCTTCCACAGGAAGCCTCATGAGTGGAGCCAAGCTAAGAATAACCACTTTCACAGAAAGGGCAGAACACAGATAATGAAGTGTCAAACGCTGAGTCATGTCTCTGCTGTACAACATCAAGTGTTAATAATAATACATTTTATTTATATAGGGCTTTTCACAACTCAAAGACGCTTTACAGTATGAGGGAGGGTAGACAAACAAGGACAGGCAAACAAATAAATATAGTAAAATAAAATAAACAAAAAAAAGGCAGTCAAGAGGAAGTTGATGGGTTAGGGTTTGTTTTTGAAGTGGTGGAGAGACAATGCACAGTTTGACCCACTGCTGTCACTCATGGCCAAAGCATATCTCTCCGTCCCACTGAGGTGGCGTTAGACTTTTTCGCTGTCCGTCATTTTGACAGAGAGGATCCTAAAATGTCCGTCATAATCCCTTATTACCCGTCGGGTCTGAACAGTTCACGAGAGAGCACGCTCGTGAACTGTCAACGTGGGGGGGGGGCGGTGTTATGCCGTGTGTGCATGCACCTCGCGGGAGCGCACACAGAGTAAAGCAAAACCTCCCAGACATGTGTTGATCTGTACGGCAAAGTACGGTTAGGAAACTATATCATTTCCTTTTGGAGGGCAGCATACCACGGCATAACACCAGAGCCTCGCTGCGGCGAAACGTTGGCGCTGTTCCCAGTTTGTTCTAATCTGTCAAAATGACAGACTGCTTTCAGATTTTTCCGTCATTGTTAAATAAAATATTCGGTTAACGCGACCACTGCTGTCCCAGCGACATCAGTACCAAGCGAGAGAGTTGTTCCCAGAGCAGGGGATATTGTAAACGCCCAAACATTCCAGCTTACCTGGAAATGTGGACATTCTCATATTTCTAAAAACCTGTGTGATGATGCTGAGTGAGTGACTCGTGAGTTTGAGTTGAGTTACTTGAAAAACTAAAGTGAAACTTGATTTATTTTATTGCAGGGTCTGATTATTAAATGTCCTTGTTTATTTGTGAGATGCAGTGGCACAAAGAAAATGCCTACTTTGTTTGGTAGTACTAGTAGGTACAAAAACACTGGTTTTCTTGTTCCAGTCTGTTACTGTCACTTTGTTTTTGACCCTTTAAAATACTGCTATCCTCCTAACATGCTGTACAAATCACATTTATTATTTAATAAAGAAACATTTTTCGAGTAAAAAAAATTTGTATTGACATACATTCTTTATTATTCAATATCGCGATAAATACCGTACCGTGGACTTGTTATCGCGATATTATTGTACCGGGAGTTTTTGGTATCGTTACATCCCTAGTTCTACCATAACGGTCAATGGTTGCTAGACACTGTGGTTCACAGTGTTAAAACTACTGTTGATGTAAACAGGCAAACATGTGAGAAAGAATGTGAAGTGATGGAACATTCTGACAATGTTTCAGGACACACAGGTGCTCTTGAAGATGCCTGGTGTGAAATGTGTCCAGGCCAACAGTTGGAACGCTTGAAATGTGAACAGGAAGTGAGGGAACGAGTGCCAGCTCCCGATGAACATACAGATGCCATTCCAGACGTGGCTGGTGCATGGTAACATTATGTGTAGATCTGATGCACTTAATCTTCTCAGATCTCTGAATGTCAAACAGAGAGAGATGTGTTATCAAGTTAGACAATGGTGCATTGAAAAGGTAAATGGCAAGAACCCAAAACCCTTCAATGTGTTTGTTACAGGTGGTGCTGGGACTGGGAAATCGCACCTCATTAAAGCAATCCACTATGAAGCATCTAGGTTGCTGTCACAAGTTGACCTGATAAAGTGTCTGTGTGGTTCACTGCCCCTACTGGCATCGCTACTTATAGTTTAGCAGCCAGCACGATACATAGCACATTTTCCATAGGGTTGAATGTCAGACCTCCCTACATGCCGTTAGGAGAGGAAAGGGTCGGTACCTGACGTGCTGAATTGAGCGATCTGCAGATCCTGGTGATTGATGAGATTTCAATGGTGAATCATAACTTGCTCGCCTATGTTCACGGTAGAATTAGGCAGATTAAGCGAATTAGTGATCACTCACCATTTGGAAAAGTCAGCGTCATAGCTGTCGGCGACTTTTTCCAACTCAAGCCAGTTCAAGGCAAATCCTTGTATTTGGAGGACATGCTATGTGATTTCTGGACTGAAAGATTCTCCATTGCTCATTTAAACACCATTGTACGTCAACAGGACACTGTCTTTGCAGAACTGTTGAACAGGTTGCGTACGCGAGCTAAGACCACGGCGCTCGTTGCCAGTGACATAGCTATCTTGAAAAAGTGTGAAACCGGAGAAAGCACTTCAGCGTTGCATATTTTTGCAACAAATGCACAAGTTAATGACCACAATATCAGACAGTTGTCGGCATCATGTCCAGAGAACCTTTGCGTGGAGGCACTGGAGTATGAGAAGAATCAACAATCCGGCCGCATGGAATTGAAAAGAGGGCACTACAGAAATGTGTACAAATCCTATTTACCTGAAAGGTTACCGTTGGGAAAGGGTGCACGAGTGATGTTGATTACAAATATTGATGTGTCTGATGGCTTGGTAAACGGAGTCTGTGGGAATGTCGTAGACATTGTCAACAATATCCACAACACGACATTTGTGAACACTGTTTGTGAAATTCGATGACGAAAAAGTGGGTGCTAACAGAAGGAAGCGTTTACCTTCAACTAGTGACTAGTTACCTTTGGCTACTCCCATAAACAGGGAGGATGAAAGGATGCGCAAGGGAAAATTGCGTGAACAGTTTCCTTTGAAACTAGCATGGGCTTGCACAATCCACAAGGTGCAAGGGTTAACTGTTGACAAAGCAGCAGTTTCACTTAAAAGAATCTTTGAGTCAGGCCAGGCATATGTTGCTTTAAGCCAGGGGTGCCCAACCAGTCGATCAATGTGTCTTGAAAACATTACCCACTGTAGTGTGACGTGTGAATAAACTCCAACTCTGTATCAACAACACTGTTGTGTAACTTCAGTTAAATACTTGTATGTGTGTGGATTAGAAAGAGAGATAAAGGATCTGCAGTATTTTATGAAGTATTCATCGTACAAAGGTCAGTTTTATACAAGTAGAAGTGTGTATGTACCTGGCAGTAGGCTGTCAGTATTCAGTAATGGCTACGCCTCTCTATTTGGACTGGTAGATCTCGGCAGACTGGCTACTTTGAAAGTAGCTCTCGGTTCAAAAAAGCTTGGGCACCCCTGGTTTAAGCCGTGTCAGAAGCTTAACTGGGTTGACAATTCAGGACTTTCCCTGCCGAGTCAACGCACGACTGTTGTTTGGTGTCTGTGCCACAGCAACTATTTAGAAGAAATGTTCTCAACTTCATTACTGACATTATATTCATCTTTTATAAAAACAAAAACACATTCCAGCTATTCTGTCCCAAAACATATTGTGACAACTTGCACCTGTAACTAACCCTTGTGTCCTTTTTCATTTAAAGTGAATTCAACAGGTTGTGCAAGTCACCCCATTTGTCTGAGGTTATCCACACTAACCAACATAACCACATCTCATTAGTATCGCTGAGTTTTTTTTGTCGCTGCTTTTAATTGAACTATTCATATCTTAAACAGCACTGTAACTTTTATCCATGTATTTTTTCTTTTAATGTTTTAAATGTAAACGTAATTAAACTCCATGACATTTATGAGAGGGACTGCTCGAAAGTAGGATATTTGGGATATCCATCGTAGCCAGGGTTTACAGTACGATCAGTTTTTAGGTGAGTTGTACCGAGGAACAAGTATCACAGCACCGACGGGTGAAAAATAGTGTTTTGGTAACACGGGTGTTCAGGTAACACTTAAAGACTTTTGTTATGGAACGCAAAGCAGAGTAGGGGGCTAGTACACCCTCCTGAGGGTCCGATAGTGGATGTCATGCGAGAATAACATGGTGAAAACAATCAGTCTAAATGAACAATCGGGACGGAAATGTTCGGATTTCCAAAGGGAGGTTCTGTGAATAAATTAAAAACCAAGAACCGAAATAATTGAACTATTCATATCTTAGACGGCACTGTAACTTTTATCTTTGAATGTTTATTTTATTAGCTTTTCTTTTTAATGACTGATTTTAAATGCCATTTTCTTAATGTCTTTCATTTTTTTATGTTTCTTGTATTATCTTTTACTGATTTTAAATGCCTTTGTCTGAATGTCTTTCATTTTTGTAAAGCACCTTGAATTGCCTGGTGCTGAAAGGTGCTATATAAATAAACTTGCCTTGCCTAAAACAGCTGATCACAACGTTCACTCTGTGGTCACGAAGTACTCCACTTGCATTTGACTTCATTTGCACTTGTCAGTTTGAAATAGTTCCACGAGGAACTCTTCTTTCCTTTGTTCATCTTTAGTTGTGTTCTCACTCCAATAAATCAATCGCACGTGTGACGGAGAGGGGGGGGGGCGGTGTGGAGCTGCACAGCCTGCGCTGCTGGCTTCCTCCAAGTGTACAGTAAAACAAACTGGTGGTGTGACCAATGGCAATTTACAATTATTAATACTATTACTATTATTAGTATTCGTCTATATTTTGGTTGAAACTAAGCCAGGAAAAAAACCATAAATAATAATAAAAAGATATATAAATAAAATCGAATTTTAAAAATAATTTTTGATTATGGAGACTGTAACGAATATTTGAATAATCGCTGGCATCCCTAATGACAACAGGAGGTTTTTACTTTATTTGCATGCTGTTGAAGTGTATATCTGTTGTCTGTCTGTCCTGCAATACAGTCAGATAAATATTGAAAGATTACATTTTCAGGCATATATTTCATTTTCCAAATGTTTCCAAATGTATAACTTCATTTAGTGGCATTGACCACAAAACTAATGTTTCGGCAACAACAAAAAGCAAAAAAACACTGGTATGGACTCTCATTTGAGACGGGGTTCGACTCCCTGTGGTGGTTTGATCTATTGTTGTGGTGTAGACCAGGGGTTCCCAACCCCCGTGGTGTTACTGCCGGGCCGCTAAATAGCTGTGAGTTTATCGTAATATTTGCAGAATTATAAATATATAAAAATATTTTATTATAATATTTTTTTCAAAAAGTGTTTAATTTTTGCACCTATACCAGTCATATTATACCAGCTAATGTTCGGTGCAGTGATGGTTGTCTCATTAAGTCACTCGTTATCGACCACAGAGGCTACAGATGTTCATGAGTGGGGTTACTACATTACTGACATATTTTATTTTGTAAAACTAAACTCTAAAGCAAAAACTAACCAAACGTGGTACATTGCTTACTCATTTCTGGGTTTAAGGACTAATTCATGCACCACTCTGCTGAACGACACCACCATCAAATCAGAGGCCCGTTTATTTCTGCGTCACAGACTATATGTATTTTGGTTTCAGTGTAGCAGTGAACTTTTGACGGATATGAAACACATATCAAATGTTTGGATTTCTCGTAGTGGTTGACAATAAACCAGCGTTAAGATGCAGATGTGAGTTACAGAAGGGACCGAGGTCAGTGAGTGAGTGAGTGAGTGTGAGACCCACCTGCAGCATCCTCCTCCTGAGTCAGGGTCACCCGGATGTTCTTCACCAGCAGCTTCCAGTCGTGGGCGCGGGGGGGTTTCGGGGGTGAAACCACATTGTTGCGTGCACCCTATTGGACAAATGATTATAAAGTAAATAACTCAAAAATGTTGATCTACAGTGAGAAATATTATTAGCAACGATGTAAGTAAAGTAGAATTTCCCAGCTTTTCCAAATATAAGCAACACAGTTCTATACAAAAAATACATAAATCAAAGAGCTTTGAAAACGTCGGTCAAATTGCATCATTCATCTTAAACACTGTTGGAATAATAAAAATACAACTTTTCAGGGTAATACAACTTCTACCAGCTTGCTTAAGCCTCCCAAGCATTGTACTGTGCTGTGTATTTGTCCCATGCTGTAAGAAAGACAATATATACGGGAATACTGTATGTGAATCACCTGTGCTGACACACTGAAATCTTGCCAATGATTTGCATAGGATTTTTTATATTAAGGTTCACAAATGAACCATCAACTAGTAGTTCATTAACATGCATATTAGCAGTATATTGGCTCTTTATTTGTCAGACAAGCCTGTACATATGCTTATTGCACAGCTAGCATTAGCTATATTTACCTTGTTTACACTTAGCGGTCCTAAGTGTTAATCTGTGTATGTTACACTTGCATGTATGAGATCATTAAGTGCCTTGTATCTTCTTTTTGTATAGTTCCACTCCGTTTGAATGTCAGTGGACTGCAAATAAGTCAATAAAGGAGCATGGCTGCTCATTCCCTGGCTCTCAAAAGAGTGTGGCTGGCTGTTTCATCTACGTTCACACTGAGACAGTACAACACACAGAGAGAACAGTCCACCTGTTGTGTAAGTACATACAAGCAGGTCACAGAGTATGGTCACAAATACATACATTCTGTTTTTATTAAAAAGTACAGGCTGCATGTTTTGGTATGTGTCTGAACCTCTCTTTAGTGGTTCTTTAATAAAACAGATATTTCAACGTGTGCCTACTTTGTTCACGTACTGCTGAGGTTCATTTCAGTAGCAGTGTGCTATAATGTATTTACAAAGTGTGAAGAGGAGGCAACCTCTTCAACTCTGTATCCATAAGCCCCTCCCCCTCTCAGCCAACTTCCTCCTGACTGCTTTTCTGTTTTGTTATGTTTCTTTTTGCTTTTGCTTTTGTTCGTCTACCCTCCCTCCCAAATGTAAAGCGTCTTTGGGTTCAAGAAAAGCGCTATAGAAATATAATTTATTATTATTACCTTAGAATAGGGAAGCTGTTCAGGTCAATTGGAGTCAAACTACTAGCTTATTGGTTATGAACAAGACTTCACTTTAAAATAGGGAACATGTTCTAAGATATCAATACCTAACACTTATAGTTTCACGTCTTGTTACATAAGAATAGATCATATTTGTTAAGTGTTATTAAGGGAGAATTACTATTCTTGTGGTACTTCTGCCTTATTAGGCCCATATTGAGCAGAGCATATTAAGACCAACTCATGTACAACAACTTAACTTCCTTACTTGCAACAAATCAGCACTAATTAGAGGGTTATTGAGGAAAAACTCTCAACTAATGGCTTATTACTTGGAGAATATGGTCATGCAGAATAAGGCATTAATAAGTGTTTTATGATGACTAATAAAGAGCCAATATACTGCTAATATGCATGGTAATTAACAACTAGTTGATGGTTAATTTGTGTACCTTAATATAAAGTGTTACCGATTTTCTTTATGACCATGGAGAATTTGCATCAGTAGAGTCAGGGTTTTCACCTTTTAGCCAAATATTCATTCAGCTTTTTTCTACACACACACTTAAAAAGCCAAAGAACATGAGTGTCTCTGATATATTTCCCGTGTTTTTCAGTGAACATTCTAAACATTTGAACAGTGTTAATTTCGAGGCTTGATAAAATCAGCATCACGTGACATTAGGTAATGTCAATCAAATGTAAACATTAGTGGCTGCTTTAATAGGGCATGTGCAGAACGAGACCACAAACTGGGAATCCTTTATGCTTCGGTAGATACACAGTAGCTTCGGAGATTTGCCATAACTCCAGTATCTGTATTGCCGTCAAAAGGAATGTGATACCAGTTCTAATTAGTTTCCTTATGACACTTGGATAAAAAAGTCAATATTAGTACATTTTAATAACTTTCTCCGGTGTGGGAACAAGTCGTAAACACACAAATTATCTGTCTCTTTAGCTTCTAATGATAACACTATGTCTACCAGCTGGTCTCTAACTGCCATCTGGTGCAGCACAGGAAGTGTATAGCAGCTTTTTGAGCTTTGTTTTATTCTAAACTAAACTTTGTTTGTTGCAACACAATGAGAACAGTGAGAGTGAAACCAAAACAGTGAAGTTATGAGTATTAAAACGCAACTTAAAGTGAAACTTAATGTAAACTCATTATTAAAACCTTCTGTAAACCCAGGGGTGTTGCAGTTTCAGCTGATCAAATAGGATTAGGTTCAATAATACCTTCACATTGTCATTTTACAACATTACTATGACAAAAATATTGAGTCTTTCTGTCAAATGACACGATACTGCAATCAAAGGCCTGGGATGACAGACATGCACACAGCTGTTCAGATGTCACGCATCAGCATCCTGAACTCACCTTGAGCTGTGAGGCCTGAGCAGGCCCACAGCTGAGCAGCACAGAGGGGCGCGCTGCACACAGCAGCCCCCTCAGCTGCTGCTGCAGGGCCGCTGCACGGCAGGAGGAGGCATGGTCCTGGCAGAGAGAGGTCAGAGGGTCAGACATGTCCCACAGGACTGGAGCAGATTGCAATACGGACTAGTGCAATATCCAAATCACAGTAAGCTCAATATGAATTAAAGGCTTAATATTTTAAAAATCAATCTGAATGAAGTATTGCGGAACTGCATTAACATGTTGTTGGTACGGACCATCAAAAATAACAATCACATCATCATTTTAAATTTAACATTTCAATGATATTTGTTTTTGTATGGATCTTTCCGTCTAGTATTAGGGGTCATATTGCAACTGCATTGTCATTGAAATTATTGCAATTAGTTCTTATTGTTGTTCAGCCATAATATTGACTGTCTTTCACCGAAAGATAACTTTCTCTAAGCAGGTCAAAAACTACGAAAAATAAAGTACACTTTCAACAATGTCAGAGGACTTCCATTTACCTGGGTGAGGGTGGGGGTGACCTGTAGCACCCCCGAATCCAGGTGTGTCACCCCCCAGATCACCTTCACCTCGTCTTTAGCCTCCTGCATCTGAAGGTCCAGCTGAGGGACACAGAGGAGAGAAAACCAAAATGCCTTATGATGCCAGCGTTCTCAGAAATCTCTTCACAGGCTCTGAAAACTGCAGTCATTAAACCGCTCTTAAAAAAGAATAATCTAGATGCTTCAGTAATGAACAATTACAGGCCCATATCAAACCTCCCATTTAAGGTAAGATCATTGAAAAAGTTGTTTTTCAACAGTTGAGTAATTTCTTGCATTTAAATAACTGTTTCGATGTGTTCCAGTCAGGCTTTCGTCCAAACCACAGCACTGAGACTGCTCTTGTAAAGGTCTTTAATGACATCCACTTGCCACAGACAGTGGCAGAACTTCAGTGTTAGTATTATTAGATCTCAGTGCTGCGTTTGACACTGTTGACCACAGCATATTACTAGACCGACTGGAAAACTGGGTGGGACTTTCGGAAACAGCTCTAAATCCTACTTAAAGGACAGAAACAACTTTGTTTCTATAGGTAAATACACATCTGAGTTGACAAATATGACATGTGGGGTTCCTCAAGGCTCCATCTTGGGGCCTCTTCTCTTTAACATCTACATGCTACCACTGACTCAGATAATGAAGAACAACAAAATAAGTTACCATAGCTATGCAGATGACACACAAATGTACGTAACAATTTCACCAGGAGACTATGCTCCAATTCAAACACTGGGTAAGTGCATTGAACAAATCAATGACTGGATGTGTCAGAACTTTCTCCAATTAAACAAAGATAAAACTGAGGTAATGGTTTTTGGAGCCAAGGCAGAACGTTTAAAAGTTAGCGCTGAGCTTCAGTCTGCAATGTTCAAAACAACAGATAGAGCCAGAAATCTAGGTGTAGTCATGGACTCTGACCTGAGTTTCAACAGTCGCATTAAAACAGTTACTAAATCAGCCTACTATCACCCTAAAGAACATATCTAGGATTAAAAGACTAATGTCACAGCAGGATTTGGAAAAACTTGTCCATGCTTTTATCTTCAGTAGACTCGACTACTGTAATGGTGTCTTCACAGGTCTCACTAAAAAATCTATTAGAAAGCTGCAGCTGATTCAGAACGCTGCTGCTCGAGTCCTCACTAACACTAAGAAAGTGGATCACATCACTCCTGTTCTGAAGTCTTTACACTGGCTTCCTGTGTGTCAAAGAATAGATTTCAAAATACTGCTGCTGGTTTATAAAGCACTGAATGGTTTAGGCCCAAAATACATTTCTGACCTCCTGCTAAATGATGAACCATCCCGATCTCTCAGGTCTTCAGGGACTGGTCAGCTTTCTGTCCCCAGAGTCAGAACTAAACATGGTAAAGCAGCGTTCAGTTATTATGCTCCAAATATCTGGAACAAACTCCCAGAAACCTGCAGGTCCGCTGCAACTCTGACTACTTTTAAATCCAGGCTGAAGACTTTTCTTTTTGTCGCTGCTTTTAATCGAACTATTCATATCTTAAACTGCACTGTAACTTTGATCCATGTACTTTTTCTTTTAATGTTTATTTGATTAGCTTTTCTTTTTTAATGCTTAATGTCTTTCATTTTTTGTAAAGCACTTTGAATTGCCTTGTGTTGAGAAGTGCTATATAAATAAACTTGCCTTGCCTTGAGTGCTCACCAGCTTGACTTATTCTAACATCTATCAATTATTTAGTAATAAAACTGCCATTTACAATGTCTATAATCTAAATATGATGTGGAACATAATGACCTAATTCTTTAATAAATATGTACCTGTGGACTTTTGGCCTCTCATTTGAAAATACATCAGTCTAGTTGTATTGTTTAATGACTCAAATGTTCAACCATTAAGCAAGCCTTAAATTGTCACCACAGCAACAGTTTTCATAACAGTAAATATCATGCATTCATTTGATGACTAACCTAAATGGCAACACTCAATCTCAGACTGAATTAAACCTATTCACAGCACATGACTCTCTCAATCTCTTCTCCACGGTAACCTGTGGATGGGATTCATTTGTGCGCTTTGATGTGACAAAGTGCAATTCATAATTATTCTTTAGATTACATTTTGTGTGATTGTTTGAATTTAATCTTGCATCCCATTAGTTACAGGAATATTTTCGAAAATGGTGTTTCTCCTAAAAGCATGCCCTGCATTCTAAATCAGTTTATTAAAACCCTGAAGATGACATATCTCCAGTTTTCATCTCAAACAAAACACTAACGCTCTGTAAACTCTACTTATTGTAACTCCAGACTGACAAACAAGAAAGGCTCATTAGAAGAGGTCAGCAAGGTGTCCATCCTCATGTCTGAGAGAGGAATTGAATGAAGGATACTGGAAACAGACAGAAACCTGCCTGGGCCTTCATGTCCCAGCATGCCTGGACTCCAGCGTGAGGCTGAACAACGGCCTCTGTGCTGCCACACAAAGCTTCATCAGAGAGCAGGAGAATGCGTAGATGGATCCAGAAGAACAATATCACAGGCTGCTTTGATCCCACCCGGATCACTTCATACAGACAGCGCTATGTGGGAGGCGACCATAATCATACAACTCAATCCACATGGAGTGAAAAGAGAAACAATGATGCTTATTGAAAAGCTGTAACCATCCAAATAGCTCCGATCATCCAACTAACCATGATCAATGTTTCTCAAACAGCATCTCTGTGTAGTACGTGACGTATTCACTCTGTCCTAGTGAGTGAGTGAGTGAGTGGTGAGTGAGTGAGTGAGTGAGTGAGTGAGTGAGTGAGTGAGTGAGTGAGTGTATGAGAGGAGCTCCACGGATAGGTCCATTAGGACCTGGGTATGGTCACGTCACAATACTCAGGAAGAAATAAATGGAAAAAGAGAAATGTCCAACGAGGCGTTCTGGGGCAGCACAGACGGGTCTTCTCTGTGTTAGAGGTTTACTCGCTACAGGGTGTACTTTGAGGGTTTGTGACTCTGCAGACCGTTTACGTGCAGAACAAGCTACAAAACACACAAGGGGACGGGTAAGAACCAGAAAAGCAGGACATGGGACCTTTAAAGTGGTGCTACTCCTTAGGGATGATGCATGTCACATGTGTGTCCTTCAGCACATGCAGCAGACCATGTGATGCAGCCGTGTGTTAAAGACAAAGTACACTGAGCAGTTCACCGGGTGCGTTGCCGTGTCCCTGCACTGTGAATACCAGAGGCCTCTGGTCCGCATATCCCAGCACCCCCAACATGACGGGCCAGGACTATTCTAGCATGGATCAGAGTGAAAAGCTAACAAATGTTCCAGTGGATGGATGGAGACATTTGAAAGGCCTCTCTGACTAAGCTGAAACAATTATAGTGAAAAGAGGCTTCCTTTATGTTCCCGCCGCAACAACTGATCCCAACCAAAACAAAAGCACCCTGGCTCTAATCCCGACTTTAGCCCCTGAGTCTCTCACTCAAGTTGTATTTATGGCACAATGAGATCAGGGTGGGTGACGACAAGCAACTTATCGCTTTAAAAATAGCCTAAACACAATTGGGTTAGCTTGTATAGCCGCTTGAATACATACTGTGGTGCAGGTTTAACACTGAAAGTAAGAGCAGGAGGGAAGCTTACCACAGCTTAATGAACACAAGCTGGTGCATATCCCATCACACAACCTTTCACTCACTTCAGTTAAATACCGCATCTGAGCGACGCATAAAGAGGGTTTGGAAAGACCACCTTTTGGGATGATAAATCAAATGAATTGCTGCAAGGTCATCTTTAGTCATTTGTGTCATACCTTCAGTGTCTCAATGGTTCTCTTGATGGATGTCAATGGAGACAAAGAGGGCTAACTTTGGAGGTGGGTCTGACAGTGATTTTTTTGTAGGTCTTCTTGACATTTGCCAAGCACAGAAAGACACGCCACCATTTCATCTAAGACTCCTGCCAGGCCCGCAGTGAGCCGGCACAGGGCAGCACTTGATGTTCAATAAAACCTCCCAATAAACTAAACCATATTGACATCCAGAGTGTCTGCTTTCAAATGCCTCAGAGCTAAGTGCATATTTACGAGTAGATACAACTAAGTATTGTTTACTTTCATGAAACTTAAACAGATGCCTCAGAAGGAACTAAAGAGTAGTTACCTGCAGCTCCAGTGGAGCGATACACACTGTGTATTTACAGGGCTCTGCTGAAGGCATGGCTGTGGAGGCTGCACTGACCGAGAACTGAAGCTTCTCCCCGACCACACTGCAGCAAGCGGCCTGTTGGGAAGACAAGGTGAGGCATGAGAGTTACATAAATACAGTTACAATGCTGGAGCTAAAGCAGGGACAGCGTTGTAGACTTGCATGTAGTTATGCTATGTAGCAAGAAAACATATCCAACAGCGAGGTAAACCAGAATTTGTAATAAGCTATTGTAAAAGTGCTGTTTTCCTATCCACGTGTAAAAGGAACTAGAAGGATTTATTGATACTAAGGGCTGTAGAGAAAAGTGTGGAGCTTTTTCCATTAACGTTGAAGTTCAAATGCTCAATAAACACTTGAATGCTGTGCTGTCTTTCCATTTACTTGAATGTGTGAATTCATTCGGTTGGATAGGTAAGCTTGGGATGGATATATTAAATATATACATACAAAAACTAGAGACTCTTTCCAATGAAAGTAGCTAGCCGCAATAGCTCCAAGATTGCTATATCTAGTTTGTAGGTCGCCAAGTTGCATCATTGACAATTGGTCTCGTAAAGCCTCTAAAGCTCTGCAACAAAAAGGATCATTATGAATGTAATGCAGCGGGGCAGAGTGCGATGAGGCAGGCAGGCAGAACCAGATTTATAGCTAAATATTTGTCGATCAATATTAGGTTACACTAATATAAGGCTACTAGTATTATAATATTACTGCAATAATATTCCAGTGGTGGCTGCTTAAGGTTGCTCGTTTGATCCAAACATTGTCCAAAGCTCCAAATGTATTGTAATGTAAGAATTCTCAAAATCTACAATATTCTGATTCAATCCATATATGTTAGGTTTTTTTTTAAACAACATTTTCACCACAATAAATAGACTGCCTTCTCTCCAGCTCACCGCACACAAAGGGGGGGGGGCATCTGTATTAACGGGTCAGTCTATAAGCACTCTAACAGCACCATAAATTACATTTAAACAACCACAAAAAAACAATGATTGTTTCAGATTTAACGAGATGCTGTTTTAACATGGAAACGGCTTAATTTAAAAAAGGACACTGGGTACAGCCCTGTGATACATGTGTTCCGTGTGTATATAGTCTTACGCAACAAACACATAGCATGAACAGACTGCAACAAAACCAGTCTAACAAAACAGACTTCTGCTAAACTGGCGCAGAAGCAAAGCACCTGCCTTCGATGAGGTTCACACAGAGCTGGGGAGAGGGAGAACATCTGTGATCAGAACATTCAATAAATCATTTTCACTGCAAAGGAATGTGTCTGTAATAGAGTAAATAATAAAACAGCTTTAAAGTGTCCTCGAAGTATTTAAAACATTCATTGTGATTTGAGTGGAAGATGGGTGTGTGTGTGTGTGTGTGTGTGTACAGTTGGGTATTACATCACTGTGAGGGGAAACCTAAGCATAAACAAAGGTGCTGCTGCATTCCTGCCTGCTGCTCCTCCTCCTCCTCCTCAGTGCTGAGCCTGACAGCTATGTAAGCTTCTTGGAGCACGAGCGCACACACACACACACACACACACATACACACACACATATATACACAGCATGTGGGTAAAAATAAGCCTCTGCTCATTAAATCCCTGCATTCCCCAGCACCTGGTATTCCGCTCCATAACATGATGGCCACAAAGAAAGAAACGGCTGAGTTTGCATTGGGATTCCTGCAAAGCCAATCAGAACAGCAACACAGCAAGTCCCTGGTATCTGAACCGTCAGAAAATAAAAGCCCTCGCTGGCAGCTTGTTTTGCACACAGTCCGCAGCAGGTTGGAACATTATCTGAATGACTGAAGCATCATACAAGTTCTTCAAATCTTTTTTAAGTAGGGGAATTCATTTATAGTGTCGCTGGAGTTTTGAGTGAGCGTGTGGACACATGAAAAAAGGCTATGCCGATTAATTAGCAGGTTACTGAGGGAAGTGTGTGCACAGAAAGTAACAAAGTCAGGAGGTGGTGCTTGTCCGTGTTAGTTTAAATGCAGCACTGGTGGAGCTTTTCCACTCGATGTGATACGGAGAGATTGACTTGAAGAATTTCTTTTGTATTTGAGTATACAAACAAGGAAATGAAAAACACGTAAGTGTCTGCTTCTTTAACCCAGGTGAATGCTGAAGTTGCCATGAAAACAGAATCCAATGTGTTCGGTGGTTGGAGGAAGGGGACGCAACACTCAACAATATAATAATGAATGCCGTTATCCCCCAGAAAAAGCCCTTATGTATTACTAAACCAAAGGGTCAGTTTACCTTTTTCCCTGCAGACTTCTGAAAGCTGGATACTTGGCTGACCATTAGTTCTGACGCCTCAAGGTCATCATCTTCGAATGTTAACAGAAGCGGACCCTGATGAGGAAGAGGACAGAAACATTCAAACAACAGCACAGGGGAAGAAAATAGAGTTGCTGCAATCAAATGAGCAATGATCAGGGCTGTGATGCATCACATTGGCCATGCATAATGTTCCCACGTGACAACACCGAGGAACAGGGAAACAGCAGGGGGGTGCATGAAGGGGCAAATGGTACAATGCTGTCATTAAAAAGAAGCCAAGATCATGGGAGATTGATGACGTCCACTTTGAAACAGATGTCAAATATCGTCCACAGTCTAGTCTAGTCGGTGTGTATATGTAAACCTTTGAATCTTGAATCAAAGGGCAGGGGAGATTCTATTGCTGGGTCCTCAGCTACCCATGTTAGAGGATACATGAGATCACAGTCACATCCTATGCAAACTGCACCTTCTTTATTGGAGTCACCTGCCTGCCACAGAGAGAGTGGTGGCTGATCATGAGACTTACCCCACTCTTCTTCGATTGGTCATTCAATGCCCTGCACCAAGCTCCTCTCCACTGACTCTTCCAGCTCCTCTGTGACAGCGCCCATCCCAGCAGAGCCCCGGCTTCCTCCTTCGCCGCATTGTCCCCTGCTGCTGTCTGCCTTTCCCCTACACCCCGACGCTGGACATACTGTACGAAATACAGTATCAAAGTAACGAGGGATGCGAAGAAAAGTGTGACCATGCATAACCACTGCGGGTCCTCCAAACCGAAAAATGAACCGGAACTTTCGGAGTCGGACATTCTTTGCAAATGAAAGCGATGATCGTAGTTTAACACACCTCCTCGGAGAAATATCCTGGCAACCTCGTAGACCATTCGGTCGGGGAATCAGTGAAATAAATCTCCCACAGCTGATATCACCACGGATCTCAGCCCCCACAACGCACTATGCATATTGTGATTCATGTTGCAGTGCCCCATAATAGCTTTAAAAAGCCGTATATATGTCCCAAGTCTGTGCACGGTGTTTAAAAATAATTATATCATTGTCCTATACCTAGACCACAGTTTCGGTTCAAAATACACGTAGAGAACAGCACACTCTCCTTCTCCCATTCAATGTGGTTGTTAGCTTAGTTAGCTAATCTTCGATACGCTTCGCTTAACTAGCTATTCTTCATTAGCTATGGAGTCGCCAAAGTTTTTAAACAGGAACTATTTCCGAAGTCTCAAGTTAAACTCCGTCGCACGATATCCAGATATTGAACCAGAGTCCCGGGTAAACATCCTGAAAGCGGAGCAGTGCAGTTGTTGCCGCTGGACTCACTTTGCGGCTCGGTATGACTGTACAAACTAGTTGACGTTTCTAAACGGATATGTGGCACAAACTGTAAGTCCCAGAATGCAATGCGACTGTTTGCGAGGTTTGTTGTTGTCCGGTCGTTGTGCGAAAATAAGCCTATTTTCCAACTGCAGACACCTCGTGGTAACGTTTATTCCAACTAGAAACGCCTATTTGAGCTGTATAACCCTAAACTAAATCTCACTTAAAAGAGGTTGTTAAGAAAGAAAAAAACTATTCAGTTACTACGTCAGTATTCTGAACCTCGTGACTTGCCGTAGATTGTCCTCCTGTCATCATTACCACATATTGCTGCCCCATTTGTTAGCAAACATCTAGCTAGCTTTTATTACAATGTCCCAGTCGTCCGTTCGCACACGTGGCATTTATAGTTAGCTTAGCCGTAATGAAAACTAATAGTTTGTGTTTTAATGCAGTGTAATTCAGCGTGAGGGATAGGCGCCGCCCATCTGTAGAGGTAAACAAAGTGTATCTTCGTCATTCACCGAGCATAATCAAGCTCGGACACAGGAGCCATCATTTGTCGTCGTCAGTAAATGGAAATACTTATTAATTAGCTATGAATTGCCGCTCAGAGGTTCTTGAAGTAACAGTGGAGGCGAGGCAGGTGGAAGAAGCTATGCTGGCTTTGTTGCACACCATTTTACTGCATCGCAGCTCCGGGAAGTTTCACTACAAAAAGGAGGGCACCTACTCCATCGGTACCGTGGGCACACTTGACATCGACTGCGACTTCATCGACTTCACCTTCGTCCGAGTGTCCTCCGAAGAGCTGGACAGAGTGATCAGTAAAGCTGTGTCTGAGTTTAAGGTAATTGGTGGTTCACATGTCTGATTGTTGACTGTAATGCTTGGGCAGGCCTGTTACATGTTTGACGATTGTATCACATGCTTTTGTTACAGGACGCTTTGAGCAACACTGGCAGCGATGGCATGGGGCAAATCTCCCTGGAGTTTTACCAGAAGAAGAAGTCTCGCTGGCCTTTTTCTGACGAATGTA
The DNA here is from genome assembly GCA_036324585.1 of Champsocephalus esox. Classification (NCBI taxonomy): domain Eukaryota; kingdom Metazoa; phylum Chordata; class Actinopteri; order Perciformes; family Channichthyidae; genus Champsocephalus; species Champsocephalus esox. The sequence goes on along the minus strand of CM070486.1, from coordinate 34,998,326 downwards.
TTCCCTGGGAAGTGTGGAGCATCAAGGTCAACGTTGTCAACCTGGCCAATGAGCAGGAGAGGCAGATCTGCAGGGAGAAAGTGGGAGAGAAGCTTGGCGAGAAGGTGATCAATGTCGTCGAGGTCATAAACCGACATGAATACCTGCCAAAGATGCCCACCCAGTCTGAAGTGGACAATGTTTTCGACACCAGTCTCAAAGATGTCCAGCCGTATCTTTATAAAATCACCTACCAGATCACAGACTGTCTGGGCACCTCCGTCAGCACTACAGTGAGAAGGCTTCTCAAAGACACCCTGTCACTGTGAGGAGGCTCCAGGACACCGAAGAAACATCTGTATATACAGTTATGCCTGCAACTCTTTTTATGACCAAAAACACGATTTAAAAGCTCTACTGCTGCTACAATAAAGTAGTGTCAGTGTAACCTGCTAATCTTATACCTTCTGATGTCTCTGCTGTGGTTTCAGTATAGCTTGTACCTTTTAGGCATTTTGATTATGTATTGTCGATTGAAAAACATATTTGGATTTTTGCAAGCTTTCCAAAGTACCTGACAACATCTATAAAAGCAGCTTTAACACGGTAGCACATGAGTAACTATCAATTGAATTCTTATTTTCTTCTTCTGTAAATTATTGTTAATCTTTCAAAATAAATGTTGTTCATTGTAGCTGATGGTTATTATGGTCAACAATCATAACAAACTAAATCAGGATGTAACCCTGTCCCAACCTGTGAGATGAAAACAACTGCTGGCAAAGAGAACAATTAGATTATAAAATCAAATCTGACTTTTTGCTTTCTGCAGAATGTCTGGCAGACTTTTTGAGCAGATGTCCTCATCCATGTGAACACTTCCTGTTTGCACAGTTTCATCGAGAGTGACCTGACACATGGATAGGACAGGATTTCCAGTTTGCAATGTGTCCAAATAAAAGCAATCCCCTTCTAGGTTCACTCCCACACATGGTCACGGTGGCCCTGGGCTTTGAAAACAGAGCTCAGGCTCTCCTGCCGACAGGATACCGTGTGTGTCCGTTTGTAAAAGGACACACATGGATACAACAAGGGGTTTGCCCTCACAGTCACATCGAAGAAACCGAGAACTGACTTCAATATGAATATATGTTAAATATATAAAATGATGCAATAATCAATCATACATATATTTAATAAAAGAAAAACGAATCGCCTAATTATAGAAGGTATTTTTGTATAAATGTAGGAATATATTACAAATAATGTATTTTTGTGTATCACTATATCCAAGGCCCATTGCATTTATGATCATATCAATACTGCACATGGGGCCCTGTATCTGCTTTGAAGTACGAAGACGATGCAGTCAATCCAGAAAGTGAATGATGCGTCGGGGTAAAAGGCACATCAAGCTCCAATGGCACGAAAGAAGCTCATTGGTGGATAGAAAAAGCCCTGTGAATGTGTGACAGGGCTTGAAAGAAGTTGTGAGTGAGTCGCAGTGTAGTCGACTGAATGATTTTAATACCACACATGGTTGTATATATACTCCATTGTTACTCTTTATTACAGATTTAAAGCACAGGAACTGTAGAAAAACCTAAACACAAAACAGCTGCAAGTTTTCAAAAGCAACAATAATGCAACCAATGCTGATACAAATATTCATTATTGCAGTGAGAGCACAGGAATACTAAAAAGATTACACTTTTGTTTACTAACAAAATTGGTACAAAATCGAGAATATAAACACTTCCATGTACACAATTCTAATCATTCCTGTGACACTTTCAGAAAGTGTTATCACAAGAAAACAAGAGCACTATTATCAATACAGAACTTCTTCAAAAGAACGTAACGTCACAATGCAGCTGGTGGTGCTCATTCCCAGTGTGCCGAGCACTCTTTGAAGGCCACATCTCCCAAAAAGTAGCAATCAGAATAATTGATGACAAAGGTCTAATCCATCAAGCCAAAGCAGAACTATATACTTGTACAAGAATACATTCAACACTACCTTTAATAATAATCTATATGAAGCAGGAACACTTTTTTACCATTCATAGAATAAAACATTTGCTTCCTCATGCTTCCCTCGTTTTGAAAAGTCATCATTTGAAACTATTGTGCTTTCATATCAAATCATATGGAACACGTACTGTTCACGTTGCATAAGGCCATCGAAGCGTTGTGCCGCTTCTTACCGATCGACCCTGTCGGTGCAGGGTGGTGGACAATGTCTCATAAATAACACATTGAAATAGTTGACCTAGTTATTTGAGTTCAACATTATTTGCATTACTATAGTGCCGTTATTTGAAAAGTGTGCCTTCTATAAATATTTCAGATTGAGTTCTAGTTTTAAGGTTTATCAGACACATTTAAAGTGCTTTACAGTCATTTACCTAAAAACACTTCTTTGTGGCGGATGATTGCACTCTCTCATTTATTTGTGTACACAAATATAATTCATCAGGCTAGGAGGATAAATGAGTACTGCATGGAACTGTATCTGCGTACTGACGGCAGCTATCAGAGGTGCATGTGTTTGATATATAGTTTGTAATAGAACGTGTTGTTATACAAAAGTTCCCATTCAATCTGCCTATAACACAGCATGACGCAAAGGCATTGTGAAACTGAAGTATGAGAGAAGGAATGCTAAGTATGAAAAGAATAGAGAGTTAGTGGGCCTATGTATCACGTCTACGTTTGTAACCTTGAACCTCCGTCAGTGAAACGACCCGAGCAAACATGTTGGACTACATCCCCCGTTTACAGAATCAAACTGTTTGACAAAGTGCATATTCAAAACATTATTGAGGCCACCAATATGATCACTCACACCAAGAGATATATGTGATACAAAGCAAGAAGCATCACTGTTTAAATCACTGCAGCCTCCAAAACTTTAAAGCACTTCTTCCACTCTGAGAAAACAATGTATTTAGTTGTCACCGTACCTTTGAGTCAAAAGTGGTCCAAGGGTTGTGGGGGTGCAACGCCGTACCTTGTTTTCTCAAAACACCTAGATAGATAAATACAAATAGACAACTAAAACAGGTTTCAAATAGATAAATGCTTATTTTGAAAAGGAAAATAAACAAGTTAATAATCTCATCTCCGAGAAGAATCTAGCACTTGATTGCACATTCACGTTTACACCTCTAATGAACATGGCCACTGTTATATATAGGAGGCAAGCAAATACGCTATACATTCGAAGTCTTCCTTGTGTAGGCTGAGGTGTGTTAATATTCCAAGTTGTGTCTCTAGAGAAATGCACTTCTGTAGCCTGTGTGAGGCTTACACGTGGCTATGACTCTGCTCGTGGCTCCAGAGACTGAAGGCTGTCTTGAAGGTCCTGTGACAGAGTTTACACATGTACTGCCTTTTAAAGGTCAGGGCGGAGAGGGATGGGGCATGGTAAAAGAGTGTGTCTGATTCCTGAGGGCCACTGGGGTTCTCCATGCTGTTGGACCTGGACAGAGCGGGGCTGTGGCTGCTGGCTTGCCGCTCCAGTTCAGGCCTCTTCGTCTTGTTCACTGACGAGCTACAGGGCTCCGGGCTGCTGGTCTCCTCGGCCATTACTGCAGCCGCTGGCGCCGTCTGGCCGGATGTGAGCACGGAGGCCTGTGGGGAGAGGTGGTCAGAGTTCTGAGGGGTGGTGGGAGGTGATGGAGACAGAGGGGAGGGGATCTCTGTCCATCTCTTTGGCCTCGGGTTCGATAGAAGTCGACATGTGGGACTGGAAGTGGCTCCAAAGGCGGAAGTTGGTCCTGAAGGCTTTGTTGCAGATGTGACAGATGAACGGTTTGATGTGGCATAGCAGCTCCTGGTGGCGCTCCAGGTCTTTGCGAGAGCTAAACAGACTTCCGCATTTCTCGCATGGCCACACACCGGGTTCCTCCAGCCCACCTTTGGCAGATTCGGAGTTTTCCATCTCACTCACAGCCTCCTCTAAGGGCTCTTCTTTCACCACCAGCTTGCCATGGTGGCCCATGCTCAGGTCCTCAGGCACATAGGAGGAGGAGTCTGAATCGTACAGGGGTGGACCTGAGGAGTCGCTGTACACGATGATCTCTCTGGAGCTCCCGGGTGCCAGAGGCTCGTCACTGTAGTGCTCCTCTCTGAGCATTTCAGGCGCCCCTTCATTGTTCCCTTGCTGCTTCAGCTGAAGCTGCTCTTCGACCGTCATCATGTTGTGGTTGTGAACCTCCACCTGGTGGCGCCATATGCTGAAGGAGGACTTGAAAGTCCGCATGCATTCCAGGCACGTCAGTTTCTTGTACTTACAATGTGCCTCGTGGTCCTTCTTGACCGTTGGACTTGAGAACCGGAGGCCGCAGTAGGGGCACACAGTGGCATGTCGGCAGCCCCTCTCATGGTCGCCCTGCTCAAAGAGAGAAGACAGCTTCACATTACAGAGTCTACAGGAGTAACCACCCGCACCTGTGTCCTGCTGCTCCATGTGCTCCTCCTGGTCCTGGTAGAGGAGGCTCTCATTTGCGGTTTCCTGGTCAGCTTTTTCAGCAGGATGCGTCCTTAAATGCTGTCTGTACTGAGACTGGAACATGAATACTTTCCCGCAGTAAGGACAGATGAAGTTGGGTCTTGATCTCTTTTTGGTGAGTGCAGAAGATTGCAAACCCTGCTTATTCCTCTTTAGTTTCCAAAGCAAGGCTTTCTTTATTTCCCTTTCTCGCACAATATCTATTAACTTCTTTTGAAACTTCTCATCTAGCACAGAGGAGCTGGAGGACGAGGCGGGGTTTTGAACTATGCCATGCTGAGTTTGGCAGTGAGTCCACACTTTGAAGTTTGTATGGAAGCGTTTGTGGCAGATTTCGCAAGCATACGGCTTTTCGGGGTTGTGATACATATTAACATGGCGATGTAGTCCAGCACTCGACCGGAACACCTTTAAACAATTCCAGCATTTAAAAATCTTGTTCTCAGGCAGCTCTCCGAGGTTTTCATTCGAGTCACCGCTGGCACTCTGAGGTACTGTTTCGGACGTGTTCTCATCCAGTGAAAGGGTATGTTCTTTCAATATCTTGCCCTTCTTAAATGGGTACCTTCTGTTATCGGGCCTGTCCTTTCTTTTCCCAAAAGGATTGAAGTCTGGCCGGGAGCCTTGATCGTAATTTGTTTGCAAGTCTTTGAGATTATCTTGCAAAGCATCTCCAACTGTGATTCGGACAATGTCCATGAGGTCAGGGAGGGGGCTGCTGGGCTCGGCTTTCACACTGACCTCTCGTTCTACCTGAGATTTGTCTTCATACCTGCTGGGGAACTTTGACCTGAGAACTAGGGGAGATGTTCGTTTGGAATTGCCGTTGTAAGCAGACGTCTCTAGCCCAGATGGTTTTGACGCCATTTTAACAACTGATTGTTCACGATTCTGCAGCTCCTTGAGCTCCAGTGTTGGTGAGAAGACTGGAACAGGGCTGTCCATGGATAAGGATCTGCGGAGTAGGCTTTTTATCAGCGGCCCACTCCTGTCTATGGTCTGGCTTGGCTCAGAAGCCTGACCCTGAAAGGGCACTTTGGTGTGATAGTGCGGGCTCCAGCTCCTCTTTAGTGTCCAGGTCAGTGGCCGACTGCAGCCTGATGTGCTCAGCATCACTGAAGGACACTGAGGATGTCAGCTGGGGACGAACAGATGTGACGTGTGTTGGATTCCCTTTTAAAATGGAGGTGTATGGGTACATTGACTTCCTTTCAGCAGCTTCCCTCTGTTCACATGCTTTCCCGCTGATGGATTCAGATGTTCTGACTGATTCATACAGGTTGTGTCCTGATGGAGGATGGGCTGACTCTCGAGTACAATTTGCAGAAGATGATCTCTCATTATTTGAGCGAGAGGGATTGATGGTGTCATTCCGGACCCGACGCACAATGACACTCCTTGTCTGGACATCATTCTCATCCCCTTCTGTGAAGGAAAGCCTTTTTCTGGACACACAGTAGGATGCATGTGGCCTTGTTGACACAATGTTGGTGAGGAAAGGGATTCCAAGACTGTAGCCTAGCTCTTGAATGGCTACCAAGCTGCCTTTGTCCACAAAAAGTGAGGAGGAGTAAATGTAATTCAGAACTATCTCGAAGGCGTCAGGCTCACAGAAGTCCAGGTTTACAACGTTCAGCGACACTGCGTCCATCCGTGTGAACAGGGACTGGAAATACTCACTGGTGGCAGCCAGAACACTCTTATGGGCCTGGTACTTCTGGTCTGCCACAAGCAGGACTACGTCACACATCTGGCCCCGCAGGCGCTGCTCATTCAGGACCCCTAACACTGAGAGGGCATGGGAGGGATTGCTGTAATGCACGAGGCTCTCCATGGCTGAAAGACAAGACAAGAGGATTAGCTTTAAACATAGGAATGTCCACACAAGAGGGCATCATTTAGCACGAGACAGGCACGTGATGTACGCCTGTGTCTATTGCTCTTGGATTTTAACACCATTGCTGTCTATCTTTATTTACATCATAGTCTCCAAGTGTATGATTTAGCCTTTTATTTTTGATTATTATTATTACAATTTGTGTAATTTGACACTTTGCAATAACTTTGTTTGGTCTGTTGTATATTGTTTTTCTGTAAGTTAAAGGCTTTGGAAATGTTTTGACTTGTTGATGGTCACCTGGGCTATACTGTACACAGCTCGTTTATAGGCATATCATGATACTGTAGCAGTATGAAAATGCTGCTCTGCTTATTTTGAAGTTGTTTACTTCTCAGATAAACATTGTGCATCATTTTTGAAGGATTAGAACACTGAGGGTCTGCCATAACTTTAGAATCCTTCAGAGCGAGTCTCCTCTCGCTCGTAACAAGTAAAAGTTACAGAGTGTAAAAGTAAATGCGTTCAAAAGTATTAGCATCACAATATACTAAAAGTACTCACTCCGCAGATTTGGTCCTTTCAGAATAATATATATGATATGTTTTATAATTATTGATCATTAAAGTGTTATCAAAGCTGGTGAAGGTGCAGCTAGTTTGAATGACTTTGTAGGGCTCAACATTATAAATGTTAAATTAAATGAAACACTTCGGGCCGGCTGACCACTTGCCCGCTCGGGCCACTACAAATATTGCTTGAAGAAAAGAAAAGAAAACAGTAAGACATACATGCACATTGTCCTGTGGTATTGGTATTTTGACAAGCAGTTTTGTTAAATTGTTTCTTTAATTAGAGCTACAACATAGTCATTGGTGAGGCGGATGTCGTAATTGGATGAAAGGCAGAGAGCTGTTTGCTGCTGACTTTTTCGCGGGACCTAACCATTCGCCCAAATGTTTCTAAAATGTTGCAGGTCCGCTGCAACTCTGACTACATTTTAAATCCAGGCTCAAGACTTTTCTTTTTGCCGCTGCTTTTAATTGAACTGTTCATATCTTAAATTGCACTGTAACTTTTATTTTTCATTTTATTATCTTTGTTTTTGAATGACTGTTTTTAAATACCATTTTCTTAATGTCTTTTATTTTTGTAAAGCACTTTGAATTGCCTTGTGTTGAAAGGTGCTATATAAATAAACTTGCCTTGCCTAAAACCACAGGTAACAGGCCAAATGCCTGACTTGATGGCAAATTATCTGTCGCCATGCCAACGGCATTTGATGACACCCCATAATACGCTTAGATGCGTTGATGGCTGCATCGTTACCAAACCTGTGAAGTTTTGGGCCGTTTCGAGCATTTTCACTGAAGTTATGAGAAAACCGTGTTTCATGGCGAGCATTGTGTTGCCATGGCAACGGAATTTGAATACATCTCAAAACTGTCCCGTAGATGTCTTCACGGCTGGAATGTTAGCACACGTGTGAAGTTTGAGCACTTTTTGAACATTTTCATAGGAGTTATAGCAACATCGTGTTTTATGGCGAGGGATGCGTTTCCATTGCAACAGCCAATGGTGAGATCTCACATTTGGCGTAGAGCTGTTGAGGCATGGACCGGTGATATTCAAGCGAAGTTTGGGGGACGATCGGACTGTGTCCATTGGAGTTACAGCGACATCGTGTTTTATGGCGAGGGATGTGTTTCCATGGAAACGGCATATGATGACATCCCATAATTGACGTAGAGCTGTTGAGGGCAGGACCATTAACCTTTATCTGAAGTCTGCTGCTCTGAGCATGTCAGTTGGAGTGATGACATCATCGTGTTGCATGACAGGTGTTTATATTTTAGCTAACGATGTGTCCAGAGATCAAAGGTTTCCATGTTTTTTCTTCTGAATTAAATCTGTCCTCCACTCCAGCTGTGACACATCACGCACTCTAGAATCTGAAGAAGGCCTCTTTACCAAGGTCTAATATCTGTAAAAGTACGAATCAGATTTAAAAGTTGTGTCTGAGGTTTCTGAATGAAAGTATGAATGAACAGTTAGCAGTTGAAGTTGCATGAAGATTGTTCAAGTCTAGAGAGTTTCTCCATTGACTTCTATATTACAAATGTGATGAATTATGGGATGTATCTCTGGAATTATGAAAGTTATGAATTATAAAAGTAATAGCCATCGATTCCCGACCGAGCTGAACGGTTTGATGTTTGAACGGAGTTTCTGCGATGTGGAATGTGGGAGAAGAAGAGGCACAAAATAACCCGGCGGAATAATAAAGAATTTCGTGCGTAGCATAACAGATAGACAGTTGGAAAAAAATAGGTAGGTGCCCATCACTTATAATCTGGCAAATTACAGTGTTTCATTGTCCAGTAATAAGACATCAATTGCCTCAAGGCATTGTGTGCAACGCCTCTAGCAGGAGCATCTGGTGCTAATTATCTAAAAATACGACACTTCTTAAGAAGTTTATTTTGAAAGTGCTGACCGGAAGTCGCGCTACTTATTTTGACACTTACTAAAAATAGGCTGTGAGCAGAAGCTTCATTCATTCATCAAAACTAACTAGACTCGACTGTATATTCAGTACAATTTAAACGTTAAAAGAACAGCTAATTTAACTTATGTAAGTATTCTATGAGGAAGTCTTGGAGTGAGGCTTTCATAATTATATCATACATGAGACGTGGCTCTATTTCTCATGACACATAACTTCTTCAACCGAAATCCCACTTTCAATTCAGAAAACAGTCACGAGTTTCTCATTGTGTGTGGGGTGAATGACCATAAAACGGTTCCGCCGCCACTCTATCTCATCAGGTGGGGGGGAGTTGAACACGTTTCAATGGACTCCTCCGCGGTAATCCCGCAATGAAAATACAGTCGGTGCAGACAGAAAAGCTGTTGAGTTTAGGGGGAGTGTATTCAAGCCCCGGTGGAAGTGGTGTTTTTTATTGTTAACGCTTCAACCCTGCGTGACATGGCGTAGTTGTTGGCTGCAGAATATGTGTTCAGGTCTTACAGCAGCACAAGCCCCCTTTCGAGTTACGTCAGGGAGGAAAAGGAAAATGCTTTCCTTAACAGCACTCTACCAACTATGCTATAACATGCCTACTAATTCTGTTTAAAGGTACATTATGTAGTATATCTACACTTACCCCGCCCGTCGTCAATTAGGTCTTTCCTCCGCACAGCCGTGACTTTATTCAGTGTTGTTGTGTAGATTTCTGTGCGCTGGTTGTGATTCCATCCATCTTGAATTTGACGTCATCCCACACCAGGGATGAGGTCATCGCAATGAACGGTCGTCACGTGCACTGCGCTCTGATTGGTTGGTAAAATGACCAGGAGGCGGGACCAACGGAAGACTTGTCACTGAAGCTAATTTAAAGAGATAGGTGGTATTTTTCACATTAGCTGTCATCGCCTGTGTTCCTTTCTATGTTTTGTTTTATCATGAGCAAAGGTTTGCAAGCTTAAGCTACACGGCAAATTGTAATTGACACTGTTTTACTAGAGCGCTGCATTGTAATTATTAATTATAAGCATTGTTGAAACTAAGTATAGAAAGTTTGAAGTCACATGTCTTACAGTAAACAGTGCAAGGGAGGAGCAAGTGGGGACTTAAACAAAAAAAGTAATGTACAATTAAGGCACATATTTTTATGCATTTCAAATAACTAAAGTCCATCTTTCGATTTTTAGCAAATCTAAATATACATTTCAAGTCTTGTATTAGTCATACGTACATACTGTAACTACAGTGTAGTTATGACGATGAAAATCGTAGGTCACAGTCATTTTTTTGGGTTACCTATTTTTCTGTATCCAACAGCGTGCAGATATAATATGTGCAACTGCACTTTCTCTAAACCCCAATGAAACCAATTAGGCCTGTGATTATTTTGAAGTCATCTTAGCGTAGCAGTAAGTGTGTGTCATTACTGGCATCCAGGAGGGACCTGTTGCTATGTTTATGTCCAACAGGTTGGTTCCTGAAAAGCATTGACAGCTACACCCAACCAGGCAGGTGGGGCATTGCTGAAGGAAAGCAGGACATCGACATAAAACCATGTTCTAGTGAGCTGAAGATTATGTTGTGGTGTAACTGTATTTCATTTGTGGAGACATTGGTTGACTCAGCTTGTAGCCCTGAACCTGCTCCATCGCATCAACATGTGCCCATTCATTATCACCTAATGACTGAAGGAGGTGTAATCAAGCACATTTTCACACCTCATTACTATAAAAGGATCAGCATTAAATTAAGGGCTTCATTTGCAAAAGGATACATGAAAATATTAAAAATAATACTGAGGACTGTCGTATTTCATCAGATGCAAATGTATATTCATACAAAATGAAAGTCATGACAGAATCCTAACATAGTCTTTTTTAAGAACATTTGACAGCCAAAGCATGCTGCTGCTGCTCCATCATATAACGAGAGAAACACATGAGAGGAAATGGAAGGAAGTTGTCACTCCTTTAACGGCTGGTACTGGCCGTGAGCAGCAGTAGAGAGCCCTGCCATGGCTACCTGTGGAAACCAAGTCACTAGGGACCTTGTCTCCTCCCATCACATGTCTCTGTCCCTGCCATCATAAACATGTTTACTGACACCCCCATCAAAAAACACTTATTTATTCTACAAAACTAAAACTGAAGCCTGAGTTTCCTTTGTGGAAATCGTGTAAACCAACGGCTTTTCATTTTGCAATACACTGGCTCATTCACGGCACATGTCGTAGCAATGAAAGGTGTCAAATCATCTAACAATTTAGATTTTCTTGCAAAGCTTAATGTAATTTAACTGCACTGACTAAAGATACTCCAGATATTGTCATACATATAATACTAACCTGCTGGCTGTCATGATTCTGTAGTCCATTAGGGACTGATGGTGCACCGAGGGGAGGAGAAACACAGAGGATGGAGTGTGTGAGAACGCCCTGAACAGTGAGTTAGCATCATCTCAAAGAAAAACATGCACGTACAATGTGGTCCTTAAATACATGGTCGAGATTTTGATCTGTGAAAGATGAGTTGGATGCTCTCCATCTGCGTGGCGGCGGCCCTGCTGGCTCTCTGTAGGGGACAGAACACTGAGCATGAAGGTAGGCCTCTATACGCAGATTAACATGCATGTGTTGTACAGAACATATGTATAGGGGAATTAACGCTAATAGTTTTTGCCTGCTTTCATTTGTTTTTAAGATGTTTAATGTCACAGATTTAGGCTTGTGTTATACTTAAAGAGCAACTCTAAATCCTTGCAATTAAAAATGCAAAATCTGACGTTATTATGCAGACTTACAAGGAAACTCAGCAGTAAGATTGACATGTTCTTTTTATTGTAGGAAATAGCCTGTCTGCATCTGGCTATCGTCTTTGTACTTATAACGAGACAAGGAATGTGAGTTTACTGGTGATGCACGCGGCCCCCTATACTGTGACGAAGCCCTGTGGGGGCTGGCTCCACTGGAAGACATGTACAGTCACACTTTACAGGATGACCCATGAGACTGAGACCAGGACAGTGAAGCAGCAGGTGACCCGGTGCTGCCCCGGCCACGTACAAGTGGGTCGATACTGTGCCCTGCGTGAGTACTGTCATCAGATTACAGAATAGCAAAAAACGTTGTTAAATTCCAAGTGTCTTCGTGTAATAACATGTGATAATATAGCATCACACTCTCGAGATAGACGAGTAACGTGTGGTGCTGTGTGCAAGACGCCAGATGGAGGCACAGAAATGGCAGTGCTCCAAATATTGGGGCTGCTAATATATGGCCTGTAACATGTTATTTCCTCTGAATGAAGCTGTGAACAGGAGTGACGAGTTCACTGCCAAGCCAGGGTCCTGTCCAACTGCAGATGGGGTGCAGAACAGATCTGGGGGCTGCGAGTGGGACATCGACTGCCCGGGCTGGCACAAATGCTGTCAGAGTTCCAGTCGTTACGTCTGCAGTGATCCTGCCAGTTAGTCGATCGTTTTCATTCTTCGTTTTTCAACAATGCTTGAGGGGTTATTTTTTTGTTCACAGATTTGAGTTTGAATGAGGAATTAGAAAAAAACTGTTGCACTTTATAAAACAAGTATGTTATGTATATGTCCTAATTATCTGGGGATAACCCCTGACCCCCCCTATAGCAAAGAAATAGCCCCGTAGGGTGTATGATTAATAATTGAAAAGAAAATTCTCTGTGACCCAACATTTTTTTAATTTCCCCCCAAACTTCTGTCTTAAAACCAGGGCAGAATGCAAATATTACTTCATAGGTAAATGTCTTATCCAGCTTGTGACTCCACTTGGCTCCTTTAGGCACTGACATATGAACACACTGTTGTGCACTCTTCTTTGTTTGGCCTACATGGTGTCAGTCAATTGAGCTTTATTACAAAGTTGTGGAAGTCTTGTTTTAAAAAAAAAGGAAAGTGATACATACAAGATTCCTACAGTAATTAATACTTTTCCTACATTCCACTCTTGTGTATCCTAATTGAGAACATATGTTTCCTTAATGATTTGAGTGAACTGACCTTTTGAACTCAACTTTCAGACTCAACATATTATTCTGATAATGGAGGCTATCGGCTTAATGCAACAGTGACAGTGAAGACCGATTACCAGCCTCTGATGTCCACTGACAGAGGACTTCTGGATCACACACGGTTGCTCCAGGCGATGGTAATACTGCTGCTATACACTGCTTTGACTGCAGCTGTTGGTTCTGCTGCTGCTTATCTGAAGCCAGATACTAATACTTGTTCTACCAATTCTGATTATTAGAACACGACAAAGACTCAAATATATATAAAGGCGTGTACACTGAAAAACTGAAACGACGTTGACTTTAATTAAATGTATTATGTCAACTGATTTGAAGTTGAAAGCAATAATATTAAGTTTAAATGAAAAATATAAGGTTCAACTTAATATTATTGCTTTCAACAAACCTAATTGAGTTGTGTGAAATAATACATTTAATTAAAGTCAACGTTTCAGTTCTTTCAGTGTGCCCCTTAATTTTGAGTCATTTTTCTTTACGAAATAAATAATGTTACCCAGATTATATGTTGTATCTCTACCACTAACAGGTGACTGGAGCACTGCAGTCTGACGTTACGGTTTATTACCTCAGCTCACAGCCTGTGCATCCCTTCAGAACGGCCACCTCCATACTGATTGCCTGCAACTTGACTCTTTCACTGCACGCTGTCACGTCGGAGCTGCATCTTCTCCTCAAACACATACAGGAAGTGTCATCTGTAACTGTGGAAGGTGAAGGCGCAGCAGCAGCAGCAAATCTCAGTGAAGATACTCCAGGCTTTTTCCCCTTTGCTTCAGAGAAGTGACATTCTTGTTGAGTTGTGAAAGTGATTCATGTTGCAGAGAACACGGTGTTCAGGAAAGAATGACTCAGTCGCACCACAGTTTCCTTCTCCCACCACTTCCATTTGAGTGACAGTCATCTTTCCTGCAACAGCGGAAAATAACACGAGAGCGAGTGCGCACACACACACACACACACACACACACACGCAACCCCACACACACTTTTCATGCTTTATACATTTGCACAAAAGACACAACAACACGCTTGTCATAACATCAAACATATGAGAGGACGAGGGAATCAATTCAAGTACATTGAAAAAACTGAAATGTTGACTTGAATAAAAGGTAGTATGCCAAGATTTCACATAAGTTTAAATACAAAATATGAGGTACAACTTAATTGTATTTCTTTCAACTAACCTAAATCAGTTATGTGATATTTGTTGACAAAATACATTTAATTAAAGTCAACGTTTCAGTTGTTTCAGTGAAGCAGTATTCTTCCATGACACCTTTACAATAGATGTTCTAAAACAATATACTGTCTGTGTTCATATTGCACAGTTTAAATGTATTTCCTCTTAAGACTCTTGTTTAAAATGTAGTCCAGTGTAACATGTTTGTTTGTGTGTGTTTGTCATGCAGATGTGGATGAGTGTGCCCTGTCTGCTCTGCGTGGGTGCTCCCCCCACTCAGACTGTAACAACACAGTGGGCTCCTACCTCTGTTCCTGCCACCAAGGATATGTAGATGTTGACGCCAGTAACCCTGGAGCCCATTGCACAGGTTAGACTGTGTGTGTGTGTTGCATCAAATACACACATATATCTACTTATCTACAGCAATCCATTGATAAGATTCACAACACCCCAACAGCATTCACTTGTTACTTTTCTATCCCACAAAGCCCTCCCCTTATATCACACATTTCCCATTACTTTGATACCAGTTACTATGTTTTGTAAAGTGATTTTAACTCCAAAGCCAGACATCAAGCATTCCATATAATGTTACAAAAAGCATTATAATGCGCAAATCCTGATTGATTAATGCTATAAATGTTGTTATTATGTTATGGTACTTAAAGGTGGGGTAGGCACGTTTCAGAAACCGGCTCGAGATACTTTTTGTTATATTCCATGGAATGCTCTTAACATCCCGATAGCAATGAATATCTGAAGTGCTTTGACAACAAATCCATAACAAAATGTCATCTGTAGAAGCCGTAGTACTGTAAAAAGTACAACTAAACGGATTGGATGGCCTACCTGCCTGTCAGCCTTCCATCGGGGCACAAACTTATCTCGTGCCCTCATTGGTCATGTGCGCGTTCGTGTGTGTTGGAGGAGGGGCTCTGTGAGGAAGTGGCAGATTTTCTCCGGCTGTGTATTTTCAAATTCTAGCGATCTCGAGCCGGTTTCTGAAACTTACCTACCCCACCTTTAAATCATTCAGACATTTCCAAAATAAATTAAAAAGAAAAGTAGTTTATTTCCGTCTTTACTACAACAAGCATTTTATTTTACTCAGTTATCTTTGATTGTTGGTCAGTTTGAATGTGTTAGGGATGATCTGTAAATAAATCAGCTTCATTATTATGTTGTACCTCAAATTCAAAGGAGTTAGAGAAAAATCCAACAACCTCAGTAAGTCCATCCATCAAACCTCGACCAAGAGGGAGCTTGAGTGGCCCGAGGTGAAATCTCCCTGTGAAGCACACAGAAACAACTTCAGCCTCAGATACACCAGCCCCACTGGAGATTACTTTCCATATTCTTTGCTAATGTATTCATATAGCTAACTGAGTAAGATATGTATTCTGTGCCTGTGCAATGGCTAAGGACGTTTGTTAACGATTTGATGATGAATGATTAGCTAAAGCTACATTTATCCTTTGGTGACTTTGAGCAGGATTCTTGTATTTGTGTGGGCTTATGTTTTCTAGGTTTCTAGCTTTATATTCTGATCAGGGTCACATCGTGTGGAAATGTCCTTAGAGTCTCTTGCTGAAAGGTGTGACACAGGAAAGAAGGCACGTCCAGGAAAAAAACACGATCAAGAAATGTGTCATCAAATACAGAAATCCGGTGCTCGGGTATCATAATACGCAGGTCATTTTTCAAATGTGGTAGATACACAATAGGAGGACACGACATGTGCCAGAGTACTTCCTCAAGCCACTGGAAACTGCTGAACAAGGGAATTCATGTTACATGTAATGTGGGAACATGCTGTCATCGCCACTGATGCATTCAAGTCCACCGTCAGATGCTTACATCAACTTGTCTCTTTTCTCCCCAGCTGGCGTCAGCGTGGAGACCACTCCAGAGCCCTGTCTTGCCTCTGTTCCACCCATGAACACAACCACAGTCTCAGCTTCCAGCAGCACCCAGGAGCATGTGAGGAACATCACGGAGGGTTCCTTCAGCTCCACCGGGACCAGCATGCCTACAGCTCAGAGTAATACAAGCACTGTCGCTTATAATTCATCAAACGCCCCGCAGTGGACCAGTTCTTATAGCAGCCTGAGATCGACTGTAGAGCCCCCGCTGCCAACAACCACATGCTGTAAGAAAGGTTTTTCATCTCGAGTTGTGTTAACATCAAAACTCGATTTACTTGATGAAGTCAAACACATGTATGTGTTGCATGTCATTAATTACATCTGTTGTTCAAATTGATCCTTTAGCTGGAGGAAACATTTTGTTTGATATTTTGGAGAATAGGCTTATTCGCCTTCTTCAGAGTAAAATAAGAAGTAACACAATGTAACTCTCGGCCAAGAGGAAATAATCATATTTCACAATAAATGTCAAATTATTCCTTTAACCACAATGACTGAATGTAATGATACATATCCCCCCCCCTCTCCAACTCCACCTTCCAGATCCTGCCAATATCACCAGCGTATGGGCAGCTGATGTCACTGGAACCTCCTTCCGTGTCCACTGGTCCAGCCAGTTTCAGACAAACCAGACGTACCAGGTTGACCTAAGCAAAAGGTCAGAGGTCATTCATTCAGGAGTCACCAGTCAGACCATGATGGAGATGAGGGATCTGCAGCCTGGGGTTCTCTACACAGTGGCTGTCACACCCAGCTCCTGCCAACAAGGAATCACCGTAGATATATCAGTCAAGACTGGTAAGAACTGTGCACCAAAAAGAAATAGACTGTTCCAGTAGCTTTGACTTTTGGATCTTTTTTTTAATCATTTACAGTAATGTCGTAAAGCTGCAGTTAGGGCATACAATAGCTGTGTGGTGGGAGTTCACAACTTAGATGCAACCACTGGTTACTAACTGGGCATCACGGCCCCTACACACGGCGGCGTGCGTTGAAGCTTGCCGGCCGGCGCGCCTGAAGCTCGACCAACAACCAATCACATGAATCTCCCGCTACGGACACACAAGCACGCGGTTTGATTGGCTAGAGCTACTGGCATATGATTCGATTGGCTAACGCTTCCGTCGAAGCCTCAAAAGAACATTGCTCTACTTTTGAAGCGAGCAACGCGAGCAAAGCGAAGTAGAAACTGAAGGGTGTAAATAACCAAAGACAATCTGCAATGAAAAAGTAAAGCTGATACAAACAACAGATAAACACAAAACTAAAGGGGCAAGCAACGCAATATGAAAAGCAGCAACACAATACAGGGAACAAATCGGACGGCAGTTGGAACACAGGCAACACAACGCGACCAAAACATCGACAACGAACCCTAAGACTTGGGGATACACACGCAGAAACTAATCATAACGATACAATGCAGCTGAGGGCAGGCAAAACACAAGGGCAGCAGAATGATTAGACACAGGTGAATAGAATCAGGGGCAAACAATCACAAAAAGGCAGGGAAACAGAGGAAGAAGAGAGGAAGTGAAACTAGACAACACACTAGGAGAGTGTCATAATAAAACAGCAAACAGATTATACAACAACCAAATCAGGTCCAATGCAGTACTAATGCCATAACATTTCCCTGTAATGACTAATGTGTGGATAACAAAAGAAAATACGTTTTGAAGCATTAGGCCTCGGGCCGGTGAAAGTGCTGACAGTAATGTGCCAAGTAAGTCCTTTCTTTATTTGTAGATGCTCAGAAACTCGAAGCCACAACACGACTTACCAACATCGAGTTCTCTGCTGACCTGCAGAACGGCAGCAGCCAGGCCTACCAGAACCTCACTGAGAGTATCACACAGGAGGTAGGTGTGTTACGAGTATTATCCAGGGACAGCTTGTAATCTTTGAATACACTGGAAACATGAACATTTCCATGAATTGTAGTTCAATTAACAATGTGTATTGTTTCATCCTCTCTTCCTGGGGGCTGATGACTTTATCTCCTACAGATCTACCAGTCTCTGTCTCCAGAGATGAAGGCCATGGTGGATTCAGGCCAGATGAGAATCGAGATCACAAGCTTTTCCCAGGGGAGTGTGTTCGTCCACTTTACAATGACCCTCGCCCCCAGTGAAAGCCAAGACATCGCTAATGTGTCCACAGCTCTGCAGTCCTCCCTACTGAATAGCACCAAATATACAGTGGATAAAAACAACACAAGCACACATGGTATGTCATCTTTATAATCTCTTATTAACTCTTTCTGAAAGACAAAAACATTGACTTGAACATTTACGGAATACCAAAATGGAGTTCTTTTGTGGAAATTGTAGGATTCAACACTTTTGGATCCTACCCCATATCAGGGCCTTATAGACAACCTATGTCGTATCAAGAACCAACAGAGGTGGAAGAAGTATTCAGATGCTTTACTTGATTAAGAGTAACCATACAATATTGTAAAAAACTAGTAAAGGTCCTGATTTCAAACGTGCACCTAAGTAAAAGTACAAAAGCATCATTATTATTAATATTATTATTAAATATAATTATTATTATTATTATTATTGTTACTACATAATCTTTCTGCATCAAGTAGACTGTTACTGTTGGAGACAAGCACATTTCTCATTGTCTATTTTTAAAATATTTAAATAATTTGACTCTTTTGTGACTTAAAGAGTTAGTCCACTAGTTACATTTTTAGAAATGCATTTTTCAAAATTAGCTAAAACTGTTTAATAAATGTACTGATAAATAAATAAATGTAGTGAAGTAAAGTTACATTATTTCCCTTTTAAATGTAATGGAGTAGAAGTTTAAAGTCGCATTACATGAAAATACTCAAGTAAAGTACAAGTACAAACTAATTGTAATGCATGTCTTTTTTATAGATTTTAATGAGTGTACCATGGGAGAAAATGACTGTTCCCTGTTGGCTACATGTACAAACACCTGGGCCTCCTACACATGTGTCTGCTTGGATGGATTTATAGACAACAACCCAGAGAGACCTGGCCGAGCCTGTCACGGTACGCTCCCATAGTGTGGTAGTGGGAAAGATTCATTTTACAACGATTATAATATATATTTAGTAGAGCCGGGACTCGATTAAACAAATTAATCTAATTAATTAGAGGCTTTGTAATTAATTAATCGAAATGAATCGCATTTTTAATGAAATATACATATTTGACCTGAGAACAGTGAGAAGCCATTTCCACATGGATGTGACTCCAAGTGGTCTACAGTGGAGTGCAGTCCAGTGAGCCAGGGAGCTGGTTATTTTCTCAGACGTGGACTTACTTATCCTGGCCCTGAAACCAGTCGTCTGGTTGAGTGTGGGTTGGGTCAGGGTGTGGTTCCTTGCACTCGGAGTCGGGCTAACGTCCACGCTAGCTGCTACATGCTAGCTGCTACATGCTTTGCATTTAGGTGATACTTTAGGCTTGATGTGCTGCGGTGATATGCAAATTATTTTTTGCATAATTTGCACACAACCGTGCTCTTATCGACGCTTCCACCCGTCCGTTTTTAAAAAAAACATTTCCCATCCACGGGGCCGACCAAAGCGGTCTCATCAGCTTGTTCGCTCATATTTGACTATTGTTCACCGTGGTTTGTTGTTGTTTGAAGTCCCATGCTGAAGTCATGAACGTTAGTTGGTGCTCCAGTATAATCGGTACGCCTGAAACTCATCCAGTGAGAAACGTTCCGCTGTGTAAAAATAAGTGCGATTAAAGTGCCATTAAAATGCGTTAATTTTTTTAACGCGTTAATTTTTGTGTAATGAATTCATCTTAATTAACGCGTTAAAGTCCCGGCCCTAATATTTAGTACCGACAGAATATCTTTGCAGTTTGTAACCTTTGTGTAACCAGGTTTTCTTTTTTTAATGCAGAAATCACAACCACCCCTACTTCAACAACAACCACTGCTACCGCCCCTCCAACAACCATCAATCCTCCAACACCCTCCATTGCTGCCCTAATAACCACTATTGCACCAACAATCACCACTACTGCCCCAACAACTACAACTAGCACCCTTCCAACCACCATTACTGCTCCCACAACCACTCCTATTGCACCAACAACCACAACTGCCGCCCCTCCAACTACCACTACTGCTCCAATGGCCACCATTACTACTCCCACAACCACCATTCCAACTACCACTGCTCCAACAACCATTACTGCTCCAACACCCGCCATCACTGCCCTAACAACCACTACTACTGCTAATATATACACCACTGCTGCTCCAACGGCCACCATTACTACTCCCACAATCACAACTGTTGCCCCTGCAACAACCATTACTGCTCCTACAACCATTACTACTGCTAATATAACCACCACTGCTGCTCATACAACCACCATTACTGCCGCTGCAATCACCAATACTGCCCCAATATCCACCATGTCTTCTTCTGCAACCACCACTACAGCAGCAACAACCATTACCATAACAACCCCTACTACTGCCCCTGTAATCACCCCTAGTGCTACTGCAATCCCCACTACTGCCCCAACAACTGCCAGTACAACAACACTTACTGCTACTACAACCACCCCTAATGCCCTAACAACCATCATGACTGCCCCTGTAATCACCACTTCTGCAATGATATCCATGACATCTACCCCTTCAACCGGTGTTACCAACCCCACTTCCACCATTACAGCTCCTCCATCCACTGCTACGACCCTGAGAACTGCCCCCAGTGCCTCTACTCTGGGGGAAATCTCAGTCCAGTGCAGGGTTGCTTCAATAACGGTGACAGTTTCCAGGGCTTTTCTCCTGAGCAACAACATCAGGGAGAGCAGCTTGTACCTGGGCCTGCCTGAATGTGGCGTCAATGGAGGCAACGCCCTGCACGCCCAGCTGACCGTGGCTTGGGATGAGTGTGGCACCAGCCTTGTGCATGTGAGTTTTTTGAAAAGTTTTGCATTTAATCAGTGGTTTAAAGTAACTAAGTAGATTTACTCAAGTACTGTACTTAAAGGTGGGGTAGGTAAGTTTGAGATCCGGCTCGAGATCGCTAGAATTTGAAAATACACAACCGGAGAAAATCTGCCACTTCGTTATAGAGCCCCTCCCCCAACACACACGAACGCACACATGACCAATGAGGGCACGAGATAAGTTTGTGCCCCGATGGAAGGCTGACAGGCAGGAAGGCCATCCAATCCGGGCCGGCTAAACGGATTGGTTGTACTTTTTACAGTATTACGGCTTCTACATATTTTGTATGGATTTGTTGTCAAAGCACTTCAGATATTCATTGCTATCGGGATGTTAAGAGCATTCCATGGAATATAACAAACAGTGTATCTCGAGCCGGTTTCTGAAACTTACCTACCCCACCTTTAAGTACAACTTTGAGATCTTGTACTTTACTTGAGTATTTCAATGTGTTGCTACTTTGTACTTCTACCCCGCTACAATTCAGGGGTAAATTGTGTACTTTTGCTCCACTACATGTATTTAATACTCTTAGTTACTTTGCAGATTTTGATTAATAATGTCAATTATAAACAACACTTAAAAAAGGAGTAGTTACACCTGGAGTAAATTCACCTGCAGTATAGAAGTAATTACAATTACATTAACATTTACCATATTTGATAACACATTAATGCATCAATAGTTATAATCAAAACACATCATATATATTAATTCTGAAAATGGCCAATCTGCAGAATGAGCACGTTTACTTTTGGTACTTCAATTACATGTTGATGCTAATACTTTTGTACTTTTACTTGAGTAACATTTTGAATGCAGGACTTTTACTTGTAAATTATTACACTGTGGTATTTCTACTTTTACTTAAGTACAAGACCTGAGTACTTCCTTCTCCTCTGAATTTAAGAAGCTTTTGCATTTTCCTTTGCTCCTTATTTTGTAAAACTGAAGAGATTGACTCTGAAAATAACCCACACTGCTTACAACATCTGGTTCTTCAGAATGAAACGTACTACATGGCATCTGTACCCCTGTTCAACACCATGGACATGTACACATCAGACAGTGGGACAGTGGAGGCTCCCAAGATACAGCTGGAGGTTCCCATCATGTGCTCCTACATGAAGAGCATGCTCATCTCTGCTGACTTTGGCTCTATGGGGTACGCTTCACTTGCTGTCATTCTTTATTACTTACTGTACTTTAGCATGTTGCCAAAGCAACTGAAGCAGTTGGCCCTTTTGTTACCGCCTGAGAGTTGGGTGAGAAGATGAATACCAGTCTTGATGAAGGAACTGACAGTAGTATGTAATTGGAGCCAGCAGATGGTTAGCTTAGCTTAGCATACAGACTGGGAACAGAGGATAATACTGTGGCTCGCCTGACTCTTCATAAACCATCAAACAAATGTAGCCTCTCAGCACCTCTAAAGCTCTTACAGTTGTTCTCGATTGCTAACACACGTTTTTTTTTCAATTGCTCAGTTTCTTAGAACACTAAACTCAATTTACAAAACCACACACCCAAAGTGCAAAACACCTCATTCCTCCTGCTAAATGAAGACTCAGAACTACAGAAACTTACCTATTGCAAACTTTAGCACCAAATATAACGCACTTCATTCATAACACTAGATGGTTTGACCACCCAGCTACACACTGCTGAGCATACTCTAAAGCACTCTCATCTGCTATGGGCTGTGCTCTGTACAGAGAGGGTTCTGCAGAGAAAGGTTGCTTGAGTTTACAGAAATACAGTAAATGAAGAAATACAAATGAGTTGTTGAAAGAAATCACATTTTATTCAAATATAACACTGAGCAACATGCATCTCAGCGCACAGCTACTCTGCTTCGGATCTCTCTCAGTGGGATGCTTTGTTTGCCAAAACCCAGTTAGTAGCTGCTGCTTCCTGCCTCATTGAACATCCTTGGCCTTCCACCTACACCTCTTCTTTTCTCAGTCCTTCAGATAAACAACAAAGACACAGTGGTTGGTCAGTGTCTATGTTGCATACAAATACATTTACCACAGTACATTGGGCAGGGTTGTTGTACAGTTATAGTCTGCAACATGCCAACAATTCAATTACAGTGATGAAGTGAATACGTTTCACACAACAGATATAAGCACTGATATATCAGAGTTATGCAGAGCTACAAACTGGGAATTAACGTGTTTTCAAGTCTAAGTGTCCGGATTAGGGAGGCGACAGTAAATCGGTTTGGATTAGGCTGAACCCTGTGTCAAACCATGGTTGATAACATTTCAATAGAGCAGAGGGGGGGGTGCCAAATATCGCAGGGGTGCCAGGCCTCAGATGATTTGAGGCCAAATATCTTATTTAGACTTTTTTTTAATTTCTTTTTTTTACATATAATTGTAACTCAATACATGATTGTCACTAAAAGCCTTGTCTCTTCATTACAATACAATACAAAAAAGTATTGATTAATTCATTTGAATACAAATTCAAGTTAGTAGCTATTAAAGGTGGGGTAAGTAAGTTTCAGAAACCGGCTCGAGTGTGCTAAAATGTGAAAGTACACAGCCGAAAAGAATCCGCCCCTCCCTTCAGACTTCCTTACCGAGCACCTCCTCCAACACACATGAACGCGCACATGACGTCAGCAGACTGGTGAAAGTGGCCGCCTGTTGCTGGCGAGTCATTGAAGTACTGCTGCAATGCACGCCCAATGAGGGCACGAGATACATTTGTGCGTGCACGAGATGGAAGGCTGACAGACAGGGCGGAAATGTAGGATATGAATTTGCTGGATACGCGCATTTTTAAAACAGTCATTGTCCATGCAGATTTCAGTTGGATTATTTGTCACAGTCGCTCCGATCAGATCGGTCTCCTCCATTTTGTAGATTATTCACGACTTTTGAATCCACATAAACACTTCGGCAAAATCCGGCTTACTTTAAGCATGTGTTTTAAACAGTTTAATCCCTCTGTGAATTGTTTCCACTTGTGCCGTCCTTTAATTTCTTCATACAGCGGGAATCCAAATGAATTAATCCTGAGTCCAATAACCATCAAAGTCACTCCAATAGTGCTCCTTGATTACGCTTTCATCCTCCTTTAACACAACATACTTCACATTCATCCAGTTTGTGACAGCAGTTGTAGCATTTTTTAGACTTTTAAACTTTAATTACCGCTGTTGCTGTTGCGGCCCTTCCAACAGGAGTCATTTGGGGGGCCTCTTGGGAAAAAAGGTTGGGAACCACTGCATTAGAGAGTATTCTTCTTTGTCCACGTCCTCTCCCTCCAGCTCTACCTCTACCTCTCATTCTTCCTCCTCTCACTCTCACCCACCTCTTCCTCCTCCTCTCTCTCTCAGCCCAGCCCTTCCTCTTGCTCTTGCTTCCATGTTGGCTTCCATTGTTGCTGTAAGAAAGTACTGTGGTCTTTTTATAATGCTAACATCCTGATTGATGAGCCAACAAGTATGCTATCAGGTGTTTGGTCAGGTGGAACGTGTTTCTGGATCATTGGTCCATGTGTGAGGCATTTTGAATATCAGTGTTATGTATGTGCTAACACGTGACTTTATGTCAGATTCCTGAGTCTTACGTGGAGAACCGTGTGCAGTGGTTTGCAAAAAGTGCCATGTTGATTTGCAAATTGTGTGAAAAGCTGAAAACGTGTTTAAAGTTTTGGAGATTTGAGCCGATGTTTTGCTCTTTGAGTGTCAGTTAAAATAATGGTGTTTTAAGTAGAATTTTAGTGTGTTAGCAATCGAGAAAAACTGTAAAGTAACCAGTGCTCATTAGTGACATCCTGGAGCCCTAACGGCACATGTAAATGTACGGAGCCCTGGAGGGTTCATAGAGAGAAAAATAAATAAAACGTGGCCACGTTTTACTTTCTCGTTCGCACGAGATACCTTCTCGTGCGAACGCTTTATTAACTTGTGCGCACGAGTTAATAAAGCGTGGCCTCAATTTAAATTGATTAGTTTTATGAAGAATATGTCCGGTAGCCAGGGTGTGTGTGTGTGGGCATTTGTTTATGATAGTGTTGTTCGTTCCGGTGCACTCCGGCAGGACTATATCACTACATCGAGATTAAGATTAAACGAATTCCTTTCACTTGGGAATACACATATAGCTATTGGGACAACCCTGTGGTTGTCCACCAGGTGGTGCTGCTGTAACCTGTGTTTCTTGTAATCAGCAGTGATGAGACCCACCTGTGGCACTTGATTCCAGTAGATAAGAGGGCTGCAGAACAGGCTCTCGCTCTCTCTCAGCTGCCCTGCTCGGTGCAGCAGGACACCGCTCCTCTGTTCTGTTTTATTGTTGGTTGTAACTAGTGATGGCGAGATGAAGCCTTATGAAGCTTTCCAGCCAATTGGTTCCCAAAAGGGTTCATCTCATGAGGCTTCATCATGGGCTTCATTTGAACACAAACCCCCTGTTGGTCAAAGTGTGTAAAACAGGCAGATTGGACATCTCAACAGTGTGCTCTATCTCATACCGAGTTCCCAATGAGTAAAGCCTTACCCCCTGATCCCATAGATATATATAAACACTAGATGACTCACCCGCGCTGCTGGCCAATGGAGACCGATGTTGCCACTTGGCCGCCATTTCGCTACAGGCAGTGCTCTCATTCATAACATTATGGTTTACTATTTAAATAACCATAGCTTGCTGCATTTTCAAACGGTTTGGTTTTTTATAAACATCAAAGATGTAGTTATGATACTGCATACTTATAATCATGGACTTTCATATGAAAATAACATTAATCAGAAAAAGCAATAGCTATACACACACACACACACACAAGGTATTTATATTAAATGTTTGCCGGTGTATACATTTCCATTTATTTTATTATATTGTTAATATTTAAAATAAATTATAAAATTAAAATACATTTATATTTTATATATAAAAATCGGTCTCATGTTACCACTCTGTAAGCCAAGAGTTGTTAATTGAGCAATGCCTTAGCTTTAAGAACAGGGACACAACTAATGACAATAGCATATGTTGGTACATTATTTAGATATTCACACCTTTATCAGAAGAACCAAACAAACATAAAATGTGCTCACAGACAGGCCAGTTCTGTCTAATTTATCACAATTATTTTTGACATGAGATATTCATATCATCCTAGTTTTGTATTTAGTTTCTAGATTTGTAAACAAATCCAGAACCTTTGAAATATGTTATTGAAAAAAGACCAAGAATAATATAAACTGTACCATGTGTCCTTTTGTAGTCCATTTGTGGTTTGTCTCACCCCGGCTGATATATCACAAACATCCACTGTTTAAATTGTTCCCTATATTGCCCCTATGCCCCTGTAAGGTGTTCTTGGGTGTTATGAAAGGCGGCCCCCCCCAAAATAAATGTATTATTATTATTAAGAAGAACAACTTGGTGTGGTGTGGAGGGGATGTAGGAAGCAGGAGCATGTGGGGCTTCAAGGTTCAAGGTTATTTGTTTTAAATGTGTGTAAAAGCTGCACACAATAAAATACAGTATAACACAAAACCAATAAGACACACGGTGACACATGGCACACCAACAATCAATCATCGTCCAGCCTCAGCTTTGGTATTCTTTCACAACCATGTTACGGGTTTATTAGACTGAGCAAACATAAACATGTGGTGATCCCACGGGTTCTTGTTTGCAGACAGCGGCGATTGGAGCATCCGTAGGCTGCACACAAGTCCGGCATAGTCACGTACTTCTGTAAACACAAAGCCAGCACATTCCTGTATCATAATGCAAGATGTTTTTAACAAGCCAAACCACTTGGAAGAAATCATGTGTAACTTAAGTTGTGTTGAAAAGAAAGAGCAGTGCTGCCTCTCCCACTGGTGTAAAGTTGCTGGGTCAACTTTGTAATACGAGGTCTCACTGACAGCCTCTTGTTATTAGCCAGCCAATAAATACAACCACATACACAAAGAAAAGCTGCAATTTCAACATGTCCAAGCATCCTGTATCATAGCCATGCTAATCATGTTTATAATAAACCAAACCGTTTGTAAATCAGTCAAGATTTCAGTGAGTTAAGAGTATTTTTGTGCAGATCACTCACCTTACAACAGCTACCATAACGCGAATCAGAGTAACTGTTGACTGTAGCAAGATGGCGGCCGGTCAGCTACGCTGGAAAATCTCCCATGAGCCATCTAGGCTGAAGTCGAATAGTCCATTTAGCTTAGGAACCTTCCTAAAGGAGTGAAATGACCCGGAAGTCCCTCAGTGGCAGCCATGATAAGTGCCGTTCGAATTCTCTAGAATGATGAGAATGATAGGAAAGGAGGTTTCAAACTTCCTTTATCACCTCCTTTAGCTTAGGAACCACTGGACCTCCCTAAACGACCGGAGAAGCGAAAATGCTGCCCCACAATGCATTGCAGCCGCAGCATTTGCCGTCACTCAACAGTCGGCCGTTCACGGAAACAAGCGATTATGACTGAGAAATGATATCATGAAAGTTACGGTGCTTATTAAGCATTTTAAAACGTAGGTGGTAAGTTGCCAAAGTGCTTTGTTTTGAACGTTCATCAGTATTATAATCAAAAAGAGAAATATGAACGTTAGTTTTTACTGAAATTATCAAATAAAGTCAACATTTCAGTCTTTACTGAGCTGTGTGGGGTTTGTTAAACTTTTAAAAGATGTTTGAATGGTGATATACACAGTGATAGATGTTAAGGACTAACGTTTATAATAAATACATCTGTATTGATTTTAAGATCTTTAGTTCATACAATCATACGTATTGGGATCATTTGTATTAATGTGGACCGGAGGGAGAGGGTGACGAGCAGAAGTTTCACTTTCCTTTTTTATTTCAATTCCAACTTTGGTCATGAAGAATATGTTTCTCTGTTGTCCACGTTCACAAAGCAAAGCAGCAGCATCAGAGCACGGTGCAGAGTCTCTAGATGAGTTTACAGTAGTCCCTCGTTCTTATTGAACATCCATGTTGTAGTCCGCTGTATAGAAAACTGTGGTTTCCATGGTTACCCCACAGCAGCAGACGCACACAATGACGTCCGCTGGCGCATCATAAACACGTCGGATAGTGAAAGTGCATTCGGATTCTCTAAAGTACCGCAGTCTCTTCTCCTAAGTCCTTTTGAATTCTCCTATCCACTATACCTTAACCCCGTGACGTTTCACTCAGAGGTCAAGGAATAGACGATAGGGTTAGAACTTAGGAGCTGATTTTTAAACTATCCTATTGCAGCCCTAGTGTTTATATTAGTGCTGTCAAAATTATCGCGTAAACGGCGGTAATTCATTTTTTGAATTAATTGCGTTAAAATATTTAACGCATGTGCAGAATGGCCCGCCCCATACTTGCCACCAGTGGCAGCGCCAGGGTATGGCTGGGGTAGGCAACACCCGTACCAAGAAATGGCTTAGCCCCACCATGAAAAATGATGTTAAAGTAAGCAAAATAAAGTCTGCCAACTCGCGCGGAGTAAATTGCACAGACAGCAGTTAGTAAGATTGATTTCAGGAGCCACGGTTTTGTCACGTAGTGATCGTCTTCTCAATAGAACATCTTTGATAACGGCGTGGTGTTGTTGCAGGAAGTCCCGACGCAGAATACTTTTGCTGTAGTACAGGGCAGAGCCATATGATAGTAATAATATGGCTCTGGTACAGGGGTGAACATAACTGGTACGCAGGTTATGTGCGTAATCTGAAATGCGTACCGTCACTTGTGTCACAAAGCGCATTTGCGTACCGACGTACTTGTGAAGCTTTTCCAGAAGGCGGTTAGATCACCGGACGACAGAGTCGGTCTCCGTGTGCACAGACAGGGCTGCTGTTAACGTCGGTCTGTACAACGGAACTGTGCCAAAACTACGCCAACCGGCTGCGGAGGGAGACTCCCCCCTTCACTGGAGAACTGCGCTAAAACAGCTGATCACAACGTTCACACTAGGCTTGTTTGAGACTCATTGCGGCTCGCCTGGAAAGTAGACCAGAGTAGCCGATCGCAGCCGGGGGAGGTCTCAAAAAGCTCGCCTGAAGTCGGACAGCTCCGAGTCGGCTTCTTCTTCTTCATCTTCTTCTTCGCATTCTTCTTCTTCTTCTCTCGGTTTTTTGGCGGATTGCAAACAACTTTAAGGTGCATACCGCCACCTCCGGAGTCGGCTTGACTCGGTTTGCATTTATAAAGAATGCACAAATGTGTTTAATCGTTAATGTCAGATATGTACTAAGTAAATACATTTGTTCCTGCTCAAGACTTTATTGTTATTGCACAGATTACAGGTACTGAGACAACACAATGCAGTTTAGCTTCTAACCAGGTGCAACGAGCAGTGAAGTGAAAAGTAATGTACACAATCTACAGAATAACATATAGAATGATGAATAAACAGTGGGGTATGAATACACTAGATATCAGCCTGTGAGTAGTATGAACAGTGTGTATGAATATGCTAAGATATATAAAGTATGAAAACGGTAAGCAGTATAGTATGAAATATATAGATATTAATTTCATGATGATAAACATTGTGGAACAATGATGAAAAATGGGAATGGATGTGGCGACGTAAAACTGACACAAAACAACAACAAACTTTTGCCAGCCAATTGGAGAGTTTCATCAGCAGCACGTGGTAAAAACCACCAATGAGCGCTCAGCTCGAGATACCAGCGAGCCGTTTCCCATCAAGCATTTCGCTTCCGCAGCTCGTGGAGAGCAACTGCGCCGCCTCGCCTCGCTCTCAAGGCTGCGGGCGTCTTTGTCCCGCGAGATTTCAAAGTCTCATGTGGGCGTGCCTCCAGAGCAAGTCGGACAAAATGACTAACCATCATGCAACGCACTAGCAAGACGTTGATCGCAACTGAGCAAGTCTGCGCAGGCTGCTGTCTCAAACAAGCCTACTCTGTGGTCACGAAGTACTCCACTAGCCCCCCCCACCCTCTGTCGACTTTCCTGAAGTACTCCACTAGCCCCCCCCCTCTGTCGACTTTCCTGAAGTACTCCCCCGTTGATAGAAATCAACACGTAATGAATTAAGACCCCACGGTTTGATGATTGATATGTGTGTGGGCTGTCTTTCATTTTGACATGCAGAAATTTTTTATAATAAAACATAGATACTGTATGTTAAATGGATATATCCGCCTTCTTTCATTTATCTTTCCATTCCCACAACAATATACATAAAGAAATGGCATATTTTGGACATAGTTCGAATGGTGATTAATCATGATTAATTAATTTTTAAGCTGTGATTAATCTGATTAAAAATTGTAATCGTTTGACAGCCCTAGTTTATATATATCTATGGCTGCAGTCGAATAGTCCAAAGATCAGCTCCTAATTTCTAACCCTATCGTCTATTCCTTGACCTCTGAGTGAAACGTCACGGGGTTAAGGGATAGTGGATAGGAGAATTCAAAAGGACTTAGGAGAAGAGACTGCGGTACTTTAGAGAATCCGAATGCACTTTCACTATCCGACGTGTTTATGATGCGCCAGCGGACGTCATTGTGTGCGTCTGCTGCTGTGGGGAAACCATGGAAACCACAGTTTTCTATACAGCTGACTACAACATGGATGTTCAATAAGAACGAGGGACTACTGTAAACTCATCTAGAGACTCTGCACCGTGCTCTGATGCTGCTGCTTTGCTTTGTGAACGTGGACAACAGAGAAACATATTCTTCAGGACCAAAGCTGGAATTGAAATAAAAAAGGAAAGTGAAACTTCTGCTCGTCACCTCGTCATGAACTAAAGATCTTAAAATCAATACAAATGTATTTATTATAAACGTTAGTCCTTAACATCTATCACTGTGTATATCACCATTCAAACATCTTTTAAAAGTTTAACAAACTCCACACAGCTCAGTAAAGACTAACGTTCATATTTCTCTTTTTGATTATAATACTGATGAACGTTCAAAACAAAGCACTTTGGCAACTTACCACCTATGTTTTAAAATGCTTAATAAGCACCGTAACTTTCATGATATAATTTCTCGGTCATAATCGCTTGTTTCCGTGAACGGCCGACTGTTGAGTGACGGCAAATGCTGCGGCTGCAAGGCATTGTGGGGCAGCATTTTCTCCTCTCCTTTCGGTGAGGGAGGTCCAGTGGTTCCTAAGCTAAAGGAGGTGATAAAGGAAGTTTGAAACCTCCTTTCCTTTCATTCTCATCATTCTAGAGAATTCGAACGGCTCTTATCATGGCTGCCACTGAGGGACTTCCGGGTCATTTCACTCCTTTAGGAAGGTTCCTAAGCTAAATGGACTATTCGACTTCAGCCTATGCCTGATCCCACCAGAAGCGTCTGCGCGGTGTGCCGCGCCTGTGCCGCGCTGTGCCGCGCTGTGCCGCGCTGTGCCGCGCTGCGCCACGCTGCTTCGAGCCGTGGCGCAGCGGGTCTGGAATAGCACCCATTGACTAGAGTGGCCGCGATCGCAGCGCAGACGCTCCTGGTGGGATTAGGGGGTTAGAATAACTCCAAACAACGAACATAAAATCATATTTTCATGTTAACAATATTGTATTTATTCCAGTTTAATGATTGTGATTGAAAATCCTAAAGAGGCTGGTAAACATTGCAAAGAGGGATTTGTATTCCTGAGAAAGGCTAAACCATATCAAATAATACATTTATTAACTACATTATCTCATTTCGCTGTAGCTTTTATAAACAACAACAAAGTATTGTTCAGTCGTTGAACCAGGGACCCTGCGGTCATGAGTCAACTGCTTTCCAGCTGAGCCACAGCACACCCACTAAAGCTCCCTGAAAACACTGCAACATATGTATTCCTGTATTTATTCATGTTTTTATTCCTACATTTATTTATGCTTGTATCTATTTATACTTGTTCCGACCTCTATAAGTGAGGGTCTGAGCTCTCTTGATTCCATCGTGTCCCCGGACCCGCCGGGTACAGGAGGGGTAATATGGTTCTTATTGTACATCCATATGTTGTGGTTCAACCGATCTGAAGCGCTTCGTGAAGCGCTTCGTGAAGCAGTCACGTGGTATCGACAGGCAGCGAGGCTTCGTTTGTCATCGATGACGTCACTGGCCCAAAACGATACAAGCCTCGATACATGCTTCACAAAAAGCTTTGGGGATTATTCGACACACGCTCCGAAGCCTCGGCGCAATACGTAACATCACTAGTTGTAACCACTGCGTTGGGATAAATAAATGATTGTTTTGGGCAACTCCGGTGTGGAACTGTTGTCCTTATGTTGCAAGCAGAGCCAGCTTGTAACATATGGGGGCTCGTCCGATCCAAGAACATGGGTACGTCCGTGGCTGTCTTGGTGAGTAACAGCTTCGCTGGGGCTTTACCGGGTCATTGGTAATTGTTTAAAACACCTGTCGTGGCATGCATGAAGACTAGGGTGAGGCAAGATAGCTAGTATTGGGTAGGCAGTTAGCTAGGGGAGAGGTATTCCAGAGTGAAACAAACAAATATATTATTAGGTGTCTGTGCACCGGGTTCAAGGGAGTTTGCATAATCATGGCTACATTGATGGATTTTGTGAAGTGTCCCAGTGTGGAACTGCTGGAAAAATGTACTAAAGACCAACTGTTAAAAATTGCGGAGCATTTTGAGGTAGACGTTCCAAAGCAGGGTCGTAAAGACACCATAGTGAACACGTTACAGGCCCAGTTGGTACTGCAAGAAGTTCTGCCAGCAGTGGCTGGTGATGATGGTTCCGAGGATGAGATGACGAAGGCAGCTATAAATCCAGAGCGTCAGAGAAGTGCAGGTTTTTCTTTGTTTGACTTTGGTGAAATGACATTTGAACAGAGAAAGGAAATAATGCTGCTGCAGTACCAACAAGACAGTTCACGTAAGGAACGAGTAAGTGCTCGTGAGGACCGGGCTAGAGCTCGTGAACAGGAAACTGATATGGAGCGTTTAAGGTTACAGTGGTGCGGGAAGCTGAATTGCAACAAGAGCGTTACAAGTTGGACCTCATCCAAGAGGGTAAGCTTTCTTCTGGGACGTCCCCAGCTACTTTTTATGTAGCTTATAACTTGAGGTTGTTACCGAAGTTCGAGGAGAAGACTGTAGATACTTTTTTTTGACTTAGCCAAAGATGACAGTGGTCTGATTCAGAGAAAACATTGCTGTTACAGTGTGTGTTAACAGGTAGGGCTCAAGAAGCATTTTCTGCATTAAGTATGGCTGACAGTGAAGATTACTTAAGGGTAAAGACTGCAGTGCTAAAAGCTTATGAGTTGCTGCCTGAGGCCTACCGCCAGCAGTTCAGGAAGCTAAGGAAGTCAGAAGGACAGACCTATGTGGAACTTGTTCGGGAGCTGACGATGAAGTTTAATCAGTGGGTCACGGCTTCCGAGTAGTAAATCTTAATGATTTGAGGGAATTGTTCCTTCTTGAACAATTAAAAGATATTTTTCCAGAATGCGTTGCTACGTACCTGAATGAGCATAAGGTTAAAAAATGTAACAGACGCCGGGCTGTTATCTGATGAATACACGTTAACACACAAGATTCATTCAGGGGAGAGATTTGACTGGGGGAGCAGAAATAACTGGTCTGGTGACCCCAGATGTAAAGTAGATCTAAGTACTTGCTACTTTTGTTTGGGTAAAGGACACCAGAAAAAGGAATGCCCAGTACTTCCAAAAACCAAGGGACTCCAAAATGTTCAGTTTCCCAGGCCTGTTGCCCTTGCAGCTTCTCCCCACCAGGTTGCTAGGGATGAGGCTATAGCTGCGGTTAAACTCTATACTACCCCGCAACCAGTTGCTGCTGCGGTTTCTAACTACGGACCAGCCCTGCAAGAGGTGAAACCTCGCCCCTCCCAGTTGACAGATGAAATTGATCCAGGGTATGCCCCTTTCATACGAGAGGGTTATGTGTCTTTGCAAGGAAGTGAAAACAAATTCCTTGTTAAGATACTGAGAGACACAGGTGCTATGGATTCATACATAACTGAGGGCGTTCTTCCATTTCCCTCGGTAACGGACACTGGAAGTGGTGTATGGTTCAAGGGAATGGGGATGCAGTTGTTGTCTGCTCCAAAGCATCGGTTGGTGTTGTCCTGTGATTTACGGCAGGGTGAGGTTGCCATGGGAGTCCGGCCATCTTTGCCTGTTCCGCGAGTGGCATTCATCCTCGGAAATGACTTGGCTGGCGGCAGAGTGTGGCCTGATGTGCCTCTTTCACCAGTGGTGTCCTCTAAGCCAGTGAGGGGCGGGCTTGCTGACCCTGAGAAGAAGCTGACAAAGGTAGTTCCAGCTTGTGCAGTAACACGAGCCCAGACCTATAAAGCACAAGATAAAAAAGTCCTTTCTGAGAATATTGTGTTGGTGCTACCTGTTGTTCCATTGTCTGTCTCTCGTAGTGAATTGGCAGAGCAGCAGCAGGAGGATCCAACTTTGCAGGAGCGTTTGTCCCAGGTTCACCCCAGTTCACCAGTCCCACTGAGGAAAGGCATCACCAAAGAGTCCGGCGTGCAGGTGAATGTCAAAGTGGATAAAACCGTGCAGTGCTCGCTGAGTCCTAAAACGCTACTGCACCACACCGGTGAGCCACATGCGCTTCCTGCGGCCTGTGTCAGTCTACTCCCCCATGTTTGACCGCAGGATCTCCATGAAGAAACTCGACTATGGGATGAAAGTGAAGGAGAAGCCGACGAATCCGTGGATCACGTTGATGAATGTGAAAAGGGTGACAGTGGCGAAGAGGACACCGGGAAGGATTTCAAGACAACTTTCCACAGGTCTACAAAGGGGTCCTGCTTTCAGTTCCTGGAGCAGAGGTATGGCTTTTTCCACTGCAAGAAATGCAACATCCGGTGGGAGAGTGCGTATGTTGGTGCATCCATGGAACCAGTAAGGTGTACTACAAGCAGCTCTGCCGGAAGTGTCAGGTTGGGTTTAACCCCTACCGGGTGGAACCCATCCTCTGCAAGGACTGCTCTCAGACTACCTGCAGCTGTGAGAAGAAGCTGCGGCACATTAACATGAAGAGGCCTCACCGCCAGGACCTGTGTTGTCGCTGAAAGGGCTCGAGGTTGTCCTGCGACGCCACCTACAGCTTCAAATACCTCTGAGCTGCCCTGCATGTTCGCTCGGGTTTGGAAGCTCCCATTCCTCAGCAGACATTCAGTACATGCCACAAATGGAAGTTGACTCTCGTAACGGACTTTAAGATCTTTATATATTCTCCTACCAGCGAGTAGATGGAGATCTTTTGGTGGTTTATTTGAAGCAATCTCAAAAAATCTTTGTTTCCCCTAATTATCCTGGAGCGTAACTTAAACATAAACAATTTTTGTAAGGACAAATTAAATAAATGTATGTTTCATGTAGTAGCTGTGATGGGACCCACCTGTGGCACTTGATTCCAGTAGATAAGAGGGCTGCAGAACAGGCTCTCGCTCTCTCTCAGCTGCCCTGCTCGGTGCAGCAGGACACCGCTCCTCTGTTCTGTTCTATTGCTGGTTGTAACCACTGTGTTGGATAAAATAAATGATTGTTTTGGGCAACTCTGGTGTGGAACTGTTGTCCTTATGTTGCAAGCAGAGCCAGCTTGTAACATATGGAGAACCAGATTTGTGTAAATTACTGTTCGTGGTCATTTGAAAACAAATGCCGGTGGTGTGGAACACAAACACACACACACACACACACACACACACACACACACACACACACACACACACACACAGGACATCTCCTTCATAAAACGAGGGGGAATACTCTGGTAGTTCGGTGTGTGTCGCAGCCTCGATCTCTACTCAGCTGTTCTAATGAAGGGAAACACAGTGAAGTAACCAGTAAAAGGCACAGCTCTTTGCAGCTGGTGCTGCTCTTCTCAGATTCTGCTGAGCTACACGTTACTGCCTCCGGTGCCCTGTACGACGAAGCCAGTTCAACAGACCCTGGATATGTTTGATTTACCCGGCTTAACTAACCCTAACAAACGCGATGTCGCTAAGCGGTCCTACGAAGCTGGTTATCAACTCAGTAAATCAACCAGGGTTTCTCCGTCCGGCTGAGAGCGCGTTCACGTGAAAGGGACGGGGTTAGCAACATTTGACCAATCACAAACATGGAGACGCGTGCTGACAGCGCAGCGTCATACTTCATGAATGAATAGTAAATAGCAAATCCTGCTTCGTAGTACAGGCCACGTAACACTTTTAACGAGTTAATAAAGCGTGGCCTCGTTGTATTTAAAGCGTGGCCACGCTTTACATCTCGTGCGCACAAGTTAATAAAGCGTGGCCACGTTTTATTTATTTTTCTCTCTATGAACCCTCCAGGGCTCCGTATAAATGTGTACACGTTTTGTGAAGTTTAAAAAACAAAATTGCATGTTAATTAGTGAGCTTTAGAGGATATGGTCAAACTGAAAAAACTGAAACCTTGACTTTTAATTCAATATATTACGTCAACAAATTTCACATAGCCTAACTGTATTAGCTTAGTTATTTAAACTTAAAATCATTGCTTTCAACTAACCTAATAGTGTGAAATGCGTTGACTTAATAGATTTAATTCAACGTTTCGTTTTCTTAAGTGCAGTTTCATTTATGTATTTAAGAAAAAGCTCTTCTTTAAAACCATTTTGAATTGTGCCCTGTTTATTTTTGTCTGTAGACCTATATTTTATTTCTTAACCTTTTCCAGGTATGACATGATCAAAGATCTCACCATCACGGGCTCGGGGGAGTTCCAGGTGACGGTACAGCTGATGAACGGCACCATGCCTCTGCCCCACAACTACAGCCTGTCCTCTGAGGAGGCGGTGGTGGTGGAGGTCAGCCTCAACACCTCCTCACAGCAGATTAAAGTAGTCATCAACAAATGCTGGGCCACCCCCACCCTACACCCTGTGGACATCCCCAGCCACATCTTCCTGGAGAACAGGTCTGCTCCTCCCTCTGCACTATCCTATTCTGTTTCTCTCAGTATTTCAGATAGCTATTCTCTCCCTTTTATTGAATCTAATACATGTTATGACTAATATGTGAACTGCTATCATTGGTATCACCACTACTTCAGGGCCTCTTGGGGTCAGGTCTCACATGGGGTCAGATTATGAGCATAAGGGGAGCTGACAGATTTCTAACATTTACTGTATTTATAGATTTTTGTTTTCAAATACGTAAATGTTTTGGGTTCAAGTTCAATCTAATGTTCTAAACATTAATGTTAAACAGTATTGTGTAACAGTAAATATGATATCTAATTGGTAAATCTAATCTTAAAACTATATCTAAAAGTGAAATCTAAACATGAAATTGACATTTTAAATCTAAACACTGAATCTAAGCAACACATTTAACTCTTGAATCTACATCTTAATATTCCATCTCAATTTACATTTGAGTCAGTCTTGATTAGTGATTAGTGTGAGGTTTCCAGGAGTGCAATAGTCCAACATGTAACCCCTGTCAAACCATCATGCCGTTATTATACTTCGGCTTTTCTCCTTAAACAAGGTACAAAATGTTCAGCAGAGAGACTGTTTCCACCCTTTAAGCTAAGCTAACCTCCTTCTGGCTGCAGCTCCATGTTCCAGAACATACATGAGGTCTTCTCTTCATGTTCACTATGAGTTATACCCAATCAGTTTGAACCAACAGATTCATGTGCTCACAGAAACTCAGCATCAGTGATGATGTGATGATAAGGAGACACATGTCTGTTCCCCCAAATTCTAATTAAACTTAATTAAATTGCAACATTTCAAGAAAAAGAAAAAAAAGAATATAAATACTTTATGGTCATTGTAAAGAACGCAGTGAATTAATTTGTGCTACTTCTGGTCAGTGCAGTTTGGAGGAAAACAACACAAAACAACTAAAGCAAACGGACAACAGCAGTCAAACCTGCAGGTTTCAGACACATCAAAACACTGTCTTTCTGAAAGACCCTGAAGTAAAAACTATATTTTAGAGTGACAACAATGGCAATGGCACGTCACAGCAGCTTAGTGAGAAAGTCTCCTGTATTTTTAGCTTTAAAAAAACAATTCAGTTTTAGTTGAGCTGTATATTGTTTGGGATTGTCATTTAATAATCTTGTATTGCAATTCAGACGCAGACAAGAGCAGAACAACAATAGCCTGAGTTCCTTGTCCCTGTCTCCACAGCTGCTCAATGAACGCATACACCACGGTGTTGATGAATGGGAACTCCAGCACATCCCGCGTGTCCGCGCAGATATTCTCCTTCATCGACCTGGACGTGATCTACCTGCACTGCCAGGTCCAGATCTGTGTGCAGACTGGATCCGGTTCCTGCGTGCCTGTGGGTTCATGCTATTCACACTCAGATACGGCCGTGCAGCTCCTACAGAGTGGATGATTCCAGAATAAACAGTGCCCTCGCTGCTCTTGTTTTCTTGCAGGACTGTCAACAAAGAACCGCTCAGTCCCCAAACACAATTGGAACAGCATTCGGTTCCTCCGGGCCTCTGCTGAGGTCAAATGAAGGTCAGTATTCTAACACAGAAAACACAATTGTGGTTCTGTTAGAAAATACACATTTTTGTTGATACGTTTTAGATCAAATGGGATTGAATTCCATCCAGCAAGTAAAACACTACAGCTTCTAGTCTGTCTGCTAAATCTATTCTAAACGCTCTCTTCTCATTTTTCAAATGTGAGAATCCATCCAGCTGTTCAGTTATGGCAGTGGCAGGCTCAGGTAGCGGGATGGAAAACACACATTTCTTCACGTGGATTATCTGTTTTCATGATGGACTCTTGAGTTGAATTGAATATCTTTGGGATTGTGCTGTGATAAGAGCCGTATGAAAGTCCCATTCTTTCGATCATCTCTTTGCCAATTTCATGTTTAGAGTAACGTTTTTTTGTTCTACTTGTTTCTCCATTCCTCTGTATGTTTAATGATTTCTAATGCTCCAACACATTTTCCTCCAGAGTCCATGGAGGAGGAATCTGACACTCTTCATTTAGTCGGGCTCTCCTGCCTGGGGATCGGCGTGTCGCTCTTCTTCATCATGGGTTTCGTCTGCCTGTTCTACTACCAGAGGAACCGCATCGGACACTACAACTTCAGCGCCAAACCCAAGCAGGAGAACTTCACCTACCTTGTCTTTAACACCTAGAGGTGTATCAGCACCAACAGCTGAACACCCCTTTATTAGAACACATAAACTCTTGCAGCAGCAGACACATTTGGTAAGGCTTTAGAGCGCAGCGGCCACCAGGGGGCGCTGTTGCACCACCTTAGTTCACACCAAACATTGCAAATCTTTGCACATTAAACAATAAATTAAGCACAAATGAGTTTTATATATATTTCCACCCCAGTCTATATCTATTTTAAATATTTAAGTGATACTAGTTGCATGGGATTGAATGTCAAATATAGAGACTATAAATATGTTATGTATGTTTAACATTATAGAATAAATAGGTTGCACATCTTGAATGGTACAAGTTAAGTCTTGAAAGATGTAAGCTGCATCTCGCCTTCAGCTGAGACAAATGTGTTCCCAGAAGATATTTATAGTTACACATTACACATTTCATGTATGGTTGACATGCACATTTGTGATGTGAGAACTTTGTAAATATACTTAAAATATATCATCTGCAATATACTTGTGAAGCACAGTTATCACTTTTATTTAAGCTGCTATTGTTCTTTTATTTAGACAATATTTATTATTCTACACTTACAGTTTTTGTATCTGTAAGTTTTGTGAATGAAATATGTATTTTGTCTCACTTATAAAAACTCTCCTCTTGTGGTGCAACAATAAACATGTTCTGTATGAATGTGAGCTCTTGGGGGTGCTGCGTCACAGTTCTTCAGCTCTGCAACAGGCTAAGATGGCTTCCTGCATGCACAGAACATAACATGTGTACAGTGGTGATATGAAATGACATTAAGAGGTTGCTGTCATAGCCAACATTTATCTGACAGGACGGCGGGACGGAATGTGTCCTTTTCCTCTCTTAATCAGATCAGGGCTTTAGAAAAAAGATCTGAAGTAAGCCATTCACAGTTGAACAGATCTGAAGAGGAGGGTCCAGCTTTCCCCCACATGTCCCATAATCCCACACAGTTGACTGCAGGGTCCGAGTGACAGCTCCTAGATCAGCAGTGAGGGTCTGAATGTTAAACAGGAGAGGCTTTCTCTCTGAGAGGAGTCCCCGGAGACCTGCTGAAGGAGGCCTGAACCATCTGGAGGGTGCAGAAGCCCCGCCTCCTCATGAACCCATTCAGCCTCACTGTCTGAGTCCTGGCAACACGTCTCCATGGCAACAGACCAGTGCAGGGATGGAGCGAGCGGAACAAGCGATCAAAGAGTGGGAATAATTTCAGTTTAAAAGCATGGAATGAGATGTGTACCTCTAATTCAGTGACTGGATTCAGATGACGATGCATCATTCTGTAGAGAAGACACTACAGGTGAAAGAGGACGTATTTTAACTCATATAAATCACTCAAGTGCTCTCCCTTTTAATATGCAACTAAGGCAGTAACTTAGTAAATGTATTTTAATTTGCAACAGAACACCAATCTGAACATTTGCCAAGTTCCCAATTCTTGTTTTTGTTGACTTGATAAAGTCAAAGATACTGAGGGACTTTAAATAAATATATCTTAATATCACTCTGTCTGCATAACAAATATTTCCCCCCATTATTTAACGAACAGAATAAACAAAGCTTTGAATGATACATGTGCACACGCCCCTCTAAAAACATCAAGAATACAGATTAGGAATGAAACTGTAAGGTTCTCTTCAAGGGCCATGCGAAGATGTCTATTTCAGAGTGGATTTAAAATGTCGACACGTGCTGCAAAACATATGCATAGGCTATATTTCCCCATTCGATAGTTACTGGAAACAATTGTTAAATACACGACACAAAGAGAGATTCCATGTTCATAGATGAGGCGTTGGGGACTGGGGGCGGGGGGGCTGCTCCTGAGGAGACATGTTGTTCCACTCCGCCCGTCTTTATTCCGCAGAGCCACATCCTCGGTAGTGACTGCAACCTGATCTGTGTCTCCAGCGTCTCCTCTGTCCTCCCTCTCCTCACATCCGTCTCATCCAGGTCAGAGCGCTCTCAGACTCATCATGCGTGTGTGTGGTGTGTGTGTGTGTGTGGTGTGTGTGTGTGTGTGTGGGCTTCTCAGACTTCATTACTAATGAAACAGCCTTATTGTGTTTTAAATAGCGGTCCAGGCCCTTCCTCCACCACCTTTGCAGTGGATAGTGAAATCTCAGTCACCTGCACCCCCCTTCTGTTTTTTAATCAAATAATGAATTCATTTCAGCGCTAACATAAGTATTTAACAAAGTCCTTCCTCTCTACTTCAGTTATATGTTTTACTACATACCATTTATTTGATTGTTAGAGTTACTCAACACTGATTTAGCAAACAAAATATTTTATGAGAATGTAATTAATTGTTATATATTCAAATAATGCTTTTGTGATATATTGTTTATATGATAACTGTGATTTAAAAAAATTATAATATTGATGTAATGCAAATAATAAATCTATGATAGCAGTGTGTAAATAATCTAGAGTTTCTTGGATTCATTGGTTACGGACACATCATTAATTGTTTTTTCAGATTCTCAATATTTGTTATGATTAGACAGTCATCTAGATTTATTTTGGCAATGGTGATTGTGTAGTAAAAATGGTGTTTATGTTGTGTTGTTAATATAGAGACATGTTGATTTGCAGAAGTTTTTCTAAAATCTGGATAAATGACTACAAGACTATCGAGGTTACACAAACAGTTCATGTAATTATTGTGTTCATTTTCCTTATGATCGGATCCATTTTATTTTTACAAGAAGTTACCAGAGCTTTAAACAAAGAGTTACCAAATAAGATAGGGGAGAGTGGGGCAAGTGTGCAAGTCCCTTTATCTAGGGAACTGTGCACAGGTAACCATACATTCAGGAAGCACCCATCATGTATATGTGCTGTGATGGAGAGAAGCACATGTCAACTGGTAAATGTGTTTTCTTCACAATAAACCATGTTTGGCTTGTCAAAGCACATCATTACTGTTATGTCGAAGCTAAATGATCCAGGTCCAAGGAGTAAAACCATGTGAATCATTTAGCTAAAGATTAGCATGAATGACTCAGTCAGCTAGACAGATTTTTCCCAAACACACATAAGTGGCTGTGGGGCAAAGTGGGCCACAGAATGGGGGGTAAACTGAGTCAATGGTTCAACTTAAAGAGCCCGTGACAGCCTCCCAACAACTGTTGTGCAATGAAATATTGGTCTACTAGTAATCTCGAACCGTCAGTTTAAAAAAGAAAAAGCGATACCGTTCCGTTAAATATCAATAATTTCGAACATCGCGGGGAAATTCCTTCGACTCATTTTGAAGTTTTGGGGGAAGCCGGAAGTGACGTCAATGCGGGAACGCTTCGAGAGCCAAACACGGACAAAGTGTGTTGTGTCATGCGTAGAAATGGTGAATTACTGAGATTAGGCACGTTAATAACGTTTTAATGAAGTTAACTACAGTATATTCATATTTGTCAGTGCTTTCATGTCAATTCGGCGACATAAACATAAATGATCGTGGTGAAGATGATGATTACATTAGGATTACAAAATCGGGAGTGAGAGCTGCTGAATTTCCTCCCGTCGGATGTGATATAAAAACAAATCGATTATTTTTGTGGTTGTAAACTCAAGTGGATGAAACTACATTTATTAGTGCTTTCATGTCAATTCGGCGAACATATGATACATTACATGATCGTTTGTTTGAGCCGGTCTGCATTTCCTGATGAGAAAACAAACCGATGCTTTTTGTAGTTGTAATACACCAACATGGATTAAACGTGTGTTTTTTTACCACAATGTTGGGGAAATTAATGGATAAAATGCACGGATTATTATTATTATTCCCACTCCGATCGGGACACTAGGTCCACCGTTTCCCCGCAGCGAGGCTCCCCCCGTTGACAGTTTACGTGGGCTGGGTGCGGTGGCGGACTGGCCATCGGGACGAATCCCGATGGGCCGGTACCGAAGTGGGCCGGTCGGATAAGTCACCAGCACATCCCCCATAGGCGGCGCGTGAGGCTCAGGTTTGAGAAGGCTAAATAACTTCTTTTACCTGACGCTGCCCGCCTCCGGCGTCTATAGAAAAGAGATCAACTCAGTGTGCGGAGTTTAAATCTCTCAAGTCATATTACAGGATAAAGGAAATACAGTTTAAACTGCCGTATGCAGAGAAGACGCCGACGTGTCGCACTTATCATTCATATTACATCATCAATCAGTCGATCATCGATCATATAATATCATAATATATCATATATCTCCTGATCTGAGTCAGCTGCAGCCTCATCTGGCCGTGCAACACTCACAGTGTCACAGACTGGATGCAGAAGTATTATTTAACACATTATGTTGACGAAACACTCGAGACAAATGTAATTAAAGTCAGATCCACGCGTGTCTTAGACGTGAACGCGCTCTCAGCTGGAGAGAAACAATGGCTTGATTTACCGAGTTGATAACCAGCGTCGTAGGACCGCTTAGCGAGATCTCGTTTGTTAGTTTGTTTGTTACTCAAACATATCCAGGGTCTGTTGAACTGGCTTCGTAGTAGGCTACAGGGCACAGGTGGCTAGCAGCGCTAATGTCAAAGACAGACATTATATTTGTATTTTACCAGGATGCAGTGACACACATATTTACATATTTACTATATACAGCACCTGCCGCCCCTGACATCTCCACTCCCCCCGTTGACAATTTACTAGCGGTACCGAAGTGGGCCGGTCGAGAGTCCCGGGATGATTTGTAGTCCCATTCCACCACTGGCTACATGACCATATGATCTCCCATATTGACGCACCTCATTCCTAAACTTCTAACAGATACAAGATAAACCGATCCTTCAGCCTCATATGAGCTCTCAGACACGTTCAACATTAACCTGTCATCGCTGTCTGAGCTCGCTGCTGTGTGCGCCGTCGTGCGTTTACATCTGACTGTATATATATAAAGGTTTACATGCAGATGCTGGGATCCTGGACGGTGCAGCTGGAGCGCTGTGCCCGCAATGACGTCACCCATCATTTGGCGGGACTTGAAGAATCCGCGAGAAGATCCAGAAAATTGTCAACATTGAAGGCAGATTAATGGTTATCAAAGTACAAATATCCAAAATCAGTTCAGTAACAGTTTTCAAGGGGACAATATGTACTCAAATGTATGGGTTTGGATGATGGGGGAAAACCGTGTCACAGGCTCTTTAAGCCCCCAAGAGGCACTGAAGTTAAGTTAAGTCTCAGTAGTATAACATGGGATTTCAGAGTGATACACAACTGATTTGTTTTTTTTCTTTCAAACATTGTAGAAAGAACAACATTCCTGTCCCAAACAGCCGGAGAGAGAAGGGTTCAGCAGGTTGGTGTGAGAGGTCACATGATCCAGTAGGTCAGCAAATGGTGACTGGTCTTGTGGAGCTCAATACAGAATCTTGATAGAAGGAATAATATTATTTTAGGTCTAGATCGGT
This sequence comes from Champsocephalus esox, assembly GCA_036324585.1. NCBI lineage: Eukaryota > Metazoa > Chordata > Actinopteri > Perciformes > Channichthyidae > Champsocephalus > Champsocephalus esox. Next base: position 34,953,788 of record CM070486.1, on the reverse strand, counting down.
TCAATCATTTTAAGGAACGCCAGCATCTTTCCTGCCGCACGCCTGAAGTAACATCTTTAGGAAGGGCTTCAGCCTATAATAAAAGTGATAGACAGATAAGAGACGAACCACATTTGATAACATGAATAACTATCAATGACTAGACTATAACAATCTGTACAGTACATTCACAACAGACTGGTACATGTGTTTACCTACCAGCTACCTTAACAAGGATATCTATTTGGGGAGTTCTGATCTGGTTCTTTCATGTTTGTTTTACAGGCATTCATTCCCTCCAAACGTGATTCATAATGTTGCCGAGGTGTCACTGCAGTGCAGACACCGAAGCAGGTAGTGGTTACTCCCAGATGGCTCAATTTACCCCTTGAGTCGGATCAATTTACCCCTTAAGGTCCTTACACACCAAGCCAATTTTATGCGTCGATAGATGTCGGGTCGTCGATGAGCGTTGTGTCGCCCTACTCCGATTGGTGTGTCTTGGTGTGTACTGCACTGTCGTGTCTTTTCGTCCGTGCCGACACCTTCCGCCGCTAATTCCACATGTTGAATCGGGAGGTTGTCGGCCAAAGGCCGTCGGCCAAAGAAATCACTCTGATTGCCTGTTCAGCTTAGCGAATCAGTGCATGAGAAGCGAAACGGAAGTGAGGGACCCAAACAAATGATTAAGAAGGCAAATCTGAGACTTCATTTAACTCCAGCTCTCGACTCAGGTTCGGGAAAGCCCCGTGAGCTTCTCGCTGTAGAGGGAACATGGAACGCACACGCTATTTGTTGTTTGTTTATATCACGCAGTCTGTTCTTCTTCTCTCGGTTATCACGCAGTCCGTCTTCCGGTTGTTGCCTCTTTTGAATGATGAATACACACTACCGCCGCCTGCTGGTAGGGAGAGTTATTGCCACTCACGCATGTGCAGTTCGTTCGTGCTTCTTGGCCGTCGGCTGCAGTCTTTGCGGTGTGTTCCAGTGCGACGCATGGCCAAGACGCAGAGACGTGAGGCGACGTGAGGCGACGTGAGGTGACGTTCCGTCGGGACGTGTTCTTTGGTGTCAGTTTGGTGTGTAAGGACCTTAAAGGTAGGGACACACCAAGCTGACACCAAAGAACGGACACAGACAGACCCCCGACTGTTGCGTCACCTCGCGTCTCTGCGTTTTGGCCATGTGTCGCACTGGAACACACCACAAAGACTTCGGCCGACGGTCAAGTACAAACTGCGCATGTGTGAGTGGAAATAACTCTCCCTACCAGCAGGCGGCGGTAGTGTGTATTCGTCATTCAAAAGTGGCAACAACCGGAAGACAGACTGCGTGATAACCGAGAGAAGAAGAACAGACTGCGTGATATAAACAAACTACAAATAGCGTGTGCGTTCCATTTTCTACAGCGAGAAGCTCACGGGGCTTTCCCGAACCTGAGTCGAGAGCTGGAGTTCAATGAAATCTCAGATTTGCCTTCTTAATCATTTGTTTGGGTCCCTCACTTCCGCTTCGCTTCTCATGCACTGATTCGCTAAGCTGAACAGCCAATCAGAGTGATTTATTTGACCGACAGCCTTTGGTCGATGCCTACCGATTCAACATGTCGAATCGGTAGGTTTTCGGCCAAAAAGGTGTCGGCACGGCCGAAGAGACACAACGGTGCGGGACACACCAATCTGAGTAGGGCGAGAGGACGCTAATCGTCGGCCTGACATCCATCGACGGCCAAAATCGGCTTGGTGTGTCCGGGGCTTTAGACGCAGATCTGAGGATTGCTTACAATTGAGGATGCGTGGTCTTCTGCATGTTCAAGCTGCAGTAAAAGCACATTCATGTTACACATGTTAGAATAGACCTTTCTCTGGGCTTTCTCTTTCCACCAACAAGTGCAAACAGTGTTACACAACAGTTCTCTCTCTCAGGACAGTCATATTGTGCTCACCAATTTCCGTTTATACCATCAAATTGGCTGACTTGCTGACTTCCTCTCCTGCAGTGCTTTTATAACGATGACAGTCTCTCCATGAACAATTGAATGTTCAGCACCAATGCAAGCTGAACAGTGAGCTCCACGCTGCCTGTGCACACTGGGTGCTGACTGGGTGCTTGTGCGGAGATGTTAGTGCAATCATATCATTTGTCATCTACATTTCCTCTGAAGCTAACAGCAGTAATGAATGACAGCCATAGGCTAATGAGGAGTTACATTAAAAGTGACAAGGAATCAGAACGTGAAACCAGCTCCCTGCCTTGTTTCCTGTGTTGTGTCTTAATCTCCATTTCCCCTTATGTGCTGGACTGCACGCCATACATGAAATATGAGTCCCGCTTGTTTTAATGACGCACCCAAAAAGCCTGCCAAAATCACTTCCAAAAATACTGCATGTGCTTTTTTAAGGGAAGTAGGTAATCCATCACTCTTTCCTTTTTGTTGTTGACTTGGAGTGCAGACAGGAGTGCATGGTAACAGCTTCTGGCCTGGTTTTTCTGCAGCAGGGATACATGGAGGAACAAGCAGAGTGGTTTTACAATGGAGGAGCTCTGGAGTTCCAGGCTGCCTCAGTGTTGTTAATGGATTACTTTAGGGTTAATGGATTACTTTAGGGTTAAGTATGAAACCGCATAAGGTTCTGGTGCGGAAAAAACACGGTATCCAAAAGTGTCAAATCCTGAAAGATGGCACTGAATCTTTTGTGCATTCATTGATCAGATATTTTTGAGTTATTGACCTTTTATTCCAGTTTGTGTGCGGCTGCTTGTGTTTAAAGAACATTTAAAGAGCCCTGGAACAGTGAAAGGTACTACACTGTCATGATGGTCAGTTGGGACCAGAAGGATCTAGATCATCAAACAGAACCATAAGTATTCTCTTTTTTACTCTGTGTTCTTCTTCCTTGCTGAAACCTACATTACCCACAATGCTACACGATACTGACATTTCATACAGACATTTGTCTCTTATTCTAGTTGCAGATCTGTAGCTATAGGAAGCCTACAAAAGGTCGATTGTGGCCGTTTCTCAATGTCGAGTAAACCTGCTGCAGAGCCACTATTTCAAGTACGTCATGGAGTGGCGCCGAAGGACTGTTTAAATGCATGTTAAATGCCCAGCATTCGGCGCCACTCCATGACGCAGTATACTTGAAATAGTGGCTCTGCAGCAGGTGTACTCGACATCATGTTAAATTAATGAATTAAGTATGATGGACATATACCACACTAGTGGGTGGGTAATAGTGGTATTAAGGCCAATTTCATAATTATTTAACCATCCCTTTTTCATGCATTTATCCCGAAGGTTTCACCTCTGCACTTTAACACAACTGTTAGAGCCAGTATTTTTGATTTATAAGAAAGGCCACCTAATTGTGACATCTGTAGTCAACACATTATAAAGGACTACAATTCCCACGGCGTCTGCGGTAAGGCCACAGTGATAGGCAACCTGTTTGAGAGACGCCGCAGAGGCACCGTTTTTTACCGTACACCTACAACTCGTACAATTACCCATTATGAAGTTATATAAGCATTATTAAGAAAGAAAGAATACCTAAGTTGTTTATTATTTTATTTATGCTTATTTCTTTTGAAAATGGTAAAGGCCTCTTTTCTTTGTTGAATGTGCAAAAGTTTGTTCTTTTATTTTGAGCAAACACATCGCAACATCATCTAAGCAACTCTTCAAACTGTAAGTCACTTAAAGGAAAGAAAAGGAGTCCTAAGCGTCTGTTTAAGGCGTCTGTGGCTTGATAGAACACAAGGAAGGAAGCCACGACAATAACTGTGTAATAACTTAACATCACCTCACACCCATCCAATAAAAACTAGAACAGTTTGGTAATCTCTTGTGATTATTTATTTACACTAAAACTGATCCATGTACAGCACAGTTGAATGTGTAGTTGTTGTATAAGCACTTTATGGTGGGGTATCTTCTAATGATATTGACATAATCATTGAAAATCAATTGCATGAACATGATGTAGCACCTTTGCAATAATGCCATGTGTCAAACAGCGGTGATATTAGAGGTAATAGCGACTCAAACATGCGTGTTTTAAAAGTGTGGATAGTGTTGGTGGTTTTAACTCTTCCTAATCCAACTCCATATACTATATATGTACAGTGCAGAGCGTCAGTCTGTGGGGTCTGACTCCACCCCGACGGGCAGATCTACTCCGGCTGCTTCACGTCTAGGTCGAAGCGTACCACCCCGCTGCTCCTGCGGGGCTCGGGTCTCTCCAGCGGAGGGGGTGGTTCTCCTCCAGCAGCACCCTGGGAATGATGATGACTGGGTCTGAGTACCTCGTCCTTAGCATCTCTAGGAGGCAGCACATGGTGTGGACACCAGAGAAGAAGGAGACAGAAAGAGACACGGGATGAAGCATTTCTCTCAGGCGGGATAACACAAGTCAGTGTGCTGAGCACCCCGTGAGCGCTCATTCCAGAGGAGATCAGCTTCAGCATCACTCTGGGTTTACTTATCACTAACGTCACATACGAATGCTCCAAGGCAATCTTGATACAGAGTGACTTTCAAGTTAGATCACTTGGAGAATTTTTATAGAAATATAAAAGTGGAAAGTTCACATGGAAATGTTCTATTTCAAATGATGCATCTTTAGATCAATACAAGCCATTGGTTTTAATCCATATGTATGAACTACAGGATGCCATTAGAGCAATGAGGGTCTCGGGGTGTTCTGTGGAATAGTAGCTACAAGAGATAGCACGATGCAAAGTAACAAACCTCATTTCAGTAGTATATAGATTAGCGGTACAAATCAGAATGAAAATCTTTAACATGCACTTACAAGTTCCTTTGTTTCCAAAGCAGAGCCGCTTCCCTCATTCCATTCATACTTACTTGATCTAACATTCAAGCTGACACCTCAAATGATTAAAGACAACATTAGATTGCAGGTCCAACAGAAAACAGTGGCAGCATGCTTCAGATTAAAGAAATGAAAGTCATTATACGACAAAGCATAGTATGAAACGTTGACCATGACAACAGGCAGAATGCAAAGTGCTACATCCCAGTGCATGTACCTGCAGCAGACCTGCCTCACAAACAGGGCTGTACTCATGTTTGGTTTTTTACATTTGAAGCTTCTAATAATGTCTATGAAATAAGCTTCACATTTCTGTCTACATATTTCATAATATCAGCTGAACATTTTGAATTCTGCAAATGGTATTATGCTACAATATCAAGGAAGCCAAATGTTTTTCTGCAACTCTGCAGAAATATAAATGAATTGCACTCAAAAAAGAAGCTCGTCACACATTTGGAAGTCAATGTTGGAGTTGAAATGTCCAAGCTGGTCACCACAGTACAGCCCTACTTATAAGTGAATGGAATATTGACCTCCTTCACTACAACAACTGAAGAGTTGACTTTAATTAAATGTCTTACGACAACAGATTTCACATAACTGTATGAGGTTAGTTGAAAGCAAGAATACACCATTTGAATAAACTTATATTATTGCTTTCAGCTAACCTAATACCGGTATGTGAAACTTGTTGAAATAATACATGTAATGAAAGTCGGCGGTTCAGTTGTCTCAGTGTTCCTGAGTGCAACGGCCATGCATTTAGCTGAACTGTGAAGATGAATGCATTACAGCAGCTGGCAGGTTTAAACATGGTGGAGATGTCTGGACTAAACCTGGGCCTCCTTAAGAATAGGCAGCTTAAGGGACCTTACATGTAGGATGTGACGGCAGACAGCCCCCCGGCCCCTATTCTGGGGTCCATATGGAAGAGAAATATACAGTGCTATTCAGACCAGATGAAAAAAAACTGTGCCACTGCAATAGAAAACAAAAGTAAATCAAACTCATGCATGTATGAATGGGAATGAGTGCATCTGTGGCTCAGGGTCTATTTCCTTTGGCTGTTGTCTCGATTGATTACCTTGGGTCGGGGAGGGCACAGCCCCACAGGTGTTGCTTTAGGGTCTGCACCCAGCCAATGTCTCGGATTGGCTGGCAGAGTTGTACGTAGTGGTACTGTTTTAGCACAACCCTTCAAATGAATCAGAATGTCACTCATTAGCACACCACAGACAGCACACGTATGAGAGAGAACAACATGATGTCAGTAATGTAATAACACACATTTGAGGGGGGGTTTGCATAAAAGAGCATCATTGAAGATAAGACACATGACATTTGATTCTGGAATAAGGTTCTGAACATCCTTTGACATGCATGTTGCTCGATACATAGGATGAGAATATATCAGAGACGTGATGCAGGAGTAATATATTCGTTAGTCCTCACATGAGGCACCATGCAGGGCAGGGCAGGAGGTCAGAGCTCATGCCAGAATGTGACTTTTGGATAAGCTTAGAAAGAAGTTGTGAGAGCTTCTCTTCCATGTGGATTTATTCCATGTTGTCTGTCACAAAGACAAAGACAGGAGGGAGACAGAAACCTGCAGCCACTACCCTTCACCATTAACACAAACAAAGAAGCGAGAAGACACTGCTTTTTCTGCTTTTTGCATTTATTTGTAATGTTTCATTAAATACGAGCAAGCAGATAGAAACACAAGCACGTCACAGTCCATTTTTTTTTGCCCAAGACATAACTTTCTTCACCATACTTTCTATCCTTATTTTCCTAATAATCACAAAGCTAGCACAGGGTGTGTGTGTGCTAACAACTCTTTACATGTACTGCCCCTACCAGCCCCCCCCTTGTGTTACATGACAAACGTCCCCCAACCAAAGGCTGCAACATGCTAATGAGTCCGCCCTGCTCCCTGATGGGGCCCAGGCTCTGATGGAGCTGGTGGTCTCCAACGCCACAGGAGATGAGATGGTGCATTCGTCCGCTCAGAATGAAGGGAAGGATGCTGAGAAGCAGAGCTAATGAGAACAGTGAGGTGTGATGGGGGTTATAGTGACAGGACTAACAGTGCTCTTCTAATCCAAAACAAAGAAAACAATCTTTCTCTCAGACTCTCTACGACTTAGTGAAAGCAAACCATGCTTTGTGGAGACTCCAACACCTAGCCTGTGTCGTCTGTATATAAATATATTTAAACACAGAGAGGTTATAGTTAGTTTCAACTCATTTTAGTGAGGGGACAAGTTACCCCCTGTTCCCGTTGTCTTTAACGCATCCTGAAAAGGTCATTAGGAATAAACCAGGATTTATAAATGGAGGCTTTACAGTTTATTTTGGTATGTTCCACTAAATGCATCTTCGCACAAAGACAGCACCATAATGTTACCCGAAAAAGCAAAAATAAATCCAGATTCGATATTCCTTTTAACCCTCCTGTTGTCTTCGCTTACTTTGGTGTTCGCAGTCAAAGTTGACCGGTCCTGTTTTAACTGCTATCACATTAACACAAAAACCATTAATCATCACCAAATGTAATTCAACACCCTTTCAAACTGTACATATGGTATCAGACTACTGGTGTACATGAAACACTGCAGTACATACACAAAGAACAGACACTGAACATGTACTGCGTGTGCCAGGTGTGATCCACGTGGGGGGAAGGGCACATAAGAGCGGGAAATGTGTCAAATTGATCTGTGTGTGTGTGTGTGTGTGTGTTTATGTGCGTGCGTGTGTGTGTGTGTGTGTGTGTGTGTGTGTGTGTGTGTGTGTGTGTGTGTGTGTGTGTCAGGTGTGATTCACATGGGGGGATTGGGCACATAAGGGGGGGGAACACATCTAGAGTAGTGTGTGTTGTATCTGATCCGGATGGTTACTAATTCCTTTTCTTTATGGCGGTCATGTTTGAGCGGGAACACCATGGTGTTACAAAGTTGACTAAATCATCCAGAATGCAATGAAAGTGGTGATCAGCCATTGTATATGTTCAAATGTCTTCTGTGAAGGATATCATGAAGCCTTGATGCAATCGAATGTAAAAGTTATGATTGATGAAAGAAGTAAATCGGTCAGATTTGACCCGAAGACAACAGGAGGGCTAAACAAACTAAACCAGCATACACTCGTTCTTTGGACAAAACAAGTGGATCCACATTGATTCAGAAACAAAGAGTGATGCACAATGGAGTCCGAAAATAAATCACTTATCATCATCACTTCGCCATTATTATAACAAACTACTATAAAAGAAATGTGATAAAACGTCTTATACTTGTAAAAAGATTGTAATAAATGGCAGTGATTTGTTCATGATTTATTAAAAAGGTCAATCTGTGCTTCATCCATACGTCTCACTCTTTAAAGGCTATGGAGATGAAGCATTCATATCATCTGTCTGCTGTCGTCCCATGAAGAAGCCAAAAGCAGGTGTGTGTTGTTAGCATACTACTGCGATAGCATAGCTGCTACTGCGATAGCATAGCATGCTACTGCGATAGCATAGCTGCTACTGCGATAGCATACCTGCTGCTACTGCGATAGCATAGCTGCTGCAAAGCTCTGCAGAGGGATCCGTCTGGTTAAGAAACACAACGATGTGAGTGATGGCTTTGGACTGACAGCGCTATGAGCTCGGCTGATCGGATACAACCTGAAACCCGTCCCCTGAACTCATCCCTCTCTAATGCTGCGGAGACACGTTGGCACGCTTTAACGCATGCTAAATGTCACTGTGACTGCTGCACCACAGTGCTTAGGGTAGATGCAGGCAAATGACTGGTGTCTAATGCATCGTCAGCAGCATGACCCAGATGGTTGTTGGCAGCACAGTGGGTTTTACAAACTAGCCTTGAGTGAATTATAACTGTGCTGATGGACTGCACATGACAGAGCAAAAGCTGAATAGGATAGCACAGCATGTTAGATCAACTAAAAACCATCCAACAGGTGAACATGAGACATTGATCACTTTGAACAGAGCGTTGTGATATTGAGCTGTGCCATGGACAGAGAGCAGAAGCAGAGAGACAGAGCAGGTGCACACCGAGCCTGAGCCACACTCATGACTAACCAAGCGGGGGGACATTTATCAAGGATCTTTCAGAGGTGTTGTTCATTCAGCAGACTGAATCCAAAGGGCCAATTATCTTTTCTCAAAGATCCTTGATAAACTCGACAGAGCGTCTGCTGAGCCGATCAAAGGCAGCCCATGCAACCACAGCCATCCGTTGCCTTGCCTAGGCAGCCAGTAGCCATGGCAACCTGGAGATGGAGGCGAGCAGAGTGGCGGTGGCATCAAATGGAGGAGGAAGAGGATGCCCCCGCCCACTCGTTACTATAGCGATGTGACATAGCATGAGGTGGGAGGAGAGGTGGCATGTCATGTCTGAACCCCGACATCTTATTATTCGTATAGAAATGAGCCAAGAGGTAGTGAAGGAGGACAGAGGAGAAGGATGAGTGACGGATCGATCAAAGGAGAGAGGAAAGAAAGGGAGGGAGGGAAAGAGGACAGAGGAGAAGGATGAGTGACAGATCGATCAAAGAAGAGAGGAAGGAAAGGAAGGGAGGGAAAGAGGACAGAGGAGAAGGATGAGTGACGGATCGATCAAAGGAGAGAGGAAAGAAAGGGAGGGAGGGAGGGAGGGAAAGTGGAGAATAGATGAAATGTGTTGCAGCCTCTGTGTTTGTTTCCCCGACAAATAAGAGATCAAAGTAGAAGTATGCTCAAGGATGTTTACTCTTTTGCCTCGGCCAGTTTGTTGTTCATCTCTTTACTTTTCTCCTTGTCCCCCGCGGCGGGCCGGCTCTCGGGCAGGCTCTCGGGCAGGCTCTCCGAGGTGGTCTTCTTGGAGCCCCTCAGTGCGGCGCTCTGCTTGTCTTTGGCTTTCTTCCCTGGCTTGCCCGGGGCGCCTCCAGGCCGTTTGGGCTTAGTGCGCAGAGCACTGTACCTGTCCACCTGAGGAGGAGGCCAAATGCATTCCTGAGCTGTAAGTTATGGCTGGGCATTTCTGAGAGTGTGGTGCAATGAGATGAGAGTGGTGAACATTTTAAATACATTTCTTATGGTTTTGTTCAACTAATCAATGATAACATGGACAATGAATACTGACGAGGTACCAGGACACACGGTTAGTTGAAGCGGAGCCCTCCATCACGGTGCGCCTGCTCAAAGACCTCACATATCACGCTGACAGAACTACATGTCATGATAACAGGCTCCAACATACAAAAACAATAACAAGTCTTTAGGAATCCTACGGGCAGACACAGGGGCCAGAACAACGCAGTGCTACATTTTAAAGAAAGAAAACAATTACACTAATAGCCAACATAACATTAAATGTTACTTGTTAGACACTTTTATCCAAAGCGACTAACATACTCAATACTGTGGACAATCAACGACATGCTGACTGCAGCAGGGTTTGAACCTGTGACCCCCTGATCCCAACACCAACGCATTAGGCCACTGCGCCACAGCATCATTGGAGCCACTAACCACTAACATAATTTAAAATCATTTTTAAAGATAAAACCAAAGCTTTAAAAGCCTATACTTTGTATTTTATATATATATATATATTGTTAACTTACATTAACATAACTGTGGGTAATCTGTTCGTACAATATTCCTAAACTTTCCTTTGAGTTGTTGATGAGAAGTAATGCTTGAGTTATGAAGGTTTATCTACGTTTTATCACCAGTTCTTGATCAACTGTGAGACGTAACACTTTCCCTGTGAGGCATCAACACAAAGTACTTGTTTCCTCGTTGGGTCCTCGCTGACTGTCTGAGTGTTTTAGGAGGACAGGGTTCGTGCATCACCAGCGCTGTCTTCAGCTCAACTATGTCAACACATTTGAGTATATGAAGTCTCATAAATAGAGTTGCATGGTCTTATTTACCACAGAATGTTTATACTGTAGATTTAGTATGCCCTTGTTTCCCCATCTTTCAGAGAAGTGGTTAAGATAAGGGGTTCCGTACAGAATACCTGTTGTTTTTAGAGTGCATGTGACTTAGATGATGCCTGAAGTTGAGTTGTTCTTATATAGTCCACATAGCAGCATGTAAAGATGTCCTCTCCTGATTTACTTTGATGAAAGTTGTGTTAAATTAAATCTGTGTCCTCACCTGTGTGATGGGGTCCATGTAGGGCTCGCTGTACAGGCTGCGTATCCTCCTCCGGTCCAGGGCCTTGTGGTCCTTGTTGTCCAGCCGCAGCGGGGCCTGGCCCTTGTAGGTGGCGCTGTAGCTCGTCTCCAGGCTGGACTTCTCGTCGGGGGGGGAGGTACTGGGACCGGGCCCGGATCATCTTTGTCGGCTTCACATCTCTGTAAGCCTTGTACTCAGACCTGTGTGCAGAAGGAAGTCAGGTGTCATTCAGAATTGTAAAGAAGGCTCAGATTAGACTGACTGCTTCAAACATTTCTGTAAATGCTTCAGAAAACATGTTGAAGACCGTTCATTTAAATAGTTTCAGACCAACATTTCACAAGTGTCTAATTATTAACACCAATAAATATAAATATTTTTGCTGATGGGAACTTGGGTCCCCCTCGCAGCGAGGGTGCAGCGAGTCATTTGGCTGATGCAGAGCGTAGTGCACGCGCTGGGGTGTACGGTTTAACCATGTCCTGGATGTAGGAAGGGCCAGATCCATTCGCAGCATGGTACGCAAGTACCAGTGTCTTGAAGTGAATTCTAGCAGTTACAGTCACACCCAGATTCCTTGCAGTCTGAGTCGGGGAAACAACAGAGGTGCCGATGTTGATTGTTAGGTCAAGAGTGGGACAATCTTTTCCCGGAAGGAAAAGCAGTTCAGTCTTGTCAAGGTTGAGCTTGAGGTCATGAGCGGACATCCACTGAGAGATGTCAGCTAGACAAGCAGAGATGCGTGCGACGACCTGGGTCTCTGAGCGGGGGAAGGACAGAATTAATTGGGTGTCGTCAGCGTAGCAGTGGTATGAAAAACCATGCGGGCTAATGACAGATCCGAGCGAGTTTGTGTACATGGAGAAGAGGAGGGGACCAAGAACAGAGCCCTGAGGGACCCCTGTAGTTAATTGACAAGGGTCGGACTCGGACCCTCTCCAAGTAACCCTGTAGGTACGGTCTTTGAGGTATGAGGTGAGGAGGGAAAGTGCAGAGCCTGAAACTCCAAGGAGGATCTGATGGTTCACCGTGTCGAATGCAGCAGACAGGTCCAACAGGATGAGGACAGAGGAGAGGGAGGCTGCAGACATCAAGGAGGGCAGTTTATGTGAAGTGACCTGCCTTGAAACCAGACTGGTGCGGATCCAGAAGGTTGTTCTGATAGAGATAACAGGAGAGTTATTTAAAGACAGCGCGTTCAAGTGTTTTAGACAGGAACGGGAGGAGAGAGACAGGCCTGTAGTTTATAACCTCAGACGGGTTGAGAGTGGGTTTCTTTATCCCTATGCAAATGAGTGATTGTTGGGTGTGGGGGGGGGAGTGCACTACCGTCTGATGCGTTGATATTCTGTAAACCTCACCCAGCACTTCTGAGGAAGGTCAGCAGAATGCCAACACAGAGCGCTGCCTGCAGCATGTGTTCTATTAATAGACTGAACATATAAAGCTCTGTATCAGTGGGGAGACAAGCAGGGACATATGGACAACTGAAGCACAGAGGACACCCGCAGCTTAGTGCCAAGTGTATTAAAGCTATTTACATTTGCATCATTCTCTCTTCCTTACCTACATTTTTATTGATGACATTTTTCTCTGCAGTGTACGGTATTCCTACATCTTCCATTCAAGCCAAATGTTTGAACGGCTGCAGAAACGTTGCTAAATGTTACTGCTTGTAGGGCTTGTTGAACTTTATAAAAAGGTAATGAGGTGATGCTTCTGAAAACAAAAGTCTACACACCCTAATATTAAGGAGAGAAGTTCTAACTGTAACTAACACTTGTATGAACCTAAAATATCAAACACATATGCTCTCATGGTGGATTTGTTTTTACATGAAAGAAATGGAACATGTGTATTACCAATAACTTGCTTAGTGTAATGGTAATTGGTTACATTTGAATGAATGTTAAAGCATAGCAAATGTTCACAATCTGTACACAAGTAAACTATGGCTCTCGTGCCCTAAACCAAACATCGTCTCCTGCAGTGTGATGAGTGTGCTGTTATACAGGGAAACAGAGCGCTCTGTGTCTCAGCAGGGTCAGGTGACACCTCTCAGGTCTCCCCTGTGACTCAACACACACACACACACACACACACACACACACACACACATACACACACACACACACATCAATTCCCCTAACGTTGCACAATCCAAGGCCAAGCCGCCGTAGCCAAGGTGCAACGAGAAGTGTCCCTGCAGCAACATCAGCAGAGCACAGGCTGCTCAACAACAACAACAACAATGAAGGGATGGCATCAATAACAGCCTTGGAGAACATGGGTGTTCCTGTGTAATGCATGTTCAGGGACAGGTGTATCGATTTAACATCTGTTCACGTGTGAGAACAGGGGCTGCATCTGATGTATGCCTCACACTGTGGAAGCTGGGCTCTCACCTGATGTGGGAGTGAGATGATAAACAACAGGAAGCATGCACATTATGCTTTAGGATTTAGGGTTGTCCTTTTTATTGTTGGACAAGAGGTTTGTTGTGTGGTTCTGGTCCTTAGTCATACCTTTCCATTCACTGTTGAGCCACTGGTAATATAACTTTTAAAATACTAACTATCTATCGTATCAAACTAATTGAGTCTGTAGCATGCTAGCGTCTCTGAAAGGCTATCTGTATTCTGCCTTTCAGACAACCTGTTAGCTAGCATGCTAACATGACGCTGATTAGCACTTAACACAGAACTACAGCGTCGATGCAGATGACATTGCTTTGGCAGGTGTTTGCTCATCAACCAAAGCATTGGACAAATGAAGATGCCAACCTGATGCCAACCTGAAACATATGAATTTCATGTTGTATACATTTCATATTTGTTTCATCTAAAGTTTCAACAGAATATCAATAAAGACAGCTGGCATTTTCAAACTATAAAAGACGTTCAATCAAGATTTAAATGCTTAACCTTAGCATCTTATTTTCATTTAACTATATCATTGGTTCCCATCAATCAAAACTTTCTGCACGTTCAGGCGTTAACATTTAAGCTGCTGTACCTATACTGTATAAAGCAAGCTGCTGGGGACAGCGACACGTCTGCTGGGGACAGAGACATCTCTGCTGGGGACAGAGCGGAGGGGAAATCACACAGTGATGACATAACTGGACTGAAGTCCACTTAATGCTGTGCTGGGCCAAGAGGCACAATGTGAAGACAGGTTGCACAACAATGTCCAAGGCCAGGGTGTGTGTGTGTGTGTGTGTGAGTGTGTGAGAGAGAGAGAGAGAGAGAGAGAGAGAGAGAGAGAGAGAGAGAGAGAGAGAGAGAGAGAGAGGCAGATTGTGAGGCACAGTGTGACACAGCGGCCTGTACAGTAACATTGCTGTTATTCATGGACATACAGTACGACTGCAACAATAACGCCTGTGTCTCCGAGGCCAGTGTGTACTTGGTACTTACAGCATTTAAAAGTGAGTCTTCTGAATGGATATCATGTCACAGCTACTGTAACACGCATACAGTCACATTACTGGGCAACCGTGAAAGTTCACTTAAGCACACACACACAGAGAGGTAAAGAGCATTCCTTTCCATTGGCCGGGATTTTGCGATCTCTCTGTGTGCAAACATTTAAAAACAAATGTTTGTCTCACATTGTAAAACAATGTTGTAGATAGGTTCTCTTAGTGATTATAAAACCTCATCGGGGTGCCTGCAGGTTTCCTTACATGGATAGATTGGTAGATAGATGTTCTGACTACCAGTGCATTTCCTGTGTCCGTCTATAGCACAGGGCTGTTCACCCGCCCGCTGCTGCACTATAGTAAACTATAAGTTTACTGATAATAATTGCGTACATGTTGCACCTCTAGGGTCCCACATACCAAGTGTGAACGGATGAACTGTTCAGAGATTGTTTATTTTCTCTTGTTCCTTTGCAAATAATTCTCACGGTGTTCTTATTTATTGAGTTTCTTTGTGCACACATTTTTTCGGAACATTTTTAACAAATGATACCGGGGGACAACATTGGCTAGTGGTGATGTGTCCTCAGTGTCCTCAGTGTCCTCAGTGTCCTCAGCATAAAGGGTGTCTATGCTGGTCAGAGTTTAGCAAGAACTGCCGTTTTAACTGGATAACGTATCTTATATAATTCATTCATATCCAGAATCAAATCTGAAGACATTTCCTGTAAATTAGCTGTAATCAGATATAATAAATCAGATTACTTTGGGGACATAAGAGGCAGAGCTCTCAATTGATGCAACACATGCATACTGGACCCTTCACTCTTACAGCATTTCATGTCACACGACTAAAACGAACTGGTTTATTTTCGGGGAGCAGAAAATCCCAGCACAGTTTCTCTGCCAGAGAGTTGGTTGGGACATGTCAGATAGCAACCCGCCGTGTTTTCAGAATGGGTTTCTGCATTCTCTGCTTGTCAGTGGAAACATGAGGCTTTGCTGGCTCTATAAGAGGATCATTTTTTAATCCATCACAATCCATTGGCCTCTTTACAGTGGACTGTCTGCTACCAAGAGTTCTATGTAGGTTCTTTAAATTAGCGAAACAGACAAACTCATTTGAGTCGAAGACGCAGCCTTTTCCGGAAGATTCCATGTGCCAATTCTCTTGATAATTCTTTACGTAATCTGTTCTTTGTCTGTCTTTTATTAAAGGCGTCACATAATGGTAAAGAAATACTGCTGACAAGATGAAGAATAGCCTTTGTCTTTACAGCAAGGAAAGGAAACACAAAGACCCCAGCTGCTGTCTGAAGCGTGTGACTTTCTCTAATGCAAGAAGTGGCCTTTAAGCACACTGCGGTGAGTTGGTGGCAAGATGAAGGCCAGGACGTGTGATTAGAATGCTGCACCAATGCAGGCTAGAAAAGAAACAGTTAACAGCGGTTGGCAGAAAATAACTATAGTTGTCTTTAGCGTTTCCGTCAGTGAGAGAAAGAGTCTTTGTGCTCTCTGTGGATCAAGCAAAGGAAAAGGGCTGAGGGAACAGGACTTAGTCACTGGCCCGCTGCAAACCAGTACAATGAAGCAGGCTTTGAATAGACGGAGAACATGGCTCCCTGGTGAAAGTGGGAAGTTCATGAGATCTTTCTAGAGGGTTATCAAGAATAACTTTTATCCAATGACCTTTCCCCTCTATGTCTGTGTCTGTGTATTCCCTTGTTCCGATGAACCCAGCCAAATCTTTGTTCTTGTTTTGTATCTACCGGAGTCGAGGCTGATCCTCTTGCTGTAGTCCTGTGTCTTGGATCCTCTATCCTGAGTTCTGGATTAAGTCGTGGACGTTCGGGTCGTGGCTGAACCTGTCTCTGCGGTCCTGCCTTGGGTCTCGCCATGCTGCTTCCCTGATGGCTTCCACAGGATTGTAGCTGACATCCTCGTGGATTCATCTTCTTATTACAGACACATGCATTTCCTAACATTCGGTCTATATGCTGTAAAATGTATCATCTCTTGGATTTACACACGACATCTATTGCACGTCTGTCCGTCCTGGGAGAGGGATCCCTCCTCTGTTGCTCTCCTTGAGGTTTCTCCCATGTTCCCTTAAACTGTGGGTTTTCTCTGGAAGTTTTTCCTTGTACGATGTGAGGGTCTAAGGACAGAGGGTCTAAGGACAGAGGGTCTAAGGACAGAGGGTGTTGTTTTTTCTCATACTGATATTCTGAACAATCTGTGCTGTTGTATTTGCTGTAAAGTGTCTCTACTGTAGGCTAATTTTATTGTACAGCACTTTGGCTTGACCAAACATCGTTTATAAATGTGCTATATACATAAAACTTGATTTGATTTGATTTAAAAGTCACTTCCTGCTACACTGTCACTACAGAGTCTGTGTACAGTACACTGGCTAAATAAAACCTACACATAACTACTGTAAAAACAGCCCATATCAGACAAGATATGGCACCTATTTAGTACATATATATATATATATATATATATATATATATAAGAAATGTATTAAATAGCTACCTATAATTAGAATGCACATGTTTTGATTGTCAGAGTTTTTGTCATATTTATATGACTTACTTTTTGGTAAAATTTGATTTATTTTTATGTTACTTAATTATTTAAAGGTTTTTCTTCAAATGTATTAAGAACTTTTATTAAAAAATGTTTTAAATATATCTTTTTTTAAACTAAATTCAACGTGTTGTGTTTCTGCATGAACCTTTATATACTGAGAACAAAGTAAACCAATCGTAATTGTTCTCATCTATATTGTGTTGAGAGATTTAAAGAAAATTGTAGTTAAAAATTAACAACAATAAACAGTTTTGTCAGATGTTTTGTGTGGCAGAGGAACACATACACTTAAAATATGCATCAACTCCCTAAATATTTTATTCATAAAATTAGATATTATATATAATTATTGATTCAAACAAAATGGACCAGATCAAAAGAAGGTCATGCCTTTGTAATGACTAAATAATAATACAAATCATATGAAAAGGTGTGTGTGTGTGTGTGTGTGTGTGTGTGTGTGTGTGTGTGTGTGTGTGTGTGTGTGTGTACTATATATATACACAATATTAACCCACAGCTGACCTGTTTTCAGTGTTGGCTGGCAGTAAGCAGTAAGCCGGCGAGCTGACTGGCTTCTGCTTGTCATGGTGCAGCTATTTCATGCCGTGTGTGTGTGTGTGTGGGGGGGGGGTTGGCTATACCCTGCTGCCTGCTCAACAATACAGGCATGACAGCATCAGCACCAAACAGCTGTAAGACTCCCCATGCTCGCTAAGGTTTCTGTCTCAACCTGAATCGTCTTTCTGTGACGCAATAGTAGTATTGTGTGTTTATGTATGTAGAGAGAAATGTAAATAGTGAGATTAGGACTCAGTTGTGGAAAGACAAAGAAACATGCACTGAATCTAGATCACAGCAGAAATATAAAAAAACAAACCAGTGTTAAGTGTGACATGGATCACAGACAGCATCTCACTCAAACCAACAGGCTTCCCTGAACGATAATGCAACCAATCACAGCCTCAGGAAACATGCGTTCAGCGACAGTGACATGCATGGCTGGATCTTCATCCATCCACCAGCCGCCATCGTCCTCTGAACATGGCATGGCAGCACAGAGAGGACCCTCGAGGACCTGCACACGGATCCGCCCTGACCTCTTACCATCTAGGTAATGATCTACAGTCTGTGGTAATGACTGTCACTTCCTGTGTGCAGGTTCAATAGGAAGCTTGCAACTGGTTTGTAACAACTGTTTCCTAAGATCAAGTGATACACGAGTTCACCCAAACTCAGGGACGTCTGGAAATGATTCAGGTAAACTGGGCCATGCACTAAAATCATAGATCTTTGGGGAATGTTTGCTTTGTTTCAGGAAAACAATCTGCACTTTGAGGGAATACTGTGTTACCATAGTGCATTATATCTGCCCATGTTCAAGGAATTGTATAACTTCACTTATAACAGAATATATTATAACTATGGGAATTATAGTATGATTCATGCATTACCTTAAGTAATGATAAAATACTTTACGATTAATAATTATTGCTAAATAATGTTTTCTGAGAGACGTGTAACCTTAAAGAGTGCTATACTTTTTGAATGCACTGCAAGTGTGTTTCAAATGCGTCATATATAAGGGCGTCGTAGAAAGGTGTTGCAGCAGCACATTAACATTATTAATTATACATTGCAAAGTGTTAATGAATTTAAAAATGGTGGAGGGTGTTGCAGTTTTTCTCTTACTGCAGTGGGTCCACATCGAATATTACTAGTATACTACTAAAGTGGGTTTCTCTTCTATTTTTGTAATAGTATTTTGTGAACACTCTCCCCTGACAGCAGAAGGATGGAGAGGCATTTATATCATGCAACATGATGACGACCTGTTCGGATGATTAGGAGAACAAGTGAAAAGTATGTATACACCGGTGGAGAGTAATGGCATTCGAGTGTGATACTTAAGTATTATTGTAAGTACTTGTAATTATTTACAGTATTTCTATGTTTCCCTACTTTATACTTCTCCACATGTTGGAAGCCAATATTAGCCTTCTTTTTACTCCACTACATTATCTGACAGCTTTAGTTACTTTACAGATTATTAGCCATTACAAAATATGAATAAGATATGAATTATAGGCTATATTATAATATAAGGCATCAAGCAGCAACAGACTGAGTCATTTCAATTATTACCACAACTTTACAGGCTGTGTTAGACACAACAATGCATCAATAATCATAATCCAGTTATTATATATTATATATGATTCCGAAACGGTGTAATTCGTATAGTACTTTTACTTGTAGGTACTTATATTTAGATGCCAATACTTTTGTACTTTCACCTAATGCTGCGCTCACATGGGACGCGATGCGATGTTTGGGGGCGGCTCGATTACATGTAGAGTCAATGCAGAGATGCGGACAGACGCGAATTCGTTCCGGTGTGAACCAGACTGTATATATGGTGTGAACGCAGCATAAGTAAGATTTTGGTTACAGGACTTTTAATTGGAGTTTTTTTTATATTTAGTTTTGCTAAGTATCTCTTCCCCCTCTGGGTGTGTACAGTATAACACATGTTGACCCTGTGCCCCTACAGACTGACTGGGTGACTCACGTGTAGGAGCTGTCCCCGGTGATCTCCTCTCGGATCTGCCTGTTCACAACATCCACCGGCCTCCCCCGGCCCTCCCCATCCCCCTTCAGGACCACAGTCTTCTGCCCCTCGGGTTTCTTCTGCCCCTCCGGTTTCTTCTGCCCCTCCGTTTTCTTCTGCCCCTCCGGTTTGCTGGCCTTCTTCTTGGTCTCTAGCAGACACCAAGAGTCCTTCTCCTGCAGCTGGTCGGCGATAGCGCTCTTCTCCACCCCGCTGTCCGCCTGTTTGGAGTGCCGGGGCCTGTCCGGAGCGCGCTCCCCGGCGGCGGGCTTAGGTATCCAGGGGTGGTCCGACTTTTTGGGGATAGGCCAGGGTTTGTAGTCCTTCTGGTACTGGGTCACGCTGTTGAACGGTGTTTCCGGCTCGTGGTACTCGTTCTTGGGTTTACAGCTCGGTTCGGGTCGCACGTTCCAGTGCTTAAAGTCCTCGCGCATTACCGAGCTGCACACGCGCTCCTCGGACACGCACCTCCGCGGGGGGCGCGCGGCTGGCTTGGTGCGAGGTGTTGTGCGAGACGGCTGCGTATCTATGGTGACCCGGGCCTGGTGCGCGTGCAGCGGCGGCTGCAGCTGGATGTGCTGCAGCTCCGATGCGTCCGTGTACTTGGTGAACACCAGAGGCACCGCAATGTCAGCCTTATCCAGCTGGTTCCAGAAGCGGGCCATGCAGCACGCCCTGCTGATACAGGGCCACGCCATGGTAGGCTACGGAGCTCCACTACGATGCACTGTGCAGGGGCCAAACAGAAGAAAATATGTCTCCTGAGCTGAGAGAAACGAGATGTCCCTGCGTCAGGCTGCAAGGAGGCCACCGACACCTTTTGACGTCAGATGAGGTTAATCAGTAAATCCATTTTGCATCTAAAATAGACAGATTTATTTTACTACAAAAACAACCGTTGCCTACTGCCGTGTTCTCCGCTGCTGTCGGTCCCTCTCTGTCTGCTACATCACTCGCTGGCAGGACGGCAACGGAAAACAGCCCCGCCCTCCTCCTCAGCATCCACAGACACAGGAGGATCCGCGGAGGAAAATGAGTCCATCGGCGAGAATAACAAAGAACTTCCGGTTTAACACTTTAATAACGCTCTTTTTAAATGATCTTATTATAAATAGCACACAACAAGATAGCATTATAATATATATTGGCTATATGTCATTATATTCTATGCACATTCTCTTCACGTCGCATATCTGAAGGCATTGACGCGTGCTTTTATTTTGAAATGTACCATTCATTTCCGCTATAACGCTGCATGGTGAGCTTGACGTAAATTAGGTGTTTTTTTCTTCGCTCACTGCGTATCGTTTCGCCATCACTTGTCTACTGTTTCTCTGAAGGTGTGGATATGTATAACATTAGATACAACTAGAATTAGAAAATCAGTGGTCAGAAAAGAGGAGAATATATCTGCCTGATAAAATAAATATCATGAAAATAAATAAATGTATAGCTCAGGAGGAAATATAAAAAATAAAATAACACCAAGAACAAATACATATTAGATGAATCTGTAGTAATAAGGACAACGTTTGCCATTTATTTTTTAAGTATAGTACATGAAAGTAAAAAGTATAGTACTCATATTTCCATCATGTGTATAAAGACAATAAAAGCCATAAAAAAGGCCACATGTTAAATGTTATCTACTGACTCATGCAAAATTGCCTTTGTGACAAAGACATTGCTTGCATTCAGCAAGTGGAACACATGAATAATGCTGACTCATTACACACCCTGACGGCCTGTTTCACAGGGGACTGCATTTCTACGACATCTGACAGACAAGCACATGGGCTTCATAATGAAGTCTGACAGCTGATTCTTTTGAAACAATAATGATCTTACACATGTTTCCTTAAAGTTTAATGCATTTGTTCCATTGGTGCGGGTGAAACATTAACTCACTGACTGATAAGGTTACAAGGTTCATTTATTATCATTCTGCAACACAGCTGTGCACAACATGTGTGAGGTGCATCCTCTTTAACACAAGAAGAAAAACATGGAGGGTGATCTGAACAGACTTACAGCCTGAGAGAAGCTGCTCTGCTGTCTGGTGGGACGTACAGATGGATTACTGAACAGGACATATGATGCACCAAACCAGGAAGAAACACAACAATAGCACCAAAAATCACAGCGCAACTACAAAGAGATGCAAAGCAACTGCTAGAACACACACAATAGCTTGAAAAGGGGAAACACAGCCGCAAAGAGAAACAAAATGACAACAAAGAGAAAAAGTGAGCAGAAGGAGACCATAATAAACACAAAAAGAGACACACAACATGAGTGAACAGACACACAAAAAGACTCCAACATGAAACTAAATTACCGCAAATTAACTAAATAAGACACAAAAATACGAGAAAAACACAAAGAAACACAAAATTATTTACAAAAAATGAAATACAAAATGACCACGAAGAGACAATACTAAAAGAAAAAACATGATAGTAAAGAGACATAACATCAAATGGCCAAAATGATAAAAAAGAAGTACAAAAATAAGCATAAGAATTCAACAAGACAGACACGCCCACAAAGACACAAAACATCAAAATAAAATAAAATGACACAAAGCAACAACAGGGACAAATATAACACTAAGACACACAAAATAATAAAAACATAATGGCTACAAAGAGACACAACATGACCATATGACTGCGCGAGAACAAAGAGCCCAAACACAAAGTAGTTCTGAGAAGATAAACAATACAAATAATTCACACAGCTCAAGTGTGTGAGTCCGGTTCTTATAGATGCTGGGGCCTTTTGCATGTCTGCTCCAAGGACCCATTGTCTCATTATCAGCCTGCGGTGCTGTGACAGTGAACACGTCTGTGTCTCTGGTCAGAGGGCAGCAGGCGGAGCTGCGGGGGTGCATGTCGTCTCAGTAGATGAGAACCAATGATGTTCTGGACTGTTTGAATCCCACACGACAGAGATCAAGTGTTCGGGTTATTAAGGTAGATCATCTGCTAATACATATTAGGATGCAATCAAAGGGCAAATCATAATGGATTAACATACATCTGTTTATTGCCCCAATAAACACCTCCACATCTCCTGTGAGCTTTTTCCTCATTCCTATTCATCACAGAATAGGAATGGTAGCACTGAACAGATTGCAACAGCTGCATCTGGGTATTTCTAAGTATGGATTCGGGTCAAAGGTCAAGCATAACCTTTCACCCACAGTGTCATGCACACTCCACGTATAGGCCTGGTTTAGGAGCTTTCCAAATCTACAAGAACACTAACTAAAACACATTTAAAATCATTCACAATGAGGTTATGTGAGCGGTCTTGTCTTTGTGGCTATCTGTTAGCATGAGGTGCATCTGGCTATCTGTTAGCATGAGGTGCATCTGGCTATCTGTTAGCATGAGGTGCATCTGGCTATCTGTTAGCATGAGGTGCATCTGGCTATCTGTTAGCATGAGGTGCATCTGGCTATCTGTTAGCATGAGGTGCATCTGGCTATCTGTTAGCATGAGGTACATCTGGCTATCTGTTAGCATGAGGTGCATCTGGCTATCTGTTAGCATGAGGTGCATCTGGCTATCTGTTAGCATGAGGTACATCTGGCTATCTGTTAGCATGAGGTGCATCTGGCTATCTGTTAGCATGAGGTGCATCTGGCTATCTGTTAGCATGAGGTGCATCTGGCTATCTGTTAGCATGAGGTGCATCTGGCTATCTGTTAGCATGAGGTGCATCTGGCTATCTGTTAGCATGAGGTACATCTGGCTATCTGTTAGCATGAGGTGCATCTGGCTATCTGTTAGCATGAGGTGCATCTGGCTATCTGTTAGCATGAGGTACATCTGGCTATCTGTTAGCATGAGGTGCATCTGGCTATCTGTTAGCATGAGGTGCATCTGGCTATCTGTTAGCATGAGGTGCATCTGGCTATCTGTTAGCATGAGGTGCATCTGGCTATCTGTTAGCATGAGGTGCATCTGGCTATCTGTTAGCATGAGGTGCAGGGACAGTATTGCTCAATCATGCTGGGGCTGCCTTCAGAAATGTACATAGATCAATACATTACACTGTCATGCTAGCAGCGACAGTTAACAAAGTTTTAAAAAATGTAACTCTTCTCTCTTCCACTGAGCTGTGGCAGTCCTCTTCCTCTGAGTTATGCTTACGTTCATGTTTCCAGCAGGTCAAACGTCAGATACAGATATGGATTGACAAACCAAACCCTACTTTGAGTGTGAGATAAGGCAGTCAATATGAGGTGATGGTGGAGAGGTGAGGAGGACAGACTTTGGACCCATTTCACTTCTTCTCCACCGGCTGCAGCCTCAGGTTTTATTTCTCTTCTCTCATGAACAAGATGAAGGTTGATTTTGCCCCCCTGGAAATCCCACTGCAGAGGAGACTGCAGACGGCTGCCGTGGCGCAGTGGGTCTTCTCCTTCCTTGGCCTGGGTGAGTGCATGTTTAAATGTGTGCCTAACATGAGGCAACCCAGTCTCATGGCATTTCGTGTTCACCAACACCATTTGTAATCTATTGATATGATACTGATAGTAACGGACTGCTAATCAAATAAACAACTCCATTTTGTTTCTTTACAGCAAGTGTTCAAACATGTTGTTTCTTGTAGTGTTAGTTCATGTGAGTGTTAGAGAACTGTTGTCACATTTGCATGAACTGCTGGATGGCCAGAAGGGGGAGCTAGTTTGAGTTTGTTCTAAAACCAGTGCTATCGTGGTGCTGAGATGATCTGTATCTGTCGGCTGACACGGAAGTTAGCATCTCAAGGGTTACCTTAACAAAAAGCATTGGGATTTTTTAATTGGATTTTAGAATATTGCCA
Source organism: Champsocephalus esox (assembly GCA_036324585.1). NCBI lineage: Eukaryota > Metazoa > Chordata > Actinopteri > Perciformes > Channichthyidae > Champsocephalus > Champsocephalus esox. The sequence goes on along the minus strand of CM070486.1, from coordinate 34,929,318 downwards.
GAAAAAATATCTGGCAACGTTCATTTTACTAACCCTAACCTACACCAGCTTTTTATAGTTGAATTAAAGCCTAAATGCAAATCGCAAGAAGTAGGCTAGCTCAATCGTACAAACAAACTATCACTGTTGCATGACATGACACCACAAGCGCTAAGCTAAATAAATAATGTTGGGCCTGATGGTTTTTAGGGGCTCCTCTAGATACTTGTTAGCAACAGCCATTTTAAAAACACCAGTGGGGTATTTACTTACATATTGTTTCTCGTAGAACAAAAACAAGAACCTTCTATAAGCTTGTGTTAAACACGGACCTTATTTAATGCATTTAACAAAAAACTGATTCAAATAACCATTGACTGCAAGTCAAGGGAACCCAGAATTGCTAAAATGCTAACTAATTTCCGGTTTTAGGAATCATTCCTGCAGAACTCTATTTCATGTGGACGCATCAATATCTCCCAACCCAGTCTCACGGCATTTCGTGTTCACCAACACGATTTTTAATCTATTGATTTGTGTTCACAAACACGATTTGTCCCTTTTTTTCGTGTTGCACAGCACGATTTTAAAAGCAATGTATTTCTACTGCCTGCAGCACGTCTTTTTCTCCGGTCGGGTCTTGGAAGACTGTTGAGCTGTGTGGTTCATAAAAACATGTTCTTACTCAATATCATGCCACAATTATTGCTTTTATTTTAAATCGTATAATTTCAGACTTTTGTTGCCGTCTGTGAGGAAAATAAACGGGGCTCAGAGCCTCAGGATACTGAAATCTGTATTTTTAAATCTTTTTTTCCTTCTAATTTGTTATTCTTTTCAAAATAACACACTGCTATTTACTCACCAATAACACACAATTATTTTTAAAAAAATATTTAAAAATACAGATTTCAGTATCCTGAGGCTCTGAGCCCCATTTATTTTCCTCACAGACGAACAAAAGTCTGAAATTATACGATTTAAAATAAAAGCAATAATTGTGGCATGATATTGAGTATGAACATGTTTTTATGAACCACACAGCTTCCGGTCTTCCACGACCGGACCGGAGAAAAAGACGTGCTGCAGGCAGTAGAAATACATTGCTTTTAAAATCGTGCTGTGCAACACGAAAAAAAGGGACAAATCGTGATGGTGCACGAAATGCCGTGAGACTGGGTTGCATCTCCACACAGATCTGAAAGATATACAGTTCTGGTAAAAGTTAAGAGTCCACTGCAGTGTTATCAGTTTCTCTGGTTTTAATATGTATAGGTATGTGTTTGAGTGGAATGCACTTTTCTACAAACTACTGATAACATTTCCCTGTGTTGGAATTCAACAGACACTGGAATGGAATGGCTGCCATACGTGTAGAGATTGAGATTTTAGAAACATTTGCAGTGGTCTCTTTTTGTCTTCTTCTTCAGAGCATTATGTTGTCTAGCTACCATGTTCCAGATGTTTTTATTTGGAATTGATTGTACATACAATATTTTTTCACAAGCCATGGTGATACAGCAGGTGTTTTTCTGGTGACTTGTGTGGGCAAAATAAAGGGATGCACATCTCCACCCAACACTTTTCTATTTGAATACATGCAGATAATCTCAGCACTGGCATCCAGAAAAGCACCTGATCATGATCACTTAAAGGTTTAGATAGAAACACGGGGGTTTGGCAACTCTACATAGACGGTGCATCCAGATAAACCACAGGTGTCAATGAAACACTTTACATCATGGACAAATGATAAGCACCTAATACCACAGGACAGTAACCACACAAACCACTGATGTCCTCTCAAGCAGAACTGAACACGATTGACACCAGCTATTCATAACATGCTTATTCCAGCTAATATGATCTCAACACTCTACAGAGTGTGCTGCACTCACAGTGCTGTGAGACACTGCTGCTCACGCCCTCCTCTCTCCTCAGCTCCCCTCTGCATCTTCATCTTCTTCTACCTGCTGTTCACTCGCTTCTGGCTGATCAGTGTGCTGTACGCCGTCTGGTGGTCCTATGACTATGACACCCCAGCACGCGGGGGCCAGAGGTTGCCCCTCTTGTGTGGCCTTAAAATGTGGGACTACATGCGAGATTACTTCCCCATCAAGGTGAGACCTGAAGAAATCCCTTTCACAAGGCCTACATGTCAATCACTGCTTCTGCCGTGTATGCATACCTGCCTTTACGCAGCCCTTTAGTTCTGTTCACTGTGAGGGCTTCACCTCTGCAGGTCAGAGAACGAGGACATCACGCCCTCTCACTCTCAGTTTATCTTATCTTTGATCTCTGCCTACATGTGAGCAGCGGCCCCTTATCTCTGGCCTTGGCAGCACATGGAGGAGGCTCCAGCTCTGTGCAGTCATGTGACCTACTGCATACACACACATAGCCCCCCCCCAGGACAGGTACACATTATAGTTGTCAGATTAAACACAGTGCTGTCTACATGTATTTGACTAGTGTTGGTCAGAGACTCTGTCAACACTAGACGAATGGACTCTGAGATACTGTAGCTACTGCAGGAGAGGACTGTGCTGCAGACGGCATGAGATGCACAGCCAGATGATGTTCACTGGGATTAGTATCACTGTATTAAACTGTTATATACTCTGCTGATCATTAGACAGAATAGTATGAGACTATTCTCTGTCTTGCTGTCAGTAGCAGATTGACACCACTCCAATATCTGGTGTAGCTTAGTTTAGCATGACGTCTGGAAGCAGGTGTTAGCAGCTAGTGTGTTTTGGTTATGACAGTTGTATGGGGTTGTGTACAGGACTGGGATTTTGCCATGCAATAATCAAGAATTGCCTTTTAACTTAAGGGTGAAAAAAATACTGTAATATATCACCGGGGAAGAAGCAGTGCAGCACATAACCCCCTAGTAAACCACAACGTGTTGTGTTTTGTCACTTCAGTTTTTTAACGGATTAAACAAAAAATAATTTGTAAGGTTGAAAGCACTTGCCTGTACTTTTGTCACCTTTGGACAGAGCCAGGTCAGCTGTTTCAACCTGTCTCTGGACTTTATGCTAAGCTATGGTAAACATGACATTGCTCCTGCTTCATACTTGACACACAGACATAGGAGGAGTAATGTCATCAATAGTTCAGGAGAAAGCAGTGCATTTTCTGAAATGTCAAACCTTTCCTTACATCTAGTTTCAGAATTGTACTTCCAGCAGTTATTTTTACAGATGTACTCTGGCTGCTTTGCAGATGCTGCTGCAAAGTACAGAGGTATTAGGTAGTAGAATAGTTACAATACTGAAGGCTGAAAATGGATTTGTGTCTATAAACTGCGAACTCTCTTCCGTACAAACATTTTTTATTTTCTATACAAGGAGAGTTAAGTTGGCATGCTTTCAGAACAGTGCTTTCAATGGGACCTTACAAACACCCTCATATAACTCGGACAGCCTGTCCTCCTACAAAAAACGACCATATAGGTCGATTGTTCAGCAGCTAAATACGACCCAGAGTCCCGTTTTAAAGTGTAGCACCTCTAGTGGTATATTTATGGTCCACGTCACGTATTCAGTTTTGGCGGCATCTCTTCCAGTTTGTCAAAAGGTCTTCTGATCAGGGCTCTATAAATACAAAACTAGGGCAGATATGTAATGCAGTCGAACCGTGTATTACAATGCCGTTATGTGATGACTTTCAAAGAGAAAAGCAAGAACACTCGGAATAAAGTATTTTTTTTAAAAAAATGTTTTCCGATTTCATTTCATATAAACACCATATCCCGACGTGCATTGCGGCGTGATTTTAGCCAATCAAAACCTCTGAAAAAAGAAATGTGTCTCTCAGAATCGAGAAAAACCTATGGGAAAAACACAAAAGCATTGTACACAATTTAAACCAATTAATGTCGTATAATTAACTAGGATAAACTGATGTTTTTTAGTGGATGAGTACTGCAGATATCACTGTTAAATCATTTGATCATTGGTTTTATTATGAAAACGTCGAGACCGGAAATACTGTTTTCAACCCGTAACTTTACATGGAAGCTTGCCGCATATCCACGTTCTCCTGACGAAACCTCAAATCATCTTCGTAATATCTATCAAACTATAGATCCTACATATCGACTGGATGTGGATTCTAAAAGTACAATATATACTTTTCGCTAGAAATCTAATCATAAAGCGTTTTAATGGCCAAACTATCCTACAATTTAGGATTTTACAGAGAGGGTTATTTGTGAATAAACAACCCTCTGTAACGTTTGCATTCAACGGGAGCACTCGAGGCCGACACTTTTAAAATGTAATTACTGTATAGGACGTATTAAGCGCTTGAACAAACAACATATTTGGTCGTATGAGTTGGAGGACTTGTTGAACTCGGACCAACACACCTGACTGACTGTGCCCTCTAGTGGTCATTGATGAGAAGTGCATACATATAAGATGTACTTTATTGATCCCAATTTGGGAAATGTTTGAATGATGATGATTTTAAGCACATTTCATCACAGGATGTTATCTAAAAATCGACAGTAGTGTGATGTTGGGGGTGTGCATTTTGATTGATGAATAATAACTGTAGAATCAGACAGAACTGAAGGTAAGAAGGTCAGAAATGTATTGTGGGCCTAAACCATTCAGTGCTTTATAAACCAGCAGCAGTATTTTGAAATCTATTCTTTGACACACAGGAAGCCAGTGTAAAGACTTCAGAACAGGAGTGATGTGATCCACTTTCTTAGTGTTAGTGAGGACTCGAGCAGCAGCGTTCTGAATCAGCTGCAGCTTTCTAATAGATGTTTTAGTGAGACCTGTGAAGACACCATTGCAGTAGTCGAGTCTACTGAAGATAAAAGCATGGACACGTGTCTCCAGATCCTGCTGTGACATTAGTCTTTTAATCCTAGATATGTTCTTTAGGTGATAGTAGGCTGATTTAGTAACTGTTTTAATGTGACTGTTGAAACTCAGGTCAGAGTCCATGACTACACCTAGATTTCTGGCTCTATCTGTTGGTTTGAACATTGCAGACTGAAGCTCAGCGCTAACTTTTAAACGTTCTGCCTTGGCTCCAAAAACCATTACCTCAGTTTTATCTTTGTTTAATTGGAGAAAGTTCTGACACATCCAGTCATAAAGTAAAACAATTAAACAAACAAAAAAGAATAATAATAAAAGCCTGGACGAGGTATGATAAGGCAGTCACACCGTGAGCACCATAAACACTGCTCCATATAAGAATAAAAGTCAGGAGAACACGATACAGAAGGGGTAATACTACAATCACAGGGACATACATTTAGTGAAATTAACATTGTCATTCAGTCTTCAAAGGATACAAGATAATGGGTGGAAAATAGTCATTATATAAACATATATAATGATGGAAATTCCAATGGAAATAAGTCAAACTAAGAAGTAAAGAAAAAAGGCATTTTAACATGAAATGTGTAAATACATTTTGCATTAATCTCAACGATGGATGAAGCCAGGTACAACATTTTTGTTATAACGATTTTTACAAAGGGAATTCTGGAGATGTCTTTACATCATGTGCATTCTTACCTTGTATACCATTAAGTAACTTTCCCCAAATGATCATGTTTTCAAAAATGCTTTATTATGCAAATGCTGTTTTTCTTTCGGTACATTTAGAAGAAATATACAGATGTCAAGAGTAAATAATCTGAAAGAAGACATGTTATAGGAGGCAAAATAACTCACATCTCTAAATGGACCGGTGCAACATGAAAATACAGTATTTGGAGTATTTGAAGGTGTTGTATAACAATGAAGGAGCTAATACAGAGTAGTACAGAATATGTAACAGTTCCAGAAGAGATAGAATGGGGAAGACATCATGACATCTTTTCACATGTTTTACCACGCCGTAAATAAAGCCAATAACATGGTGAGAGGTATTAAAGATCTCTTGTGAAGGTTTATCAGTGGAAATATCACTTTGACGTTGTTCTCTCTGTAAAAATAAACACAAATGACGTTATTACCAAGAAGGAGAAGTTATGACATTCCAGGGTTTGCTCTCATTGTGACAAGCCAGAGGATCATGCACCATCTGACTGCACGCAGCATTAGGGCTGAAACAAGGACTCAATGTCAGGGTGAAGGGAGGCAGTGTCCTTCCATTCGTTTCGATGGTGTGTCTTCGCCCACCGTTTCTAAAGCAGCATCATCAGCTCAGGCAGGCAGATCACCAGCTGACGTGCGCTGACGTGCGCTCGCTTCTAAAGGACACACAGGCCTGCATGCAGGCAGAGCTACAGAGTTCACAGCTGACGCTCTGCAAGAGGCCAACGAGGCTTTTCTGTTTCAAGTCAAAGTGTGTACACAAATGTTATACAATCAAATTGAATATAAATATCTAAATACACTTAATACATTAAGTAAAAATGTGCAATGAAATAGAATAAAAATAGAATAATAATATTTCTAAAAACAGAAAAAGTTGAAGTAAAATGGTGCAGATAAAAGGTTAAATAAAATAAAATAGAATACAAATATGTATTCAGACATAAGAAATTAAAATAACGTACAATACAAATATTAAAATGTACACATTGTACAATATGTAACAACAATACATACATATATATTACTAAAATCCTGTGGTGTATTAAAATCTCCTTGTTGCTGCTCTGTGATTGGCCTGGACAGTTTTTTGTTTATCAGCACTGAGGGTCCTCTTCAGTAGGAACTCAGCTAACAAGTGACTCTGTGATCCAGGGCCCCCCGGGAGCAGGGGCCACAATACAAACAGAGCCACAACAACAGCAGCCGATAGTCTGATTCAGATCTACAGCAACTTGTTTGAGTGATACAAGACCAAGGGTTAGGGTTAGGGTTAGGGTTAGGGTTAGGGTCTGGGTTAGGGTTAGGGTTAGGGTTAACCCTAACCCTAACCCTGAAAGAAAAGAGTGCAAGCAAAACAAGTACAAAATAGAATCAAAGTAATTAATGAAATGTATTACGTCAACAGATTGAACATAACTGGATTAGCTTAGATGAAAGCAATAATATTAAGTTGAACCAAATATTTTGTATTTAAACTTAATATAGTTAAATCTGTTTACAAAATACATTTAATGAAATTCAGCATTTCAGTTTTTTCAGTGTGTGAATGTTGCCATGAGAACACTGAACCTTTTTGAAACGTTGACTTAAGTAAATGTTTATGTCAGCTAATTACACACGCACGTGTAGTAGGTTAGTTGAAAGCAATCATTTCAAGTTAAAATAAAACATATTAGGTTCAACTTATTGTTTTCAAGTGACCAAATACAGTTATGTGAAATCTGTTGACATAATACATTTAATGAAAGTCAATGTTTATTTTCTTCAGAGAACAGTAAGGCGTCAAATTCAGATACAAACAGTGGAGACAGCACATTGGGTTGTTTTTGTGTGCATAATACTTGCTTCAAAACAAAGGACAGCACGCACCTCTTGACTCTGACAGTGACCCCCACTATCCCCCATCCGCCCTCTGGACCTGTAGGCACACACACCCTCTACAGATAACTCTTACACATAGATATCTTATCTTTTACAGTTGAAGATATAGAACAATATTTATGACAAATCATGGAAACATGACCGATAACGTCAGTAAAGCATTCAAAACATCTTCCGTGTTGAGTGCAAACATTGATCTGTTGGCTGCTGCAGTTGCATTGTGGGTAAAGCAGGCACCATGTTTTGACAAGTAAGATGAATGCATACAACAAGAAAGATGATATCTCTGATTCTAATGCCCTGATTTTGACACAAAAACAATTGTAGATAGTGATGTCACTATAGTAAGTATTTCAGCGCTAAACCAGTACTGTAGTTTATTGTTTTTGAATGTTTGTGTAAGTACGTAGCCTACTTGGAGTCAAGCTATGTGAATATTGTTTACTGTTGCAAATCATGTCAGTGTATATCCAGTATTCAAACAGAGCAGTGACAACAGAAGCACCTCACAGCAGACAGTCCTCTGCTTAAGGAATCTGAACCCATGGTGTATTGATCCATTGCTGCAGATTCTACTCCTAACATCTCCCTCTGTCTGGAACTAAAGTAGGTTTCAAAGAAAATACACAAGAAAATGTCTGTTCCTCAAAATGATATATAAAATACACGACTTGAATTAAAGTTACTTTCCACACCTGAAGGTACAGTGTGTGTGTGAGGGGGAGTGTGTCTGCTGACAGCAGGCTGTTTCTAAAGCTGGACACTGGGGAAATGGTCTTCCTCAAAGGGCTGACAGTGTAGTCAACTCTTTAAGGATATAAATAAATAACATATTCTACATGGCTAACCTGCAAAAAAAATTCTCTGTTCCTCGCCAAGTTGGTGAAGACAGCTGATCTGGATCCGAGGCACAACTACGTCCTGGGCTTCCACCCCCACGGCGTGCTGGTGGCGGGGGCCTTCACCAACTTCTGCACCTACGCCACAGGCTTCAGAGAGCTGTTCCCAGGCCTCACCAGCTACCTGCTCATGTTGCCCCTTTGGTTCAGGTCCCCGTTCTTCAGGAACTACATCATGTGGGCAGGTGAGGGCCAGAGACGTTTGTACTCAGTCAAACCGAAGGGGTGTTCCCTTCCCTGTAGTGTTCTAGAGGTTTCAGTGCATGTAAACGGTCTGCAAAGGCTATAATCCCTCTGCCTGAAGCACCTCCATTGGACTCCTTTGTTTACTTCTGTAACATAATGACATCACTATGTAACACTTGCACTTCTATTGGCTAGTGTTCCGACACATCGTCGTGATAGGCTAAGGGGCGGGACATCTCTAAGCGGTTGACCAATCACAACAAAGCCAGCCAGCTAACCAATCAGAGCAGACGGGGCTCTGGTTTCAGACAGAGGGTGAAAAGAGGTGCTGCAGCACAGGCAGTATGAGAACAAGAATGAGCTTTTTGTACATTAAAGCATGGAGACATGTCCCAGGAGAGGCTACATACATGTGTATCTGACTTTATATTAAAATGAGCATTATCTAATTGATTACTGTATTCAAACAGTGTTAGTACTTGACATAACAGTTTTTTTATGACATTCTTGGTTTGATCTGATTTATTTTGATCACTTCTCGTTGTCTCTTACTTCACCGCAGGTCTGATTCCTTCTGACAAAGAGAGTGCCAGCTATCCGCTCCGCAAACGAGGAGGAGGCAATGCTGTGGTGATAGCAGTGGGTGGGGCCCTAGAGGCCCTCAATGCCCACCCTGGGACCTACAATGTACTCTTGGCTCAAAAGAAAGGCTTCATCAAGATGGCGATGGTAAACGGGTAAGAGCAGAGAGCCCTGGGCCAAGAGGAACGTGTTCTGTTAATCGAGCTGATTCTCCCAAAGGTGTCATGGCCTGTGAGAGGATGTGTCCTTCTACTGCTCTGAGGTTTGTTGCATAACGGCGTGGCCTCTTGAAACAGAAGCTCCTCACATGGGAAAGCACAGACTGTTATGAAATCAATTCAGTTATTGAACGATAAACAGAAGTAAAAAGTAATACAATTAGTGAAATTATTTGACCAGTATATCATTCTTTTTTTCCAGTGCTCATCTGGTGCCAGTCTTCTCTTTCGGAGAAAATGAACTGTTTGATCAAGTGGAAAACAAAAGAGGAACCTGGCTTCGATGGGCACAGGACCGGCTGCAAAGCATCATGGGTATCTCCCTGCCTCTCTTCCATGCACGTGGCATATTCCAGTACTCCTTTGGTCTCATGCCCTACAGGAGACCCATCCATACAGTGGGTGAGTATACTTTGCAGATGAGTGCAGTACACACAGCAGGATCAAGGACCCAGTTAGCTTCCCTTTGCACCACAGTAGTCTATGGAGTCGGTGTCATGTGTTTTTTCCAACATCGACTTTGTGTTGCCACATTTTGAGTATAAATGCTGAAGGTGAGAGACCCAAAACAGGCAATAGCACGCTGTCAATCTCCAACCACTTTCGTTCCCACAGACTCTGCCACTTTCTCTTGATAAGGTCACATTTGTCACAAATCAAAAATAACAACAATTAAACCATTTTAGTGGACGTACGTTGACAGTGCCTCAATACTTACCAAATCTGTACAAAACACGGTCCCAATAAGTCACTTCAACACAAAACCATTGCAAAAGAGGGTCAAGATTAACGTGTAGTTAAAGCATGTATTGCATTTGGCTTTACGTGGCAGGAACAAATCGAACTACTAATTGATTTTGCCAGAATCATCATGTTGCTGGGTTGGGAATTACATTTGGAGCGAACCTGGTTAATACTAAGTCAACAAAGTATAATCGAAGAAATCAAACTAGTTCACCTGCAGCATTAATGCATTTAGACCGTCCTCCAGTAGCACCACACTGACCAGACTGCTTTTTTGTAAAGTACACTGACTCTGTTTCGTCTCCTTCCTGCAGTTGGAAGGCCCATTCAGGTCCAAAGGAACGAGAAGCCAGCTGCCGAGGAACTGGATGCCCTCCACCAGCTCTACATGGACGAACTCAGCAAGCTGTTTGAGGAGCACAAAGAAAAGTATGGCGTGGACAAGGACACACAACTGAATTTTGTCTGAACTGGACTGATATTGGAGTGAATTTAAATGTATATTTATTTGTAAAGTGAAGGTAGACATGATTTACTCTCAATTGGCCTGTAAATTAAAGATAAATCAGCTTTTGTGGGTTCGACAAGAAGACATGCTGCTGTATTAGTTAATATGAGGGACCCTCAACAACCCTATACAAATGGAAAAGTGAAATAGAAATGTGTGTGTCTTCATAACTGAGACCTGGCTGTTCATTCAGATGATTTCAGGGCAGTGTGGGAAAGGGTTGGGTGCCACAAGTCTTCCTCACCACCTCCCATGGGGGCTTCTGTCTGGGTTCTGGATTGTGTGGAGGACTTTCTAATACAGGGTCATAATGTGAATTTGGGTTGCAACATTTTTTAAAGAAGCAGTCATTAATCATTTGGGGATTTTGTATCTATCCAAGTGCTATAAATAGCTACTAAACTGAATTTCGTTATATATTTTTGTTTTACATATTATGCCCTTGAAACATTGAAGAAATAATTTAACATTAGAGTGTTGTAAAGTAATTTAGTGCATTTACAAAAGACCAATTTTTGTACTTGAGCATTTTTATTTCTGTGTCCTTATGTTTGGCCAAATATTGTACTTTCTAATGCACTACATTTATGTTTGAGCTAAAGTTACGAGTTACGTTTCAGATGATTTAAAATTAGAAAGGTTTTTGAAAATAAACCTGAGATTCCCATATCTTTGGACCGAAAACAGCTGTGGTCCTTTGAAACATGAAACTTGTCTTTGGGTTGTAAGCAGTTCCATCAAGAGACATTTCACTGATTGTTTTATTCAATAACCGTTTGTGGCCAAATACAAATTAAACCTATCATCATGCCTTTAATGACAGATGTCTCTGTGTGTGTGCGTTTTTATGTGTGATATACATTTCAATAATCTCTTCAAACCTTGGACTTCACGCTTGCCGTGTGTTTCTGAAGATGCGAGGGAGCCGCGCCTCAAGCTCAGTGTGTGTCTGACCTCTATTCCAAAGCCTTCATCACACCGTGGACATAATATGAAATGGGAGTTTGGCTTTCATCAGGCCATATTTGTTGCATAGCCTGTACCGTTGCTACTGTCGATGTGTACATTGTCTTACTTTGAAAAACAAAAAGCAATACCAACACAACAGCATGAACTACTGTACTGCATTAGTTTGGATAGAAAACACAAAGGTTAGAGACAAAGATAAACAGAAATGTGTGGAGCAGAACTAGCCTGACAGGGATTCTGGGGAAAAGTTAGGAAAAGGCAAGAAAAACTCAAAACAACCCATCGTAAAAGCACCATTTGTTGTTTTATATTTTGCGGTCTGTATAGATCAAAATAGGATTTTATTTTATTTTAGAGCTTCAGAGTAGCTGGTAAAAAAAGGTAAAGGTAAGCTAGGCTACCCATCTTCTGCCTCAACCTTCTGCATGCATATTTTTCCAAAATGTTGAGCCATTCCTTTTCCTATTTTAGTACCTAATTTATTTCCTGTTTTTAAATTAGAATATGGTTATGACCGGCTAAGATGCGCATTCCTATCAAACATGATGCAAATCGAGCTGTGCACAAACTACTGTAGACTAATGTTGGGCGGTGGTGGCGAAGTAGATAGGGACTTGGCTTGGCAACTGGAAGGTCACCAGTTCAAGTCCCGGAAAGACCAAATACTACCGAGGTGTCTCTGAGCAAGGCACCGTTCCCCACACTGCTCCCCGGGCGCCGTTCAAAATGGCAGCCCACTGCTCCTAACACTAGGATGGGTCAAATGCAGAGAAACAATTTCCCCACGAGGGATTAATAAAAGTCTATCTATCCATCTGTTATCCAACATGCTCAAAGATCATGAACACCTGCCTCATTTATTGTTTTATTAGTTCTAAATTCCACATTAAAAGTTGAGTGCCCAGTTGTGGATCATGTTCCCAAATGATAAGACTGTCTGTGACATTTGGTCGACCCTTCTTATCTCAGATGGCAGGGTTCTGATGTTTCCAAATGAAAGGACATATTGGACAATGCCCTGATGCTTTCAACTCAGTCTGGACAAGGTTAGTGTGTGTGTGTGTGTGTGTGTGTGTGTGTGTGTGTGTGTGTGTGTGTGTGTGTGTGTGTGTTGAGCTGATTAAAATGCTGACTAAAAGAAAAGTACTTACTGTGATGCAAGAGAGATGAATAATTGTGTCCTTGGGCAGGACACTTCACCTGAACTTGCTCCTGTGGGTATTGTCCACAGTGACCATTGCATGTATACAAAACATGTGTAATGTGTGTATCTGTAAAGCGCTTTGAGCACTGGAAAAGCGCTATAATAAATGCAAGGAATTATTATTATTATTAATTGGAAACTTTGGGACATTTGTAGGAAGGGAAAACACCAGAATGATGCAGTAAGTATGTGGTGGTGTGTTAGGACAAGACTGGCCAACCTGTAAAGGAACACAAAAACATGTAATGGAGTAAACACACTTTCTGATTCAAGACAGGTGTCGGCCTGAAGTGCTGTGATTGGATCAGGCCCTCCCTACATCCATGACCTGGTTAAACCATAAAACCCATCCGTTCCCACAAGACATTGGTCAATAAAATACAAATAAGAACCTTCTCACTTCGGTATGTAGCATTTTCAGTAGCACTCTCAATGGTCTGGCTAATTACAAGCTAATGTCACTGCAGATTGCTGGTTTGACTTTGTACCTTCGTAGTTGACTGCACTTGTAAGTAGCTTTGGATGAATCATCAGCTAAATGAAATGTAATTTATGGTAATATTCCTGTATTTGATACCAACTGTATCAAAAGCTGATCCTCTATTGACAATCGTTATCAGAAGAGACCTATTTGTCTCATATTTCCCCAACAGCTCATATCCTGCAGAGCTGTGATCATAACGTCACAACAAACCATGTTAAACACAGTGACATACAAATCATAGTATGGACATAAGGAACACAAAGACAACACAATGATTAACGCGCCATGCTCTGTGTAATAGGCATGACCCTAAAGTATTCAGGTGCCACGTTGGGGTCTTCTCGGACAAACCGGCTTCACAGTTGAACATTGTTTGGTCTCAGATTCCTCGAGGAGTGGAGTGTGTTACTGCAGGTTACATTCACAACATTATCGACCTTCTTTGAAGACAGTGTTCAAGGTACAACACCATATAGGTTCCTGTGGGTCACATCTTATCTTGGCTTTTTCTTCAAGGAAAACAAAATACTGACGGCCGAGAATATCCATATGTATATATATTTACAACTGTGGCGTGATATGAGGAAGGAATCCTGCATGGTAATAAAGTCGTATAGATAATTTGGTATCTTTTCTTCAGACACAGAATACAATACACAGCAGGAATTATATAACAATATGGAAAACTGGAAAACATGGTAAAGGTGAAATGATTGAGGTATTGCATAATACAAAAATAATGTTTGTGCCAAGACTAAACTAAAATAGACTTGAATGGAACACTTTGATTCATGACATCTGGACCATAATGGACTTTATAAGAACAATATAGCAATTAGAACCAGACCGAACTGAAAATAAAGCATAAGGGATATTAGAGGACTGTAAATGCACGATTATGTAACTGAAGTTTAAATAGCTGGTTCATTTCTCAACTTTGATCTCATGTCAAGGACTGGATGAATCATTTCAGCCAAAATCTGTTCTGATTCTTGGGCCTGATCCCACTGGACATGTGCTATCAGTTCAACTTTTTGGGATGAACTTTATTTGATATAAAGTGCAAATATTTCCTCAGTAAACACAAGGTTGTAGAGGGCAAGGTCAGCGACCTGGGAATGTAATGTGGTGTTAAATTGATACCCCATACTGAAATTCGACAGTTCTGACTCACAGAACTGTCTAATTTCAGTATGAGTTGATCCAGCAAATACACACTGATTCATTAAATCAATGACATTGTCATGAGCAGTTTCATGAAGGAACTATTTTCTTTCTCACTGTGCAGAAAGTTAGCTAAATACTTGTTGGGTATTTACTGACATATTTCATGTCGCGGAACATTTTGAGTTAACCAGAAGTGCTGCAATGCTAACTCAGTTGTGTTTTTTAGGACTCATTCCCGCACCACTGTATAACTCTTGACCTACTCTTTAGCTGTTTGCCAGCAGCTGTACATACTGTTTCTGTCCACCTTCAGCAGGTCCTGGTGTGGTGAGTTTCTGTGCCATGCCAGCTGGCAGCCTGTCAGAAGACTTACCTGTAGTGATGGCAAAATGAAGCTTTGAATGAAGCGTCGAACCACTTGGACAATTGTGTCGGAAATAGGTTCATTTTTCGAAGCTTCAGTTACAGCGACCTCTCCTGGCGAAGTGCAAGGCTGCAGTGGGTTTAAAGTATCTTTGCCTTGAAAAATATTCCATGCACACACACACTAAGACTGAATATCATGTTCTATTTGCAATTAAAGATTGATAATTGTATGTATTGGGTTATTGAGAAGAGACTAGAGAGTGCTGGACATTTTATTGGGAGGAGACGGCCTTTTATCAGTTATTAAAGTATTAAAGTTGAAAAGCAAAGATTAAAATACATCCACTCCGGGCTTTGAACCAGCTGCGCGGAGGACATCGCCGCATTCGGGCCCCCGGCTCTATCCATTGGGCTATCTATTCCTCTAAATATTGAACTGCTTTTATATTCCTGATAATTGTCTTTTTGTTCCCGAGACAGAACGATCTTTCTTCCTGGCTTGCTCTATAATGATACTACAATTCAAATGCAATACCAACAACAACTCAACAGACAACAGCAACAACGCAAACTACGACAACAACCCACACATTGCGCATTGTTTAGAGCGGTCATAAAGTGTTTAGAGCGGTCATAAAGTCTTGAAGCACTCAAATTCGAAACTGTTTCAACCTGTCACCTGTCAGAATCGAGACGAGGCAGTGCATTGAATCGCGTGAATGGACCGCGAACCAGTCAAGTCATTAATTCAGGAAATGAAGCAGTTGCTGCTTCGGACGCCACATGACACGTGATTTGAAGCAGTTGCTGCTTCGGACATCATATGTCACGTGATTTGAAGCAAGCTTCGAAGCACTGCTTCTATGGAATAGGAAGTCCAGGGTTGAAGCTCCGTTCGAAGCTTCAGTGTCAAACTGCCATCACTACTTACCTGTTAGTTTGAACTATTCACAACTGAACCCACAGCTGCCCACACTGAAGTTACGTTCAGTGCAACAAGTGCAACATCTCTGCAACAATATTTAGGGCTGTGCAACATGTTTTGTAAGGCATTCAATAGGAACACAATAAGAAACTTCTAGCAGTATGGCATTTCTCAAAAAGACGCAACACAACAAAAAGAATGATAATGAGAACATTACTAATCTGAAGTCCGTGTTTTGATCCCATCCCCTGCCGTCAACATGTCGATTTGTTCTCAGGCAAAATACTTGACCCCAAACTGCTCCCGATGGCCGACGGTGTGGGAATGTTTGTGAATGTCAGTCTCCCTGAGGTGGCCCCTTGTTTGGCCTTTGTATGAATGTATTGGCGCGTTTCCACTGCAGGCCTTGCTCGGCTTCGCTCGGTTTGGTTAGGCCTTATTAGGCCCGGCTCACTTTAATGCTGCGCTTCCATTATAGTTTAGGAACTGGGGTAGTTACTATAGTAACGCAGTGTAGGCGGAGCCGTGACGTCATCTTCAATGAGAGCCCCAGAAAAACAACACAGCCGTTAGCTCTTAGCTCTCAGAGCTCTCAGCTCTTCATATCTGTTCAGAAACTAGACAAAAGTTAAACAAGTACAAACCACAGACTGCCTGTGTCATGGAGAATACAGTCGCTGGTTTATTTACGTCTGTAGGCCGTTGTTGTGAGTGTGGACGGTCAGAGCATATATAACGTTAGCTTAGCCAAGCTCCATTTAGAAAACACGCATTTTAAAAGGGGTTTCCGCCTGCAGTCTGTCTGCAGACTTGTCAAAGCATTACTTCATGGTTTTTACTAACCGGTATCAGTGTTGTTACTTCGGCATCATTTAGAAACGTGTATTACAATTAAATGACGGTCAAATATCCTCATCTTGTTGTAGTTGTAGCCCCCTTGCCAGCGATTCTCTCTCTAGTTTAGCATGCTCAGACTAAATCGTGGTTCCAGGGCCAGGAACAACCAGGCTGAGTCGGGCCAGAAAAAAGGTGAAAAAGTAGCCGGGAGCTTGCGTTTCCAGGCCAAGTGGAAACGCAACCAAAAACGGGGCCCGCACGGCTCTGCACGCTTAAAGCGAGCTACCCGCTGCAGTGGAAACACGGCATTAGTCGGGCCAGAAAAAATGTGGAAAAGTAGCCCCGGGCCAAAACTAGGCCAAGTGGAAACGCAACCAAAAACGGGTCCCGCACGGCTCAGCACGCTTAAAGTGAGCTACCCGCTGCAGTGGAAACGCGCCATATGTTAACGGGTGAATGCTGACTAAAATATAAATGTAAAAGTAAAAGGGCTTTGAAAGGTTGCAAAGAATGGAAACATGCTATTTAATTGCAGTACATTTACCAATAACATTAGTAGCATTATAAATAACCATGTCCTCATAAGTATATACATAGTTGTATATTGTAAAATAACAAGGAAAGGAAAATGTTTAGGAAAAAACAAACATGTTTGAAACCCCCACTCCTCCCATCTCCACCTGTGAGGAGGTGAGGCAGGGTCAATGGTCAAATGGTCAAATCCTGCTCCATGTTGCTCCCAGCTGACCCACGTGACTGCCCCAATACATACAGACAACAGCAGCACGCCCCGCATCCCGTCCAGATGTCTTGTGGCTATATTATTAATCCACCCAGACCCGGCTCCAGGCTCCTCCCCCGCTCGTTAAAGGCCGGCTCTCCGCGTCGGGGAGCCGCAGTCGAAGGCAGCCGTGTCCGAGGAGCTCTAGGCTGGATTTATGATCCTGACAGCCCGCAAACCAACATCTGAGCGTTCCTCTCTCAGTCCCCCCTCTCCATCCTGAAGCTCAGCTATGAAGACCATCCTCGCTGCGTACTCTGGCGCCCTCAAAGGTAAGAGCTCTGGAGAAGTGAACTGATTTACGGAGAGCAGACACACAGTCCTGTGAGGGTGACAGACACACATGTCCAACATGCACTACCATAACACTGCATGTGATTTTAAAGGGGATTAGTCCTGAATATCACACGACCTAATGTATGTTGGTAAATGTTTGTTGTTGTGAATGCTGCTTCCAATAACGTTAAAGAAACAGTGTTATGTGCAGCCCAAGTTAGCATTTTCTCTGCAGTTAAAATAAAGTCTTGAATTCTAAAGTCAAATTAGGAGTTGTTGGTGGTAGTCCAACATAAAACTCAGGGATTTTCTTGGATAAAAGTTTAACCTGAAATAGTTTCTTGTAAAGACTGGATTGTGTCCCCTTTTACTAACCTTCAAGTCGATTTTTCTTAATTGCATCGACATATAATGTGCTGATTTTGCACTTTGTCACTGAACATACTGCTTTCAAGTCCAGAGTTGTATATGAACCCTATTTTGCATGTCTTTGCAGTACAATAATATATATATATATATATAAAATAATAGTTATTTGTGAATGTCCAGCATATGAGTAAGGGATTCATGGGAGAAGTTTGAACTTTAAAGACTTTTCCTGACTGTGGATTGTGTGCCTGGTTACTGAAATTGAAATGTCTTTTCCTCAGCATGTGTTGGATTTGTGCTATGTGGTTGTTATTGCTTATTCTAACAAAGTCCAACAAACACAGTTTGATGTGCATCGCATTTTTTAATTTCTCAGCAGTGAAATATTGAAAATGTAAGTTAAATTGAGAAGCTTAAATGTTCGTGATTATCCAACATATGACTAGGGGATCAAGTTTTAACTGAGAGCCTTTTCTGGTAAAGTACTACTGAAGATTTGCTCCTTCATCACTTACATTTACATGGTTTTCTCTTTATGGCCAGTATGAACAATTGAACATGTCTCTCAGTGTTTTTGTTGGTGTTCAGTATTACTTCATGACAGACTTTAAAACATATGAACTTCTGAGCAGACGCTGCAGCTGTAGAAGAGTCTATCAAGGCTGTTATCTTTAGCGAGTGGAACATCTCTAAAGAAAGAGAAAGAAGCTGTTTTTGACTGAAGAGCCCATGCTCCACCTGGTGCTTCCTCTGCAGGACATGTAGTGTGTGTTCCTCTGTGTCTGGTTAGCACCCAGTGGGACTCCACATGCTGCAAGCAGGCCGAGTCAGCTGTGACCAGCATCCCATCAGCCACTGGCACACACCCACGCGTGTAGCCTGTAAGCCATCATAGCATCATAGCTCACAGGTATTACCAGCAGCAGTCCAGTGCGGGTTATTTCTTTGCAGTGTTCACAGATGGGATTAGATGACCGTGTGTTCCAGGAGGGCAGCTCTTCTTATTGGCTGTCTGTGTGCGCACTTGACTAGCCTTAGCTGTTCTTAATGTGTCTTGTACTGTTCGCTCCATCTTTGCACACATATTCTGTAGCTTCATGGCTTTCCTAGTATGGGCTGGTGACTGACACCAGCTGGTGAGTAGGGGGCTGGAATGAGTATGGATGTTGGGCTGCTGTGTTGTGTGGAGGTCAATATTTAGTTTGATGTCCAGCCCTGGAAAAATAGGGTTACTAGGACTGTTACGACTGCGTCGCGTATCCTTCTCATCTGCTTCTGTAACTGTGTCTTTAATAACCCACCCAATTGGATATTAGTTTAGTTTATTTGTTTATAGTATCGTAGACAGTCCCCATTGATCAACTGTCACACAAAACAGTAAATGGGGCAGCTTTAGCAATCATTGCTAATTCCAGCTGTTGTCCCTGGCCAGATGATAATATACACTCTTAAAAGCACAATACATCATTTGTTATAAAAAAGGACGAAAGACAAGTACTATTACATTTGATCATTTTGATATACCTCTTATTGTTACTGTCTCTTGTTTGGTCTCAGGCACTGGCTCCAGCATCCTCTCTGCCCTGCAGGACCTGTCCGTGGCTGTTTGGCCCTGCAGATCCAAGATGGAAAAGCATCTGCAGGTCATCTCTGTGCTGCAGTGGGTCCTCAGCTTCTTAGTCCTGGGTGAGCCAGGGTGTTTGTGTACCCTACCTTACTTTACTTCGGAAAGTAAAGGAACATGGGACACTTGTCTTGTCGCCTTATTAGACCCATGTCAAGAAGGTCATACATCTGAGCTGCACACGGGGTATTCGGTGTCTGACTCGTGTACCTCTCAGCCTTTCACAGAATATCTAAGCCTTCAGTTAAACCTTTCATTCGTAGGTCATCTGCAAGAATGACATCTGTATTTAACCACTTGATGTCCCCCCCCCGCCCCCCCCCAGGTGCCGCCTGCACTGTGCTGCTTATCTACATGTTCTGCACTGACTGCTGGCTGATTGCTGCCATGTACACCGCCTGGCTCATCATGGACTGGAACACCCCAAAACAAGGCAAGGCATTTCAGATGACCATGACAACAAAGATGATGCACAGCAGTCACATGTTACCCCGATACGAGGAAAGAGGATGATGACATTTTAAAATATGTTAAGGCATGATCAGAATTGCACTGTTCTTTGTGTTAGATGCCAATAAGCAAATGCTAACAAGCCAGATTTAGCTTGTGAACATTGAACACATGCCTGTTAACCATTCCTATATTAGCATACTGATGTTAGCATTTTGCTAAATGTTGTTACGTTGTCAATGAATGGAAACTATTTTTGTAGACTGAAAAAGCATTATTCTAAACAGGTTACCCTGTGTGTTCATTTTATATATATTTTTTACATTTGATAAACTAAATTTATTTATGAATCAATGTAATTATTGCAGATGAATGCTAATGAAACACTTTAGCCGTAGTGTTGATGTAGTGAAGTGAGTTCTAATCTGTAATGTCTTCTTTAGGTGGCAGGAGGTCCTCTTGGGTGAGGAACTGGACCGTGTGGACATATTTCCGGGACTACTTCCCAGTCAGGGTAGGCGACTCAGTTTCTTGGTGTACCACAGACTGCTAATTTATCATCTTAAAAACTCAAGATAACAGTAGCTGCATGAAGATGTTAGAAATCCAACCAGGAATGAAATTAACCATCAAAACATTTGTGCTCCCACGCAAACAAGTGATTCTAACGCATGCTTAGGGTAGTCGGAACAGTAGGATTTAGCCAGTTCATCGATTCCCAGCCATGCAACTGTTTATCGTTATAGATAAGCTTATCAGGGCGGATCGGTATCAGCTGCCGGCTACATGCTGTACCTCGTCCCGGTTGATGATGATGACTGCTTGATGTTGGTTGAGAGCTTTAGACTTTGTCCCACCTGATAGGCGAAGGAGCAGCGCTGAGCTTGTGTTGCCCACTGCATATTCAGCCCCTCGCACGTCAACATCGACAGTGTGGACACACACACACACACACACACACACACACACACACACACACACACACACACACACACACACACACACACACACACACACACCATGTATACATCACTTCAGGGGACATTACATTGACTTACATGCATTTCCTGGAGACTTATCCTAACCTTAACCATAACCAACACATGCCTAACCCTAACCCTTACCCTTACCCTAACCCTTAACCTTAACCTTACCCTCACCCTAATCCTAAACCTAATCAAGTCTTCACCCTAAAATTAATGATCCCCCTTATGGGGACCTCCAATTTGTCCCCATAAGGGAAGCCAGTCCCCACATGTGACTATGTAAACAGATGTAGGTCCCCACAAGTATAGTAATGCTAGAACACACACACCCACGCACACACAAGCGCGCACACACACACACACACACACACACACACACACACACACACACACACACACACACACACACACACACACACACACACACACACACATACAGAGAGACACACATACCATGTATACATCACTTCAGGGGACATTACATGCATTTCCTGGAGACTTATCCTAACCTTAACCATAAACAACAAATGCCTAACCCTTACCTAATTGGTTAGGTTAACCCTAACCCTAACCAAGTCTTCACCCTAAAATTAATGATCCCCCTTATGGGGACCTCCAATTTGTCCCCATAAGGGAGGCGAGTCCCCACACGTGACTATGTAAACAGATTTAGGTCCCCACAAGTATAGTAATGCTAGACCACACACACACACACACACACATACACATACACATACACATACACATACACCCACACACACACACACACACACACACACACACACACCCACACACACACACACACACCCACCCACACACATGCTCTACAGAGTTTAAAAAACAAAGAGAGTGACCGCAGGAGGAGGAATCTGAAGCCCTACTGTCTCCATGTGACCTTTGATTTGCACACTCGCTGTGGGTTGATGTGATCACTCTTCTTTCACCCAGCCAGTTAACATGTGCGTTAAGTGATGAGAGCACAACAACGATGAGAATCAGAAGACTTTCTTTATCAGGTGAGAACTTGGGTTTTGTGACAGTTGCTCCATTTTAGAACAAAGTAATTGAAAATAGATAATTGAAATATAGCTACCAAGAAAAGAAGTTAAAGGGAGGATGTGCAACAAAAAGCAAAACAAATATATTGACATATACATAAGGAGTAAAATGTCCAATAAAATAAAGACATTGTACCGTAATAAATTAACAACACAAAATAAATGAGT
The DNA here is from genome assembly GCA_036324585.1 of Champsocephalus esox. Lineage (NCBI taxonomy): Eukaryota > Metazoa > Chordata > Actinopteri > Perciformes > Channichthyidae > Champsocephalus > Champsocephalus esox. The sequence continues at coordinate 34,907,078 of CM070486.1, read as the reverse complement.
TTGTCTTATGATCACCTTAACCTTACTTCAACCATGTTTGTCATCATAATGTTATACATACAATAATAATAATACATGAGACTTATATAGCGCTTTTATAAAAACTCAAAGACGCTTTGACAGAGAAGTAAGTACGATACAAAGTCATTCATAATAATGATACTAATATGTCTTACTGTATGTAACCTTCATGTAACCTAAGACCTATCCAAAAGTGAGAAAGAGAAGTGAATTGGAGAGAACACACATGAATGAACCCGCCCTGCGACTGACGGACAGCAGGGTATATCTGTGGGGCATCAATTGATTGCAGGGCAAGTGATCTCATCTCTCATAACCATTTGGCTAGTCTGCATATGAGCTGGAAGCTATATGGTCAAAGTCCAAAGCAGCCTTAACAACAGAGTGAGGACTGTCTGCATCAACACGGGAAACAGAGTCTGTAACGTGTTGGTGCTCTGATGCGGTAGCCTGCATATCTTTCTCTCGCGATATGAAGCGTTACATGTTACCTTCACATCTGAGCATCAGGTGGAGTCCTGTGGCGCTATGGAGATCTTTAATGGGATCTATCTGCTAATGTGTTTATGCAACCTTCATGTTTGACTAGCTACCAAGGCAGCTGTGTGTACACATTGTGAAGAATCCAAGTCTACCGTGCACATCAGTTGGTTTCTTATGAATTCTGCAGTTTGACAAGTTCACCATGACAACAAGAGGTCAAAATATAGCTTCATGTTTAAAGTTGTACTTTATTGCTACCAATACAACATGTACACCATGTGGGTCAGGGTTTTACGACTGTTCCTGAGCAGACAGAGCAGAGCATGCTGGGTTCAGGCTGATAACACTGTCCTTGATCTACTATAACATTAGCTGTGCCCCAAACTCATCCTACAAGTGGTTGTGACAATTTATTGATTAGGTGGAATGGAAGATGGCCGTTACCGTGTTGTGTACTTGTTGTGCTATTTCATATGCATATTGCATATTTCCTACCATATTTAAAAAACTGACATGTGTGTGTGGGTGTAGGAGGGTTACAGGCAGGAGCACACAGCTGATTTTATTATTTATCACATTTTGAATTGAACATACTATAGTGCAGTGCTGCTTATATGTAAACTAGCATGCTTTAATCATTTCATATGTTATAGTTATTTTCAATCAGGTTTATATTTCTGTATATTATTCTTATCGTCTTTTTTAAAGGGTCATTCTTACTTAATAATAATAATAATAATAATAATAATAATAATAATAATAATAATAATAATAATAATAATAATAATAATAAGAAGAAGAAGAAGTTCTTCCATTTTATAGCCCAAGCGATGATGGTAGAAAAACATGGACAGATTAATCAATAACGATAATAATAATCCTTGGTTGTAGCATAATTACCTTTTAGCAAATAATGGTAAGGTGTGTTGATTTATCGTAAAATAAATCACCTTTAAAGATTATAATGAAATAAGAATAAAACATGTGGCACAAAACAATGACACAAAGAGATCTACACGGACAAAAAGATCCAGGAATAAAATCAACTGTGGAAAAACCTCTAAAGATGATGTGAGAACATGGTGTAGTTTATAGTGTAAATAATAATAAGTGTTAGTATAGAAAGGCCCACAGCTTCTGTCCCTTCCAGCCCTATTGGCCGGACATCTCTCTGGTCAGATGGTCCCGGTCCATCAGGGATGAAGGAGCCTCACACTGCTCCTCTTTGTGCTTTTCTCCTCCAGCTCATTAAAACCCACAACCTGCTGCCCAACCGGAACTACATCTTTGGCTACCATCCCCACGGGATTTTCTGCTTTGGTGCTTTCTGCAATTTTGGGACCGAGGCTACAGGCTTCTCTAAGAAATTCCCGGGCATCAAGCCCTCCCTGGCCACCCTGGCAGGAAACTTCTGCATGCCCGTGATGCGAGACTACCTGATGTCTGGAGGTGAGAGGAAGTGGAGAGCGCTGGAGTGTGTTCTTCTTAAAGTCTGACACTGATACGTGTATCTGGGAGAGAGCGGACTTTGTCCTGTTGCGCAGCTGGAATGGTTCTGTTTACCTGGATTTTGCTGATTTGACTGATTGATAGAGAGTTAACTGTTCTGTTCTTCAGGGCTGTTTGCGCTTCAGCTTTACTCAGATACTATACATACACTCAGAGGTTACTGAAGGTCATTGCACATTGGACATTGTTGGACAGGAATGTTATTTGAGCTGCAAGAGGTCAGATTTTGAACATCATTTTAGTGGTACTACCGTCACAATATTTATTTTTCCCCAAACTATTATCAAGACAAAAATAATTCACAAAAACTATATTGCAATGTCTAGGAAAATGTAAAAACGCATTCTAATACTTTCTTTATTGTACGTTATTTGTCCAGGAAATGAATTGCTCTCAAAATTCTCTAGGACAAAGAGAGAACATAACAAATCAGCAGGAATCATTTAAGCAGTGCTGGGATATCAAAATTACATTTTTTTTAATTCTCACACTTATTAGCAATACCGGCATATCCTTACACCCTTAGTGCTAGACGTGTGGGCTTTGCTGCATATGAATGCATTAAGTAGTGATGGTGAGATGAAGCCTTGTGAAGCTTTCCAGCCAACTGGTTCATCTCATGAGGCTTCATCATGGGCTTCATTTGAACACAAACCCCCCTGCTGGTCAAAGTGTGTAAAACAGGCAGATGGGACATCTCGACAGTGTGCTATCTCATACCGAGTTCCCAATGAGTAAAGCCTTAACTCTAAACAACGAACAGAAAATCTTATTTTCATGTTAACAATATTGTATTTATTCCAGTTTAATGATTGTGATTGAAAAGCCTAAGGAGGCTGGTAAACATTGCAAAGAGGGATTTGTATTCCTTAATAATATTCATAAACTTAACCATGTTGTAGCCGGAGAAAGGCTAAACCATATCAAAGAATACATTTATTAACTACATTATGAGTCATGAGTCAACTGCTTTCCAGCTGAGCCACAGCACACACACTGAATCTCACTGAAAACACTGACACATATGTATTCCTGTATTTGTTCATGTTTTTATTCCTACATTTATTTATGCTTGTATCTATTTATACTTATGACATGTTCCGACCTCTATATGAGTGAGGGTCTGAGCTCTTTTAATTACATCGTGTCACCGGGCCCGGGTACAGGAGGGGTAATATGGTTCTTATTATACATCCATGGGTATTATGAGCGTTGTGGTTCAACGGTTCAACCGATCTGAATCGCTTCCTGAAGCAGTCACGTGGTATCGACAGGCAGCGAGGCTTCGTTTGTCATCGATGGCGTCACTGGCCCAAAACGATACAAGCCTCGATACATGCTTCACAAAAAGCTTCGGGGATTACTCGACACACGCTCCGAAGCCTCGGCGCAATACGTAACATCACTAGCATTAAGAACAATTCAAGTACAAAAAAGACTGAGAATGATAATATCTTAAGGGGTCCAATAGGAATACACAGACAAGTCAGTGTATTTTCCCCTGCAATACGTCTTTACCACGTTTAATCATCTTTCCACATGTTGCTCCCTCTCAGGTATCTGTCCAGTGAACAAGAACTCCATTAACTATCTGCTGTCTCGTAACGGGACGGGGAACGCCGTGGTCATCGTTGTTGGAGGAGCAGCGGAGTCTCTGCAGTGTGCACCGGGCGTTAACTCCGTCACCCTGAAGAACCGCAAAGGCTTTGTGAGGCTGGCCCTGCAGAAAGGGTGAGACAAACAAGCACACGCTCAGTTAACCGACCACAGCCGGGACCAAATCGGAACTGAACGTGAACATGTCAGCGTTCTCTGACCTGTAGTGACTCAGTGGAATGAACATTTTAAAAGAGTATTACTCCCAGAAGGGTTAAATGAGCCTCAGCAAATCTTTTATGAATGTGCAGTGTTGTGCTACGTAAAGCTTGGAGCTGCTGCTGGCCTTCAGAAGGGTCAGACTGGTGAGATAGCATTAACCTCCATCATGCATTCATACCTATAGCACACTGTTCTATAAAAGGACATGTTGTTGTCCTATTAGCCCCAAAAAGCCTTGTTATTTGGCTTATCACCAAATAAGCTTAGAACATATCCAATCTTTGTTCCAGACTCGAGGTCCATACCACATACAAAAAGACAAAACACACTAAGAGAGTTGTGCAATAATGCACAGCTGTATTCATAACAGCTACTGTAAGTTAGCATTCCAGCTGAAATAAGCCTGGGATGTGGATTGAGTTACCGTTGGGTTAACTTTCTGGGTCTTTAGCTTCTTTGATGCCGGTAGAAGAGAGATTTAAACTGCTGATTCAGTTCACTTACGTTGCATTGCACTGGAAATGTTGTAAATAGTTGTAATGATGTATTATCACAAATGTATCTAAAGGCACTTTATCAGAAGTAGATGGAATGAGATATTTTCTGGTTGCTAAAAATCTAGTTTTTTTGGGGACATTTCGACTTTTGGTTTGTAAACTTCTGATTAGTTTAATCTTTAAACAACTGTAATGCAGCAGTGCGAGTGTGCATACAGCTCCCAGGATAAGTAACCTTTGATGAAGAGTTGTGAGTTCACTTTGAATGTCTTTAAAAAGTCATACAACACAAAGGTTGGGACCTACTAAATTAAGTCATCAAGCTTCATGAAAAACGTCCACAAATATTTACATTGAGCAGTAATTAAGTTAGGAGTTCCAAAAGTTTAATGGTGCAAAAGCTGCTTTTGAAATGTTTGGGCAACTGATCACATTTGACATCTGAAGCTTAGCTACAGATCAAGGTACATTTATTTCCAAGGCAACAGCAAGTGATTACATGAACCTTATCGTACCTGCTTACCCAACAAGCCCTTGGCTGTTCACCAACAATAACTCTGAATTTACAGTGGCTGCACGCACACATGACACATGTCTGTGATTTTGCAAACTGGAAACTGCAGAAGACTCGGAGTACATGACTGAATCGTGATCAGCACAACACATACTTCTTTGGATGCTTTTGTTCTTCTCTGTGCCTGTCAGTGATGTAGAGACATGCATATTGAAAATACAACATCCAGTTCTGATGGTTATCACAGATGAACATTGATTTAAAGGAAGACTTCAAGTGCCAACATAGTTTTCAAAGCCAATAGATTTACATATTAGTATATATACAGATTGTTCAAGATTTAAGATTCAAAGGCTTTATGGTCATATGCACAGCAACAGCTACAGTGTAGGAGATCTTAAGTCCCAGGCTCCTCCAACAATGCAACATAATATATATATATATATATATAAGACATAAAACAATAAAACACATTTAAAAACAATACAATAGTGCAAGAAGAAACAGAGTTGAATAACATAGTGCAGATTATGTTGCAAGACCAATGTGCAACTAATGCAGAAGAAGTAAACTATATACATGTCAAATAAATGACAATAAGCTGAATATTGCAGAGAATGTTGTAAGTGACCAAGTAAATGCAGGGAACATGATATATACAAATGAAAAATGTAGGTCAAATAAATAATGGCATAACACGTTTAAAAAAGTCCTTTTTAGTTAGGGTAATAGTCGTTTAATAGCTTTTTTGTCTTTATTTTTTATATTTATAAAGTCTCTACCACTAAACCCTTTTTTAATGTTTATTCAATATTACATTTTTTGTTGATTTTAGAGTTTAAAATCTACAACCCCACTTTCTTTCTTTTGAGAGTACATGTAGGACAGTGGTTAAGTCCTCCTCCGTGTCTCCTCAGGGCCGACCTGGTTCCCGTGTATTCCTTCGGAGAGAACGATGTCTACAAGCAGGTGTTCTTCGAGGAGCGGACCTACTGGAGATATCTTCAAAAGAGATTTCAGAAGATCTTAGGCTTTGCCCCGTGCCTCTTCCATGGATGTGGCCTGTTCTTTGGTGACTCGTGTGGCATCGTGCCTTATGGCAAGCCTATCACCACCATAGGTAGCTTTGTCTACTAATGTTTGGTTAAAGGGAATCACAACTTGTTGCAAAGTGTCCACAAACTCTGCGATTTGTGTACATTACAGTTGACAATGTTTAACAGACGGGACAAAGTCGATATTTGCTATGTGTGACTTTGAGGCTGTATTTCAACTGTACTTTGTCTGATGAACGCATTGTTTTAATCCTCTCCTCTTCTGTTACAGTTGGAGAGCCGATCACAGTGCCAAAAATTGAGGATCCAACTGACGAGATGGTGGATCTGTACCATACAATGTACATCAAGTCTCTCGAGTGCCTTTTTGACAAGTACAAGACCCGCTGTGGCCTGAAAGAGAGCGACGTCCTGTACATCCAGTGAAAAGGGTGGGGTCTAACGTCTGAACTGTGACAGCACCTTTCAAGCCCCTCCTGCACATTTCCCCAACCCATCCCCATCCTATCTTAGTGCCTGTTTTTTTATATCTCTGGACTGCAAATGACATGTTTGCTTAAGAAAGCTTTGCTCTCTGCGTGGATTCACACAAATAGGAATGCTTGCTTCTCAGGCAGGTTGGAAGGACAGTCACCTCTCTTTGCTGCTGTTATCAGGTTAAGCATCTTGGTTGGACATCAAATCCCACACCAAAAAGCGTGCCAATGTTTCTATTATCATGCTCAATAAAGGCATCATGTGTGGGCTGTCTTATCACTGCAGAGGGGGCGGAGTTCCACTAGATGGAGCTAGAGTCACACGCAGGACTTGAGAGAAGTGCCAACGCTTTTGCTGAGTTGCACTCATGCAGCCATATAATTCTCCCTGGAAGATACCACTTTATTATTGGGATCATAAACCCACGTTTTAATTGAGCCAAAGACCTCTGCTGTCCCCACACAGGAATGTACTTCACATGTATGAAAGCCACCGGTGAAGGAGTTCTGCAGGGTGGATTTATATTGTGAGTGCACAATACGATTGTATAATGCCATGAAGTATTAATTGTATTCTGTAGAGTGGAAGAAACTTTAGAGTTTGTCCCTCAATGGATATTTCTGATGCACTTTTTGTATTGCTGATTACCTTCTGAGGTTTTTGTGCCTTTTGATATGATATTCTTCCAAGACTGTCAACATGCTGGCTTGATTTCCCTTTTTTGTCCCACTGTTGTCCAGGTCTGGATGGCTTTGTGTTGTGTATGCAACAAAAAACTCATGTTGCATATCCAACGGAAGGGATTGTTGGTTACAATCCTGCATGTTGGATGATTCCACTGTAAAGTGAATCTCTTTGTAACCGTGCCATGGGTGGTAATTGAAAAGAAAGGGATTAAAATAGTGTTAATACAAGCATTATGATATGTTAGAGGGTGTCACAAATACTTTTTTTTAAATAAGAGTATATAAGAAAATAATATATATCCTGGACATTATCAAAGTAAGTAAGCTTGTGTCATGTTGTACACAAAGATGAGCAGTACATGCTATGATTGTGATTTGAAGATGAGCTTATTCTGGTTTCACCATTGTGCCTTCTTAGTGTAATCAATGTGCAGGAAAATTGCAAAAAATAAACAGGCCTGTCAATATGATGAATGGCATCATTTGTCTGCTGATATTTAAATTAAACTTTTGTATGTTTTCAGAAGAAGATGTGTATGTTTGTCTGTCTTGTTTTTGGAAACATTGACCCAATTCTCATATATTTACATATTTTATCAAATTTACCTCGAGACAATCCATTATTTGATTATGACCATTTTAAGCCACTGTGGAACCTCAAAATAAGCCTTAACCATACAAATGCTGCCAAAAGCTGTCCGACTAAGACATGTATATCAGATTATCTGACAGAATCATATATACAGTATTTGACTGCACAGCAATTTTATTCACTGGCTCAAAGGTTTGACAATTCAAGAATAACAGGCAGTGTTGGAAGACGCTTTAGTATAAATAAACCTTGCCTTGCCTTATTTCCCCTTATTATAAGAAATCTGAGCTGCCAACAAATAAATGAAACCCTATGGAAAGCTGTGATGTAGGCTGTTAAAGCATATTCAATTATCAAACATAATTTACCTACATTTGATTGATTTTGCTAACACAACTTATGAGGCATTATACCTCACCTCTAGTGAGGGGCCAGCCCTTCGTATGTTATTCTGTATGTGGCCCTCAGTGAAAACATATAGAAAATGTTGACATTAAAAATGTTGTGTTAATATGATTGCAATATTGATGTTTTTTAATATGTTTATATTGTACACCAACAAGCCAATTTAGCTTGCAGGGTCTATTTCATACACAGAACAGAGCATTCTTAATTTCAGAAATGATCACCTTTTGTGAATCCATGACCTTGTGGAGAAAGACCTCCACGTGTCTCATGCTTCCCCCTGATGGTTGATCAATAATTTGCAACAAGGATGATCAAGGCTTACACAAACCCTTCACATGGCCTACTCATATTGATAAAGCAACGGTTAGGAACCGCGGGGATATGCTACACGTGAAGCGACGAGAAATGTAAGGCGAAGGTGCAAGGCCCCGTTGGTTTTAGAGAAATCAAGTCGGCAATTTCAGTCGGTGCGAGTCCAGTGGGTTTCCTGAAAAGATATCCATCCAGGGCGAATCTGAATAATGCTTCTTCAGCTTCATAGGAAGCTGGAGTGTATTATATGTTATAAATCCAAGGGAGAGATACGCACATTTCAAAAAGCCATTTTGAAACGAACGGAATCTCGTTCTCTTGTTCTGTGGGGTTATTAATCTGAAAAAGCTCGATAGACTGTACGGGGAATAATTTTCTGTGAATAATTACTAATAAGATAAGGGAGAAAAGTCAGATAAAGACATGCGAAGTCAAGCAGGCTGGAGGCGTGGGTTTGAGAAAGCCCCCACTTCACAGCTTTCCTCTGAAAAAGGAGGGAATAACATTGAAGATTAATAGATCAATGTGTCGTAGATATTTAAATAAATAAGAAACATTGCATTGTGAATTTCGTGGTATTTGTCATTTACTGAGAAGTTTACTTATATTTCAGAGGCATTTATTGCATCCAGTAACGTTGAGGGAAAGTAATAATACTGTTTGCTGAGTATATGAAGCAGGTTAAAGTTTGATTCAAATTGAACATAATAGTGGATTATTCCACCTAGTGTTTTTGTAATATCATTAGTAGACATTAATTGTGTTTAAGTTTATGAAGAAAGAGTAGAAAGTAAACGGGAGGTTGTTATAAGGTTGTCAGTCAGAATGAATCTGTTAAATGGTTACGCATGACAGAGGTGTTGCACAAACACACAGGTGATTGATGATGGGAAACTTGAGCCGGCAGCTGCAGGGCACAGGGAGGAAAGAGAAAGACAAGTAGATGTTTTGAAGAGTTCAGAGAGAGTAAAACTTGTTTCTAAATAATGTCATGTTGTTTTGTGAGTAAACATGAAATAAAAATATATTTACTAGATATAACAACAACATGCTTAACTAGGTTGACAGAAAACTGCTATTAACCAGTTTCAGCAGCTACTGTCATATCTGTGTTCTAAAGAGAACATATGTTGCATTTACAATTCATATTAAGGAAGTTCACAATTGATACCATTAAAGACCGTTTTGGTTTCAAATTAAAGGGGATTTTAAAGATGAAGTTTATTTTTTCTGACTAATAATTTTAGAAGCAGGACTTCAACTAAACAAAAGAGATTTTACAAGGTGGTTTTACTACTTTTAATGGAGTAAAGAATCCGGGTAGACTACTGCCATTGATTTGTTTTAACATTCACATGTTTCAGCATTCCTGACCATATAGACACTCAGCCGTTTTATGTTGTAACCCTTTGGGGGAGAGATTTAAATTGAGTTTATCTCCAGTTGCTGATTTATTGTGATTACAGCGGCACTGGAAAGTTGTGCGCCACCTTTGGGTTGTACTCTGAATCAGTGTGTTGGTGAAGAGTTGCTCACTACAGAAACAGAAGAACTGTGCAAAGAACGCATCTGAGGAGGGTTTAACATTTTGCGTGTACCTCGTTGCCGGGGCAACAGTGGTGTGAAGAGGAACAGCAGTTTTTGGGGATTCCTGCTGTGCAGAGGACAACGTGTGTCTGCTGATTGTAGCACATTGATCCAGAGGTGCCTTCCCCCTCAGGACATCCCAGTGCAAGAGTTTCATTGATCCTATTGGCTACAGCTGCAGAGGACAACGCATTACTGACTGTTCACATTGTGACAAGATCTTGAGACAGGCTGGTCTCAGACGGTTCAGACTCTGAAGAAATGATGCGAGGATTTGCCAGCATAACTGTGCAAGAGTTTTCCAGAGGGTGGTGTACAACAATAACATTAGTGTTTGAGAGGGGAGGCTGATTGTTTAAACGATGGTCTGGAATACTGAAAAGATTAAAGTTTAATATTCTTGGTTGACAAACAAGACATCTGATTATTAGGTCACACATACTAATTTAGACATATAAACTAACAATGAGTAAAGGGATTAATGGATTTCATATCCTAGGGAGGGTTAGTTAGGTTGCGAATACTTCGCAGGGTATTTGCTAATGTATTTTGAAGAACAAATAAAAAGGACACAAGTCCAATTTTGTTTTGTTTTTAGATTAAATTGTCCGTTACCAAAACTGTTCACCTTGTGTCTAGATTTGGACTTTGATGGTAAGGAGTATTTAGGCTTATTTTTATACATCTGACATTTTAAAATATGTTGGCTGTTCACTAGATAGACATTGGTTAAGAACTTTTCTGAAGATTGAATATTTGTTCCATTTCTACATATTCCTATTTAAAAAGTAATTTTAGAGTAAAGAGGGCTGATGCTGAAATGGGAAATAATGTGGGGCCTTCAATCACCGTAAGTAAGGGTGCATATTATTGACGACCAATAGGGAGGAGGGGTCACTCGACCCACCCTGCAGTGGTTTTTTAAAATCTTACTTGCAGCTTCACAGGAAGCGCACAACACCAGATTATGAGTTTAGAGGACTAGCGGCACCACCTCCTAATGGACATTCATTTAGTTAGTAATTAACTGACATTTAGAGATGTTAAAAAGTAAAAACATACCTACCATGAGGGATAATTCCTAAGTTCAGCTACAAACCATTGATGAAATTACTTCTGTTTTTAGGTCCTTGATAAAGGAAGGAGTGATTGTTACATGTTCCACGCACTGTTAAAGAGGGTAACATTGTTCTTTAAGTGCACCAGAATTGAAGATAAATTAATAGAATGAGTTATGGAATACATAGCAGAGCTTTACAGATCCTAGTAATGTTTTGACACAAGATAATAGTGATGTACACAAGTTTCTGAATTACATCTATTAGACGTGTTGATATTGATTAGGTGTTAATGAATGGCAGTAGTAGTAGTAGTAGTACAATAAGGAAGTGACATTTTTTGGCGAACACTTTTCAGGGAATTTGGGAAAACAGAGATATCTTGAACATTATAGTTGTAATTGTGAATTAATAAATGATGGCGCTCCATATATACATATTTTTATAGACGGAGGATGCTGGCCTGTGCTGGAAGATCGGAGTCTCTGCAGTGCACGACACATGGCCAAAAAGACTGAGACCAACTGACCTTTGACCCTGACCGACAGGGTAACTTGGGAAGGCACTGTCAATGACTGACTCTGAGGTGAACCTGACCAAACTTGACTTTACAACCTGACGGTGTGAGTGTGAGTGAGTGTATGTCTGCATCTGATCAGTGCAACTGCATGATTTAAAACAATGACGAATCAAGCATGTTTTGGACTAACACATTATTTTTGTGTGATAATAATGTGTGAAATGAGAGATTTCCTAACATTGCACAAAAGGGGAAACCGTTTCTAACCTACTTGATATTTCACTCCCACAGGAGGTGGCGGTTTGCAGAATGTGAAACTCAGGCCCATTCCCAAACCGCCCCCTACACCCTACCCTACACAATACCCCTCCGTTTGCGCATTCGCGCAGAGGGTGCGCCATATTAAGTGCTGTTCCAAACCAACGAGTGTGGAGCGGTGTGGAGGGGAGTGGGCTATCAAGCCCTCAAACAGCGAGTCTGCAGCGGTGTTGACCATAATGTCTATAATGGTTTTGACTTGAGACCGGTCTCTACCTGACCGGTCTCAACGCTGTGTGTGTCCGTCAGGAAACACGCTGTGTACAAGTAGTTCCAGCAAACATCCACTAATAAACTGCGATGTTAACAACCTCATGATAACCTCATATTTTTTAACTTAGGATCATAACTGTGTTTAGTCTAAGGTAAATGTGTGCATTTTATTATAAAGTTGTGTATATTTACAGACTGTTGCAAAAACTAAGAAGCTTATAAACATCAGGTTTAAAACTAAAAGAGTTTACAAAAAATGAAAGATGTTTGGAGTTTTATTTTAGTTATCAATTTACATTTGTTGTCAAAGAGATGCTGATTTGAAACCGTTGTTACATACAGTTACGGCATTTCCTGTTTCTGCCGGAGAGAGGGGAGTTCGTCCCAAAGCTTGCCACTGTATGTACTCCCTCCATCTGACAGGAGGGAGCCTCGTTGAGCTGTGAGTGTGGCTACAGACGGAGTTCACTCCATCACGGAGGGGTAGGGTTGAGGGAGTGGTTTGGGATTGGGCCTCAAACTATGACATTTGAAGATTCTGTTTCTTTTAGGACTGAATGATGGAGAGAAACACTTCGTTTCACTGAAGTGTTTACTGTGGAAATGATGGATGTACATTTGGGAAAAATGTTTGGTATTGTCTTATAATCCATTATGACCTGAAGGTTTTCTTCCCATGCAGGATTTTGTTTACACATGAGTTCATGTGTAAAAAAGGGGGAGTGTAAACTTCACAATGTACATCATTTAGGGACTGAAAGTAACTGGCTGCTCCAACTCCATTGTTCAATCTGACCATTGATTGACAGTTTTAGAATGTACCTGCTCCATATTTGGGGATAACATACTGTTTGATGAATGTTGACATGTCTCTAATATTGATTGAGTTATAGCAGGTAACACAGATAAAGAATCAGTGGCCAAGGGGCTGCTGGGAGAGATGTAAGTCCAGAATGGAATACTGAAGAAGCTGACCTGTGAGTAATGTGTCAACTAATGTTTCAACAGGTATTAAAGTAACTGAGGTTTGAAATGTAGAAAGAACATATTTACAGTTAAAGTTAAAACATAGTAATGTAATGAGACACAATGTAATTTTGACAACATCATGTAACTTGCCTGGTAAAGAAGTAAAAGCCATAGACTTTATTGTTTAGGTCATTATGGGGATATACATTTCATCTACATTTATAATAGAAAGACATTTGATGACAGTTTGTTGGAATTCTGTATTCATTTTTTCAGCGGGATAATACCTAAGCACTGACGGGTAAAAGCAGTATCACCAGGAAAGCCATTCACTTTGTTAGTATTGTGATTTGGGTTGTTTTTGAATCCATAACATTAGTGTGTTTCTTTACCAGAAACATTAGCAGTTCAAATCATATTTAGATTTTTAATGGGATCTCAAGGATTTCATTTAAAAATAAACACAGATGCTTGTCAGAAATTCAGAGCTATTGAAATATGTTATTTAGTTTACCTAAAGATGTTGGGGTTCTTATTTAGTTGGCACAGTCCAAGTATTAAGATTCTGAAGCTGCACAATTAATTTAGAGAACCTGTGCACAGACGTCTGTTGTTTTTTTTTGAACTTTTTATTTTCCTCTTAACAAAACAAGACAAGACATATCCTGACATAGGACGTTTTCATTCAAATGGCAGATGATTACATGACAAAGCAAAGTATAGTTAATATTGAAATAAAGCAAATCCATTATAAATTGAAATAATTAAGTAAATAATATAAATAAATACAAACTGGGATATAAAAATAAGTAAAATAAAATAAAATACATATTAATGAAAGCATTTTACATAGGGACTGACATCTTTGGCACAGCAGGATCAGTTACACAGGGATTTTTTCCCCTAGTATTCATCTTAAGTTCGGTTCAGTTTCAACAACCCTCTTCAACCAGCGATACATCCAGATATCTTTTAACACAGTTCCATCTTTGGGTAAAAGAGTCCATTTTTATCTGCAGGCTCGCCGTCATTCTTTCCATCGTGTAGACTTGTTTAAGTCTGTGCTTCCACTGAATGATTGTCGGAGATTTCGCATTTTTCCAGTTCACAGTTATAATCTTTTTGGCAATTAATAACAGTATCCGTAATATGTACCTCTGGTCTGAATCGTAAGTGTCTGTAGGTATAGCTCCGAGCAAGAACAACATAGGCTCCAGAGGAACAGTCATTTCCAGGATGTTTCTAATCTCCTCTTTAATAGATTTCCAAAATCCTTCAATTACTGGGCAATCCCAAAAGATATGAGTATGATCCCCTATTTTTCCGCATTTCCTCCAACATAATGCGACTGATGGTCCTTGTACATATTTAGAAATTAAAAAAGGAGTGTTAAAAAATCTGATTTTCAGCTTCCAATCAAACTCTTTCCATAACTGACTATTAATTCCTTTATGGCTGCCCACACATAAGCTTTCCCAGACTGCATCTTCGATTATAATGTTTAGTTCCAATTCCCATTTATCTCTAACATTCCAGGTGTTTTGGGAGTCGTCTGCCATAAGCCTCTTATATAGGTGAGAGACATGTTTCTTATTTGGGAAGCATTTTTCTGCAATACTAATAAAATATGCTTCTATAATGTTTGGATTTTTTTGGATTGCTTCTCTTTCATTGTGGCTTGTAATATAGTGTCTTATCTGGAAGTACCTATATAAATCATCTGACGGGAGCCCATATTGTTCTTGAAGTTGGGAGAAGGATTTGACATCTGTTCCATCAAACATTTGGTTAATTGTGATAAGACCTTTATCGGCCCATCTTTTAAAACCTCCATCCCTTATAGATGGAAGAAACTCTATATTGCCTATAATTGGCATGGCTCTTGATATTGATTCTGGGCTCCTGAACATTTTTTTAACTGCCGTCCACAACTTCAGGGTATGCCCTATCCATTCGTTCTCAATCTTAACTTTCTTGACAGATTTTATATCAATAAAAGGCAAAATTGATAACGACACACCCTTAGTTGCACTCTGCTCAATCTGTGCCCATCCTGTTTCCTCGTCCTTTCTAATCCAGGCCACTATAGCCGTTAACCGAGCAGCCCAATAATAATATTTCAAATTTGGCAGGCTTAAGCCTCCCTTCTCTTTTGGTAGAAAAAGAGTTTTAAGTCTTACTCTGGGTCTCTTATTCTGCCAAATAAACTTAGATATAAGTCTATTTAACATGATGAAGATGGAGGCTGGAATTCCCACGGGAAGGGATTGAAATAGGAAGAGTAATCGAGGGAGTAGGTTCATTCTTACAGTTTCTACCCTTCCGAATAGCGACAGGGGGAGAATTTCCCACCGTATCATGTCGTTCTTTATTTGCTTTATTAATGTATTATAGTTAGCCTCAAATAAATGCTTTGGGTGGTGAGTAATGATAATCCCTAGATATCTAAACCCCTGCTTTGACCAGCGGTAAGAAACATCCTTGTTTAGTTGTGTAGGCCAACTCCCTGTTATCATCATTGCTTCTGATTTAATTGGATTCATTTTGTATCCCGAAATGGCCCCATACTTAGACAAGCACTGCATAAGAGCTGGAATAGAAGATAGGGGGTGTTTTATAAAGAGTAAAATGTCATCTGCAAATAAGGATATTTTATGTATTGACCCTCCCTCGTCCGCTATTCCTTGAATCTGTTTATTTTGGCGTATAGCCTCCGCTAAGGGTTCAATACTGAGTGCGAAAAGAAGAGGTGATATTGAGTCGCCCTGCCTCACCCCTCTCTCTACTTTAAAAAAATCCGAACAATGCCCATTTACTCTGATGATTGATTTAGGATCCTTATAAAGCAAACTAATCCATGTAGTAAATGTTTCTCCAAAACCCATTTCCAATAATTTTTGTTTAAGAAACAGCCAGTCCACTCTCTCAAAGGCTTTCTCAGCATCTAGGCTGAGAAGCATTGAAGGTTGTTTATCTTTTGCCGCTATTGACTGAAGGTTTAAAGCTCTCCTCACATTATTTGTCCCTTGACGACCTGAAATAAATCCTGTCTGGTCCGGTTTTATCAACTTCTTTAAAATATGTTGTACTCTGGTTGCTAAGATTGAAGTTAGTATTTTGTAATCAACGCATAGAAGACTTATGGGGCGATAACTAGTGCACTGTATGGGGTCCTTTCCCTCTTCATGCAGGACTGTGATGATAGCTTCTGACCACGATGTTGGGGGGTCTCCTGTATTTAATACATAATTATATACTCTACATAATATAGGGGAAAGATCATTTATGAAGGCTCTATAATATTCACCTGCAAACCCATCTACTCCCGGTGATTTGTTGTTTTTTAGTTTAGTAATGGTTTCCTTAATTTCCTCCTCTCTGATAGGCTCTACTAATTTAGATGCTTCGTCAATTGCCAGTTTATTCAAATTGAGGGGCTTTAAAAATTCACTAATTCTTTCTTCCTTAAATTCCTGATCTTCGCTTTTATACAGTTGCGCATAATATTTTGCAAAAGCATCTGATATTTTCCTAGGATCTGTTTCTATCTGGTTAGTTTCAGGATGTTTAATTTTGGAGATAATGCGGCTGGACTGAGCTTTTCTAAGTTGAAATGCCAATAATCTGCTAGCCTTATTTCCCATTTCGTAATATTTTCTATTTATGAACCTGAGGGCTCCCTCTGCTTTGTAAGTTAATTCTGCATCTAGCTTAATTCTAACTTCCTTCAACTTTTTGAGTACTTCCTCTTTTCTAGATGTCTTATGTTCCCTCTCTAATCTTTTAATTTCTGTTTCCAATTCTTGTTGTTTCGCCAGTCTTTGTTTCTTTAATTTAGATCCTATAGAAATAATTTTGCCCCTAATCGTGGCCTTACCAGCGTCCCATAGCACCGAGGGGGAGACCTCACCATTATCATTCAAGGCAAAGTATTCAGATATTGCAGAACGTATTTCCTGTTTTATCCGGTTATCTGCCAATAGTGAGACGTTAAGTCTCCAGTACTTAAAGTCTTTGTCACTTGGGTGTAGGTGTCGCCAGATATCAACTAATCCCAGCTCCTTGTTTAAGACATTTCTGGACATTTTAGGCAGGGGTCTTATTGTTACGGGTAATCTATCCATGTTGTTGTTCAATGTGCAATTGAAGTCCCCCCCTATGATTATTATTCCCTCTCCATTATCTGCCACTAGGGCTGCAATCTTTTTAAAAAATATATCGCAGTCTTCATTTGGTGCATACACATTTAAGATAGTTATTTTTAGGCCAGCTATTGTTCCAATTACCATAACATAACGACCCTCAATATCCTGGAGGACTTTCTCCTTGTTATAGTATACTGATTTGTTAATTAAAATAGCTACTCCTCGTTTTTTACTCTTCCCACATGATGCACTATAGATTTGATCCACCCATTCTCTCTTTAATTTTAAATGTTCTATTTCAGATAAGTGAGTTTCTTGAATCAGAGCTACCGAGCATTCCATTTTCTTTAATTGTCCCAGAATCTTTTTCCTTTTAATCGGGTTGTTAATTCCCCTTACATTATAGCTAACAATATTTAAGTAAGCCATAATCTCTGTTTAGCATTAGAGTAAATAGCCCTGCCTGCTTGAAGACACATGAAAAAACGTTGCCTAAATCGCATAAACAAAAACAAACTGTAGAACGCAACATATGTCAGGAGAAACATACAAAAAACACTTAAAACATCAAACTGAACTTCCACCTGTCCAATCAGCCACAGCAAACGAACTATAGCTGTGACAGATCCCCACTGGTACTGGGGCAGAGAGGTGTGACCAGCCCTCTCTGTGGGAAAAAGCACATAGAGTGCTAACCTGACCAATAATACACTAACATGTAAAAAAGGTCTAAGTGAGTGTACTTCACTCATTCCGAACTAAGAAAACGGGCTCCGCCAGAGCCTAGAATTGGTAAATAAAATATTAGAATATCTTATGAGAACAACTAATTTGTAGCATTTGCACAAGTAACAACCACTAATAACCTTTTTCCACTGTCAATGTGTCACCGTTACTGTGTGCAGAACAGAGCCAACTCCCAACCGGTTTCAGTCACTTTGGTTTTTTAAACGGCATCGGGAGACGATTTAAGCTTCTTCTTGCAGGAATGTCCTGAGATCCGATGCTGACAGTAACGTGTCTCTTTTCTTCTTCCCGCTGCTCCTCCATCCGTCCTTTAACTCATCCTCCGTGCGTTCTCTTTCTCCGCAGCGCACGTCAACTCCCAGGCCTTTCAGCACCGCTGCAGCGCTGGACAGTGTGGTGTAGGTCTTCTCCCCCGTGCCCAGCTTGAGTTTTAACTGTGCTGGGTATATACACCTCGCCAGTATGTCCTTCTTTTTTAGCTGCTTGATGACTTCGTGCACCTTTGCCCGCTTCTTGTGTAACTCGGGAGAGTAATCTTGGTCAAAAAATATCCTTTTATCTTGGAAGGAGACCTGTCCCTGACTCCATGCCTGTCGTATCACCAGATCTTTTACCGCTGCGTCCAAAAATCTCACGATGATGTGTCTTGGAGGGGCTGTCGGGTCTCTATGTGGCGTAAACGGGGGTGAGCGGTGTGCTCTCTCTATCTTAATATCCGTTAGTGATGGTATTTTAAGCACCTTGTGTAACAGTTCTTTAATAAATTCTGCCATGTTTCCTCCTTCACTCCCCTCTGGTACCTGAAAGATTCTCACATTATTTCTTCTCAGTCTATTCTGCAAGTCGTCGCAGGTCGCTGAGAGGGCAATATCACGGTGGATCAGGTATCGGAGCGCCCTCTGATGCCGCACCGCTACGTCCTCGGCCATTCCGACTCTGTCCTCCAACTTTCCAATCCTCCCTTCATGTTCGCCCATTTGAACTTTTATATCTAGCACCGTCTGTTCCAGTCGATCCAGAGACATTTTTGTTTGATTATGCCCCTCTTGATTTTCCTTGCGGAGTTTCCCCAGCTCACCCATCAACGTAACTTCATGGTCCGACTCGCACATGTTGCTATCTGTTGTCAAGCTAGCGCTAGCTGGGCTGGCCGGTCTCCGTTGTTTATCGTTTTTTTCCTTTGAGATATCTTGTTTGTTGGGGGCTTTGTTTCTGGTTGACGAGCTCATCATGCAGGAGTGCTCTTTCTTATTTTTTAAAACGTCTTATATTACTAGTTGTCTCTATTTTTGTGTATAGTCTGGCGGAGCTCCACTTCTAAGTTGCTGCTTCTCCCATGACGTCACCGGAAGTCGACGTCTGTTGTTTTAAGACACCCCACCAACAGGCTCCAAGTGGCCACGCACTGGTGGGTCAAACAGCCGAGGGCCCCAGAGCCCGGAGCGTAGGCTTGAGGGATTTGTATCAGATTTCTCCACACAGGTTGTTGACGCCAAAAGGGGGACCCGAGACGCAGGAGGCGGACTGTCAGCAGAACAAAGTGGATCAACCCCAGGCTCTCCGGCCCCGACCGAGTGACCCAGCGGACATCCCATGCCGTCCACCTACAAGGAAAGGGGGACAACTGGTACCACTGGAGCCAGTGTGCGGCGGGGGAAAACACCTGCGAGGACCCTAGACGACATCAGGACGGATCTGGCTCTCGTCATGGAGGTCGACTCGGATGCTGTCATCAGCGGACTGGAGGAGAAGGACCTCGAGGACATCCATCCAGCAGTCATCCCAGGAGGCATCATCATCGGACTGGGGAAGGAGGATCGGGAGGACATCCATCCAGCAGTCGTCCCGGGAGGCATCATCATCAGACCGGAGAAGGAAGATCGAAAGGACATCTATTCAGCATCGACTCGGAAGCCGCCATCAGCGAGCTGGAGGTGAAGGAAGACATCTCTCTAGCAGGCAGCCCAGAAGCCGCCGTCAGCGGATCAGAGGGGACAAAGACACGGCAAGCCAGGATGGCACAGGGGACTCCACTCTCCGCTGAAACAGGAGTGTGTGTTAAGTACAACAAGACGGTGTATGGAGTCAGCCAGGCCTGCCAAGCTATGGGCAGCCTCTACCATGACAGCTGCTTCACCTGTAGCGCCTGTAGTCGAAGGCTGAGAGGGAAGGCGTTCTACTTTGACGCAGGAAGGGTTTTCTGTGAAGAGGACTTTCTGTACTCTGGGTTCCAGCAGTCTGCAGACAAGTGCAATGCATGTGGACATCTGATCATGGACATGATCCTGCAGGCCCTGGGGAAGTCTTACCGCCCCGGTTGTTTCCGCTGCGGCATCTGCAACGAGAGCCTGGACGGAGTGCCCTTCACTGTGGACACTGAGAATAAAATCTACTGTCTGAAAGACTACCACAGGGTCCTGGCGCCTAAATGTGCCGCGTGTAAAGCACCATCTGCCCTCAAGTGTGGTTGATGTGAAACCCTTCAGTTTTATCCATGGACAAAGGTCTATCATGTGGGTGTTGTTGTGTGACTGCATCTAACATCATTATTGTGTCCGACTAATCATCTTCCACATCTGAAGGAAAGATGCTTCTCCACCTCCTGCACTGTGGCTGTGTCAGGGAGAGGAGATTTTGGAGGACTTAGCAGACAAGGACGCAGTTATTGACATTTATTGGTCTCCTTCATTCTGCCCATAAGATATTGCTATGAAGGGCTGTTTCCAAATGTTCAAGGGCTCTATTTATAATGTTGAGAGGAGCGACAATAGTTATGTTTCAAGGGCCTTGTGTATGTTGCACTCTTTTTTAGAGTGCAAAAGACGGAATTGTGAAAATTTGATGTGAGTTATTGTACCAAAGAAGTGTTACATTTGTAAATGGCAAGTCTTGTTGCAATGCCAGATATTAAAAGTGGGACATTTGAATTTCTCTGGTATTATCAATTGTAGCAGTTCATGCTTATTTCCTGTTCAAACAATACCTGTGTTAGGGTTTTATAAAGTGATTTCTCTGTTTTATCCTTTCATAAATGTGAGGACTAAAATGGCGATGACAAGGGCTATTAAAAGTAGGGTTTTTTTAAGTGTGGCGAGGAGGTGAAGGTATGCAGGGCAAGGTGCTTGGTTGGGGAATGGACTATTTGACTTAAGCTTCCCAAGCAATTTTCATGTTTAGGGAAGTCTTCAATGCTCGTGAATAGCTCATATGTGTCGAGTTTTTTACATTTCCTGTGTGTTAATAGTTGAAGGACAAAAGTACATTTTCACATCTACAATTTAGAGAGGTTTTTTATAGATTCCTGACAACAATGTTCCCCTTTTTCTTAAAAGTAGATGAGAGCATCCAACTAGTCTTTGGCGATTGGAATGTGTACTTGTTTCTTCAAAAGAGTGTCTTTTAGCTATTTGTGAAGATGGCAAAATGCAGAATTAATGGTGATTTCCTGTTTTGAGTGATCATGACTTATCCGGAGAATGTCTTTTTTCTGGCTGAATCCATCGATAGGCTTGCCAAATTGGGCGGGACTTGTAAACAAATCCAGACCTTTGAAATATGTTATTGAAAAAAGCCCTAGAATAATATTAACTGACCATGTGTCCTTTTGTGTCGTTCTGTAGTCCATTTCTGGTTTGTCTTTCTCACACCGGCTGAATATATCACACAATCCACTGTTTAAATTTGTTCCCTATATTGACCCTATGCAAAATAGAGGAACTATTTAACATAAACTATCATATGTGTCCTAGGGTGTCATGAAAGGCGCCCCAAAATAAATGTATTATTATTATTAAGATGAAAAACTGGGTGGGTGGAGGGAGATGTAGGAAGCAGGAGCAGGTGGGGAGTCGATGGGGACGTCAAGGTTATTTGTTTTTAAATGTGTCTTGGAGATAAGGTACAGTGCACACTATAAATTACTGTTTACACATAAAAACCAAATAAGAAAACGGGGCCCAAGTACCACCAACAATCAGTCATCGTCAGCTCGCTTTTGGTATTCTTTCACAACAAGGTATATAGGTTTATTAGACTGAGCAAACATCAAACATGTGGTGAGCCACGGGTTCCTTGTTTGCATGACAGCTGCCCCGATTGGAGCATCCGTAAGCTGCACACATAGTTCGGCATAGTCAGGTATCTGTAAACACAAAGCAGCAATGTTTGTATCATCAATGCAAGATATTTTAAAAACGCCTTACCACTTGTGCAGACATTCTGGGTATACTCTACGTTTGTGTGGAAAAAGATAAGAGCAGTAATGCTCTCCACTTGTGATAAAGTTGCTTGGTCAAATTTGTAATACTAGGTCTCACTGACAGCCTCTTGTTATTAGCAGTAATAAATACATCGAATACACAAAGAAAAGCTCAATTTAACATGTCAAGCATCCTTTATCATAGCATGCTATTCATGTTTATAATAAACCGAACCGTTTGTTAAATCAGTCCAGAATTCCAGTGCAGTTTAAGAGTATTTTATGCAGATCACTCACCTTACAACAGCTACCATAACGCGAATCAGAGTAACGGCCCGTCCACACTACAGCATCGACAGCGTCGACAGCGCAACCCTGTCTCCTAAAAATTACGTTCCCACAGAACTAAACTGCACTCTCAATTACGTTTAGCTAGAAACGTATTTTCTCCCACGTTACGTTTGTTATGAACGTATCTCAAATACGTTTATTTTCTACATATCTTCTAGAAGCATATTTTCTTCCACGTTAGGTTAGTTATGAACGTATCTTTAATACGTTTATTTTCTACATATCTTTGCCATTTATTGTCTTGCTTTGCTTATAATAGTTATTTATAAATATCATTTTAGAGCACACATTTGAAATCGAGAATCGGGCTCGATATATGGTTAAATTAAAATCAGTAGGCGAGGCTGTAATTTCGCCAGCTGTTACTCTCTTGAGCGAGGCAGAAAATAATAGTTTGATCATGCCAAAAAGCTGCTGTGTCGTTTATTGCACCTCAAACATTAAAACAAATCCAGAGTTACGTGTTTCTGTACTTCCTCTAAGAAGAAGGACAGTAACAGAAGATCTCTGTGGCTTCAGGCTTGATCGCCGTTCAAATGACAGCGTTGTTTTCCCAAAAGTGGGCGGGGCTGTAAAGTGAAGTAGATTTTACTCTCATCTATTATTCAAAACCATTCTATTTATTCAAAAGTAAATTACATGCCAGTATTTTATCTTTTATTTATTTGTTTTCATTTTAAATCGTATAATGTCGGACTTTTTTTCCGTCTGTGAGGAAAAGAAATGGGGCTCAGAGCCTCAAAATACTGAAATCTGTATTTTTTAAAATCTTTTCCTTCTAATTTATTATTCTTTTCGAAATAACACACTGTTATTTACTCATCAATAACACACAATTATCCTTGTTTTTATTTATTCATTTAATTCTATAATCTTGGGCTTTTTAGCCGTAAATAAAGTCACTGGAAACAGACGGGACATTTTGAGCGATACACACCACAAACCCACCAAACTGATTACCCAAGATCCTCAGCTTGAAGCTTGTTGATTGGATGTTTTAGCCGCAATGCACGCTGGGATATGGTGTTAATAAGATATGATATCCGACAATGAAAAATAAAATAATACCTAATTCAGAGTGTGCTTGCTTTTCTCTTTGGAAGTCATCACATAACGGCATTGTAAAACACGGTTCGGCTGCATTAAATATTACACATCTGCCGTAGTTCTTTATTTATAGAGAGAGACAAACAGGAGAACTGCGGCCAAAACGGAATACTTGACGTGGATCATAAACATATCAACAATTAAACAACATCTTCAATTTCTTTTCACAAAATACGTCTCCTTGCAGTATCAATAGTAATTCGGCTGACTTTTATATTTGATCCAATTGGTATATAGGTTATATTTACACCATAACGGTGCACAGCTGATAGAAAAGGACTTGTAGTTTTTAAAGATATTACTGATTTTCTTTGAATATCAGAATGTAAATACTGAGTTGAGAGAATAGTCAGGGTATTTGGGTGATGGGAGACACATCTATGGAATCACAATTTCAATAGCTTACCATTAAATGACGGATATGCCTTTCTGTCTGTGATGTTTTACAAATCAGATATTAATGTGTAGAAGTAAAACAAGATAAATAGTATATAGCAATATCCTGTAAAATTATGTAAAAACATGAATAAAACTACACATCTTCAGATGTTATACATAAGTGTCTACACTAATAATACAAAGTTATTATTAGTATGCTGTGTGTACCTTGTGTGCACCGCCTAGTGGTTAAAACATGTTATTGAATTATTTGTGTTGAATAATCTTATTTGATTAAAACAATATTAAGAGTAAATACTTTCATAGGGGGAAAGTAGAAGGTCAATGATAGAAATATAGAATATAAAAAGTCAAGAAGATACTAAGTGATCTCTACAATAAAACAGTTTAGTGCCGGATGTACACAGATATTAATAGGAGGATGTGCAAAACAGAAAAACGAATTAACCTTTATTAACACATTAAAGAATACTTTAGGTTAAGGTCTTCTTTTAAACAAGAAAAAAGCTTTGGGGGTATCTATCCACAGATGAATATTAAGCCTGACAAAGTACTTAACGTCTAAAATATTGCTTTCCTGCAATGTTAACTATGTTAAAGCACTTATTTTATTTTTATTTTTTTTAATTCTTTATTTATTTGGAGTCACATTATAATACAAGTACAGTTTTTCAAATCATATATTTTTAGAGACCCGACAGTGACAAATGAAATAGCAAACAAAATTAGTCAAAATAGTACACAGGGGTTGTTTGAAATAGCAAATGTCTACACATGTACATATGCATTCATATCAACATACATATATGCATACAATACACACACATACATGTGTCCATACATACACATCTATATACATTCAATCGGTGTATAGGAACAGTCAAACAAGGGATGGTCGTCTTTGGGATATGTAAATTCTCCACTTTTTCCATATTTCCTCAAATGTGTTTTCCTGTAGCCTCATTGAGAATGTGATTCTTTCCATGATATAGATTTCATGGATTTTGTCGTACCAGTTGTCAAGAGAGGGGATGTCTGCTTTGAGCCATTTTCTAGTTATTGCTTTTTTTGCTGCAACAGTAAGAATTCCAAATAATTGTTTTGTTTTTAAATTTGAGGGGATTGAATGTACGAGCCCAAATAGAAATTTCGTCCCAGTTTAAAAGGATTTTTTCCTGTAGTATTATTTCAATTTCTACATGGATCTTTTGCCAAAAAGTTACTATTAAAGGGCAAGTCCAAAACAAATGGTAGTGATGTGCTAACTGAGAACCACATTTCCTCCAGCAGCTGGGGGGCCCTAGCTGATGTGATGACTGAGCAGGGCTGAAAAAATACCTGCTCAGCATCTTCCAACTAAACATTCTGTAGGTGCCTGAGCTCGAGATCTTCCATTGAAAAGTACAGTAGCTTGTCCAAACTTCGTCAGGGATGGTTTTTTTTGTTTCGTTTTCCCATTTGTGTTTTATATAGAAAGTATTTTCCTTTTTAATATCTTGAAGAGCTTGGTAAAGATTGGAGATTACTTTTATCCCTGTGTCTGATGTGTATGCACTGGTGAAAACTATTAATAAAGGGTTTTCAAGGGCCTTCTGGCTGTCTTACAGGGAACTATTTAAGTAATGGCGTACCTGTAGAAATCTAAAAAAATCACCGTTATTCAACCCATATCGATTTTTTAATGTTTGAAAATCAAACATGGTTCCTTTGCTGAAAAATGTGCAATATGAAGTAAGGCCATGTTTGGCCCAGCCTTTAAATGTTGTATCTAGCTTGCTTGGGGTGAAATCAAGATCATGTGAGCACCATCTTAATATCTTCTCTTCCTCCAGCAAGTCGCTCCTGGTGATGGCCCTCAGCCATAGTTTTAAAGAGAGGTTGATCCAGCGGTTATCTTTTTCCAGTAAGTTTTTAATATGTTTTTTATCCCCTAACCTTGCCTCGATTGGTACTTCTCCTGATACATTATTCTCAATGTCTTTCCATCTAGCTCTGTAGTCTGGCTTGCACCAGCAGAACAAGCTTCTTAATTGGGCTGATATATAGTAGTCCTTCAAGCAGGGGAGCGCTACTCCTCCCTTGTTTTTTGCTAGTTGAAGAGTACAGAATCTAATCCTTGGTTTCTTCCCTTGCCAAATGTATCTTGATATGGTTTTATCCCATTCGTTAAACTGCTTGTCTGTGATTTCAATTGGTAGATTCTGGAAAAGGTATAAAAGTCTAGGTAGGATGTTCATTTTCACTGATTCTATTCGAGATTCAA
Source organism: Champsocephalus esox (assembly GCA_036324585.1). Lineage (NCBI taxonomy): Eukaryota > Metazoa > Chordata > Actinopteri > Perciformes > Channichthyidae > Champsocephalus > Champsocephalus esox. The sequence goes on along the minus strand of CM070486.1, from coordinate 34,880,831 downwards.
AGCTCAGCACTGGGATCAAGTTCCATCTATTTATGTCTTCTTTTATTTTCTGATTTAGAGGGTTGAAATTTAGTGTATACAAGTCCTCTGAATCTTTAGAGATGTTTACTCCCAGATATTTGAAGTGGTCCAGATCCCAATTAAGAACAATGGTCGAGTTTATATGTTGGCTTGGCTTGTAATTAAAGCTCAGTATTTGGGTTTTTGTTCTGTTGAGTTTGTACCCTGAGACAGAACTATAAGTATCCAAAAAGGTCAGTAAATTCAAGAAAGATTCATCTGGGTTTGACAGGTATATTAATATATCATCAGCAAATAATGATGATTTATGTTCCTGGCCATATACTTTTATGCCGGTAATATTGTTATTTTGAGTAACCCCCAAACTCAGAGCTTCGAGATAAATTGCGAATAACAGAGGGCTAATTGGACATCCCTGTCGTGTCCCTCTCTTAAGGTTGAAAGAATTTGATATGGCTCCATTTATTTGTATTCTTGCATAAGGGTTGTCGTACAATGCTTGAACAGTATTAATAAAAGTCTTATGAAAGCCAAACTTTTCAAGAACTTGGTATAGGAATTTCGATTGTCGAACCTCAGATTGAGGAGGAACAATGCGGATTCCGTCCTGGTCGTGGAACGACGGATCAGCTTTTTACTCTCGCAAGGATCCTGGAGGGGGCCTGGGAGTACGCTTATCCGGTCTACATGTGTTTTGTAGACTTGGAGAAGGCGTATGACCGGGTTCCCCGGGAGGTACTGTGGGAGGTGCTGCGGGAGTATGGGGTGAGGGGGTCTCTACTCAGGGCCATCCAATCTCTGTACTCCCAAAGCGAGAGCTGTGTCCGGGTCCTCGGCAGTAAGTCGGACCCATTTCCGGTGAGGGTTGGCCTCCGCCAGGGCTGCGCTTTGTCACCAATCCTGTTTGTAATATACATGGATCGGATTTCGAGGCGTAGTCGTGTCTGCAGTTCGGTGGACTAAGGATTGCACCACTGCTTTTTGCAGATGATGTGGTTCTGATGGCTTCATCGGTCTGCGACCTTCAGCACTCACTGGATCGGTTCGCAACCGAGTGTGAAGCGGCTGGGATGAGGATCAGCACCTCCAAATCTGAGGCCATGGTTCTCAGCAGGAAACCGATGGATTGTCCACTCCAAGTAGGGAATGAGTCCTTACCCCAAGTGAAGGAGTTCAAGTATCTCGGGGTCTTGTTCTCGAGTGAGGGATCAATGGAGCGTGAGATGGGCCGGAGAATCGGAGCAGCGGGAGCGGTATTGCAGTCGCTTTACCGCACCGTTGTGACGAAAAGGGAGCTGAGCCGGAAGGCAAAGCTCTCTGTCTACCGGGCCATTTTCGTTCCTACCCTCACCTATGGTCATGAAGGATCGGTCATGACCGAAAGAACGAGATCGCGGATACAAGCGGCCGAGATGGGTTTCCTCCGCCGGGTGGCTGGTGTCTCCCTTAGAGATAAGGTGAGAAGTTCGGTCATCAGGGAGGGACTCGGAGTTGAGCCGCTCCTCCTTCGCGTCGAAAGAAGCCAGTTGAGGTGGTTCGGGCACCTAGTTAGGATGCCACCTGGGCGCCTCCCTAGGGAGGTGTTCCAGGCACGTCCAGCTGGGAAGAGACCAAGGGGTAGACCTAGGACCAGGTGGAGGGATTATATCTCTTCGCTGGCCTGGGAGCGCCTTGGGATCCCCCAGTCAGAGCTGGTTGATGTCGCCAGGGAAAAGAAAGTTTGGGGCTCTCTGCTGGAACTGCTACCCCCGCGACCCGACCACGGATAAGCGGGAGAAGATGGATGGATGGATGGATGGTATAGGAATTTCCAATTAACTCGATCGAAGGCTTTTTCTGCATCAAGGCTCAAAAGTACTGCCTGGAGTTTGTTTTTGGATATATGTTCAACTATGTGTAGAGTTCTACGGATATTATCTTGAGTTGACGTTGTTTGATAAATCCTGTCTGATCTAGATTTATTATCCGAGGGAGGATTTCTTCGAGTCTTTTTGCCAAAATGTGGGTAAAGATCTTATAGTCTTGATTTAGCACACTTATTGGACGATAGCTTCCACAGTCACATTTGTCTTTCCCTTCCTTTGGTATCAGGGAGATTACTGCTTCGCCCCATGAGGGGGGAGCTATACCTGTCTGAAGCACGTGGTTAAAGGCATCCCTCATTGTTGGGATCAGTAGATCCATCATTTCCCTGTACCATTCAGAAGGGAAACCATCTGGGCCTGGGGCTTTATTGGGTTTTAAATCAGTGATTGCCTTTTCTATTTCTTTTCCCGTAATTTCTCTAATTAAATTGTGATTTTGCTCATCCCTCACTTTAGGGAAAGTGATCAAGTCAAGGAAACTCCTGATGTTGGTTTTATCTATTTTAGGCTGTGTGTATAGGTTTTTATAAAAACAGACAAACGTTTGTTGTATGTCTTTTAGATTACTATGTATAATACTTGTTTCAGGGTCTTTTATTTTGTAAATTGTGTTTTCTATCTGTTGTTTTTTTAGTTTGTAAGCCAATAGTTTTGCTGATTTACCTCCTACCTCATAGTAACTTTGTTTTAGAAAGATCATTTTATTTTTTATGTCGTTAGAGAGGATTTCATGGAGTTCGTTCTTTTTTTTATCTATTTCCATTTTAGTTTTTGTGTTTAGGGTTTTCTTATGTATATTTTCTAGATGTTTTAGTTCTGTTTGAAGCTGATTTGTTTTCTCTTTTCTTTGCTTATTTATGTTTGAGGAATAGCCAATTATTTTTCCTCTTAGGACAGCTTTGCATGCATCCCACAAGATTATTGGGGACACTTCTCCATTGCCATTGTCGTTCAGATAAACTTTTATATGGGTCCTGATTTGAGGCCTAATTTGGTTAAGAATTCCTGTGTTCAATCTCCAGATTGTGCTTTTCCTTTCTAGTCCTAGATTTAGTGCCATGGAGACCGGGGCATGGTCTGATAAGTCCATGGTCCCTATACTGCAATTTTGGACCCTGTAAAAATCTTTCTGATACATAAACAGATAATCGAGCCTTGAGTATACTGAGTGTGGGTGTGAGTAAAAGGTAAAATCTTTCGTAGACGGATTTAGGTCTCGCCATATATCTGAGAGCCCTAGGTCTCCCAAGATCAATGTAATGTTCTTGGTGATTTTTTTCCCTCCTGAGGGAAGGGGTTTTGATGTATCTAAAGGGTTAAGTCTAACATTGAAATCTCCCCCACAAATTAGAATTCCTTGGGCCTCCAATGTTATTATTTCAAAAATGTGTTTGTAAAATGACCATTCAGATCCCGGGGGGGGCATATACATTCAGGAGGGTAACTAAAGTGCCCTCCAAATTTCCCCGAATCAGTACATATCTCCCATCTTTGTCCTTTTTTTCCCTTTCTGTATGAGGATGAATATGAACTGAAGTTCCACTTTTTAAGTTTTTGGTGTTCCTGTTCTGTTAGATGAGTCTCCTGAAGGAGGGCTATTTCAATTCCATCTCTTTTTAATTTTGACATGACTTTATTCCTTTTAATTGGGTTTCCCAGACCGTTCACATTGTATGTAATTACTTTAATTGACCCTTTACTCTGCATGCTGATTATTTGCCTTTATTTTAAATCCATGAGTTCCTACATTTAAATCATTTCCAACATCCCCTGTTGTATATATAACATTAATGAAATACAAAACTATAACCAAAAAAAATGTAACAAAATAATATCCACAAACATAAATGACATTGACTTCCAGATTTAAGGCCACATATTGTGCCTTGGAGTGTTGGAATGTGGAGGGAAAGTCTCTTCCTCTTAGTGATGGAAGGGGGCCCTCTTCAGCCCTTAAGCTGATACATAGGTCCATAAAATACAGAGGGTAGCAAACCGACCCGAAATGTGCCCACATGTGTCCGTGGTATAAGCGTTCTATTCAGTTTGATCTCAACCTTTGGGTAGAGAGGAAAATAATGATAGTAAAGGCACGGAGGAAGGAAGAAAAAAGAAAATAGTCTCAGTGCTACTTATCAGGTATCCCGATGTCGAAAGCTTCGAAGCCGTTCCTTGAAGTGTAACTTGGAGCTCGGGTGCAGTTGATCTCCTCGCTTTCTGCTGGGTTCCCAGGTCAGCCGGTTAATCTGGTCCATTAACGATCTTGGGTTCTGCAGGACAGTCACTGGTATCCCTCTCTTCACCATGTCTGCTGTTGCCTCCTCAGCCGAGTTGTAGACCACTGGATTGTCCTCATAGAACACTTTTAATCTGGCCGGGAATGGGCTCTGGAATCTTATGTTTCTTTCCTTAAGTGCCGATTTGGCTTCCGCATACTGCCTTCTCCTTCTCTGCAATTCAGGTGCGTAATCGTGGTCCACGTTGACCTTTTTTTCTTTGAAATAAAAACCCTTTTTCTGCCAGGCTTTTTTGATTACATCTTCTTTCATTTTAAAACTTGAGAATTTCACCACCAGTGATCTTGGTGAGGCTCTGCGGAGGTTTGGGGCCGAGCGCACGGTGCGCCCTCTCGATCTGTAGCGTAGAGGGGGTCAGTTCCAGGCCTTTAACTAGTAGCTCTTCCACAAAAGCGATCACAGATGTCGACATGGCTTCTGCACCTTCCTCTACTCCATAGATCCTTATGTTCTCGCGCCGTGTTCGTCCCTCCAGGTCCGTCAGTTTAGCCTCGGTCTGTACCTGTAGCTTCACTTGGCCTGTCACCACCTCTTCCCATGACTGGATCCTGGTCTCCGCTGCGTCAATTCGTTCCTCTGCTTCCTCCATTCTTTTGTTAATTTTATTGATGTCTTCCTTTATTCCATTGAGTTGTTGGCAGGAGTCTTTTCTAAAGTCTCGCAGCTCTTTTAGAATTAAACTCATATTAGCCTCCCCGCTGTGATCTGCGTCATCTGGCTGCTTGTCATCATCCATGCTGTTGCTTGCTTGAGACAGCTGATCGATTTCTTCCTCGTCGTACTTTTTACTTTGGTTATTGATTTTCTTTCCCTTTCTGGACATTTTTCGTTAGTCCGATATTTCCCCGTTGATTTAAATGCTCTCAGAGAGTTGGATTGCGTTGTTCGGACAGTGTTTTTAGATATTTTCGGTCGGGAGCGTGTTGCTCTATGCTTCCATCTCTGTGTCGGACCGGAAGTCATCGAAGCACTTATTTTAACTGATATTATACACATTAATTATACTCTTATGTATGTAGATAGTATAATAAATGTGCAGAATATGACAGTTTAATGGTGGAGGTATACAGTATACACATATTGATAGATGTCTTGTAATGCGCTGTTGAGGAACCTGTGACCCAAGTTGTGTATAAGATCAATACACCTTAGAAAATCTTGAAATCTTGAAAGGGATGTGCAAAATAGCCATTATACAGTTTTTAATTAACTATTAGTAGAGAATAACGAGTCATGAATATACTTTATAAAGATCTGCAGATAAATGTTTAGTCTTCTCAAGCACCAACTATCAAATATCTCTCCTGATTGTTGGCACTTGACAATCACCTTCCCTGAATTGTATTCAGGTGTAACTAAAGTCTGCTTTAAGGGTTGTTTATATTCCACATCATTAATCAGAATCTGCAAAGTAACTCAAATAAATGTAGTGAAGTAAAAATACCAGGTTAACCTCTGAATTGTAGTGGAGTAGAATGACAAAGTAACAGCTGTAGTGTGGGTATATATTAATGCTGCACATTATGGATACAAGAGATTTTCACCCATTTAGTAATTACATGTTTTAAATGTGTACACACCAATGTGTTTCCTATCGCCTAAACCTCCAGGGCTAGTCCGTCGTTACCTACCTATTATAATATAATTGCATTGCATCATTTTACGTAGTCCTTTGTTACCTACCGATGCAATATAAGCAGTCCTTCGTTACCTACCTATGTTATTTAAATATCTACATTGCACTCTTTACCGTAAATGACACCTGGAAATATCTTTGACAACTCTAAAATGTAGCTTGAGCCAATTACAGACCTTCGATAGAAACAGGCGTCCGTTTTACCTTTCAGTTGGATCCATAGTTGTCAAATATTATTCCAGGCATCTCCCTTCTTCCGCTGGCTGCCCGTGTTCCTCAAAACAAAACACTCCTGACGTCACCACGTTGGCACGTCCTTACGTCTCCACGTCATGACGTTGTCGGGGTCGCCATTTTGAAGGAGTTTTGGACTACTTTTCTCTGCGCCGTTCCTAATGAGCTTGCTTTAAAAGAAGAAACACTCAAAACAACCAGGACGAGGGTTAAACAAAAATCTGTTTGAATCATAAACGGTAATAATGCAATACCATATAATACATTATCATACAAAGCCATCATATGAGTAATGTCAGGAGTATGCCTACTCCTGGCCTTGTTCACATGCTGCCCCGACCTCCCGGTCCGGGCCGCGCGTGGAGAGAGGACGAAACAACAAGTTGCACGTCCCAAAACCAACAAAGGGGTGGAGTTTCATTTGGGAGATACCAACACGCTGTCTCACAGGGAATTAGCGCGGGCAGCTTTGAAAGCCACAGGTGTTGGGAAGGCCTGCAGGATGCACCTCATTAAAAATCAGGGAAAATGTCCCTCCCAATTTGCAAAGCCTATCGATGGTTTAAGCCAGAAAAACATTCTCAGGGATAATCTTTACACTCAAAACAGAAATCACCATTAATTCTGCATCTTCCTTCTTCACAAATAGCTTAAAACACTCTTTTGATAAACAGGTAAACAGTCAAAGAAAAAGACTATTGCGTTCATCTACTTTTAAGAAAAAGGGAACATTGTTTCAGGAATCTATAAAAAACCTCTCTATATGGTAGAGGAAAAATGTACTTTTTGTTCCTTCAACTATTAACACACAGGAATGTATAAACTCACACATATACTATTCAAGACATGTAGACTTCCCTGAAACATGAAAATGCTTGAGATCTTAAGCAGAATATAGTCTTTCCCCCACCAAGCACCCTGCCCTGCATACCTTCACCTCCCCCACACTAATAAAACCCTACTTTTAACAGCCCTTTGTCTATCGCTATTTTAGTCCTCACATTTATGAAAGGATAAAACAGAGAAATCACTATAAAACACAAACACAGGTATTGTTTGAACAGTATTCACTTAACTGCTACTATTGATAATTACCAGAGAAATTCAAAGGGACCTCTTTTAATATCTGGAAATTGCAACCAGACTTTGCCATTTCAAATGTAACACTTCTTTGGTACAATAGCTCACATCAATTTCCACAGTGTTCACAAGAACAAGGTAAACTCCCGTGTTTTGTTTTAGTTGCTCTTCAGATTGAAGCGGCCAGTTTTATATCGACTATACTGTATGTGTGATCTCCTTTTACATCTCGTTGTGTCATTTGAGTTTATTTGCTGTGTGTAGATTCAAGGGTTTTGGTTATCTTGTCAATTTGTTTGGTTATCTCGGCACAGCTGTGTGTGACTCCCTCGAGTACACAGGTATGTGTTTTCCTAATGTAGAGAGCATTGATTAATTAATTAACTACACACTGAGTCTAGATCCTGACCAAGTCCTTTTTTATTGTTGATCAAATGTTTTTCAAAAATATATTCATACACATTTAGAAAAATACAATGTACAATCACAACCAATACAACACAAATTACAAAAAATACAGAAAAAACAAACAATAACAACAATCAGACAAGAGGACAAAACTATGGAAAAATAACCCCTCCCACCCCCAGATACGGACCATCCTTGTATTATTGCTCATTCAATCTATTATAGCATGCTAACAAATGGTACTTACTTTATTTGTACAGATCTGCATGGGAGACGATGGCGCGATGCAGAGCGCTGTCTGTGATTGTGCACGGGGGATGTGCAAATGCAGCCACGCTGCAGCATTGGCAATATGTGCCATGTGGCAGATCAGCTCCACAGATGTTGAGTGCCAGTGGAGGCACTTCCAAAGTGGTCCAGCCGGTGTCTCAACTTTACCAACAGTGAGAGGAGACATACAACCCACTGGCCAGAGACATCGCCACTCAGGATGTAGACTGGTTCAGGTCTGCACTGAGGGGCGCACAGTGTGGCATGGCATGGCTTTTGTCACCTGAGCCAGAGCCGCGGCCTCAACATCAGGCCATTGTCACCGTGCCGGAGCTGGTGAAGGGGCATGGGGGGTCGGGGGCTTGAGGCAATGCTTGCCTCAATGCGACTGAGCAGAGACCAGCAAGCTGCCATCCAGACAGTGAAGTGTCCACCATCATAATACATGATGGTGTATATAGGATATATATATATATATATATATATTTGTATACATATCTGTAAATTGTATAATTGTATTTGATTTAAAAGTATTTTTGATCTCTCTGTCTATAAACACAAACTGAGTAAGATTGACAATAAAGTTGACTTTGAAAAATATATATATTCTTTATGAAAATAATTGACTGTTAGAAATGAATTGATTTGATTTTCTGAAGTTAATTTAACTTTGGCGACCATGTAAGGTCATTATTAAAAAGGTACAATCAATTTGTTTAGGGTTGACTAAAATAATGATAAACATTTCATCTGGATAATTTACTGACAGAATAAGAAACTCAATGATGCTCTACTCACCTGTTCCTTTTTATAAAGTGAAACAGTTGAAACGATAGATTTTAGGAAACTTAAAAACAACCTTCTCCAAAAGCTATCAAGGAATATACAGAATACTTATTTTAGAACGTTATTACATATTATTTGTATATAGTTTGAATGATCCATAATTGACAGAAGCTTGTGTTTACACTGACCTGTTACTCATATATTAATGTCTTTGTAACTTCAGTAAACCACTACCTCACTCATTTCTTTCATTCATCACGGTTCAGTAAACTAAGTGATACATGAACCAGTTTAATCATTATAATAACGTAGGATTGCAACTCTTTGAAACTGTAGGTGGCTCTTAAAAGAGCCGTTGTGTTTGGGTGTGCTGGTCTCGGGTCAGTCTAAGCCCTCTCTCGCGGATGCGGCGGGGCAGCTGGATGTCCTCGGGCATGATGGCGACCCTCTTTGCTTGGTTCATCTTACTGGGGGGCAGCTACATGGATGTCGGTGCAGTCCACAGTCATTGTGCAGTTGAAGGCAGAATGAATGTATTATTGACTCCGAATGAAGCACAACTTCATGTCATACAATACATTGACTTTATTTGTAATTGTGTAAAAAAATAAAGCATTGATTAGCAAGCAGGACCTGCAGGAACAGAGCACGGTGATGGATGGAGCTGGGAAGAGAGAAGAATAAAGAAAACAGATCAACTTTATTATCGGATATTAAAAATTCTATTTCAAAACAAGTTGCCGCTCCTACAGTTTTCTAGTGTGTAAAGATGATTTCACTTGACCTATGCACAATATCACACTCAATACATATGTGTCTCTGGGGGGTGCATTGTGCCTTTGATGTATATAAATAATATACCATAACCAAATACTATTACGTGCAGTGGAAATCAGGTTGCCAGGGCAGGTCAGTGTGCATGTTCCTCAGGGTCTCAGCAGTTACAGGTGAGGGTAAAGGAAATAAAAGAGAAAAAGGTCAGTAACAACACTTTAAAGTAACAACACAAATTATCTCTTCTAATAAATTTCTCTCAGTAATCACTCAACTACTGTCTTTCCAACAAACAGATTGACTCACCCTTACTGTCATCACAATGAAACACGTCCAGAAGAATGTCATGCAAAGCTATCAGTAGTTGAGATTATATTGGCCCCAAAAAGAACCTTGAAAAGGACATGTGTGTGTGTGTTTGTGTGTTGGTCAGGGAGTGTACTGTGTGTGTCAGGGTGTCTGGCAAAGTGTATGTAAGAAGGTTTATATATATAGGATTACTTTAAAACAGTCCCAAATAATACATGTTCACTTCAATACAGTTCAAGATAATACCTGTTTACTTTAATACAGTTTAGAACAATATCTGTTTGCTCTAGTTTACTTCATGTAATAAAATAATAATTTCATGGTAAGGCTACCATGACTAAAGTAACTCTTTTTATTGGGTTCTTTTATTTGGGGTTAAGTACATTGTCAGAATAAGTGAGAAATGAATTTAACTTCTGTTAGACAGCCATATGCCATACATGTTTGCACACATTCACAGTAAATATATATTCAGTATGATAGCTGTCTAACAGAAGTTAAATCCATTTCTCACTTATTCTGACAATCTACTTAACCCCAAATAAAAGAACCCAATAAAAAGAGTTGTTAAATAATAGTGAAGTCACGTTGTAATAACAATAACTCATCTCTCTCGGTTTTTCTTTTTGAGTTTTGCTAAAAGCCACTGTGTCAAGTGTCCATCTTGTGTTGGCGTCCGGACTTCCGGACCATCTTGCACATGCGCAGTACCGATCGGGAAGGGTGACGGATCGGGTAGTGACAATGCTAACTAACGTGCTCGCTACTCGTCGCTACTAGCTAGGTAGCTAACTTGACTGTGTTCCATGCACAACATAATGTATAACCTGATATGTCTAATCCGGCGACTCCTGGTTCTTTCATCAGACGGGAATCGATAGAACGAGCAAGTGGTATGATCACTTATGTGATTACAACCTGGTACAAAGCACACAGGCATCTTGTAAAAGTGAATTTATTTTTAGCAATCTCTTATTTATTGGAGGGAATAAATCAGTTATGAGATCTTCTTCTTCTTCGCTTTAATTACGAGTCACAACCACTTGGAGCATTATCGCCTGTGACATCACTTACGCGAGCCAGAATGGGATTTGGGATTTGTAGTCTTTGTAGTCGCGTATTTTTCATAGTCTTATATTTCAACAGTTTTACGACAAAATGTGACTTTTTTGACATGGAACTTATTGTTTAAGATTGACAAACATCATATGTGTAGTTCGTGGCACAATTCAAACAGGATCAAAAGATACGTTTTCTCTCTCCATTGAATTCAATGTAAATGTTTCGCTCCCGGGGTCCCATGGGCCGGAAGTAGATGGGCGTGACTTCGCCTCTCTATTGAGGAGAAGAAGTTAGGGATCCAGGAGTAGTGGAACGTGTTACTATTCACAACCCCCACTCTACTACATTTCAAAAATATTATTATTTTACTATACTACTACATTTATCTTATTTATATATATATATATATATATATATATATATACCCGCACTGCGAGGGGGACCCAAGTTCCCATCAGCAAAAACACGTGGGTTTGCTATCCTGGCTCCAAAAGGGTGGAATGAGCTCCCCATTGACATCAGGACAGCAGATAGCTTGCACATCTTCCGGCGCAGACTGAAAACTCATCTCTTTCGACTCCACTTCGAGCAATAGAACTATTAACAAAGCACTTATATACTAATAAAGGACTGGCTTATCTAAAGCCAGTTGAGTAGCACTTGAAATGTTTTAGCTCTATGAAACCTGATGTACTCATGATTCTGTTTTCTTCAAGTTTGTATCTTGTTGGTCGAACACACTTATTGTAAGTCGCTTTGGATAAAAGCGTCAGCTAAATGCAATGCAATGTACTATATATATAGATAGTTAAGTTTTATCTTGCCATTTTACATACAAAATATATTTTTACAGATTTAACTTTCCAACAGTTTGTACATTATAAGAACAATCATGTGGGAACATTTATACATTATATATATTATTATATTATATTTATATATGCATTTTTAGCCTGTAATTAAGTTTCAGTACTTTCTCTATCTCTGGGCCTAACCCTCCTGTTGTGTTCGTCCCCCCCCCCTTACTTTGGTGTTCGGGGTCAAAGTTGACCGGTCCTGTTTTAACTGCTATTACATTAACACAAAAAACATTAATCATCACCAAATTTAATTTAACACCCTTTCAAACTGTAAATATTGTATCAGACTACTGGTATACATGAAACACTGCAGTACATATACAAAGAAGAATAGACACTGAACATGTATTGCGTGTGCCAGGTGTGATCCATGTGGGGGGATGGGCACATACGAGCGGGAAATGTATCAAATTGTTCTGTGTGTTTGTGTGTGTGTGTGCCAGCAGGTGTGATTCACATGGGGGGGATGGGCACATAAGGGGCACATCTAGTGTATGTGTGTGTCTGTCTGTCTAAGCGGCAAACTCTGGGGAACAGCCGGGAAGCCAATATGGATGTGCCACACACTGCAGTTCATACATGGGCCGCTAGGGACTGGCTGCAGAAAGGAGCAATTTCCATAGACCCACATGTTAAAATGCCCAACTTTACAGCAGAAAAAAACATGTTTCTACCCATGGATGCAATAAATATTATTATCGATATAGTTAGATTCCACCTTCAAGATTATGAATCTGTGAGTGGATTGTTTTCTAACACGACCCTTTTATTTACATTAGGTCTTAAAGTTTTTGCATAAATTAGGATGTGGTCACATTGATGGACACGTACATGCCTCACTGTCAGCTAACAGCAACTTGTCCACTGCTAGGCTACAACCATAGAGGCTACAACGTTAGTTAGTAATAGTACTGTACTTGACCCTTCAGCTTTAGCCGTGTTCGTGCCTTTTAGGGAATATTGTTACAAATACCAGACAATTAAAATGTCGTGCTGTGCACTTGAATGTACAAACAGAACTTCCAAGAAGACTAACATGATAATATTATACATGTTAACCCCGTTTGCAGGTGTTTGTGTGCTTGGTAGCTTAGCTTGTTACTAAGCCGTACTAAGGGCTTCACGGCAACTCTGCAGAATCCTATGGGTGACGTCACGGACACTACGTCCATTTATATATACAGTCTATGGTGTGTAGCCGTGTGTTTTATCTGATCCGGATGGTTACTAATTCCTTTTCTTTATGGCGGTCATTTTTGAACGGGAACACCATGGGTGTTACAAAGTTGACTAAATCATCAACAATTCAATGAAAGTGGTGATCAGCAATTTGATATGTTCAAATGTCTACTGTGAAGCAGGGGCGGACTGGGGGGAAAAAGTGGCCCGGGGATTAATTGACAGACAGGCCCACTTAATGCGCGGCATGTATCGGCCGGCCGGCGACGAAAGTATGCACTTAACAAAAAACCCTATGCATTTAATGTTATTTTGGACAATTATTCATATAGTAATCACATTACCTGAGCCCTTGAGTTGCATAGAGCAAAAATAGTTACGGCATATATTTAGTGATTTTAATGTTAACAGATCATTGATGCGATAACATTTTGACCCAATTTGCCTGACTTGACACATGGAATAAAACATGGGCGACATACGAAGCATCCTCAATGTGGGTGAGACAATTTAACAGGGGGTGTGGGCAGGTGGTGGACCTCACCTCCTCTAGGGGGGTCCGGGGGCAAGCTCCCCCGGGAAGTTAAATGCATCAATCTGGTCCATTTTGAGAGCAAAATTAGGGACTAAATCTATGGCAGTCAGTAGGGGCTTGTACTGTGAGCCGTAGGGTCGCCGGTTCAAGTCCCAGACCAGACCTATTTGGAGTGTGGACTTCTACTTGGAGAGGTCCCAGTTCACCTCCTGCCCTGCCGTGGTGCCCTTCAGCAAGAAACCAGACAAGGCTGTACCTTTAGTAAAGAATATTACATGTTGTGAGGAAATCTTTCCACCAATAATTCCAATAAGTAATCCAAAATGTATTCACTTCAGGTTTACGAAAGTAACTGTAATCAGATTACTCGTTTTTCAAATGTAACACGAGCTGAATACAGTTACTTGCTTTTTTGTATTCTGATTACGTAACGCCGTTACATGTATTCCGTTACAACCCAACCCTGGCCACACCCCACTGGGCTGGACTGGGCCGGAACACTTACATATGTGGGCCGGTAGGATTTAGGTAAGCAAAAAAGGATTGGCCCTCTGGCCCACACACAGCACCGGCCCACCGGGGAAACTCCCGGTATTCCCGATGGCCAGTCCGCCCCTGCTGTGAAGGATCATAAAGCCTTAATGCAATCGATGTAAAACAAAAAAGTTATGATTGATGAAAGTAGTAAATCGGTCAGATTTGACCCGAACACAACAGGAGGGCTAAGTGTTATTTCCCCAGCTGCTAGGTAACAATAATAATGTTAGAGTGGACTGGTTCATAGAGCACATTCAGACTAGGTAACACAACTCCGACATTCGATGTTTCAAACCCACTAATGACTAATGCAACTGAAGGTGCCCCTTTAATGCGCTGTTGGTACATGACCTAATGTTTGTCTACTTTGAGATCAGTTACATAAAGTTGACAAAAGCCCCCGGGAAAGCCAGTAGATAATATACTATATTATGTTATAATATACTATATTATCTACTGTACTATACTATATTTGAATACTTTTTGTCACTTTTTGTACCAGCTCTAATTGCGATTAGATGTAAAAATGTATCTGGGTGCTACCATGTAAGTGTCACCTGCATGTCACGTTGTACTATGCAATTTCCTTATATTTTGCAGCTTTGACAGATTTCAACGAACAACCGCCCCAACCTGGGAGATGGACAGATACAATAACCAATAGTATCTTGTGTTTTCAGTAGCAGGCACCGCCTCTACATGACAGGCGTCAGCATCAACCAATCAGCAGCCTAAATATCGTACCTCCCACTCGGAGACGGATTTCCGAACCTAGTGTAGCAAAACCGCCTGTACTTTGTTTACCTCCCGTTGGTTAGCTGACAGTTGTTGTAGCGATTTACTCTCACACACAACCCTGACTGCATGGCTTTGCTGGTTGACTCAACCTTCATAAACTTTAAACCGAGTGTCCTGGATGTGATGTTTTGTTGAATGAGGGGGACCCGCTAGATGCCGACAGGAGGATGAACTCCATCACCGGTCGGGTTCTTGCCATCCCCGCTGCCTCTGTCACCAGCTCTGGAGCTTCATCCTCTCGAGCCTTACATGTAGAGCTGACATCCCAGCAGGTAAATGCAAAGCCTCTGAGGTCATATTAACACGACATGCATGAAATGAAACTGTGAGTATATGTCTTATATAGTAGTTTCCAACGTCAGTTACAACTGCTGCCTGGAAAACACGGCAGGCCTGTTAGGCTAGCTAGGTAGCTAGCAACTGCTAGCTTACAGTTAGCTAGCTTACTGGGAATTAATGGCACTTGACTTACAAGCCAAGGAAAACCAACACAAGTTAGAATTGTGTTTAAGACCGAATTTCTACGTGTGTTGCCATATTCAAGGAAACATATTATTCGACACGTTTAATTGTGTACGAAGCTAGTCTGCCAATGGGAACTTAACTTAGCGTTATGTCAGCACGCAGGTGTCAGCTCAGTTAAAGGGAAACGGTGGCATGTCATCACTGCGAGGTTATATTTTCTAATACAGTTATTTCGATTATTAAAGTGTTATAAAAGTGAGACCATGGACACATTTAATTGTTGCCTCTTTGGAAGCTCAGGAAATTCATCTTACAACCATAAATCTAGCCATTCATTCATTCATTCATTTGGAAATGACATGAGAACAGTAGGCAGTTAATTCATTAGGGCTACCGGCCTCATATTGTTAAATCTACCCCTCACAGGCACCTCTCATTCCCTGTCATGTCAGTTGTAGTTAGATATAGACTGTAGTGGTTTTAGCTATCCAAGTTGTTGGATATTTTTCTTCATATTGTGCAGTTTTAAGAGCAAACCCCTGATCTTCATCCAGTGAGTCCAGCAACTACATAGAAGTGCTTCTTGGACTTTCTTGGAAGTTACTGTACTTACCTACATCAGATTCAGACCACTAGAGTCGTCATTACTAATCCAATGATATACATTACAGTAGAGAACCCTTACAGTATGTTGCTCTACATGTACAGCAAACGTGTAAACATAAGGTGACTTTTGGAAAGTCTAACTTATTTTACAATAATATTAAGTTTTGTCTTGCACTGGTGTTGGACGACCTTTTTAGTTTGCATTAGATTGAGAATATGATAAAAATGCTTAGTGTCAGTTTCAATTCAAAACTAAGTCAAGAGTTCAGGGTAAACCAGATATACATATTGCAACATATTGCATTTGTTCCAGATTAAAATAGACACATTATCAATGGTAATCTTTGAAGATCTGACATGCCGTTCGAAATGTTCACACATGATTGTAGCATTAACACAGGAACAGAAATCTTGCCACATTCCAACCACACTTTATTTTCAAGGATCAGTTCACCCATATTACAATTTGCATGGTTTCTCTCTTGCCATTCAAATGGCTCCAATTTTGAGATTTGAAAATGGGACTGAATTTCCTGCGGCCACCACAACACAATGGAGTCTCAGTTGTGATTATTATAAAGGCATTAGGGTTTCGACAAGGCACTTCAGTATGAACATTGTGTTGATATGAGCAGCACTAAATCCTATTTCCCAGCAGCACTAATCCAACAATTGCTCTAAGGCACATCAGCTACATTCTGAAACAAATACATCTGTCTTTTCAGAGGACATTAGATTGCTTGAATTGACCCTTCTCTGGCTCCATAAGGAAACCGTGTCATGCTGGCCTACAGAAGCAGCATATGCACTGAAGGCTGAGCTCAGGGGAGGTGTTTCACGTGGAGTGTCGTTCGGGGGCTTGTGCCTTCTTTTCTTACGTGGTATGAAAACTGTGTGTTCATGAAAAAAAGGCCACAAATGTAAAAGTGCAGCAATCCGATATACCAACGTGAAACGCAGACACAGTGCTGGCTCCAGATGTGTGCTCTCTGAACACATTTACATGTCACAGCTTTGTTGACTAAATACTTTTAGCTTTTGTGTAATAGAGTTATATTTTGATTGAATTGAATACACTATTTTGGGATAAGAGTCTGTTATTTGTTATTCCCAACAGATACATGTATGGCATACTCGACGGTATGCAGCACATGTCATTTAAATATTAAAATGTATAAAATGCCCTCTTTTTGAAGCAACAATGAAGAGTTTGCACTCCCAAATACTTCACGACTATTTGAAGCATAATACATTTGTGTTATTTCCTATTGCATGTATCCATACCAAAGAGCATGTTGAACACAGTTCTCTGACTATGTGTACACCGAAGGCAGCCATGAGACCGTAACCCAGTTGCAAACATCTTGCTTAGTCATTTAGCTTGTGTACTTTTTGTTGTTGCACTTTGGCCAACTTGGTCACTCGTTGTTGAGACTCTGCCACATTTGAAAATAAAACTAGATCTTTCTGTTGGAGAGCTTGAATGTGCACATCACTTGATATATCTTGGCCATACATAGCTTATATTATGCTCAATTCTCTATTTATTTACTACAGCCGTATGCAACAATGTTATATTATTGACACTAGACTACATATTAGAATGCCAGTGACTAAAAGCCTGCAGACTACACACCATAACGTTTAGTCAACACTTCTTCAATTCAGTTTGAACACATCTCAACTTTCTAGGCACATCTAGGCTTGTTTAAACTTCATTAGTTTTAGTATGCATTTGTTGTCAGTTCTATCCATTTCAGGAATCCCCTTCCTGAGACTATTTTAAGAAAGAGTTTTGATCTAGCGTGCCCTGTAAGTGTGGAGTCTGTTCTTGGTTAACGTGAGCAGAAGGCTTGTGACCGGATGATCGCTTTGCCACAGTAATCATTTAGTCACTTTCTGACATGTGGGGGCTAACGGGATGATTGGATAATATGGACTCTGATATCGGGTACTTTTGCTCTGCAGAGCCCAGCTCACCAGAGTAGCTTCACAATATGTCCTCACAACCTTTTCACCCTGCCTCCACATTAGCCCTTTCCTTTCTGAAGAGGGGGGGGGTCACAAGTCTCCTGTGGAACAATCTGAGTTTCTGTTGGTGAGGCCCGTAATCTTCTACAGTAGGGAGTCCCATGACTTGGATGCAGTCTCCGTGTGGCTGCAGGGCAAACTCTGTGCAGTGTGACATGTGTGCCTGAAGCCTGAACTTGCCAAATGCCAGATATTTTTACTACAGAGTTGAACAATTGCAGTGACCACTGCAAATACATTTGAGAAAGCTCGTCTTTGGATTCATATCCAAACAGTGCAGCCTTCTTGTTTAGAGATGTACTCATGATTCATGGCGATTTGTAGCTTTAAAGTCTGTACTTGTCTTAACTGTGGTATTCTGTCTTCAACATTGTTTTTGTGCTGTGTTCTGGAGCGCCGTTCTAAAAATGATGGCTTTTTCGGCATCTCTTTCATTCAGATGAATTCTTTCATTCTTTTGATCAGAATAATTGCAGCGCTAAAAATGTTGATACCCTTCTCATGTGACTCCCATGACTCACCATGCCTGCCGAGTTAACGGCCTGCTTCTTTCTACCATGAAGATGTCATGCCTCTATTTTCTGAACTGCTGACATCGAGCAGACCAGACAGCAGGCATGATCAATAACTGCTATTTTATCATGTTAATAATATATATATATAGTTCTTTGATCTCTAAAGGCTGTGAACCAGTCTTCTGTGTCTTCAAAACAGCAGAGATAGTATTTTCCATCACACGATAAGAGTGAAACTAAATACAGCCCTTATATCCTCACTTTCTCTCCGTCTCTTTCTTACTTCTTCTCTAACAGAGGCGATTGCGTCATCTCCGGAGCATAGCGGCCCGGAACATTGTGAACAAGAATGGTTCCCCACTGCTGGACACTTACTTCACCCTGCATCTCTGTATAGGGGAGCGCATCTCCAGAGGTCAGTGTCCATCCCCTGCCCCTCCTCTCTGTGAGAGCTGGGGGCAACATCGCATCACGTACTACATCTTTCACATGTTTCTCTCTCCCACGCTCGCTAAATCAGGAGAACCATGTCCTCCCCATATGAACAAAAGTAGCTACTGAATTGTTTTAAGTTTGTGATGCTTAAATAGAATTTTTATTTTCGCAATTATTTTGTAAATAACATGTAGCATCTACGGCTGCACAACTATTCTACATTTCATCAAAATTGCAATATGAACTTGTGCAATATTCAAATCACAATATTTGTTAGTCTAAATACAAGTTACCATTCCATTTTGAATAAAGTATTGTGAGGCTGCAGAGACACTGCATCCTACAAATAGCATTCTACAGACTTTACAAAACACATTTGTTTAGTACACATGCTATTGGAGTTATTTTTGAAAAGCTCTCCTGCAGCTCATGATGTCATCAGATGACGCTTTGTGGAGTGGAGCAGTGAGCGGGCTCTTTGGAAGCCTTTACAGCATGTAAGGGTATTCCTTAAGAACATTTCCATATAATGCCATGGAGTCACTGTGGTGATGAGATGACATTAGCGTTACTGCCTTGTGTCTCTGCGGACACGTTGCTTTCACATGTTCAAGCTGAGCTGAGCTTTGAAATCAAGTGACATATTGATCAATTAGACAAAATACATTTGCCTCCGGGAGCTTTACAGTTTGTACATTTCAACACACATTAATGACGGTAACACACAATAGAATTACAACATAGACGATGTACATGGACATTGCTTCAGTCGAGCTGAGCCAGCCCTAAGGGGTCTTCCTCCTGAACACACGGTGAGAGCTGAAGGACATTGGAGACTCGAGGAACCACCACACCCCTGCATTCTGCGGAAGCATTTAGTAGATTGTATTTCAGTGTAGATTGAACTGTTTTGTTGTCTGAGAGTTTTATACCTTCTTTTAACCAGCATTCTTTGATTTCTTTTTAGATTTTTACAAGAGTGAAGTCATACGAGACTCGCTGGTGAGTATACTAACCATGTCATGCTTTTCCGGTTCTTACCCGTCCCCTTGTGTTATGAAGCTTGTTCTGCATGTAAACGGTCTGCAGAGTCACAAGCCCCCAACGTGCACCCTCCGCGGAGCTGTTACATTTGGACCAATCTGCGGACTTCCACACACACGCACGCACGCACGCACGCACACACACGCACACACACACACACACACACACACACACACACACACACACACACACACACACACACACACACACACACACACACACACACACACTAACCTCGTCCAGACTGAGTTGAAAGCATCAGGGCATTGTCCAATATGTCCTTTCATTTGGAAATATCAGAACCCTGCCATCTGAGATAAGAAGTGTCGACCAAATGTCACAGACAGTCTTATCATTTGGGAACATGATCCACAACTGGGCACTCAACTTTTAATGTGGAATTTAGAACTACTGTACTTTCCGGACTATAAAGCGCACCAGCATATGAGTCGCAGCAGCTAAACTGTCCGTCTGTCTTGCTCTCGTTCTGTCTCTCGGTTCCACTTTTACTTTGGCGCGCTACCCGTCTCACTCTTTTCCGGCCTCCAGCTTTTCCTGCTGGAGCCCGCCGCTTAGAGGTGGCGGGCGTGGACCGGTCGTAGAGCCCATAGAGGTAAGGTGGTTAATTTTACCTGTACAATCCATAGATTTAGGAGGTCCCCTAGTGGCCGTTGGCTGTACACAAAAATGGGGAAAAAAGTCGCGGCTTATAGTCCAAAAAGTACGGTAATAAAACAATAAATGAGGCACGTGTTCATGATCTTTGAGCATGTTGGATAACATCCGTCTAAAGTCGTTTGTGCACAGCTCGATTTGCATCACGTTTGATAGGAATGCACATCTTAGCCGGTCATAACCATATTCTAATTTAAAAACAGGAAATAAATTCCCAGCCAGGCTGCGGAGGTGTGTGTGTGTGTGTGTGTGTGTGTGTGTGTGTGTGTGTGTGTGTGTGTGTGTGTGTGTGTGTGTGTGTGTGTGTGTGTGTGGTGTGTGTGTGTGTGTGTGTGTGTGGTGTGTGTGTGTGTGTGTGTGTGTGTGTGTGTGTGTGTGTGTGTGTGTGTGTGTGTGTGTGTGTGTGTGTGTGTGTGTGTGTGTGTGTGTGTGTGTGTGTGTGTGTGTGTGGTGTGTGTGTGTGTGTGTGTGTGTGTGTGTGTGTGTGTGTGTTCGGGCTTCACTGTGTCTCGCTGTCTCGCAGACGGCCACTGGGCTCACAGGGGGGGGGGCAGGAGCTCCAACAAGCCGTGTAGGACACAGAGTGAATACACACTACACAGAGATGCTGTGAGAAACCAATGTGATTTTGGAACATTGAACAATGTGAATCTATTCTAGTCGACCTCAACAATGGAATCATGATCAGTAGAAAAGGCCATGACATGGGACCTCTAAAGTATTCATGTCTGCCCCTGGGAGAGGATCAGGATGATGTCATTATACGCATCACTACCATGACTGAAGACTTCCTGTATTTTACAGACGCCAAGGCTGGCATCATTTATACCTGCTGCCTTTCTGCAGGTCACGCTTTGATTCACCTCTGTGTGCTTTTGCTATATTCTCACTTAAACTGCTCTTCAAACATCAGTACACTAAAATGCATGAAACAGTCTTGCGACAGAAGTGGAATGGTGCCCTTCACTCACACAACGGTGTCTGCTGGTGTGTAAGTTGTGTCATGATTCTTTGTCTGTTACTTCCCTTATTTGCTTGCCAATGCAGTTCTGCTCAAAGCTATAGAAGCTGCCAAGCAGAGCAAGCTGTACATGTTGGGCTTGCTGCCGAGTCATGAGCTGACCTAAGCTGCTTTCCAGGCGTGCTTTGAGTTTCCTCTGCAGACAGATAGTGTGTAAGGCGCTGCAGGAGTCATGACTCCTGTCACTTCTCCCCCAGCTTCCTCCAGTGCAATTTAACATCCTTGTCATCACTTCCCGTCTTCCTGTTTTTATTCTAACTGCTATGCCCCTTTGTCTTCCGCTACTCACTCTCACTAGTTCTGTTTCCGCCCCCCTCCACCATGTGAATTGTTCTTCTGCTTGTGACATTCCCTCCTTTCCAGCCTGTCCTTGAAAGGGACCCGAGGAGCAGAGATTATGTCTCTGATGAAGGAAATGGTACATCATTGAATGATGTAAATGCTACAGTTCCTCGTAGAAGCAGTACTTAGTGCTGTCAGCTTGGAAGTCCAAGGACAGAACAGTAACTGTAGTTGGGCTCAGACATTAGGGTTAATGTACAACAGGATGATTACAGTACTTAAATTGTAAAGGGAAGGGATCCTTTAGGATATTGAATTTGACAGCGGTACCCCGCACTTGATTTCAGGTTGTAATTCAAACTCTTCACATTCAAAGTGATTTGTATTGTCTTTAACTGTCTGGATCAACGGTAGCTTAGTTTAAATGTCCTGCCAATCCTCACGTGTGTGTTTATGTGTGTGTTTGCCAGAATCCAACTTGGCGCAGCCTGGACTTTGGCATGCTGCCGGACCTTCTGGACACCTCCGTGTCTTGCTTCGTGGTGCGGATCTGGGGAGGACAAGAGGAACAGTTCCAACTGCTCATAGAATGGAAGGTCAATCTGGATGGCCTCAGATACACAGGACAGCAGGTCAGCAGCATGCACATGGACAGGATAACAGTAGGAGCCATGTGTATAACATTCCATGTAGCCAAAAGGCTCCTTGTCTGATCTGCACAGGCTGCAAAGAGATGCACACAGAAGTGGTGTGAGCATGACTTCCAGCTGCCCTTTGTACATATGGTCTTTAAGGCACGTGAAGGATAGTGTGCACAACTAGTAGTTTTACTATCTACAAATATATTTGAGATCAAACACACAAGGTGCACATTTTTTCAACTGAATTTTCTCAGTTTTGAAAACAGAACTTTATGCTTTACTTTTTGACCTTGGGATCAAATCCTATCAAGTGAGGTTCATCAAGCTCCGAGGTCTTTTCACTTGACTAAATCATTTCCTGAAGATGATGTGAATGGCAATTAGGAAAAACCTTGCAACTTATGCACGAGTCACTACTTCAAATGAGGTCGAGTAATATATAAAAGCATGCATTTGATGAATGAAATGATCTGCTTTACTTTGATGCGATGCAGTCAAAAGTTTGACCCTTCAGTAAATCCCATATTCTCAAAAGCATCTATTCACTTTTTCTGTTCTGTATTAAAAACACAGTTTGTTTTTGTTAAAAAAAAACAACTTGTTTCACTCACTTCAAAACATTACGCTGTAAATAACAAAACTGTAAATAACCATTTTGACCACTGTATCAAACGCCTTGCCGTACGTAGGTTCACTGTCATCAAGTGGAAGGCGTTGCATGACTTTCGTTCCCCCCGTTATACATCAGAGGAAAAGTGGAGCAGATCAGGTCAAGTTATTTGCAATGACATTATGTTGCAATATTAGGGCGACAAATAAACGTGTTTGCATGTTGCGATCTCTACGCTCTGTATGAGCTGATGTGGAATGTGTGAGGACTGAACAACAAGCACTTTGAATTGAGACTTTCTCACATTCTTAAAATGAAACTAAGCTACTGAAAACTCCTTTAAAGAACTATGTTACTGTCATTCTTTCGCAGTGAGACTAGTTCAACGCTCGTAAACAGATCGCTCAGCCTCACGCTCAGCCAGATGCCCGCTGTCCTTTGTTCTCTGCTCTCAGTCCCTGCAATGAGCCTCTTCTGCCTCGCTTTGTCCACAGATTCGATCCAGGAATCCAAATGAGATCATATTTGGATTGAATGATGGCTACTATGCAGCTGACTTTGATCACAAGGTACAGCCTTTTGTCAATTATTCCGAGCTTCTTCCTTATAATGGGATACGCAGTCCTAATCTTATTGGCTTTCATCGCTCGCTGTTTGGCCTTCTGCACTGAACCTCTCCCATGTGGCTGTTCCAGGATCAGTCGGAGCGGAAGAAAAACAGCCTGCTTCAGGTCGACCTGAGTTCAGTCCGGAACTCCTACAGCGTTTTCTCTTTACTCAGGTAAGAGTCATGCCATGTAGCAGTATTACATCATGTTTCATCGTCATTTATCATCTTTTTAATCTATATACCCAGCATCCTTTACACGTCTGTGTGCCTGGGAGAAGGATCCTCCTGTTTGCTCTCCCCTACCTTCAGACAGAGGTCTAAGGACAGAGGGTGTGCAGGGTATGCTGCACACCCTCTGTTCTTAGACCTCTGTGACACATGTGTACTTTGTGATATTGGGCAATGGATTGCTTGATCACATCATTAGGATTCCTTGTTCAGAATGCAGCAACCTTTCCTCAGTCCATTTTTAGGGAAAAAAACATGCTCTTTTTTATTTATTTTTGATGCGTAATTGGTCATGTGATTATGCTAACTCCTATTATGTGTATTGCATGTATTTTTTTTTAGCAATTATATTCCAGCAGATGGTGCCACAGGGAAGCCCAGTTTGTGATTCTTCATCAGAAAAGCTCTCACAGGCACCAACTTTATTTAAAGTCACCTAGTCTTTAGTCTTTATTTGTTCGGCATGATGAGTCAAGTATACGGATCTTTTTAAGCAGCACATCTTTATAAAGGCACCTTGTCGTCAGGCCAGTGTCAGACTTGGGATTCTGATTTGATTTTAAAGTACACTCTGTTGAATGTGAGAAACAGCTGCAATACAATGTGCTACCACAAGGGGAGACAAAGGTTTGCTGAGCAATTAGCTTGCAGAAGGGGAACCCTGGTGCAGTAATTAAGAACTTTAGACAACACAAGGCACTTCTGACATCTGTTGACAAACATGGCCGTGTTGTTCCGCATTTAGATTTAAACGTGGAACAACGTAAATACCACTTTCAACATCCTCAGGGCTTCCCCAGAGGGAAACCCTGTTAAAATACCCCACACTTAAAAACTAAATTTAAACCTGGTTTTAACTGAATCAATGTAATCTAGACGCTTTGATTGGACGTTTCCAAAATAAGGTCCTGTCATTAGGAGGCTTTCCATTGAGATGTTCCTACTATAAGAATGAAATAGGGGGACATAAATGCATCACAGGCCTTTACAGTACCCAGAAAGAGGAGTTTTTCCAAAGCCAGCTGAACTTAAACAGTCCCAGTTTGAATCATAACTTTTATGACCTCTCCTCTCGCTTCTTTTATTATTGCAGCTTTCTTCCACATCCTCTTCTTCTATCCACACCCAGTGGGACTCTGTGGAGTTTAACACAGTTACATTGATCCCCTCTTCCCACACACTGCTCTGCCTGCAGCTCCTCACCCCTGTCACTGTTTCTCCTTGGCTTGGTGCACTCACATGCACAGGTTTTATGATTAGGTAGTGTAGAACGATTCATCAGATATTGTACACTCCAACAGGGATTACCCTACCACCCCCTGTAGTACATAAACATATACACCACTCAGCCTCTGTCCCGCAGAGAGCTTCCCGTTTCAAAGTGCATTTACTTACTGAATGATTACTGAACTTCGTGGTTGCATGTTTTTGTGAATGATGAAGGATGTTTCATCATGTAATCGGGTGAAAAGCGTTATTCTTCTGAGATCATCTCATTTGTATTGTGCCTCTTTTGGACTATATATTTTTTTTTATGCATGTCCACCCAACTGTCTCCCACTGTGTTTTAATGAAAAAAGATAAAGGCAGCTTTGCTAAGAATGCTCTGGTCTTGATTAATGATGGTAATTTTTCAGCGGATTCACAGCCTGCTTTTCAGCCCCGGCTTTAAAAGACCCATAGTCTGTGTGAGTAAAGCAAACACAACACATCTCAGATGGAGAGATGAAGAGGGAGAGCACAGATCTTCAATCAACAAAGTGTTGTCTCTTCCAGGCCTAGATAGAGCCGAGCCACATCCTAAATAGAGCTAGGCCCCTTTCTGGGTAGAAAGAAAGAAAGGTAGACGGTGACGGACGAAGATTATCCAGCTGTTGAGCAAGATTTGATGTAGACACTATTAATAGGTTCCTCTGTCCTACCAGTAAAATGTTTGATGTTTGAGAAACAACCACTTTAATCACATAACTGAGCTTCAAAAAAAGAGTTGACATTTCAATTCAAACCTAGAGAAATCCCTCATTTCAAGGGAAGTCCATGTCAAGCTCATTTCGGGAAACGGTCCTTTTCATTTGGTTGAATGTAATTCATACCCTTTGAAAAGTGTCAGCACTGTTGTTACATCAGTCACAAAATGACCTTTAACCCATTTTAGGCCACATTTTAAAATATTGGTTGTTTTAACTATATACTTTTACATTACATTGCATTTAGCTGACACTTTTATCCAAAGCGACTTACAATAAGTACATTCGACCAGGAAGACACAACCTTGAAGAAAACAGAATCATATAAGAACATCAGGTTTCATAGAGCCAAGTATTTCAAGTGCTACTCAACTGGCTTTAGGTAAGCCAGTCCTTTATTAGTATATAAGTGCTTTGTTAGCAGTTCTTTGTTAGTCATTCTATCGCTCGAGGTGGAGTCGAAAGAGATGAGTTTTCAGTCTGCGCCGGAAGGTGTGTAAGCTATCTGCTGTCCTGATGTCAATGGGGAGCTCATTCCACCATTTTGGAGCCAGGATAGCAAACCCACGTGTTTCTGCTGATGGGAACTTGGGTCCCCCTCGCAGTGCGGGTGCAGCGAGTCGTTTGGCTGATGCAGAGCGTAGAGCACGTGCCGGGTTGTACGGTTTAACCATGTCCTGGATGTAGGAAGGGCCAGATCCATTTGCAGCATGGTAGGCAAGTACCAGTGTCTTGAAGTGAATTCTAGCAGTTACCGGAAGCCAGTGGAGGGAGCGGAGGAGCGGCGTGGTGTGGGAACATTTAGGAAGGTTGAAGACCAGACGAGCCGCTGCATTCTGGATGAGCTGCAGAGGTCGGATGGCACATGCAGGTAGACCAGCCAGGAGGGAGTTGCAGTAGTCTAGGTGTGAGGTGACGAGAGCCTGGACCAGAAGCTGCATATTGTGTGCTTGAAAGTAATTTTTGTAATGACATTATAGCCTTGTAGATGCTTTTGGTCTATTCCACTAGTGGCCCATGTGATACATTCTAAACATTGTTCTTTGGGCACAACTTTCACAGTTCAGAACTGTGACATTGCAGATTAAACCTGTCAAACACTTCTGGAGCCTAAAGGGGAAATGTTCTTTTCCACCCTTGATCAGAGCCATATGTTGCCTGTGTTTTGTATGCTCCAATGTGAAGTATGAAAGTACTGTACGTACGTGTCAACAGGAGCAGGGCCTGTGGGGGTCCATCGTGCCACGGAGGCTACTGGGTTGATGATGCCTCCCTGCAGGCCCTCCTCAGACCTCCTGGCCCGCTGGTTGCATGCTGAGCCTCTCGGCCATGCGATGCCGGTGTGGTCCTGTGTGAGTCTCTGCTGACCCTGGGGACTCCACCAGCAGCCGTAACCAGACTACAGAAAGAAACTCACCGTCTGAGCTCTAAATCACTGTAAAGAAATGCATGTGGAGGTTTTGTGTTTTCATTTCACACCTCTGGAGGGGATTTAGGCGCAATCAAAGCCTTCCCCATTTACTTGATTTAAGCAGGTTTAAGGTTGTTTCTTCAGTTTGGGCTGTAGGCCTGCAACACCCCTCCACTGTCTACCTCCCAATGCTTTTTACACATATGATTCTATCTGATCATCTTCTATTTAGGCTCATGCTTTCCCCCCCAGCTTTTCCGCCTTCCACGCTCACTAACTGCGCACGTCTCTTCTTATTCTCTCACTTTCTAGTGCGTTTTGCTCGTGCTTTTGAGTGCTTGCCTTGCAGTGCTCTTTTTTGTTGTCATAGCGTGTGTATGTGGTATTCATTACACATTCAAACTCAAAACTACTAAGCTTTATCCTATTAGTGTTTTCTGGCTTCAAAAAGTAAATCCACGGCTTTACATGATACACATCCATCTATTGGCTCCTATTTGGCTCACTCCACGCGGCAGCTTCAGTAACCACGACTAACGGAGATGTTCAGTGCAAGTGAAAGTGCAAAAGAGCTTCAACTCATGACTAGAAATCCAAAGTTCTATAATTATCTCCAGAGTGTGTGACCCTTTTAGCAGCAACAATATCTTCCTTGAAGATCTCTTCCGCTTCTTTGGAACTCTATTGTAGTTTTCATGTAAACATAGCTTCTAGCAACTCAGCAGAACCCACAAAAGGCCTGGAGGAATAGGATTGCATAATGCACTCGCTGAAGAACCGCCAGCAGTCTTATCTTCCATTCCGTGACAATGGAGAGAATAGTGAAGTGAGGTGAACAACAAGGGGATACATGTGTTTTGTATTCTTTGGCATACAGGCTGAATTTAGACAGTTTGCTTTGTTGTGATTTTCCTATTGAGATGCCGTCTGTTTTCGTCCCCAGCTGAGGTGTGATGGTGGGACATTACGCTTCATGTGTTGTCAAAACAATGCTTCGGCTTGTTGTGAATTGCTAAGTTGGCTCTCCTATTCAACGGTGGTGTTTTAGAAATGGTTGCTGGAAGTGAATTCCGTCCACTCTTTAGTCTTTGTTCTGGTTTCCTGTGACCCAGGTTTGTTTGACATGTTCACTTGGCACACTCCATGTGATGAACAGCTGCTAATACATTTCATCATGCGCCTTGGTAAGAGCCATCAGCCGTTGAGTTTGAACCAATTGATTAATTCAGCTGATATTTAAAGCCACTTTTTCAGAAGGGATTTAGGATTCCATTTATTTGGAACGAAAAGCTCTGCAGGGATACAAAAGGAGATGGGAGGGTTTGACGTGACTACCTTTAGTGTTGTGAACATTTCAACCACTCCAATATTCTGTGCTACATAACGCCCGCCTGACGTTTTTGCCTTTTGTTTCTCGCCAAGAAGAACAGCCGTCTTCCCTGGTGTCCTCTTCACCTCCCAGGTCTTTCTCTGGCTTATCTGCGTGAGCCAGATGACACATCTGCATTTGCTGATTCATTCGCAGCCTTGATTTGAAAATAGCAGATGCTGGACCACAACGCACTGTAAACCGTGGTAAATATTTATTTCCAGATAATCAGCAAAGGTAAATGAACAGAAAACAGAATACCTTGCTCAGAGCGGCTGCCAAGGCTGTTGCCTCCAACTGCACTGAGAGCACTGTGAACAATTGAAATGGAAAGGTCTTTAGTTCAATCTATTTGTATTGACTTTATTGTAAATGGTTATATTTACTGAGCTTTGTGGTTCAGCTACAGCTAAAAGCCCCCATTAGAAATGTCCAAGATGCCTTCTCTTTATCAAAGAATCTCTCCTCTGACACCCTGCAGCTCCCAGTGCCACGGTGAAAGGAGAACATGCCATTGTTTGTCTGATGTTTATCGCATTATGGGTTGAGTGCACAGGCTCAGCCATAACTTCCTGTGGCAGGGTGACCTTGAATGCCTTAGAAAAGGAAAGTTGTCTCGGCTTTTGACAAAGAGTTTTCCGGACAGTTTCCCAGCGATGAAACTGCTGCTCCAATGTGGCTGTGCAGTGGGACCCCCCTGACTCCTGGGCAGGTGTTAGGCCACGACCAAGGGAACGATAAGGAGGCAGACATGCGTGAAAAGGAGGGAGGACATAACTATTCTCACCCGAGGGAAAAGCCCATATCAGATTCTCCTATCGCAATCACCTAAACAGATGAAGCTGTCAAAACAGATCGGCCCTGATGTTCCAAAGGATTATCTCCAACGGCCATCTCTGTCACCTGACACGGATCATTCTGTTGGCAGAACATAGGCAATGCATTTCCTGTAAGGCCCGCCCCAAAGCTGCGTTTACATCGTGATAGATGTATCTCTATGTTCAGGCTGGTTGCCTGCAAGAAGCAATAATATCCACCAGGTGACTCGACAAGTTTCAAAACAAAACCCCCGTAGGATTTGTAAAATGAGCCCCCGGAGCTGGACGCCTGTTAAACGCTCTGCAGTTCTTGAAGACTCAAAGCAAGTGCATACCAAAGGAACATCCTGTTCACGTCACCTTCATGACCCACTTTGTAAGTGCTAACAACACATCATTCAAACATGATGGAATCCCCCTACTCCTAATAAAGGGGCAGTATCTTCTTTCTGAACCGATCGGAGTCAGAATCAAGTTTATGGCCAGGTACGTTCACACATACAAGGAATTAGCGTTTGTGTATGCTGGTGCAAACACACACACAGTGGCTCAAAAATATAACTATAAAAATGATAAATAAATGATTTACTCCAAATTTCAATTTAAATATACAAAAGAACCTATAAAGCTAAACAACTTAGGACATTGAATATATGACAAGCTACTGTATAGTGTATTATATTTGAAAAGTGTGGGCTGTGCAGAAATATGTGCAAAATATATTCGGAGAGATGAACATGACATACAGTTTTATTTTCAGAACTTGCATCTGTAAACAATGCTGAGAGAAGAACACTAGAGGCTATCGAAGAGCTGCTGTTCTGGTTGTCATTCCTGTCGAATGTGAATGTAGATACATGTACACCCTGATATATGGAAAGATGCTTACAAGAGGATTCATTGCCAATTAAGTGCAAACAATGAAATGTTATGTTTAAAAATGTGGGCATGGTCTGTCAACATGTGTACAAATCTATCATATTCATGGCACGGCAAAAGGGGCGGGATGGACCGGACAAGGGACCCCTAGTCCTTAATTGTCTTTTTGTATTTACCTAGTTATGTATCTGTATGTAAGTGTCCTCTTGTGAAGATCAATTAGTTAAAATCTATTCACAAAAAGAGAGACATATGCTAACAAGAGCTAATCACGTCTTCATCTAAGAATTCCAAGAGTTGAGCAATTCTTCACGACAGAAAAGTGCATTACTTTGCAATTGTACTTTCAGTGGAAGATCTAACGGCACGCTGACAGTTTGAGAGCTTATGGCCGGCCCCTCCTGCGGTCCGTCCCCTGGAACTCATTGCCGTCATGTGGGGTTGTTGTCTGTGGTGTTGGAGTCCCAGGTTCTGCTGAGGAGGCTTGTCTTTTCTTTGGGCTCTAAATAATAGGCAAGGCAAGTTTATTTTTATAGCACTTTTCAACACAAGGCAATTCAAAGTGCTTTACAAAAAAAAATGAAAGACATTAAGCATTACAAAAGAAAAGCTAATAAAATAAATATTAAGGAAAAATACATGGATAAAAGTTACAGTGCAGTCTAAAATATGAATAGTTCAATTAAATAGGTGTGCTTGTCATGCTTGTGTCCTGATGTTGCTGTTCCATATTTCAGTGGAGACGGTATCGGGGGATTTGGAACTCCGTCTCTGGTTTCAATAAATGATCAGTCCTTTTTGAACGTTGTTTTCCTTTCCTGGCACTGATGGGTTCAGGTCTGTTGGGCAGCGTCTGATGTCATATAGTGCTCAGATGATTAGAACAAAATAGTGTTTAAAATGTTGTTTTAGGGTCTGGTCAAACAAACGGTGGACTAATATTACTTGTCTTGGTTTTATTTTCTCCTTTGTTTAATGTCATAGCTCGTCATTCATTTGTACAGTTCACAAAGAAGATCAACCCAAGTAAACAAGAAAAACCCAATGCGCTGCACAAAGACTCCGACACATGGGGACGATCATGATTCGGAAGAATCTTTCCAAACAGTCAGTGTAATTGCTGCTTTAGTCATAACACTGACGCATCCTGTCAATTCAGCGGCCCCTCAAAAGCACAGCTTCAACATGCGGTTGTTGGTGTGGTCCAGAGTGTGGTTCCAAACAATGATCTGCATGGTGGCTTTTCCTCCCTCTCTTCCTGCAGGCTTCACACAGCACAGAGAGCCATCAAACAGACCCAAGTGACGGTGCAGCGGATCGGGAAGGAGATCGAGGAAAAGCTGAGGACGACGGCAACATGCACAGAGCGGGTGAGCCCAACCTTCCCCAGCTGAATTCCAACTCATCGGCAACCTACCTTAAATCAGCAGCAGTGTTTAGGCCGCTTATTTACTCTTTGGGCAGCTATTGTATCCTTCTGTTTTGACTGCTCGACAGGAGGGGGAGAGGCCATTATCCCTCCTGCCAGAATGATCACGCTTTCACCACTGTTTATGTTTCCATCTCCTGTCATATCCTCCAACGGATCCACTACAAAAGCAAGAAAGCATATTTAACATTGTTGGAATTGGCAGCCGCACAGCTGTGAAAACGGAGCACTGATCCCAGGTTTGACGTAGTGTTTATTGTAAACATTCACTTCAAAAGCATCCCGTCTCTTCTGCGGTTATAAAAGCCTCCAGGCAGTGACACTCGGGTGCTTTTATCCCCCAGGTAGACTTGCCTTCAGAGGAAAGCACAGCTGGCATCTTTTGTGTCCACACAGTGTTTAAAGCTACAGCCGAGTGTGTGCTGCATATGTGCTTTTGCACAGATACCACATTTACAGGTTTAGTTCCCCTGTAGACATCTGTTACAGCTGTTGCCTTCCATCATGCTCTCATCGGCTTTTGATATGGCTGCTTTTTTTTGTTCCTCACCCAGACCTTCACCCTACCTATTAAAACAGCTCCACTAAAGCCCTTTCAAGCCTCCCCGCAAAAACATTGAGGCTCCATTCTTTTGCCACAAAGGAACCCTTTCAAAAAGTTGTCTCTGATATTTCCCCCTCATTGAAACATTCCTCAGAACCCTTTTCAGAGCTCACATCAGCTAATAAATCACATAATCCTCGTCCTCCACCTTTTCCGTTCAAGAAACCCGGGTGAGAGTGAGTGGAGCATTGTGTGGCTCTTCTAAGGGTTTCCCCCTCTGCCTTTGGAGAGCTCAGACCTATCCTTCTGTGCGCGTCACAGTGAGCGGGGATCAAAGGGGACAGAGTGGAGGCCACCAGCCCCGGCACATGGCCCTTTCACGCTCTGCCATTAATCTGTGGGTTATATCATGCTCCCCCCACGCCGCTGCTTATTTACTCAGCTGACCCACTGCTGTTTGATGTTCAGGAGGAGTCAGACGGGCCCTGGTGGTCGGGCACAGACACACACACACACACACACACACACACACACACACACACACACACACACACACACACACACACACACACACACACAACGATGTCGCTGAGTGAAAGTGTAGGAGGCTCCTGGTTCGTGCAAAAGCCATTGGCGGTTAACATGCGAGCATGGCGGGCGACACATTAGAGATGGAGGCTCTATCAGTCTTCTCTCTCCTGGCGACTGATACGCCTCTCTGTGTTCACTGCACAGCCCTCAGAAGTCTCCACGAAGAAGCATATCTGTGTTTCGTCTGATCCAGACCACGATCACTATCTCTCTCTCTCTCTCTCTCTCTCTCTCTCTCTCTCTCTCTCTCTCTCTCTCTCTCTCTCTCTCTCTCTCTCTCTCTCTCTCTTCTCTCTCTCTCTCTTCTCTCTCTCTCTCTCTCTCTCTTCTCTCTCTCTCTCTCTCTGTGTGTGTGTGAGATGAATCACGGTCTTCATCATCCATTATGCCAAATCACAATGTCTATTTATTTTCCATCACAACAAAGTCCCCTAAATAAGTGGCGTCTAAATAACACCCCGAAGTTCTAAAAGTAAAATGGAACGTGGCCCACATGTGAAACTTGGGCTTGTCTTATAACACAGTCTTCATGTGGTAATCATTATAATACACCTGAGGCCTCTCCTTAAGGGATGAGCTGCCAGCTCCTCTGTAACTAACTAAATGAAACCCCATTGATACAAAGCGGCTTGTTTCAATGACCCCACGCACCTGTGCCGTCAGGGAGCACGTGGTGGGAGAGACGCCAGAGGAGAGCTGTGGGTGCAAGGAGTCACAGAGGAACACTCATCTGGAGTGGATGGGCTTTATGGGGTCTCTCACTCCGGGGGGTGCACAGCTGGTGGCGCCTCCTGGCTCTCTGTGTGTTGGCAGTTGAGCAGCAATAATCAGCTCTGGATCAAATATTGTGTGACAATGACTCGTGACTGTTCGCCAGTTCTCCTGCTGTAACAACGCTAATGTTGAACACATCCGCAGGTTGGAGAATGCTTAATTAAAACGATTGATTTCTATTTGAACCATAAAATATACATATAATTTCTTCTTCTTCTTCTTCTTCTTCTTCTTCTTCTTCTTCTTCTTCTTCTTCTTCTTCTTCTTCTTCTTCTTCTTCTTCTTCTCTTCTTCTTCTTCTTCTTCTTCTTCTTCTTCTTCTTCTTCTTCTTCTTCTTCTTCTTCTTCTTCTTCTTCTTCTTCTTCTTCTCTTCTTCTTCTTCTTCTTCTTCTTCTTCTTCTTCTTCTTCTTCTTCTTCTTCTTCTTCTTCTTCTTCTTCTTCTTCTTCTTCTTCTTCTTCTTCTTCTTCTTCTTCTTCTTCTTCTTCTTCTTCTTCTTCTTCTTCTTCTTCTTCTTCTTCAATTGACATCAAGTTGAATCAAACGTTAGGCTTTTGATTCGGCACCATGTTACTGAAATAAAGTGATTGAGGAACAAGCGTGCTGTCCTCCACTTGAAGCCACTCTCTGAGTCCCTGGCCATCTTCTCACTGACTGCTGACAGAGGAGTCTCTCAATGTACTTGGAAACACACATGAATTTGATGGAGCTAGTAGGAATGTAAAGGTATTTAAATGGTCCTAAACAGCGTACTGCTGTGCCCACACACTAAACGAGTTCTCTGTTTTGTCTCCGTGTTGTCGTCTGGCGTTGCTCTGAGAAGAAGAAAGAGCGAGAGTGCATGCAGCTGCGTATCGCTGTGCTGCGGAGCGAGCTGCAGCGGCAGAGGAAGGCGCTTGGCAGGGAGATGGACCTTCGGCAGAAAGAGAGTGCACGGCTTCAGAAGAAAGGTAAGGCTGCGGGGGCTCATACCCCACTCCCACTGATGCAATGTTTCCCTGTGGCATGCAGGAGGCTTATGGCTGGGATATAGAGGTGCAGTGGTGATGTCTGTGTGGGTCAAACTGGAATAACAAAAGAAATTCCATTGTATTTCTGGAATATTACAGTAAATAATATGTGTGGGAAACAAACACTTCTCCACATATTAACACCACTTTATCATTTTTCAAGCATACATGCAAACACCAGAAATAAATATCTATAAATAAACGAAGTCATGGTCACGCGCTAAGCTAAAGCCAGACTTTTATGTGCCGTGATGACATTTAGTGGTCTCATTTAGCCACGTGTAGACAGCCAAGCCAACGCTGCAGACGATCCCCATCAGGCTATGAACTGGCATTCATTGAGCCTTACAGTTCTTTACCACTCACCTGTGTTCAGAAATAAAACCAAAAACACATTCAGAAAATTGAACTTTAAGACAAAAGAACCTGAAACTAGTTTCCTGCTATTGCTTTATTCATTATTGCAGGTGTGTTTTGACTTCAAATATTAGTCTATAAAACAAACTCTAGAAAATATGTATAACATGTATTAGATTTGCAGTTGTTATCCTTCGGCGTGTGATTTGATGGCACCGGAGACTTGGGTTTTGAACAGATGGGTCGGGGTCTCAGCGGTGTGTGTGTGACAGCAGCAGGTAGAGAGTGTGTGTGCTGTTTACCTGCTCATGCTGCAGCACAGTAGAGAGTGTTGTCACATACAGGAAACCTCTGTCACGCCGCCGCTCAGAGGATGGGAATCACTCAACACGCATGCATATGTACCCACGAGGTGCAGTATATAGAGCCATTCCTGTGGCTCTCAGTCTGTGCCAGACCACTGAAGCAACAGTGTGTGTGCCGGGGTGTCATTGAGTTAACCCCGTGAAGTCTGCAGCTCCTCACTGATATCTGAAAGCTGGGGAGGGCTTTCCTGCTGCCTCCCCCTGAATCAAAGGGTTAACAAAGGTCAAATGATCACACACACACACACACACACACACACACACACACACACACACACACACACACACACACACACACACACACCACACACACACACACACACACACACACACACACACACACACACACAGACACACAGACACACACACACACATATATACAGCTCCCGAAGAACATTAGAGACCACTGCATTATTATCAGTTCTCTGGTTTTACTATTTAAAGGTATGTCTTTGAGTAAAATGCACATTTTTAAATTTTATTTTATTAACTACTGACAACATGTATCTGTGTTGGACGTCTACAGATACTGGAATTGAATGGCTGCCATACATGTAGATATTGAGATTTAAGAAAACACTTGAGTGGTCTATTTTTATTCTGAGCCGTCCATATACACGCAAACATGCATACATAGTACACACACACACACACACACACACACACACACACACACACACACACACACACACACACACACACGGTGTCTTAGAGGTAAAGAAATGAATTGGCATGTCCCTCCGACTTGTTTATCTTCATTTCATTGTATCTGTGTTGGCTGCCGTACAGAAACGTTCAGTTTGATCTTTTCTCGCCTTCAGCTAACTCTCTTTGATATTTAGTTATGCGTTTCATGTGTTGTTCATACAACCTTAGGGTTACTATCAGACCCCTAAACTGTACAGTTAGTCCGTCTACTTGAACTTGTTGCTATCGAATGAGAATAACAAAGGAAAGTATTTTGACCGAGTTGTGTATTGTGAGTTGTTTTCCTTATACGGTGGAGATTGAGCCCGTTCCTGTGGAGATTGAAATGCAATCCAACTGAGCCGGCAAATCTAAGGTGGGGATTGGTAATGATTAGCATGAAGTCCACACATGAATCCAGAAATACACACACACATACCAACACAAAAAGTGAGCACTAAAAGGGTTCAGGGAGAAGTTTCCTTTGTGCTGTGGTTCTAAAAAAGCAAATGTCCGTTAATCCTCCGCCTCTTTACTTGTCACCACTTAGTCTACAGCCAAAAGAACCCGCTGCTCTCAGTCTCTGCCGCTCATTGAGGGCTTATTTCCAGACGGGACAAGTGCTTATTAAGAAACAGAAGAACACATTCCTTCAGCTGTTAAAGAGGGAAAAGGTATTTAGGATCAATTGAAATGCTGTAGCTGAATAGCGCTTGCTGAAATTCTTGTTGTTTTTTCCCAGACTCATAACTCAAAAGCTAAAAGCCATATGCTGCTGAGCTCGGCTTCCAGCGTGTTGTTTAACTCTTCCAATCAGCCTGCACACACTCATTTGTTTCACTATCGGAAAAAGGCCTGCATTCATTACGGACAGGATACTCTGGGAGACAGGCGTTTACACTATCTCGTACAGCAGCTGGATTTTTTTATCTGATTATATTTATATTGGCACCGCAGCGTGTTTGTTTCATCTGATCTCATCTTTCAGTTGGACACATATCATTTTATCGGTTGTGCCTTAAATATCATTTTGTGACTTTCCTCTTGGGACTCCGTCGGCTTCTCTGTCAAAGCGTTCAATAATATAGATTACTCATCACACAAGCTGCTGGCTAAGCTAATGTTGATAGAAGTGAGTGTTTCATCCGTTGAACTTTCACACATTCCAGTGCTTATTAGATACAGGTTTCTTTTAAAGTTTTATGGACGGTTTAATAGTTGGCGTAAGTTCTTTGCTATGCGATATTTCCCCCGAGGGAATACGGCATGGGGTGTTAAACTTCATTCTTGTTCACGTTCTCTAGGATATCGTGTGTCTGAATGTGTGGTCCTCCCATCTCTTCCACCATCCTCAGCCTCATTAGCAAGTCGCTCTTATCAACCTGTCCTTCCCAGGAAACGGCCCCTTCTCAAAAGACGTGGCGCAGAACACCCCAACACACAGTTGTGGTCCTGCAGGTGTGTGCGTCCACATGTGAGCCAGCATATAAAGATGAGGCAAGAGCTGTGTGTGTGTGTGTGTGCATTTGTTCTTTGCTATCATGGACATTGTTAGCATAGCTCTGAAAAGCATCAGCAGTGGATATCATCCTGATGACAGGTTAACGACTGGCTGTTCTATGCACTCTGATTTACTGTGAAGGCAGTGAAATCATAGCAGGGGTGTAGACTCAAAGAAAAGCTGTTGTTTTTCACTTCTCTTGCAAATGCACACACGCTAAGTCCACTGCACGCCTTTTACATTATCCATAGCAGAGGACAGAGGAGCATGATCGCATTTATTTTCCTTCTTTACGACATTTAAAATACAAGTATTTCTCTCCTCCTCCTCCACATTGAATGCCTTTGGTTTTGGTGGGGCACACTCTACTTTCCCTCCTGAAGCAGATGACATGAATCAGGTCTGAGAACAGTGTTTATTGTGCTTGGTAACGGTAGTTATTCTCACGCTCTGAACAGAGCCAGAGCTCCTGGCCAATAAATGTCAGTGGTTGGGTTTCTTAAGTGTAAGGAACACAGATTTGTGAAGGTATGGTGTGAGGAGGTATTTGTCACCTTGGAGAGAAGGTCTCATATTGAAGCTATCATCATTAGGGCTCCTTAGCAGCAGCTTTACACATGCACGTCCCTCAGCTGGCTGCCGTTTCTCTGAGAAGAAGAGTTGACAGCCACTACAGTCCATCGCTCTGCATAATGACGCACTAGCATGGCTTTCTACATTTCTCTTGCTTTTTATTAACCCCCCCATCATCCAAATCTGTCTTTGTCACAGCAAAACCTTCCCTCCCAAAGTGTGGACATAGCCTTGAACTTCCATAATGCACCCAGACGCTTGTCTAGTTGATTCTTTTAAAACCGTTTTACAGTTCCCTTTAGCTCACTTAATGGCTGATGATACTGTGTTGTTCTGTTTGAGTTCATGGTGTTCATTCCAATTGTTATAATTGTACACGGCTGCATTGAATGCTGAATGTGTTGCAGATCACTCGATACACATGTTGCAAAGTCAAACTAAACACCACCATGCTTTGTAATAAACAGTTTGTTAGTTTATAGTTTTTAATGTGAGACAGATAACACGAGCCTTTTGAAAGACATGTGATATGGCATTTCTCATGAACATTCTGCCGTGTAATTTACAACGATGTGTGTTTCTCAATACAGTAGCTTCAGTGATCAGTTGTGTCTCGTTACTGAGTAAAAGGACCACAGAGGGTAATATTTTGACAAGAAAGCCGTCACCGCTCCAGCCTTTGCACTGTTTGCATTCTCCACAACAGGACCTGTAGTCTTTTGATTCTGGGAACTGATCCACTAGTGACGCCGGCCTATGTAGTCACGTGGGTCACAGGTGACTTTGTTGTTATTAGGTACTCGAACTGCGCATGCGTGCGATGGACATATCCAGTGCTAAAAGCACCGCCTCTGGCGGCCATCCGGAACTCATAGAACCGTAGTTACAGCCGTAACTATCGTTATGACTAGTGCACCACTTAGACTTAAGCCCTGTACTGTATGCGTTGTGCCCGGGTGTAACTTTTAAGCCTAGTATGGAGCAGGCGTAAATTGGAAAGACAGACTAGTATCCATAGTAACGTAAAACAGGCAAGAAGGAAAATAACTATGGCAGTGCGTCTTGTTTACATGTTGTAACAACGAAAGGGCATTAAGGAGAGTCATTTGTGATCGAACAAACCCACTGGACATCTATTCAGTGAGCTGATCGAGAGGTTTCGTTTCGGCAGACAAGCCCTTTTTGATTTAATCGAGGAAATCTCCCCCTAACCACAGAACGGATCAGACAGAAACGCTGCGCTCTCCCCAACCTTGCAGGTGCTGATTGCGCTCAGATTTTACTTTAATACTGTGGGAGACATGACTAATGTTCATCGCACAACTGCATGTCGGGCTATTAGACAAGTTTCCTTGGCTCTCCAGCGCCGCCTTAGGAATTAAATTCACTTACCAACACAAGAAGAAGCAGCAAAATTCTCCTGGCATCCGTGACGACTTAACCACAATCACACAATAAACAACATATAGCCCTGTACATTTGTAATATGAACGCAGTTTCTTTGCAATTGCATTTTAATAAGCTCCCATTGTGACCACATATTTTTATTAGGCCGTTTTATAGCCTATTTTATTAAAAAAACACACAAGAACATTAGATAACAACATTTGGAGAACTATTAACATGAAATTGAGATACAAACAAGTACAACAAATATGATTAGAGAATGGTGAATGACAAATTGACAGTGATTCTTTGCTGATTCTTAAGAATTATAATTTGGAGTCTTAATTTCTCCTTCTCCAGCTCAATGTTGTCATGTTCCGCTCTCAGTTGTGCGGTCTCCACCTCCACATGAACGATCTCTTTCTCCACCAGTTCACGCTGTAGCTCTGTAAAATCCCTCTTTCTTTTTCGGGGTGTGGGCGTCATTTTTCTCTTCTTTTGGTTTCCGTTATCCATGACTTCGTTATCCAAGTCTTAGCTTGCTCTGAATGGAGGAGTTTGAGTGTTAAATTATGTAGACGTGTGTTGCTTGGCAACAATGACTGTTTCGAGTGTATTCACGTGGACGCGCATATTAAGACCAGGCGCAGCTACGACCGAGACTAGTCAGGCTTGGTGCACTCGGTGTAAATTCAAATCACTAAGTCAGGCGTAGCTAAGCCCGACGTTAGCGTTAAGACCTACTTTTTTACGCGCAGCTGGTGCACTCCACTCGAAGTCTAGTGCAGATAAAGTAAAGAGGATAAACTTACATAATATATTAAAACAATTAAGCACAAAATAAATAACATAAGTAAGCCATTGTGAAAAACAATCTAAGTAGCCTTATATATTTGTGTTTATTATAAGTGACCATATCAAATGTTAGAAGTAGCTGGTACTATTTACTGTATCTAGTTCTGCTGCTATAGCCTTAGACTGTTAATATACACATAGGGTGTCAAATGTTGCATGCTGGCTGACGTGGTTTATGCCACGCTTTGTCTGTCCATACCCTGATAACAACTGGAACCGGTTAGCGGGATGAAAGGATGAGAAGATGGATAGAACAGATAGAACAGAGCTGGGCATTACATGAAAGCAAGAGAGAAATACAGGCCTACGCAGTCGGGGTTTTGGATGGCCTTTCTGATCCCTGTCTCTAATCTGATGGACTACCTTTTTATTTTCTTCCTCCCGTCGTCTCCATCAAGATATCTCTTTAACACCCGTATAGTGTCAGTTCAGGCAGCATGTAAGTGAAAGTATGTGATAAAAAGAAGCTGATCTATCTGATTACATGTGATTTGATCATCTTAAATGCTCAAAACTCACTTTTCTGACATATGCTGTCATACTATCAAGTTTTTGGACAATGTTAGGACATTTTGAAATACTTTCTTGCCTTTAAGTATAAGAATGCAAGTAAACATCAGGTTAAGTTATTAAGAAGTACACTGGAAACAGCAATTATTTCATATGTAAAAGAATCATTAAGCAATGTTCTGTCTGGTTCCTCATCGATTCCTAAGAGAGGTTTGAACCTCCTATGCATACTTCTAAATTGCTGGTTACACACAAGCGTCAAGCAATGAGTGCAGGGGTTTGGATATGGTAGACCACTGTTTGTGGTTTCACACAAAATCTTACCTTTCATTCCTGTTTTTTTTTGCGTCCAACATAATTAAACATTGGACTCACAATTGGACAGTTATTAAGAAAATATCAAAGTCAACTTTATTGTCAATCTTCCAGTTTGTGTGTACATACAGAGTTTCCCACAATCCCGAATATAAAAACAAATGTATATAAAAATATGTGTGCAAATATGTATGTATATATATTAGGGCTGTCAATTTAACGCGTTAATAACGCGTTAATAACGCGTTAACGCACATTTTTTTTACCGCCACTAATTATTTTAACGCGATTAACGCATGTGTATTTTTTTTCCTCGGCCGCCCCGTAGCTTCAGAGCGCATCGAGTTTAAAATACCGTCTACAAGCTGATGCTGACAGCCCCGCTCCTGCCGCCCGCTTGTGGCAGACCACACTTCCACGCTCACCGGCAGGCACCGACTGGCCATCGGGAGGACCGGGAGAGTGTGTGTGTGTGTGTGTGTATGTGTGGCCCGAGCGAGCGAGAGAGAGACCTTACGTGCATTGTTGTTGTTAGCATCTGGTGCTAGCTAGCTGCGCTAACGGGTATAAGGAGCTGTTTCAATGAAAACAGAGGAGCGACATTTCGCCACAACTGCGCCGAGCACTTGACTTTATGCAGGAAGCCAGACAGTGGGACATTGTACGAAAAGTCAGCACACTCAGCACGGATAGTGCGCAACATGATTGCAGCGTCCAGGCAGCTCCGGTTCGAGAATATATGCCTTGAGCTGCACATAGCTCCAACGATCCAACACACACACACACACACACACACACACACACACACACACACACACACACACACACACACACACACACACACACACACACACACCACACACACACACACACACACACACACACACACACACACACACAATTTGTATTGTGAGAGGTTTCAGGTTGAATTGAGGCGAATATTTGTAATGTTCAGAGGTTGTTGTGTTTAATATTCATGAGAATATTTGTCATTGTTCAAATGATAATAAACATTAGCATAAAGCATATTTGTCCGCTCATATGTTGATAAGAGTATTAAAAACTTGAAAAATATTCCTCTAAGGTACATTTAGAACAGATAAAAAATGTGCGATTAATTTGCGATTAATCGCGATTAACTATGGACAATCATGTGATTAATCGCGATTAAATATTTTAATCGACTGACAGCCCTAAATATATATATACAGAATCAAAGACACATTTGTACATGTGCACACATTAAGACCTAAATAAAAACACAATCAATATTTACAAAATAACAGTCACTTCAAAATTTGAGAATGTACATTAGTGCCAGATTGTCCATAGAATGTGGATTATTGCCAGATTGTCCATGGCAGCGTAAAAGTGTCGAGGCCGATAAAGCAGGACCCATTTTTGGAAAGTGTTGCCAAACATGTTGGGTTATTCTTGCTAAGACTCAAGCCACTAGCCTTAAAGCCAGAGGAGGCTACATGTTTGTTAAGTTAACTTTTTTTTTAACTCCACATCCCTCTATTTGTATTCCTCCCATCCTGGTGACAGCCAAGGTGGGAGGCATTATTTCTTCACGTTTTTTGTGTGTACATCTGTACATTTTATTTTGGTGAACATGAATTAGGGAATTTGGCACAAGCTGCCCCATGGGTTAATTCAATATAAATTCAGTCAAATTTACAATAGGTTGAATTGATGAAATGTTGACAGGATGTAAACTGCGATGGCGGAAGAATTTAACCTTGAGCAGTTATTTTAGTTTTCATTTCTGACTTGGTTGGAGCATTCAGCTCCAACCGATGCTGACGTCACTTGAGGTAATAAATCAGACTCCCTATGGAGCCACAAATACTGTATGCAACAGTTTCTTTCGAAAATTCCTTAGTCCTCCCTAGCCCTGTAAACAGATTTTAATATGTTTCTTTCCTCACCAACTTCCTCCTGCTCTTCCTGGTGGATCATTCAGCCCTCTCAGTTAAGCCTGAATACTATGCAGTCCTTAGTGCATGTTAACTGAGACCCCCGAGAAGTATCCCTATCACTAAACCAAGCAGCCTCTGTGTTCACCTTTCTGTGGAGGAGCAGTAACTTAACAACTAGGGCCAAGCACTTCCTGTTCATTGACCAGCCATTACAGGGAAATCCTGATAACCAATGTTTATGTTTACAGTCTGATATTAAAGAATATATGTTTTTTGGCTTTGATGGCTTTGCATGAAGGCACTGTTCTTTCTACGCCACCATATTATTATTATACAGTTTGTACAACTCAGTAATCACAAGTCACAAGAAAGTGCTATTTCACTGGGTGTCCCCCAGGGGTCAGTACTGGATCCACTCCTATTCATCACATATCTCCTCCCCCTGGGCACAATCCTCCGTCACCATGAGGTTAATTTTCGCTGCTACGCCGACGACACACAGGTCTACATTTCCTCCAAACCCACCAGTGCCCTGCCCCCAACCTCCCTCACGACCTGCTTTGAGGACATCAGGAGCAGGATGAGCAGGAATTTCCTGAAGCTTAACAGTAGCAAAACTGAGGCCCTGCTCATCGGCTCCACCCTCACCAAGTCACATAACACCCCAGCACCAAACATCATCATTGACGGCTTCCCCATACCATTCGCTGCACAAGTGAAAAGCCTCGGTGTCATTCTGGACAGCTCCCTCTCATTCGCACCACACATTAAAAACATCACCCACACTGCCTTCTTCCATCTTCGGAACATCTCCAGACTAATTTCTGTCCCAACCCAGCACTGAAATCCTGGTCCACTCATTCATCACATCCCGGATTCATTACTGCAATGCACTTCTGACTGGCCTTCCCATCAAACTCCTCAATAGACTGCAAATAATCCAGAACTCTGCTGCCCGGATCATCACCCGCACCAACTCATCCGACCACATCACCCCCATTCTCACTCAGCTACACTGGCTTCCTATACGCTACCGTATTGACTACAAAAACCTGACTGTGTGTAATACCTGCTGCAAAACAGAACAAATTAAAGTAGTGCTAAGATTGAAATCATGTTATGTTTTGGACACATCTATTTATTCGTTTTTTCAAAAAATAAATAAGGATGTTAATGTGCCATCTTGTTTATCTAAACTGTTAATACATAACCTTTTGGTGGATTGCTTACTGTATGTGTTCCATCCTGTGTTGCTGTATGAAGACAGTTTAGAGAAATATTCTGACGACCCTAAATTATACTTTGCTTCTCTCCGGTTTTCTGCTACACTGAGGTATTGTGAGCTTGCCAATACTGCAGTTACACAACTTCCCCAAGCTCTATTATCACCGTTTCTTATCCGTCAGATTGTATTTATTTACCCAGCTCTATATTTACAAAGTCTGACAAATCCTATAATTTGCATACATATGTTGTTTGGTTCTATGTGGTGTGAGAAGGAAATAGGTTTTGGCCTGATCAAAAGAGCTGTTTGATCTTGCATGAGTTTAACAGTGGATGGCAGTCACCCAAACAAAAGCCACTGGCTGTTCAGATGCAGAAGAACAGAAAATAACACACACCTCATAATTTACCCTTTCCCCCCCCGTCTCTATCAGAGGAA
Organism: Champsocephalus esox; assembly: GCA_036324585.1. Classification (NCBI taxonomy): domain Eukaryota; kingdom Metazoa; phylum Chordata; class Actinopteri; order Perciformes; family Channichthyidae; genus Champsocephalus; species Champsocephalus esox. Next base: position 34,836,091 of record CM070486.1, on the reverse strand, counting down.
GCATTCGCCGCTCAACACGAAAGTCTGAAGGAGGAGAGAGAATCTTTAACCAAGCTGCAGAAGGAATGCACTGCCAAGAGGTATGTGTGAACCTGTTATTAGCTGTTGCTTTATGTCTGCAAAGAAAACACACTTTCTCAACGCAATCATCTCCAGACATTAACCAGAGCCCAGAAGATGATGAGACCCAGTAGATGATGAGACCCAAAGTGTTGCACAGTCCTATTGAATTGTGATGGGGCCTTACCCTGCTCCCTGCCTCCCACCGTTCTCTTTCAAAACGACACCATGTTTTCGCGGCTCGCGCTGCCTATTTATGTGTTCTCAACAGAGAGTTTGCACATTGTGCTTGAAAGCCTATTGGCCTGTGTTTGCCTTGGCCTGCGGGAAGACGTGTTCGGAGGTTGTCAACCCTGGATACAGCTTTGTTTGTCTGAGAAGTACCTGGCAGTCACAGAGGCTGAACCAGAGCCCCATGAAGGCGAGCAGGGGCCAAGATACCTAGCAAACAGGAAATTAACACCGACATTTGTACATCTGCCTTGCATCCATTCCGTGGAAATATCAGTGTTGTAAGGTTTTTTTTACTTTCAGTGAGGGAAAAGTTATGTTGAGCATGCACAGCATTCTCAGCCTATCCACATTCCTGTTTAATATCTCACGGCTGCTGTTGAACAGCTTATCTCACACAATTGGGGCTAAAAGGCATCAGTTAGTCAAACATCTTTAATCGTTGAAGCTGTAGTTGTTGAGTGTCCTTTTGGGAAACAAGAAAGGACTCTACTTTGAATCTCTAGATCCCATAGCATGCTTAAAGTGTAACATTTTTTACAATGAAATTTGACACTGGACTTAAGTATAGAATAATACTACTTTATAGTTCTATTTCGTAACATGTATTAAGGACTTTTGCGGATGTATATGAAGACATTAACAAGCTATAATAAGCTTATGAAATGGAGCCTTGTTAAGGGTTAAACCAGTAGTTACCAACCTATCTTGGCTCTGTCATGGTACATTGTAATTCAACCCCCTCAAAGAGCTTTCACATATACAAGTCATCATTCTCCCATTCAAACACATTCACACTGAGGTAAAGGCTGGCTCAGCTGCTCTTGGAGACACTCACACACATTGGCACACCGTTGATGACCTCATAACCCCCCCTCCACCCAACCCCCAGATGTATCTTGTAAGCCATTGATTGCTCTGACCACTAGATTGGATCCACCAGACAAAACAAACTGTTACATTTTCAGGTAAAGCAGTGCTACGTATACATTCATGCATCAGTGTTCCAAAAACGTTTCTGCTACAGAATGAGTACTTTTAAGTATAAGTATACATTTTGGGAAATACTTTTATATTTTATAAGCTCCCAAACAAGGGTGGTATGGAACTTCTCACCTGGCTCCCTGCCAGAAGGTATACAGTAAATGTTCTTTTTTTACCGAAATGTTGAACTTCTCCTTTATGTACTGTTCATTTGCCTATTTTAGTAACCTTGGGACACATTGAGATGAGGCATTTCAGATCTGGACAGATGAGTTAAGTCAAATCAGACATTCATTACACACCCATCTGTCTTCACTTTTACAGAGAGTTCCCTGGGAAATGGAAATGATAAGAGCCTACTAACCGCAGCCAAAGCCTAAAAGGATATTTGCGTGTAAGGCGAGGAGAATGGATGGCAGGGGGCATCACATTCAATAACCATTTACCCCCAAAAATCCCTTTTTGTCTCCATGAAATGATGGGCTATTACCCATAAGTAGTGGTGTAAGTATTGTAGAGGACACCCACACACTATTCATCCAAAGCAGCCCATCTGTGTTCTGGAAGTAGCTATTTTAGCTGCAGAGATGAAAAATATGTTTTAATTTGGGAACAGTTTCAAAAAGGCAAATACTAGATTTGAACAAAACAGTTAACAAGCAACAACCCTATTCAGCTCATACTGTAGGGTCTCTACAGGCTAGTCATTTCATTTCTAGAAAACCCTGGCTCTGAGGTTATTCTTCTACATTTGAAACGAGGGTAGGCCCATTTATTATTATCTCCACACAGGTCTGACATGATTTGGTAATTATAGTATATCTTAATGATGTTCATGTAAATACACCTTTGGGTTCTGTTGTGGTCAAACAACACAGCGTGCAAACCACTTAGTTTCAAGTACACACAGAGCTCAGTACTCACTGCACGATACTTAAGTTAACCTGAACGACTAATAATGACTGTTCTCGTATGGATATAAAATTACTAGTAAATCGGTTGCACTAAACTGGCTCTCCAATATGTAACTACGCTTTCATCAATACAAAGACCTATATGACTACATCTGGGTGGCTCCTGCTCCTGGGGTTAATGGGCGTCGACCAATCAGAGGGTCAGTGGTTCAATTATGAGCCTGTCTAAGTGTCCTTGGGCAAGACACGCAAACGAACATAATTCGATATCAAAAAAGTCTTCCGTCCACACCAGAAACGTGTCTGTTCACACGAGACCGCTCGAAAGCGCTGGAGACGCTGTAGCACATATGCCAGGCCTGTAAGTGGCGCTGCACTTCTGCAACAAAATACACCAAAAGCAGCGAAGAAGACTTCCCGCGCATGGTTGCCATGGTTTCCCTTCTGTTTATTCTCCGCTGAGGACGCTCTGGCTCTTTTTCTCCCTCCCCGAGGCAAGCGTTTGCTCCTGCTGTAAATCTCTCCGGTAGTCCACCAGCAGATGACAAACGCCCACCTCTCCGCCTATTCCAAGGGACGAGGGGACTGTGCGGCAGACTTTCTGGTCAACATGTCCGTTAAAGTTTAAATCTTCCGGACAAAATTAGAAAAGTAGACACGGAGCCGTTTGCCCCCCCAGAGCGTTGCGTCCCCAGATCTACCCACCCGTTATGTGTCTTATAGAAAATAAGGATTCAAGTCAAGAGATTGTCTTTGATCTGTCCATCATAAATCTATTAAGTGCATAGTGGGACCCTGTGGAGCAGCCATCAGCAGTTTCATTTCCACTTTCAACCAAACTGCGTCGCCTACCTTCTCATCTCTGCTCTTCCTTCAGCCCCCCCTCTGAATGTTCTCCTCTCGTAGCTACAGCGTGTGTCCCCTCCTGCTGCCGGTTACTCACCGTGTCGTATTGTCTCCCCAGAGAGCAGTTCCTCAAGTCCAACGCCCAGCTCACCTTCCGCTGTCGGCAGCTCCTCTCTGAGCTCTCCTACATCTACCCCATTGATGTGGTGAGTTGAAACGGGTGGTACACTGCTGCACAACACACTGTTGACAGGGCAACTGCAAGAATGATCTGGTCCCAGCACCCCGGCTTTGATCAGGCAGAAAGGGTGCAGATGCTGTGTTGCGTTCACAACAGTTCAAAGGAATGCTGTGAGTGTTATTTCTACTGCAGTGTTTGAGGAGATAATCCGGAGGCATCCCCTTTCTGTTTCACGGGCCTCTCTGATAAATATCAGTGTCCTTTTTAGTATATCTTTTCTATCTTTCTCTCAAACTAGGTATGAAATGAATGAACCAAATGTCAAAAATGACACAGGAAAAGTAACAGGGTTACAAGTAGCTATAGTTTGATCATCGAGAAAAGCTCATGAAGTCATAACTGCTGAGCGATATGTGGAAAGAAGGCTCTATAGAACACGAGCCTGGCATTGCTCTTATTCTCTGCTGTGGCGGTACCAGAGCAGCCTTTTGTTTGTTAACATTATCCAGCCAAAATAAATGAGATTCTTCCAGATTAGTGGAACTCCTTTCAAGTTGTCTCAACTTTTGCTTTAGTTTGTGCTAAAGCTATGGAACCTTCTTCTTTTTCTTTTTTTTGTGGAGCGACATTAGCAGCCAGACTCTAGCCCTGTCAACAACATGATCAATTTAGAGGGACTAAATAAGTATAATAATACACTAACACATGTATTGACTTGAACAGATAGAATCTCTAGCTGTCAGATAGGTACATTTTGATTGAAGACAATGGAATATAATGATGGGCTGAATGCCATATTAAGGCTATTATTTTGCATGACACGACACACCACGATGGAATCATTTAAAATCAGTGGCTCTGCCAAAGCTGGTGTTCCAGGTTTCATCCTGTCTGCTTGCTGTGTCTGATCATTGTCTTTAATATGAAACCTGCTATTTAAATCCACAGGCCAATCAGTCGGATTATGTCATCTGCGAAGTGAAGCTGCCGAACTCTGAAGACTTTCAAGGTAATTGTATTACGTGCCCGCTTGTGAGTGCCTGGGTTACAGGAGGGTAGTCTGTGGTGAAGCATGCAAAACAAACGCTTGTGGTTATGTAAATGTTTGGTGAATAGAAAGCAATTTGAAGGCCGATGATCTCATGCATACAGTATCTATGATATCATACGTTTGGCTACTGTACATGGCAATTTGGCAGGGTGTATAACCGTATTTTACGTGCATGAATGACATCATTTTATAATTACCGGTATGTCATTTAAATGCACAAAAGACATAATGATATAATTGTGTCATCAATAGTTTTACTAGCTGGGAAAATGTGACGTTCTTATTAACTCGGTCTAGTTGTATATAATAAGATGTAGACACACACAACAACACCTGTTGCCTCAGATACTGTGTGAGCATCACACTCCCTCCAAACGGCACGTCCGCAAACACCTTCCGAGGTGTGTTCTCATCAAGCATCTTTCTTTCTCCTCTCTTGGCTTTTTAATATTTAACAAAAGTCTTTGGAGCCAGGCATGTTGGACTTGGTTTGCATTCTTCTGTTTCTCTAAACACTTAGCCTTTCGGATCTGTTGTTGGCTGTATATGGAGGAACTTTTCTGTCCACCACAATCTTAAAAGGTGTTGTCACAAGACTGGTTCCAGCCCACCAATGTGACACAGCTGCAATAGAGTGGTGCAAGGACGAGTCCTAAGACCCAGACATGAGTTTTTTTACAACATGTGTTTTCCTCGTCTCAAAGTCAACAGTCTTTTCAATGTGTTTTGGTTATATGCCTAAAATAAGATTTCTGGCCAACACAAGCTGAAGAGTTTTTCACGTTTTGTTCGAAGACATGAGATTTGCGGTAAATAACCTCCTGGTGAATGTCTGAAGCTTTTTTGTGTCATAACACAAAGGTTGGTTAACAAGTGGCTAACTGAGACTAGTATAAGGAACTATACACTAGTAAGTTTAAAGCCTAATGTTAGCTTTTTACTTCTGGTGATTGCATTTATGCTTCAAAACTCAAACAAACAGCTGTTTATATGTGGAGATTATCCTGCTGAACAAAACATGCCATTATTCACACTTGTTTGCAGTATTCCAAACTCCCATTGCTTTTTCGTTGAGGGAGCCTTTGCGATGCTAACTTCTGGAAATACGCAATCACTGCACCTCTCTATAACTGCATGGTTTAATATAAAATACGCAATATAAGGCATGAGAACTATCAAAACCACATTTGTATCAGTAGGCAGATTGTGCCGGAAAGCCTTATTATCATGTGGGTGTGGTAGGTCAGCGTCAGGGTCGCCCTCTGCGTGGTGATGAATGGGGATTGCTGTGACAGCGACGGAACTTGATGACTTCATGACCCCTCTATAGCGATGAATTGGAGGGGGGGTTATGAATGATTTGCTCTGGCCCGCAGCACTTGTCCTACACCGAGAACACACTCGCCACTGTCCACTCCACATTCTCCAGCTCTCCAACCTCACAGCTGGTGTGGCCGAGCACGTCTCTGAACCCATAACTCACAAATACTCCCAGTCTCCCCGCTCCCCGCTGTCACGCTCCACCTGTTAGCTTCTTTTAGAGCACAGAGGTCACAGCCAGCCCATTTGTGTTCGCAGCTATCACTTGTTCCCATAAGGTGGCGGCCTGTGTGTGCTTCTGCCTCCCAGCGTTGCAGAGGTGGACACCTCGCAGTGAGTAAACGACCGAGCATGTGCTGTGGCAGAAGATAACACAGCACGAGTCCCTAAAGCATTTAACTACCTTCCCCCTCCTGGTCAGGTGGCTTGTGGTTTGTGACGTTTAGAGCCGTCATGCCATCCAGGCACACTTAGAAAACTGAAACCTTGACTTTAATTAAAAATATGATGTCAACAAATCTCACATAACTGTTTTCGGTTAGTTAGTTGAAGGCAATACTATTAAGTTGAACCTAATATTTTGTATTTAAACTTAATATTATTGCTTTCAACTAACCTAATACAAATGTGAAATCTGACATATCGACTTAATTGAAGTCCACGCTGAGTTTTTTCAGTGTAGACATTAATATTCATCATCTAACATAACCTCTGTGTCTCTCCTGCAAAAGGCAGTACAACATGCACAGACCTGAGACGGAGACAATGAAAGCATGCATGTTACCATCAATCCTTCACATTTTATTTATATAGCCCAATATCACACATTACACATTTGTCTCAGGAGGCTTTACAGTGTGTGCAGCATACAACACCATCTAACCTTAGGCGAGGCAAGGCACGTTTATGTATATAGCACCTTTCAACACAAGGCAATTCAAAGTGCTTTACAAAAAACCAAAGACATTAAGAACCTTAGATCCTTGAAAACGTACATGGAAAGAAACCCCCCAAAGACCCCATAATTAAGAGGGAAACATGGAATAAAACCTTGGGGTGCGCAAGGAGGAGGCAGCTCTTCCCCAGGACGGACCGTCGTGCAAGAGATGTTCAGAATGCAGTGTCACTTTTGTTAAAGCAAAAGTGACACTGCAGGTAAAAAAGGCAAGCAATAAGAAACATAAATAAGAAAAGCATACATTATTAATTAAATGAAAAAGAAAGACAAATAAGTATACAACCATGGCTAACAAATTAGTAGCAGCAATTTAAAAGTGACATAAATAACATATTAAAGTATTGAGAATGAAATGTTGGAACATTTATAAAAAGATATGCTTTTAAATAAAAGTGACTATTGCACAGTACAATTCCAGACGAGTTTAAAGGAATAACACATTTACAACATAAACAATCCAAATAACAAAAGTGATAAGAGGAATGTGTTAGATCCAGCTCAATGTCAACAATCGTTCATGTGCCGCCAAAAGATCCTAAAGTAGGGAGAGATTTGTGATCCACCAGCGCATTTTTGGTCGACAAATACAAAATGGATTCACAAAGGCCTGATCGAAAGTTGTAAATGTTAAAGAGATATTCACAGATCTTTTTTTATTTGTAAAAATATTTTGCGTATTTGCAGATCTGTTTTGCATTTGCACATTTATTTGTGAGTTTGCAAATGTTTTAAATGCATTTGTGGATGGTGTTTTACAGATCACATATTTACACACACATTATTTTGATGTTCACACAAATAATTGTGAGACCTATCTAAGCCCATACTTCCATTGCACACCGTCGTTCACCCCGGCTCTGTCTGTGTGAGGTTTGCCTGGAGAGAGCCAGAGCTGTCCGATGGTGTGGAGATCAAACAGGCCTGCAGGGGAGGATGTTCCCCATTGGAGGCCGGGGTCAGGGTCAGGGGAGTCCTAATCCTGCTGTGGAACAGAGTGGCACTCTGCGGAGCCCTTCAGTGTGTTAGGCTCTCTTTGTCAGCTCAGCCTGACGAGATAGGAGCTGTCTCCACTTGCACCCTAAGGTGTCCTTTAGTTATTCCTGTTGGTGTGTTACTGTGGTAACCGAGATCATGAAGCTGTTTACGCCAGGTGCTTTTGGAGCTATGGCATTGATCAAATACAGGAAGAACAATGGTACAACGTAGTGCTTGGCGGTATACCGTCTCAGACCGAATACTGTGAACTTTATTCCGTTTGATATTCATTTTTTTAATGTATTTATAAGTGGTGAATGGTGCTCGAGCCGTGCAGGAGACTCCTTTCACTGCTGCACCACTGCAATGCATGCTGAGGCAGAGTGCCAAGCTTAGTAGCAGTAGCATAACATGTGAAGCAGAATGTTAAGATGGACAATGAAGACAATGAGACTGGAGATGGAGATACATACGACACACACGAAGAACTTGAGACGAGTTGTGTCTGTCGTTATGAGTCTTTAAAATGGACCAAACAAACATTAATTGTAAATGTTGTTGAACTAAAAGTGTTGCCCAAGGAGGTAACACAAGTCGTATACTCCACCACCTCAACAGAAAGCACTCATGAAGAATGGATGAAAATACGATCAGCTTCAATAAGCAACGCTGGTGAAACGTCTAAAGTCGAGTCAAGCATCGCTAGAAGACGCTTTTGTTCGAGGGACCGCATGTGAGAGGAAAAACGTATAAATGTAAATACATTTCCAATCATTGAAAAATGAATAAATACTGTGATATACCGTGACACCGTTATCAGATGGAAAAATACCATGATAGTTTTTTGTCATTGCGCCCAACGAAAGCTTTCTGTTTCAGAAGACGCAGCATGAGCCAAGGAACAGACTACGCACAATTGCCACAGTCTATTATTTCCGCGCATTAAGATAAAGAAAGTGGTTATTTTAAATATTTGCCTCAAGCAATGTCCTGCTGTTGTTTGAGAATGTGAAAGCACTTAGTGTGTTGTCTTGAAACCATTCCTCGTACTTGAAGCAAGATGCTTCTCTGTCAGAAATGTTCACAGAGGCATAGAGTTTCCACCCTAAAGTTGCAGGCGGGCTCAGAGGGGAGATGCTTTTGCTTCTCGAGCACATATCTGAACGAAATTGGGGATCCCACGGCAACCCACGTTTTTTGGGACTTTGTAAGTTCTGCCAAATTCTGTATCACTTTCAAAACAGCATCCCACATGAATGCAGCTGCTCTCCTTCCTGTGGATACCAAACTATCTTTGGTTGGAACTGTATTTAGTTGTGTTTGTGTTCCCAAGATGTGGACATGGTATATAAACACGGTTTAGTTTTCCATGTAATGAAAGTGAAAGTCCATGCAAAGCATACATTGCTGACTGTGATTTGAAGTTGTAATAAAATACTGACTTTTGGATGATTTAAGATGCTTCTGTTTGGAATTGAATTTGCATTTTGTTATTCTGTAGGCTTAAGGCTTTGTTGTGTTGGTGGAATAATAAGAACAACATTTCTGCTTAATGTTATCTAATGTGTGATTTTTTTCATTTATTTTTTACTGTGTCCTGCAGCAAAGGATGATGGGAGCGTAGCGGTCGCCCTGGGTTACACGTCGCACCTGGTGCTGATGATCTCGTGCTTCCTGCAGATACCTCTCCGGTACCCGGTGATCCACAAGGGTTCACGCTCCTCCATCAAGGACACCATCACTGACCGGCTCACTGAGAAGGAGAGAGAGTGAGTAGGCCCAACACTCCACATGGAAACAGTCCACTAGGGAACATCTCACCAAGCATCTCTCATCAACATACACGTACCAGTTGGTCTTCCTGCACAAACCCTTCTTCCAGGGTTTAGGCTTCTCAACTGAATGGAATATTAGGAATGGCTTTCCATCCTTTTCCTAACAGGTAGCTCCTCATTACAACACACTTGTTACTAAATGATGCTTATAAGCACTTTATACAATTCTACAGTTGTATTGCAATACTATTCTCATGGAGACCTTGAAGCATTGGGTATAATCTGATTTGTGTTGTTGTGATTTAAAATGTCATTCAAACTGTGGGGATAGATAGTTTATACCAACATGCGAACATGTAATCCTAACCATTTTGGGAACATTTATTGTTTATAGGGCAACATCTAATTGAATGTAACTTAACCTCGTACCATTCCCTCCCCTTCTTTCCGAGAGGTAGGGGTGGGAGACAGGGGATGGTCAGGGGTAGAGAAGAAGTCAACAGTATATGAGTTTTGCAAATCATTGGAAACCTGAAGGCTAATGATACAGCTCAGTGTTAATAAAAACATATATCATTATTTAATGAAAAAATGAAGAATGCCTCCGCACATTATGAGGGTAGTATTTTGTTCCCATGCGCTGTTATGGCTGATACATTGTAAAAGTTATTTTTAGATGAATACCTTTTGTTACACAGATTTGGTTCCAAATGTAAACATTTTAACTTGTTTGTAAAAGGAAGATTCAAGTGTTTGTGTTCAGATACCTTCAGCGGGAAGTTAAGGGACCCCTGGGAAGTTAAGGGACCCCTGGGAAGTTAAGTTTTTCCGTCGTCAACATGAAAAAACAGTTTAGTAATAAAGCTAAAATAATGAACTTCACACAATGTTTCTACCACTCGGTTTGATTGCAAACACAGCGAGGCTGTGACAACATGGCAACTGGATCGTTGGTGTCAAAAAAGAGCAGGAAGATGGATCACATTCTTAGTTCTTATGTGAATATTATTTTATCCATCCAACAATTTGACCACAAATGATGATCAATCTGTGGAAATGTGCGGTACATACATTGTTTTTAACTTTTGTGAGATTATCCACAATCTGCTCTGTTTCATGCCGTTGTCTCGTCTTGTTGGTAACGTGCAGAGAAGCTAGTGCCTCTCTAGTGACTCCTCAGTGGAAAAGAATGATTGTGAGATGAAAGGAGCGAGCATTGATCAGACATCTTGACTGGTACCCTTCCAACTGCACCTGTCAAGATTCAAAAAGCATAAATGTGTTTACAATTGAAGAAAGTAACATAAAAGTAGATATGGCAAAACAAAGAATGCAGGCATAACGTGTTTTTTCTTGTCATCATTACTTCTTTATGAGCACGTCTCGTTTATTTTAATCAAGTTTATTCACTTTATCCATCAAACTGAAAGAGCCAGATGAAATAAGTCAGTGCTGCTGGAACCCAAACACCTGGAATGTTACAGTCAATAAATTGCCTGCCTTGTTATACTCTTTGAGGCCCTATATTTATTTTCAACAGGGCATCAATTCAGATGTTTTATAGTGGTAAGGAGTTGTAAACCTCGAGAGGCTTCTTCTGCTTCACTAAGCATTGTAATATGAATGTAAAGGGAATCTATTTGTATATGAGTGTAAATAGCCAAAGTGGTCTTACATTCTTCAGAATGCAATTCAAGATAGTGAATGCCTTTTTTAAAGATTGTTATCAAAAGCTGCCTTGAAAAGGTCTGGCAGGGTTTTGAGTGACAGTTTTATAGTTTTAGTACATCATTTTGTTCTCCTTCTTCCCGATAAGTGGCAGTTATCCTGCGTGAACAAAGTAACAATGACTGCAGTAACAATTGTTTGCTTCCCCCCGCAGTGCAGAATGCAAGAGTCTTTATAGTTGTCGTTGTTACACCCCGCAGCTGCATCGTACTACAGTGACCTGTCTTCCATTAGCTCGTGGCAGCCACAGTTCAATGTTCTGACTATAAGCAAAAACACAAAATGATATTCAAGGCAAGTTTATTTATAGAGCACTTTTCAACGCAAGGCAATTCAAAGTGCTTTACAAAAAATGAAAGACATACGCAGAGGAAAATCTCTGAGATGGAAGCCCCTCGCCAAACATTTTATTGTCAAGAAACCAAATTGCTCAACTCAATGTCATCACAGACAAACGCTGCCTCTTATTATGCCTTCAGTGAAAGACCTAATCAATTTATAGTCTGCAATTGTTTTTTTCAACAAATAAATACGTTTAGTGTATAAATCCCCATACTACCCTGAAATCAGACTTTGAACAGATTTTGGCATGTTTGTGTCTATTCTGATGAGAACAACATGGTGAATGGGAGGAGGTGTTTGTGTATGAAGAACTAAAACGCAATGGAGAGATTGTCAGAAGTAGGGTTGGGTACCGAGAACCGGTTCCAACATTTCGATTCCAACGGCATCATTTAGACATGTGAATTTCGGTTCCGCTTTTCGATGCCTGAGGAAATGTTTCTCGCCGCTCTCCGTAGCCTACTGTATGACTGCGGCGGGACGTGAAATGTAGCGTTGTACCGAGGTTGTATCCAGAGCCCTAGAGAGATAAGGGCTCTGCACTTCCTACAGCGTAACCTGAGACCAGGGCCGGCCCGTCGTACTGGCGTTATAGATGTTTGCCTAGGGCGCCAGATCTGTGGAGGCGCCGCGCTGACAGCTCTGGGAGGAAAAAAAAATGTTTTGACAGTTGGCGCTCATCCTAATGTTCGGCCTTGATGTAACACCATTCATAATTAAGTAAATGTAACACCCTTTTCATCCCGGTTACACTTTACTTTGCCCTGGCTGTACGATGGGTGCTGCAAGTGATGACAATGGGGGATGTTGGCTTATCTGGCGCCCGCAGCTCACAGCCAACGTGCGAGTGAGCGAGGGAGAAAGGGAGGGCGCTGTTGTTATTAGCATCTGGTGCTAGCTGCTCTAACGGAAGAAGAAGATGTGTCTCCAATGATGTGGAGGAGAGTCCTCTCCAGTCAGACTGAGGCTGATGACTACAGCTCAGTGAGGTGAAGGACTCTGAGTGTTTAGATAGTTCACTTTAGTCTAAGTTCAAACGGTTTTGATCACAATTTACGTAAACACATATTTCCAAGGCACTCCTTTATAATGATTGGGATACAAACAGGTTTGAAATCATTCCAATGTATACTATAGGACAGCAAACCAGACATATCCTTTTAAACTGGAGAGATACAAAAATATGCATAAATAAAATAGTAAAATAAGATATGAATGAACAACAAAAATAAAATATGTTACATGTATTTGTTATTGGCTATGGTAGTTACTGGTTATGTTCACATACTTATTTAATTATTCAAATGTAAACCGATCTTTTTCATATGGGTGTTTGGAGTTGTACCCCCGAGATCTAGTCTCTAGTCATTCTGCTTAAAGTGCACCAGATTGAAGCATTTTACTTTAAAAGGTTCAAACATTTCTTCCCGGTATGCATGAGAAGGCAGATGCTTGTTTTTCTCAACAAGAACTGTTTTTAAATGGGGGGGGGTTCCTTTAAAAGTTGGACTGTTGCAGCTTCAGTGGTTCTCAGGTTACAGTTACATAGCAGTGAATATAAACAGACTGATTAATGTGAATATTACTGTAACTAACCCGTGTAAAAGTTTCTCGAATAAATGTAATTTTTTTGGTGGAAGAAGCATGTATCATTTTTTTACCCTGCCCCTCAAAGAATCGGAATTGAGAACCGTTAAGAACCGGAATCGAAAAGTAGAATCTGAATCAGAATCATGGAAATTCAAACGATACCCAACCCGAGTCAGAAGTATGTTCCTCACTTCTACAAGCAGCGTCTGGGGTTTTGAGGTCGATCCCAACCTTGCAAAGTAAAACGATGTGGTTCCTTGGCAAAAAAAACATATAATTCCCATTTTATTTCTTGTAAATGTACAAAGTTATACATTTGCCCCCGACCAAATGTATAACTTTGTCAAAATATATAATGTTTATTTTCTCGTGATCTTCCCATTTGATTTCATAAAATATACAGTGGGGCAAAAAAGTATTTAGTCAGCCACCAATCATCTTAAAAAGATGAGAGGCCTGTGATTTTCATCCTAGGTACACTTCAACTATGAGAGACAAAATGGGGGGAAAGCATCCAGGAAATCACATTGTAGGATTTGTAATGAATGAATTGGTAAATTCCTCGGTAAAATAAGTATTTGGTCACCTACAAACAAACAAGATGTCTGGCTCTCACAGACCTGTGACTTCTCCTTTAAGAGCCTCCTCTGTCCTCCACTCGTTAACTGTATTAATTGCACCTGTTTGAACTGGTTATCAGTATAAAAGACACCTGTCCACAACCTCAAACAGTCACACTCCAAACTCCACTATGGCCAAGACCAAAGAGCTGTCAAAGGACACCAGAAACAAAATGGTAGACCTGCACCAGGCTGGGAAGACTGCATCTGCAATAGGTAAGTAGCTTGGTGTGAAGAAATCAACTGTGGGAGCAATGATTAGAAAATGGAAGACATACAAGACCACTGATAATCTCCCTCGATCTGGAGCTCCACGCAAGATCTCACCCCGTGGGGTCAAAGTGATCACAAGAACGGTGAGCAAAGATCCCAGAACCACACGGGGGGGACCGAGTCCATGACCTGCAGAGAGCTGGGACCAAAGTAACAAAGGCTACCATCAGTAACACACTACGCCGCCAGGGACTCGCATCCTGCAGTGCCAGACGTGTCCCCCTGCTTAAGCCAGTACATGTCCAGGCCCGTCTGAAGTTTGCTAGAGAGCATTTAGATGATCCAGAAGAGGATTGGGAGAATGTCATATGGTCAGATGAAACCAAAATAGAACTTGTTGGTAAAAACTCAACTAGACGTGTTCGGAGGAGAAAGAATGCTGAGTTGCATCCAAAGAACACCTGCTGTGAAACATGGGGGTGGAACCACCAAACGTTTGACCTCTGTCGTCGCCAACAAAGTGTATATAACAAAGTATTGAGATGCACTTTTGTTTTTGACCAAATACTTATTTTCCACCATCATTTGCAAATACATTCTTTAAAAATGTGATTTTCTGGATTTTTTCTTTCTCATTCTGTCTCTCATAGTTGAAGTGTACCTAGGATGCACTTTACAGGCCTCTCATCTTTTTAAGTGGGAGAACTTGCACAATTGGTGGCTGACTAAATACTTTTTTGCCCCACTGTATATTTTTTTGTTTTTCTCAATTCACAACGTTGGTGTTTGAAATAATGAATTTATTAAAAAAATATTGCCCCCCTCACACGGCTTTAAAAAATAAAAACGTATAAAAACCCCCTCACTCCATATGCAGGTATAAAAGAATCCGATGCTAAATGCAGAGAAACCTCAATACATAAAAAAAGCACATCTCTCACCCTTTCACTACATACCTGCATAGCTTGGCTGGGAGGTGCTGTCTGTCGTTATCTGTTTGTTTCGCCCATAGTAACAACACGTTCTTTTTTGTTTCGCCCATAGTCACAGCACGTTCTCTTTTTGTACACCGATGTTCAGAGTATCTATAATGGAGCTCTGCTGAGGGTGTAAATCAAAGTGCCCGTTTAGAACACATGCTTCTGTCACACCCTCGGGCTGTAAGCACTTTGCTTCCTATCCTCCTCACCGCATTATATCATTTGTGTTGAATCAAACTATTCATGATTGAAACTACTATGTTGACATGGAGAGAAGCGAATGAGAAAGCAAGAATCTACCCTCACCTGGGGCTTTGTCGGGTCGTTTGTCATGAAGTGCACACGCACTGTTATTACAACAGGCACGTCACAATGAAATGATTATTTTTGTATGTTATTCTCTTGTAACTATGCATCAAGGTAGAATAAAAAATCCCTGCTGCGTTATGATAATTGCACGCTTGGGACAGTCAGCTCAGGTATGCACCTTCCACACATACTGACATTCCACACATGCGAGCGCCTCTTCAGTCAGTGCTGGATGGGGGGTGAGGAGGTAGATTATACTGTAATCAGCAGTGTTGCTAATAGGCGTGGATGTGGCTTAATATGCTTGCCCCCTTTGAGTTGGAGTGAGAAGTCTGGTATGTTCTTGGACTGTAAAAGTATAAAGATAAAAATTGCAGAGTCAGGCTTGTACTCGTCAGCTATTACCTTATGCTCATCATTTAGCTTCTGCTGTGCAGGGCGTTGTTGCCATCAGCAAAATATCACTGGCCTTTTTTATTTTTGTTTAAAAAATAAATATGAAGCCTGTTTATTTCTCAGAAACTGGCCCGGTTCTGGAGTACTTTGCATCGGATTGTAGTAAGAGATGTTGGTTCACCTAAGACTGGTGTTTATATTAGTTATTTAGGACTCTTAGCTGTAATGCCCGGTTTTTATTTGTATCTAACGCACAGATCTCGGCCCTTCAGGAACGGTTGTTAGCCTTGTATTGTGCGAGCAGTCGGCTGTGTTCTTCAGGTGTCTGTCAAGTGTTGAGCTGGGCTTGTTTAAAGCCTGGAGTAGGCTCATTATAGTACATTATTTAAAGTGGTAGGAGAAGAGAAGCAGACCACATGGCGGTGGTGAATCAGGTGATTATAACAGGACTGCAGACCAGAAGCCTCTCTTTGTTTTTATTCTCACCTTTTGAATGTAACAGGAGCGTGGCAGACATTTGCCAACTATTATATATACAGTCTATGGGTGTAACCTGTGATGGAGCGAAACACAAACAATTTAAGATCCACACCATGTCTCCAGCTGACCTGCTCACTGCAGTCAAGGTGTGCTGTCAAAGTGAACAGCTGATCTGGGTTCAGCTTCAGTACCATCCATTCGGGCCGCTGGTGCTGCTGGACAGAACTGTCTGAGACAAAAACATTTGTTTGTGTTAGACAGTATAAAGATGTTTTCTCAAAGGTCAGACTAACATGCATTTTACATTTTAAACAGTTTTTGGTTTAATGTCATATCCCTTCACGTCCATGTTAATGTAATAGAATAGACGTAATTTTATTCCAAAATGGATTAATTGTCACATATTATCATGCACATGAGCTGTAGAAATATTTTAAATAACTGATTTTGAATCCGTATTACAATAAACATTTTACAAATGTCATTTCTTGTCACCGCTCATGATCATCTCTGAAAATATCGATTTAAAAAAAAATGAAATTGTTGAAGAATCTCCACAATCATTTCACATGTTTAGGAACCAAACCACACACTAGGTGAGTGAAGTTCTGTCCTATCTGCCCTGATTGTACAGAGCAAAGCAGCTGGGTAGCTCGTGTGTATCTTCTCCAGGCTCTGGATAGTTTGTCCTCCCATAGCAAGGGTCAACACGTTTACCAGTATCTCCTTGTGCTGTACTCCCATTCCATAACAAGTGACCGCTTATCCCCTGTTGAAGCACGTGGGAATAATGAGTAAATCAGCACTGACACTTTCACATCCAGATGTGTCATACTTAAAAAGACAAACAGCTGGGAGAAAGTGTCTGAGAAAAAAAGAGACATTATCACACAACACAATGATTGAGCGACTGTCTCTCTGTGTGGTTCATTATGTCATGACAACAGCTGGAGAGGCTCAATAGGAGTCCCTTCACACATTTCCATCCTACCATGCAGGATATCTGCGCCAGTGTCCAGCAGCAGAAACTAGTAGCTGTGTGGCTTTGAAAAGGCACCACAAACCAGCATCTCCCCAAGGTGTCCCTGAGTGGGGCCAAACGTTCCAGAACATGTTCACCCCCTCCTCCATATGTTTATGACCCCTGATGTCCCAATGGGCTCCAGACAAAGCAAAATGATGTGTGGGGAGACGGAAAGCAACTCGCCGGGCTCTAAAAGTGCACAGAGAAGGGGTGATTAAAGTGTCGGAAAGAGGCAGCCCGTGGTGATAAGTGAGGTGGCATGGGATCAGTTTTCTCAGAGCGTGGCAGGATTAGCAAGCAGTCAGTCAACTGTAATGGGGTGCACATCGGAACCGTATGGCATGTTAGGTGCATGCTGCACTCTAGGCCCCTGGTAACTGGTAATTGTCCTGACCCTACTTTTGCAAAGTGATGAATGGTTATGGAGTTCTTAGATGACCATGCATCCATAAGTAGTGCTTATCCACCTACTGGCTGTGCTGCAATACCTAGAGATCCACATTTCAGCAGCTGAGATATTCAATCATGTTATTGTCCAACATAAAACCCCTCATTAATTCTCAGAGTTATGGGTGTAGTTGAGTCGAGTCAAATTCCTTCGGCCTTGCCTGTTACGTGAAGTGTTACAAGTATCGAGCCTTCAGTGTCGTGTGAAGAATGTGAATATATTTCACCTGGAGTCATTGTATTCCTTTACATCTGCAGAAGTGAGTGATGCCTGACTGGTTTCATACGGGCTAATATGTTGCCACATGTGTTGATCAGAATAATGTTACCCTCCTGAGCGTAGAACTAGCCTCGTTGGAATGTTGGAGAGTAAGGTGTTGAATATGACTGCTCTTTTTGGCACTCATCACATTCAAAACCATTTTCTGAAATCAGCGAGCTCCATATTGCACCCACATTGTGTCCTGCCGAGAGCCCGGTTCCAGTGTTTCTGAGTGCTTTGGGGAGAACCAGAGAGATGCGATCCAGATGTTCGTTGTCTGATTGAGTCCAGAGCCCGGCCATTAAAAAGAAAGCGCTGCCTCATATAGGCCAAAGTATTACAGCAAATCCTTTTTTTTATTGTTCTTTATCACAGCTGAAGGGAGAAAGGATGTAAACGGGATTTACACATCACTGCTTGGTTCAAGCACAACATAAACTGTTGGTGGAGGGCAGTTTAAGACGAGGGGAACCTGTGGGCTCCAAGAGAAGAGGTTATTGTAGCTGGGCTTCAGGGGTGCATGTCTCTTCACATGGACTATGTGCTGAGAGCGGAGGGGAACTAAACTAACCGGTCCTGTACAGCAATGGCAGGGAACGCAGTGACATCCTGCTGAAAGTGTGGCAATCAGTTACGGCAATGAAGTAGCTAAAGTTAAAAGGGTGAGTTAGGGCTGTGCGATTATGGCAAAAATCATAATCACGATTATTTTAGTCAATAATTGATATAATTGAAATACGATTATTCATTGAAAACATCCATTTATTGAATTTTAAAACAAATACAAATAATAATTTGAACAGTATCTTTTTAACTGTTGATTACCCTGAACGTATAATTCAACTGAAAAACCAATACAAAAATAAATGATAGTTATATTTACATTTAAATAAATAGTATCAAAATAATAAATACAAATAAACAAGATCAATATTTTGGAGCGCACTTCAACAAGCTACTAAACATATGTAAATATGATAAATACAAATAAGACTAAAATAAATTAGATCAAATATGCTGTCACAACCAAGCAAAGCAAAATAATCGTTTTTTCGATTATGTTTTCGTAATTGTGGCAGGTCAAAATCGTAATTGCGATTTAAAATACGATTAATTGCACAGCCCTAGGGTGAGTTCACCCAAGGCTTTCTATAGTAGTAGATATCTAGCCATGCAGATTTTTTTTAATCTCTTGGTTTTCAAATATCTGGTACCAAGCCAACATGGTACGGTGTGGGTCATGGTATTTTGGCACCTGATCAGTATTAATAATAATAATAATAATAATAATGGGTTCCATTTATAAAGCACTTCATATTTGATTTCAAATCTCGAAGTGCTACAAGGAGTGAGCATGAACAGTATAAATAAACATTACACAACACGGTAGAATTAATAAAAAAGCAATACAAAAATAAATAAAAGGGTGATAAAAAGGTCTAGGCAAAGGCTCTTTTGAAGAGATGGGTTTTGAGGCCTCTTTCTACATGTGTCCTCTTTAAATCTCCAACTGGAACTCAAGATCTAGTTATCACAGCTTTTAAACTCATGTGCTGTTCTCAATTACATTAGTATTAGTATATCATTAGCATGTCATGGTGTTCTATGTGTTTCTATAACATCCTTTGTTTCAGCTTCTTAACAGAACTTCAAGTTTAACACAGCTGAGGTTCTTCTTTGTACACTCTATTTCTCTGCCTTGTTCCGTCACATACTGTAGTTACTGTTCCTCATAGAAGAGATGAAAGAGGTTATCAACTTAATAATAACATTTAAACAAATATCTCATTCTTTAGATCTGATTAACTACAAAGGCACTCTGGGACGGCGCTGGACGTTCACTTGTCTTTTGAGATTGTCGGATATACTACTCAAGGACAATGGAAGGACTGATGTGTTTATCAAAGCTCTAAAGATGTTGAGGAGACTCCTCTTCATTGACATGTTAGTTTCATATGCAGCCCTTCATCTTGGAGCCCTGCTGTGACGTCCATTTGATCAGTCTTCCACATTTTATTGAAAAGATAACCAGAAGCATCTGTGGTGAAAGGCTCTCTGACGGATGCATTGGGCCCCGCCAGCTGAGAGCCTCGTGATGTACTCTTGTTCATAGATTGAGGGTGAGAGCCATTAACAGCCTTTTGATTTATGATGGAAATATTTTACAGATATATTTGAGTTATAGTGTTATTTATGAAACATTATTTTTAGAACTATTCAGATATTTATTTGAGCTAATATTGGAGATGGTGAAGCAGGTCTGGACTCAGTTCGGGAGGGTTCTCCCTGGCCCTTGGGGTTGGACACGTTTGCACACGAGCCACGGCCAAGGAAGCTGCTTTACGCCTTTCCACCGCTGTATCTCATTCCCCCCTCCTGGAGAGGGTGAGACGGGAACGTCTGTCAGTAATGTAATAAATAGTAATAGTAGGTATTTATAATAATAATAATAGTAATGATATATGTGTATATATGTACAGAGTCACATTGATTCACATGATTTCAGGTGTTAAGAGCAATGATGACTGTCTTTGAGTCTGTTTGTGTTGGATGTGATACACCTGTAGCGCCTGCCGCAGGGCAGCAGGTTGAACAGGTGAAAGCCGGGGTGTGAGCTGTCCTTGATAATGTGTTTGGCTCTCCTGAGGCAGCGGGAGGTGTAGGTGTCCATCAGGGAGGGGAGAGGGCAGCCGATGATCCTCTGTGCGGCTCTGGAGCCTCATCCTGTCGGCCTCAGAGCAGCTGGCGTACCCCACTGTGATGCAGTGCGTCAGCAGGCTCTCGATGGCAGAGCGGCCTCAGAGCAGCTGGCGTACCCCACTGTGATGCAGTGCGTCAGCAGGCTCTCAATGGCAGAGCGGCCTCAGAGCGGCCTCAGAGCAGCTGGCGTACCCCACTGTGATGCAGTGCATCAGTAGGCTCTCGGTGGCAGAGCGGCCTCAGAGCGGCCTCAGAGCAGCTGGCGTACCCCACTGTGATGCAGTGCGTCAGCAGGCTCTCGGTGGCAGAGCGGCCTCAGAGCAGCTGGCGTACCCCACTGTGATGCAGTGCGTCAGCAGGCTCTCGGTGGCAGAGCGGCCTCAGAGCAGCTGGCGTACCCCACTGTGATGCAGTGCGTCAGCAGGCTCTCGGTGGCAGAGCGGCCTCAGAGCAGCTGGCGTACCCCACTGTGATGCAGTGCGTCAGCAGGCTCTCGATGGCAGAGCGGCCTCAGAGCGGCCTCAGAGCAGCTGGCGTACCCCACTGTCATGCAGTGCATCAGTAGGCTCTCGGTGGCAGAGCGGCCTCAGAGCAGCTGGCGTACCCCACTGTGATGCAGTGCGTCAGCAGGCTCTCGGTGGCAGAGCGGCCTCAGAGCAGCTGGCGTACCCCACTGTGATGCAGTGCGTCAGTAGGCTCTCGATGGCAGAGCGGCCTCAGAGCAGCTGGCGTACCCCACTGTGATGCAGTGCGTCAGCAGGCTCTCGATGGCAGAGCGGTAGAAGAGCAGCTGGCGTACCCCACTGTGATGCAGTGCGTCAGTAGGCTCTCGATGGCAGAGCGGTAGAAGAGCAGCTTAGTGGCCAAGTTGCTCTTCCTGAGCACCCTCAGGAAGTGCAGACGCTGCTGGGCCTTCTTGATGACAGTGGTGGTGTTGTCCTTCCAGGAAAGGTTGTTGGTGATGAGGGTGTGGACCCTCTCCACACACTCGCCGTTAATGTCGGTAGTATTCCTCCTGAAGTCCACGATGATCTCTTTGGTTTTCGTGGGGTTCAGTGCCGCGTTGTTCACTGAACTGAGAGCTTCAGTACCTCACTCCTGTAGGCCGACTCGTCTCCTCCTGAGATGAGCCCCACCACAGTGGTGTCGTCAGCAAACTTACTGGGTGTTATAAGGGTGTTACTTATGTTCTCTGGGTGGGCTGGACTGCAGTCGTGTAGAGCGAGTACAGGAGAGGGCCCAGCACACAGCCCTGAGGAGAGCCGGTGCTGCGAGTGCGGGTGGAGGAGTGATGGGTGCCAAGTCTCACACGCTGGGGGTGGTTAGTGAGGACATCTTTGATCCAGGAACAGGTGGGTGGGGGAAAGCCTAGGTTTGATAGTGTAAGAGTAGTAGAGGGCTCCGCCTGTGCTTATACAACTAGGGTTACAATACGTAACCCCCCCGTTCTGACTCAGAACCCCATAGTGTGCCTTTTACTCAATGAACAAAAACCACCATGTGAAAGAGTGAAAGTTTGAAGCCGAAAACACGACTACATGTTTACTGAGGAGAGGTGTATTACTGCCCCCCCTCCTGGGCTGTTGACACCATGTAGGTTTAGGGCACTTACTGTTTTGCTTTGCTTTTATGGGACGGAGATAGCTGCTTCTAATCAACAATCATTTATCATCAAAGCAAAGTGAACATTGTGATGTATATCACCAGCGTTGCTGCATACCTGTTCTCCCGTTGAGCTGAAAGGATAGCCCAAGGACACTCCTACAGAGCCGCTGGCCTGGCTGCATTACTGAGTACAGCTATGATCATGAGAATTGGTGTTGACCAGAGACTGCCAAGAGGTTGACGTATTAATCCTAAACGGGTGTTATAATCTTTTGACTTGAGGTTCCATAGCATGTCATCATTTAAATAATGTGTTAGGGATGCAGGGATGTCTGCTCTGGCTTAGGTTGTTGGCAAGAGAGCAGCGTGTAGGTCAGACTGAGCTCCTCTGCATGTGATTAAAACAATGGAATCAAAAACAAAAGGAAATGGGAAACATCAGAGTTCAGGGGTTTGGAGCTGGGGTCAGCAGACCTCTGGATATTCTGAAGGGCTGTGATGAAACCTCAGTGTGACAGAGCGAGCAACCACCACACCACTCGGGAGACTTTACGCCGCACACACCAAGATGGCCAAACAGTTACACTGGGGTCCTAAGTGCAGCAGCGGCCATTAAATAGCATTCCCTGACAGATGCTCAGTGTAACAATTTCTCAGATACTGAAAAGTACAGCTCACTGTGATCCATATAGTAACCACTGCAATTAGAGCCTTCACGTTAGCAAGGCAGGTGTTGTTTCTTCGCGGGCCGACATGATTTATGGCCCTGTGATGTTTGAGATCGCACATTAAAGACATTGTGACGCTCACAAGCACCCCTCCCCCTCCCCCCATTAAAACAGGGGTGTGCACACATTGGCCAAGCCTCGTCTCCACTATGTGAGCCAGAACTGTTGTTTTGCACATTTGGCGTATTAATTAGGATGTCTAAACAGCCAATCCAACACATGTGGAGACCTCGGCCTGTGTATACATTACTGCAGGTCAGCCGGTCACCAGGAGTCTTCCCACCCTCTTCTCCTGAACCACGGCGACGCTCAGCACGACCACCCACCTGCAGAGCTGCGTCTTCCTTTGTGTGTTTAATACAACAGACCCAAGAGGGAATAAGGAAGTCCAATATACTATAACATGCTTAAATATACATGCTGTCTATGGTTTTCACAAGAGGCCCCCACTGACCTTCTCTCATAGACTGCTTTTAACAGCACTGCCTGTAGAGACTATGGCCAGTTTAACTCAGGAAACAGGACTCCATTTTGACTCCAGTATTGTGTAAAACTCCAGAAACAGGCTGCGTGTACAAAGAAACATCCATACCCAAACTGGAGTGTTTGGGACGTAGTAAACCCATCTTTTCTCTTTGCCCACACATGTGTCCATTTCACTGCAGGGTATAAACGACGCCACGTGCTGCCGACACCTGCTCGGAGGCCCCTGGCTCTGCAGTCCTGAGAAAGTGTAGCCGGTGGGGGGGTGGATCACTCCGAGGTGACAGACAGCTATTACAAGAGCCCTCAACAGGAATACAAGAAAGGGCACTGAGTGTTTGAAAAGAAATGGACAGGACGAGAAAGCAAAGCACTTCCTATTACTTCATGTCATCATTGTAGCTGTATGGTTATTGGTTGTTCCTAGTCTTCACAAGAGTCCTTCCTTTATATTTGGAAGTTGTCTAGACCGGCTGTTAAAAAGCGGGCGCACATATTCTCACTCATAAAGACAAGGGACGTTCCTGTGAGATGCGGCTTTTGTCTTTTTTTACAACGTGAGGGCTCTGCACTTATGATCACATATCTTGAATGTGCGCACGAAGCTAGCGTGCACGTTAATATCCTGTGGTTAAGAGAAGTCGAGAAGAAAGAGGAGAAACATTATTTAATGAGAGGGGAGAATAAAAGTGACAGATGTATTTGTGCTGTCCTTTCCTTCTCATCTTTTTGACCAGTGCACACAGAGTTGAGTATTAGCTAAATGAAAGCAGATTTGTTTCAGCAATCAGTCTTTTCCATGGACGCCACAGTCCGTGGGCGTGTTGGTTATGGCGCCTCGAGCCTGTCATACTGGGTTTGCTGTGTTAGGTTCACGGACGTGAGCCTTCAACAGATCTGCCACTGAGGGGAGCAGGAGAGGGATGTGCGGACGGAAGAAACGGCTTGATTAAGGAACGTGAAGAAATATGCTGAGATGGAGATGATTATATTTGATTTATATGTACAACAGAATCAAACAAAAATAACTAACAGGATTGCGCACAAGTTGCAAAAGGGAAAGTGATCTCAACAACAGAAAAACACATTCTTACAAGCCAGTGGGAAAGCACACTTAGTGCCACAAACACAATTGTCCAGCCTGTGTGTGAATCTTTCTGCTTTGTGTCTGTTTACTCTGGACAGGGTCGTGGTCTGGGCTGCATGTTCCTCCAGGGCTGTCGTGTATTTCCTCCTGTTTAGTGCAGAGGACTGCTTTAGTGCTGCTGCTGCTGCTGCTGGCTGAGTGATTACAAATGGCGTATGATGTGACTTATTTCGCTCCGAGACAAATACCACTTACATTTTTACTTTTGTAGCAGACATTATAATTATAACTATCTGTCCCCATGTACAGATTTGAACATGTTAAAAGGAAACAAGTTACCAGTGGTGTAAAGTAACTAAGTAGATTTACTAGATTTACTCAGGTACTGTACTTAAGTACAATTTTGAGATAAGTGTACTTTATCCAATCTTTATTTCAGACTCAAGGTCCATATCACAAAAAGACAAAACACACATCAATAAATAAGATAAACAGCTAAACACAAAACAGATAAAAACAAACCGATAAAAACATAAAATCAGTCCCATCACAGCGAGCCACACATGCTCACTTTAATTGAGTATTTGAGTTATTTGCTACTTCGTACTTCTACCCCACTACAATTCAGAGTTAAATGGTTTACTTTACTCCCCTACATGTATTTAATCCAGGGGCGGCGGGTACTGGAGGCTAGGGAAGGCCACCTGTGCCCTGTACTACGAAGCCAGTTCAACAGACCCTGGATACGTTTGAGTTATCTTAACTAACCCTAACAAACGAGATCTCGCTAAGCGGTCCTACGACGCTGGTTATCAAGCCAGGGCTTCTCTCACCAGCTGAGAGCGCGTTCACGTGAAAGGGGCGGGGTTAGCTACATTTGACCAATCACAAACATGGATAAGTGTACTGACAGCGCAGCGTCATACTTCATTAATGAAAAGTAAACTAATATTAGACAAATATGAGCTTTAAACATCCATGACTTAAACATATAATCCAGGATACAAGCCACAGAGCTGCTGCAAGGAGAATACAGAACAACTGGTTAAAAAATAATACCGAGTGTTTGAAAGCTGTTTATGATATCACTGCCCCGTCTAAGACACGAGTGGATCTGACTTTAATGGCATTTGAGTTGAGTGTTTCGTCAACTTAATGTGTTGCTTAAAATAATACGTCTGCATACAGTATAGGCCTATGTGACACTGTGAGTGTTGCACGGCCAGATAGCTACGGCTCGAGAAGCTGACTCAGATAAGGAAATATTGTGATATATGATCGATGATTGATGATGTGATATCAGTGTGATATGAATGATAAGTACGACACGTCGTCGTCTTCTCTACATACGGTAGTTTAAACTGTATTTCCTTTCTCCTGTAATATGACTTTATAGATTTAAACTCCGCACACCGAGCTCTGATCGGTCAGCAGACGGTGCTTTCACTGAGCTGATCTCTTTTCTATAGACGCCGGGGGCGGGCGGCGTCGGGTAAAAAAAAGTGATTTAGCCTTCCCAAACCTGAGCCTCACGCACCGCCTATGGTTTAATCCCTTTAGTTACTTCTCAGATGAATGATGTGAAATCTAATCGAGTGTTAAATCAGACTTTAGTTCCACCTGGAGTAAATTCACAAGCTACCCTGCAGTCTACAAAGTACTTCAGACTAGCTGCACCTCCACCAGCTTTGAGAACACTTTATGATCAATCATTTAGTGGGAATGCTGCTTCTTCTTGACTGTTTTCTTGATCTACATATGTTTTGCTTATTTGAAGCGTTTCCTTGGCAAGTTCCCCTTCTATTAGGTACGGCGTTTTCATCTCGGTGTGACACATCTATCATAGTAGATCATGTATAAAAGTGTGCTGGCTAACCAGATCACATACTGCTTTGTCGCCTCCTCCCTTCCCTCGCCCTCTGCCTTCCTCCCTGGATACTCCCCGCTGGTGTGTAATAATATATTTGACTTTGCTCGGTGTCCCCGGAGGAATTCCTGGTGTTTGGTGAACCTGAGTCTCTCCAGTGTGATTTCAGACGCAGGGGACAGCGGTCGTTAATCACTTGGCCGTGACGATGGGACTCGTGTGTTTGCGTATGCGTGTTGGAAGTCGCTCTGTTTTCCTTTTCCTGAGTGTCCATCAGCAAACACATCCTATCTGTTGGTGCGGAGTGATATTGGGAATGCCAGCGGCGCGAGGGGAATGCCTGTTCTGTTGTTCTTCCTCTCTCCGTTAGTTATTTCCTAGTGCCTAGATGTGACCTCTGGCATGTCACTTTCTCCATGGGGCCCCGGCTGCATGTCGGGGAGATGGAGGGCCAAAAAGTGTCTGGCAGTGTGGCCCCGAGGCAACATCGTCTCATTCTTTACTCGCCAGTCCTTAGAAGCAACATCCTGTTAGGAACGGCTAGAATGACCTCCATCTGTTTGGGGTTTGCTTCCTCGCTTCCCAAAGTCACCGTGTGAGTGAGGAGGTGTTTACAGTGAGCGTGAGGTCACGATGTTGTCTGACATCGCTCAGATACGAGTCGGGGAAAACAAACAGATGACATAAAAGAAAATCCTGGGTTCATGTTATCAGTCATATGCTTATACAGCTGAAATGCTGAAACGTGGGTGTTATCAAAGATTTCAGAGCATCAAGGTCTGAGGGAATCTGGCCTTCAGAGTGTCACATCCCATCTGAATCAATACATGCAGCCGTAGGGTTCCAGTGCTCTTAGCAGGATCTGACAGTGGAGTCCAGTGAAGTGCCAGCGCTGAGGCATGTGTGTTCTGCTGGATTCTCACACTGAGGCAAGCGCCTATAGGTCAGAGTTAGAGGGGGGGGGGCCCCTGTATCTGATCTCACTGAGGATTAACGGAAGACCATGACCTAGTCCCTGGGGGGCACACACACACACACACATGCACACACACACACACACACACACACACACGCACACGCACACGCGCGCGCAGCGCACACACACACACACACAGAGGAGGCATGCCGGATGCACATCCTCACCAGTACACACTTACACACACACACACACACACACACACACACATGTGCAAAGCATTCAACACATGTCTGCACATACTGTACAGAACACACACATCAGAGCGCATCTGTCCGGAGACAACAGCCACAGCTAGCTGGACTGGCTGCTAGGGATACATAGTGCATCCGGAAAGTATTCATACCCCTTAACTGTTTTCACATTTTGTTATGTTACAGCCTTATTTCAAAATGGATTAAATTCATTTTTGTTCTCATTATCCCACACACAATACCCCATAATGACGAAGCGAAAACGTTTTAAAATAAAAAAAATTGCAAACGTGTTAAAAATAATGAAATGAAATATCACATGTACATAAGTGTTCACACGCTTTGCTTTGACACTGAACATTGAGCTCAAGTGCATCCTCTTTCCACGGATCATCCTTGAGATGTTTCTATAGCTTGACTGGAGTCCACCTGTGGTCAACTCAATAGATTTGACATGACTTTAAAGGAACACACCTGTCTATATGAGGTCCCACAGTTGACCGTGCATATCAGAGCACAAACCAAGCCATGAGGTCCAAGGAATTGGACCTCACAGTTATATATATATATATATATATATATATATGAATTATAACCAAGGGCAAATTGATTTGGTGGTGAAAAGGTGAGGGTTGCATTGACCTCATAAAACATAATTTTGTCTAAACTTTAGAATTCCTATACTAAAAATAGCAGTTTCTCAAAAATGTCTACGCAGGATAAAATGATGAGATGATTACGTTTTGGAAATGCATAAATATGGGCTTTAACTTAACTGATTGGAGGAAGAATAGCCAACACAAACGAGGTGGTCATAGTTCTATTAATATCCACAATGTCAAACCTAACACCAAAAGTCATATAAAAGAGACGGCCCATTTGAACGAGATGGTGCATGTTATTCTAGTTTGTTGCCGTGTCTGCGCAGCACTGTGCTGTTGTGTTCCAGTGAGCCTCCCTCACATGGATCACACAGCAGCACAAGCTTTACTTGTTAGCTTTCAGAAGTAAAGGCTCACATATACAACACTATTTCCTCTGCTCTTCGTTCCCTTTTGACGTGGCTTCCTGCCACTAACAGCTGCTTGGATGCTGTATCTGTGTGTGTGGAAGTTGAGTACTGTATGGCAGTACCTGGCACTGCTCACATCTCACGTGTGTTGTTGGAATGTTGTGCTTCCAAACAACCGATGTCCTGTTTCAAGTGCAGAAAGGAGTCATGCAAATCCTCTGAGTGTTTTCTTAACAAGCACTTATTCAGTTTGTGGGCGAGAGGTTAAGAGTGGGATTAGCTTTGGGTTACCTTAAGGTCAAGGTGAGGTATTTAGAGATGGAGTTGAGATAGGTCTAAGACAAGCATTTAGATAACAAAGGGTCAATGTGAGTATGGTGATGTGTGTGTCACGCCATCGTCCATTCGCTTGGTTCATGGGACTGTTTTCTCCCAAATATGTAACCCTCCTCAGTGGGAGATCAGCAGACATAAGCACATCATGACAGGAAGGGATGAGTCCAACCTCAAGTCCCCGATAGCAACGATAACGTTCCCTCTACATGTCGGCGTATTCCTCTCTCACCCTTCCCCAACACCCAGGGATATCTTCACAATCCCTCATGAGACCTCTGACGGGCAACAGTGGGGCTTTCCCACCAAGTCAAGGTTCTCTTTGTTCCTGCTCCGAGGCAGAAGGACCGGCTGTTTGGACGCCTCCGCTCCTGTTTGATATTTCAGTTTAACGAGGTAGGGAGGTGGCGTCCGTGGGATGGGATCATAGACCCGGACCCAGCTTCATCAGCAATCTTCACGCGTTAGCGACTGTAAACGCCCTTGGCTACAGGAACGGCCACTTTAATGTTGGAACGAATTCATTGGATATCGTAAAGCCAAAGAGCTACAGTTGTTTCAATCTCCCCAAGTAACATTAATAAGCACTGGACCCTTTTAATCCCACCGTCCTTTATTCACATTTTCACATGGAAAGACCTATAATCGGATACATGTATGCAGTATGTACATATTGCTGATGTAAGCTTGGCTGTGCTTATTTTGAGTGTATTAATGCCTTTGTTTCCATTCTCTGTTGGCGGTGGATCCGGAGGAAGACAGCCCCTGTTCTTGTGTAACACCACGTCTGTCTTTTTCTCCTGTCTTTAACAGATTCCCTTTGTACCCCAGAGGAGAGCGCTTTCATTTTGAATACGGCGTCTACTTACTCAACAAGAACATTGCCCAGGTATGAACACACTCATAGTGCACACTTATTTGCTACCAATGAATGGATGGTAAATGGGACACATGTGAGGAGAACATTTTCTAAAGAAGAAAAACTCATTTCATTATCCTGTTATCCTATTGTCGACCAAAGGGGATTTACTGAAGTGCTTTCAACGGATATACCACATTTGAATAGTAAGAAGTCTGATCGTCTGTGGGAAAAAGCAATGCCTCTTGGCCCTTTAATACGCTGCCAAATATGAATAGAATTACCTCGAGTAAACAATGCATTCGTTGGGGACTATTTCCACCTGCCAATCGGTGTGTTTGGAAGTATTTGAGTGCAGAGAGACGGTGTATCCGGGACAAAAGCAAACATGAAGACGACCAGTTTGTACCAGACAGTAATCACACACTGGAAGTATGGCTGGAATGCATTGCAATGGCATTTTATACAGTTGTTAATGTTTCCCTGAACATTGACAATCCTATAACTTAAAGGTGTCCTGTCATGCAAAATGCACTTTTGTATGTCTTTTATACATAAAGACGTGTCCCCGGTGTGTCGGGGAACTCACAAAGTGTCAGAAAACAAAACCCTCTCTTTTCCTCCGTACCCACATCTCTAAAAACGGGGCTACAACGGAGCTGATCTAGATTTGCGTCCGATATGACGTAATATCAGAGATGTGGGCTGGCTTTACACCCACGGCCCAATCAGAAACGTTGCTATCTGAAACAATGTGCCACGTGTTTTGGACGTAATACGGTCTGTGTTTACATTAGCAAGCATCGCTAACACCCAGAGCTAACCTGTACTGGAGAGAGTGTGTGTAAAGAAGCAGGACATAAAAAAAGGAACTACTGTTGCATACATAATCCTTGAAGTGGTTTGGAACATGATATGGCGTTTAATCACATCTTTTTTGCTTATTTGAGCAGAGTAGTCAGCCTGCTCGTCACAGACCTCACTGCTTGCCTTACCGTGGTCCAAAGGGGGCGGGGCCAGCAGCTACAGTCCCAGAATCAGACCTTCTCGAACAGGGCTGAAATAGAGGAATGTGAGGGATGTCTCAAATGCATGATCTGTTTGGTATTTTGAGCATAACACATCATAGACATGATTGTTATCTACCCATAATATATCTATATAAAAATAGCATGATGGGAGATCTTTAAGAGCCCCATCAGCTCAAAATGTAAGTAGTCCAGGACCTTCGACACTAATGACATTAGCCTCATTTGTCAGTAGCTCTCTTGCCCATAAACATATGATAGATTAGGCTTGGGCTACACAAGTAGCGCACTTGTTGTCAATAGATTTTTGTTCTTGGTCTTTTCACCGTATTTGTTGACGAGAAGAAAAACAATGGAGTACCACCAGATTTTGAAGGAGCAGACGGTCACAACGTGAAATGTGTCTGCGTGTGCAACTGACATGTTGTACACAAGCTGAAGTAATGCTCTAAATTGGTTTCCCTTTCTCCTCCCATCTCCCACAAACACCTCAGGGGACGGCTGAACCCTTGACCTGTCCCTGCTTATTAAAGTACACCTAATATGTTGACCTTGGTTACTCCCTCCATTCATCCCTCACACAAGTTGCATTCCATTGCCTGTTTTCTTCCTCACCCAGGCGAGAGTGAAGGGCCTCTCTCCTGAACAGGACCGGGCAATTAGCGTTAGCAGGTGGCTGACTTCAAACCCCTGCACATTGGGAGGTTTAGGTTCGAATGGCAGACCACAAGCTGCTTGCCAATATCCCAATCTGCCATCTTACCGAGGACCAGAGTCCAAGAATACCAAAATAAGACCGATAAGAAAACACGTTGGACACCAAATGAAAATAATTGCTGTGCAAAACCATAAAAGGGAGCGATAAATCAGCGTGTTATTTTACGAATCCAAAATAGAAACCAATATGTTATGTAACGTAGTGTCCATGTAGCGTAGTGTAGATTGTGCAATGGCAAACGTTATGATGACACTCATCCATCATGGCTGATACGTTATCGGTATAGCTATATTTCACACTTTTCCTTAAGTGGCTGCAGATTGGGCACAGCATACACCCTCTGTCTCGGGACCCTTTATCAAGTAAGGAAATCATCTCAATATAGTCTCTGACAGGTAAAGG
Organism: Champsocephalus esox; assembly: GCA_036324585.1. Taxonomy (NCBI): domain Eukaryota; kingdom Metazoa; phylum Chordata; class Actinopteri; order Perciformes; family Channichthyidae; genus Champsocephalus; species Champsocephalus esox. The sequence goes on along the minus strand of CM070486.1, from coordinate 34,804,413 downwards.
AGGACACAACCTTTTCAGATTGAAAATAAAAGGGAACACTTTTTAGGTTATTAAAAAAAATATTGTACCTTTCTGTTTGTTATGTTAAAACTGATTCTTAGAATAACTTGGTTTATAAACACAGTGAATAGAGTTTATTGCAATTGAGGATAAGTTTTAGGATTTTGTTTAAACCTTAATATCCACACTGTACTGTATGTATGCCCAGAGGAAAGGGATTGTAATATGCATGACACATCTTCTTCACATGTACACCATTTGGCATGCAGTCATCTCAATGCATATTATCACCTTCACCTCGCATAGCCCTCACACATAATCATTTTTATAAAAGCCACACATCAGGATCCAACCCATTGAGATGTGGGTTGTATTCATTTGAACAGTCCGATGCTCACCCTTGCTGAAAGTGTAATTTGACTTCTGATAGAAGGCACATGTCGGTGGCTGGAGGAGAAATATTCTGTATCTGAATCGGCTTCCTGGTATGAACATTAGTATAATATTTCTGAATGTGTGCTGTCAGTGATGGCGAGATGCCTCTTCTGCTACTCAAGAATGGAACATGTCTAATGAGCTTCAAAGGACTCTGCACAGCAGGGGGAAATGAGATCCAGATCGTCACATGTTTAACTTTGTTCCATGAGACCAATGCATAAAGATTCCTACGCAAGGTCTTGAAAACAGATGTAAACCATCGGCTCTAATACAGGTGGGCACATGTGAGAAGTGTGTGATCACTTTGTAGAGGAATCTGTAGGGTGATCATTTTCTAATTGACAGCATGACATCTGTGGCTCATTTCTGCCACCCTCATGGCACGGCAAGTTCAATATAACCCATGCACATACCAAATAGTTTATTGAACCTGTATTGTAAGGTTACTTATATTTCTACAGTCAGCTATGCTAATGTTCCCGCTTTTCACAGCTTTGTAAAGCAGCAGTATTTGACGGTGTGATATTTCATTGCCTGTCTCATGCATTCCATGTGTGACCGACGACGTGCACGCTCAGAATGAATTATCAGGTTGACTCCAATACAATGTAATGGTGCAACAAGAGAGCTCCATGTGATAGTGATAATACACCATTGTTTCAAAAACTGAAGCAGCAGCAGCAGCAAACATGTCACAGGCGATCAAATGGAACCCAGTGCAAACGGAGGTTCCCCCATGCCTCTTTGGTCGCATATCCAATTCAAATGTGTTCTCCTGCAAGTCTGGGGTCACACACGTAGTACTGGGAAAGTCAACACAACTGTTGTGAATGGTGGCTGTACTAACCTGCACGTTGTGGCTGGACTAACCTGCACATTGTGGCTGGACTAACCTGCACATTGTGGCTGGACTAACCTGCACATTGTGGCTGGACTAACCTGCACATTGTGGCTGTTAAAATATATAAATTATATATAATAAATAAAACAAATTAATTAAATTATAATAAATTAATTAAATCACACACAACCAAAACAATAAATTAAATATTCAGGCTGGAAGACAGAGCTCTCTCTATCTATCTATCTATCTATCTATCTATCTATCTATCTATCTATCTATCTATCTATCTATCTATCTATCTATCTATCTATCTATCTATCTATCTATCCCCCCCACCTTTTAAAATGATTAGTTTCGACCCTCCACTTTTACCGTGTGGAAAGTCCTTGCAGCGGTCTATCCACTCGCCACTCTTTGCCGAGCGCTGTGCCAGTGCTTCATGATCAAATCCATTCCACTTGCTTATTGAGAGAATGCCCAAATCAATGAAATTCCGTCCCATGCTTTCACTGCTACTTTGTACCAAGGCAGATTCTCAGAGCCGTACACATGCTGCGTTTTTTGCGTGGCTGTGTCTTTAGTTGTAAGCCCAGTGACGATCTGTTCATCTGTCATATCATACAATAAAGCCTTCGAAAAGAATAGGACACAGCATTAAAAGTTATTCTGGGTCTTTGTGTGTCATAGCTTGGCTGTGTGTGTGTGGCACGACAAGCTCATTTTGTGTGAGAGAGAGAGTGAACGAGAGCGCTAACGTACATAAGGAGTTGTTTCTACAACAAGGAAGAGGAGGAGAGCTCTCTCCTGTCAGACAAATCTTATAACGTCAGCTCAGGGAGGTAAAGGACTCTCGGCGTGTTTAGATCGTTGACTTTACTCTAAGTTATCTCATGTAAACAAGTATTTCCAAGGCACACCTTTTATATGATCAATAAAACCCGAAAGTGGCGTTGCCTGTACTTCAACATCAATGCCTACGAAAGTGCTCGATATATGCTGTATTGAACCAATAAACACAAACTAACTATCACTATAACATGAAGATGATGGCGATAAAGAATGCATCTAACGTTCTGCTGTTCATTATAATTTAAAAAAAAACAGAGCATTAAACAAACCATCATGCTCTTACTTTGAAATCATGCGGAAATGTCGTCATCAGCAGGCCATCACGTGGTTTCCGAAAATAACCGAGTGACACGAGTAGATTTTAGCCGAGACCGGCGGAAAATATGTCTCAAAATTCCGCGTGTGTATAAAGACGATCCACAAGCAGAAATGTGAGATCCACGAGCAGAGATTTGAGATCCGCAAGCGCATTTTTGGTCGACAAATACAAAATGGATTCACAAATGCCTGATCGAAAGTTGTAAATGTTAAAGGTCTTTTTTTTTGTGAAAATATTTAGCGGATTTGCAGATCCGTTTTACATTTGCACATTTATTTGTGAGTTTGCAAATCTTTTAAATGCATTGCCATTTGTGGATGGTGTTTTACATTTCCAAATCACATATTTACACACAAATAATTATGAGACATATCTAAGCCCATACATTTCACTTTAAATTCCCCAACAGTAAGTCACACGTGGTCTCCCGCTTGTCGCTATATTATTAATTTGGCTGCTACGCTGCTGCACGTGCACGCGGAGTGTCCTGGCTAGTGCTGTGTACCTGGACTCACATTCAAGTTCAGGTCCGGACTCAAGTCCAGAGGTTCAGGTTCAGGTCCGGACTCAAGACCAGAGGTTCAGGTTCAGGTCCGGACTCAAGTCCAGAGGTTCAGGTCCGGACTTATAAGTCCGGACCTGAACCCATGGCTTGAGTCAAGTTGTGTGAGTAACTAAAGTGAACTTATTGTGAGCTAATTATCAATTGCAAATTAACTCATAATCAACTCAAATTCAAACTCGTCAGGTTTATTGTGCTCCCTTCCAACTTGTGTCTACATTTCTCTACAAAGTACAAATGTAAAAAAACACTTTTTGCCACTTAGTCTACAAATGACTTATGACAGCAACTACAGTGAAGTTTGAACTACTACAAAGTTCAAACATTTATTTCATTTACCAAACTAAAGTAACCAAACAGTCCCTGAGCTGACTGAGCCTAAATCCCTAAAACGTTGCTGAAAGGTAGAGTGTAGAGTAGACTATACGCATTACACTGTTACACACCTACTATACAGTATACAGTGTACTGTACTGTCTGTACACCATGTATTTTCTAAACTCTACATGTGTACATTATACAGTACATACTATACATAGTGATGTACATACATACTGTTAGAAATTAAAATCAATGTTGAAATGGCATAATTTTGAATTAAATACACCATTTAATTTAAATCAGTTTTATTCTGAAAAAACCGGAAGTTCACACTATTAACTTAATACTTTTATTCTGAAAATTGTTCTCTTCCGGTTAGCATTAGAATGTGTCGAAATGCTACGTTTTCAAACCGTGAATCGAAGGTGAAATGACATGTGATGTTGTACACTGAGCACACTGGGATTAGCACTCATTTATTGACGCTGAATAACGTTTATTAGGGAATGTTTAAATAACCACAGACACCAGAATTTACGTAAGTGCTAGTTTTTTTGTGTGTCCAAGTACCGGTTTCCAACGTTCCGGTTTTAACCGGACTTGAACCGAAACTGTTTACAAGTCCAGTACCGGTTCGGCGTACCGGTACGCAGCACTAGTCCTGACCTGGCTGTGTGTCAGCCCCGCCCCTCACAGCACGCGTGGCCGGCAGCCACAGCGCTCCTAGCTAAAATGCTGGTCACATCCTTCGAAACGGCAATTTATCGAGCTCAGAAAAGTTATCGAGTCCATTTTTATTTATCGCACGATAAGTCAATTTATCGATTATCGAAACAGGCCTACAGTCTTTATTACCTTTTTTTTTACTTTTATTACTTGTCTTTAATGTTTGTTAAGCAATCCATGTTATGCAGCCTGTTAGATGTCTGGCTGTGTGATATATAGCAGAGATCTGGTTTCACAGCAGACCGTCTGATTGGCTGGTTTGCTGACGGACTTGAGCCTGGATGGGGGACATTAGCTATCCATCTCTTATGAAATTGCCCTGTGTGGCTGTGTTTGAAAGCGATACAGAGATGCTGGCAAAGGATCAGGGCCACAGCAGGTCGAGCCTGCTTTGATGTGGCGGAGGGAGAAGTTTGCTTTTATTAAGCTTCATGTCATGAGGCCAGGGGCAAGGCTGGGTCCTGGATCTGAGGTTGTAACACACTCCCAGGTTGCCACCTCGGGTGAATGTGCTTAACAGGAGAAGTAAAGAAAGGCTTCATGGAGATGCAGCCATTCTCAACTGCTCCTTCCTATTTCTTGTGCAATCGGTACATATTGCAAAACGCCTGAGGGACTCGTGTTTTTGTGGAGTGTTAATATATGTTCTCTTTGGTCCCAGTTGAACTTGTAACAGAAATTAGTTTCTCTTAACGAAGTTTTTAAATGAATGGCATATTGCCGTCATTTCCTTGAATTAGTTGGCCACAGGTACAGTGGGGCAAAAAAGTATTTAGTCAGCCACCAATTGTGCAAGTTCTCCCACTTAAAAAGATGAGAGGCCTGTAATTTTCATCCTAGGTACACTTCAACTATGAGAGACAGAATGTTGGAAAAGAATCCAGGAAATCACATTGTAGGATTTGTAATGAATTAATTGGTAAATTCCTCGGTAAAATAAGTATTTGGTCACCTACAAACAAACAAGATGTCTGGCTCTCACAGACCTGTAACTTCTTCTTTAAGAGCCTCCTCTGTCCTCCACTCGTTAACTGTATTAATGGCACCTGTTTGAACTGGTTATCAGTATAAAGACACCTGTCCACAACCTCAAACAGTCACACTCCAAACTCCACTATGGCCAAGACCAAATAGCTGTCAAAGGACACCAGAAACAACATGGTAGACCTGCACCAGGCTGGGAAGACTGCATCTGCAATAGTTAAGCAGCTTGGTGTGAAGAAATCAACTGTGGGAGCAATTATTAGAAAACATACATACAAGAACACTGATAATCTCCCTCGATCTGGGGCTCCATGGAAGATCTCACCCCGTGGGGTCAAAATGATCACAAGAACGGTGAGCAAAGATCCCAGACCCACACAGGGGGACCGAGTCCATGACCTGCAGAGAGCTGGGACCAAAGTAACAAAGGCTACCATCAGTAACACACTACGCCGCCAGGGACTCACATCCTGCAGTGCCAGACTTGTCCCCCTGCTTAAGCCAGTACATGTCCAGGCCCGTCTGAAGTTTGCTAGAGAGCATTTAGATGACCTAGAAGAGGATTGGGAGAATGTCATATGGTCAGATGAAACCAAGATAGAACTTTTTGGTAAAAACTGAACTAGACGTGTTTGGAGGAGAAAGAATGCTGAGTTGCATCCAAAGAACACCGACTGTGAAACATGGGTGGGTGGAACCATCATGCTTTGGGGCTGTGTTTCTGCAAAGGGACCAGGACGACTGATCTGTGGAAAGGAAAGAATGAATGGGGCCATGTATCGTGAGATTTTGAGTGACAACCTCCTTCCATCAGCAAGGGCATTGAAGATGAAACGTGGCTGGGTCTTTCAGCATGACAATGATCCCAAACACACCGCCCGGGCAACAAAGGAGTGGCTTTGTAAGAAGCATTTCAAGGTCCTGGAGTGGCCTAGCCAGTCTCCAGATCTCAACCCCATAGAGAATCTTTGGAGGGAGTTGAAAGTCCGTGTTGCCCAGTGACAGCCCCAAAACATCACTGCTCTAGAGGAGATCTGCATGGAGGAATGGGCCAGAATACCAGCAACAGTGTGTGAAAACCTTGTGAAGACTTACAGAAAACGTTTGACCTCTGTCATTGCCAACAAAGGGTATATAACAAAGTATTGAGATGAACTTTTGTTATTGACCAAATACTTATTTTCCACCATCATTTGCAAATAAATTCTTTCAAAATCAGACAATGTGATTTTCTGGATTATTTTTTTCTCATTTTGTCTCTCATAGTTGAGGTATACTTAGGATGAAAATTACAGGCCTCTCATCTTTTCAAGTGGGAGAACTTGCACAATTGGTGGCTGACTAAATACTTTTTTGTCCCACTGTATGTAGCTGGGCCTGAAGTGCAACCACTGGGACACAAACATGTTAAACCTGCCATTCCTCCATTCACAGAGAGAAATTGTCCAAGTGAGTGTGGCTGACTCAAAGGAAATCCAGCAGCCTTTTGTCTGGAGGCATGCCATGTGTTATAGACTCGCACTGTATGTTGTCCACTAGGCTACGTTGTTGTGAAACCAGCATGTGGGGCTGATTAGATGACAACCAATGCTAAGTTAGCTCTTTAGGCGCAGCAAATAGCTCTTAGTCACTAAGCCTGCCGTATCATATGTCGTGAGGCACAGGAAAGCTAGTATTGGAATTAAAACTCAGCAAATGTGTTGTGGCCAGAGCAGGTGACCTCTGAGTTAAACTTGATTTGAGTCTACTGGGGAAAGTCGCCTGCAGTCTCCCACCTTCCAAGTCTCAGTGCAATTTTATACCATGACCTGCAGGCAGAGTGCCATTCTAGTGGTCTGAAGCAAACGTCAGAGCGCCGAGAGCCATTAAGAGTGGCAACTGTGGCTCCATAAAACACGGTTATGACTCATGGGGGAGCCGACTGTGTTTAGCGGTTAGTGGAGGTGGCAGCAGCGGAACAGGAGCCGGTTGGGTGGAGGGATTAACTTTGAGGCTATTTGGAAAACGTTCTAGGTGCTTTAGCAAGAGTACATTTTGCCTAGAAATGACTTCAAAATAATGAACAGTTGAAGGGTTGAAATGTGTAACTAGATGTGGTAAATATCTAGGGGCATTTTGCAATATTTTGTACATTACTAATTATTGACATAAATAAGACCAATACATCCAGTACATTCTGGTGTGAATTGCATAATATCACAGCCTTATACACAGCATTATACACAGTAACATGTGTAATAAACAGGCTGCATGTTTGCATTATTTTCACATGAAACTGTGACAAACATTTCAAATAAAAAAAGAGCTAGGTTACTGTACATGCAGCTAAATGGCATGGTATGATCCACATCAACAAATCTACTGGTTTGAATATAATATAAGAAAGAAATGATTCCTCATCCTACATCTCTGAAATTGATTTTTAAACATAACTCTGTCTGAATTATCTGACTGCAGAGCAATGTCTGTTTGCTATTTCTAACCCTGATCCTCAAAGAATAATGATATAGGAATAAACTGTTCTGTACTGTAGGTGTCATCGGGTTTAGAGGGGTGACTGTAAGCATGCATAATGTTCATTTGACATATTCCAAAGTTGAGGTCCTTCCTTCACCTCTGTTTCAAAGCTCCTAACCCTTATCAAAAGAGAAATGACAAGGGCTTTGCATAGCCCTTTGCGGACATTAGCTCATGTGATTGTGCTTCGATAGAAACCCTATGACCCAAGTAAAGACATACACAGAAAATTACACGGCTCCCTTCCACTTCACAACTCCCTCCAGCTCAGGATGAGTTGCCAATACTCTATTCATGTCTCTACCGATTACCTTATTTCCCTTCTTCTGTGATACTGTTGAGTCCTTATAGTAGAACAATGGTACGACCGTGATTGCACATACATTTTGTTTTTCCACAATTGACTTTTCTGTAAGCAGTTGTGTGTTTACTCTGGTACCATCCACTAGTCTGTGAATCATAAATGATTATGCACACTGCCATTGTGTAACATTAATTCACTCAAATTGTAGTTTTGAAATGCACAGTACGCTAATGTCGATGTCTTTTGTCACATGTTTTACAACCTTTCCTTCAATTATATTTATTGTTAACATTATGAGATAGGAGTGATGGCTATCATGTATTAGAGCCAATGTCCTGAACTTACCTACAGTGAGTAAGGGTCCTTCATAGGGAAAGAAAGATCTTGGTGCACAAGGATCCATTATTTGCTATATACAGTGGGGCAAAACATTATTTAGTCAGCCACCAATTGTGCAAGTTCTCCCACTTTTAAAAGATGAGAGAGGCAATTTGTATCCTAGGTATACCTCAACTATGAGACAAAATGAGAAAAAAAAATCCAGAAAATCACATTGTCTGATTTTTAAAGAATTTATTTGCAAATGATAGTGGAAAATAAGTATTTGGTCAATAACAAAAGTTAATCTCAATACTTTGTTATATACCCTTTGTTGGCAATGACAGAGGTTAAACGTTTTCTGTAAGTCTTCACAAGGTTTTCACACACTGTTGCTGGTATTTTGGCCCATTCCTCCATGCAGATCTCCTCTAGAGCAGTGATGTTTTGGGGCTGTCGCTGGGCAACACAGACTTTCAACTCCCTCCAAAGATTTTCTATGAGGCTAGGCCACTCCAGGACCTTGAAATGCTTCTTACGAAGCCACTCCTTTGTTGCCCGGGCGGTGTGTTTGGGATCATTGTCATGCTGAAAGACCCAGCCACGTTTCATCTTCAATGCCCTTGCTGATGGAAGGAGGTTGTCACTCAAAATCTCACGATACATGGCCCCATTCATTCTTTCCTTTACACGGATCAGTCGTCCTGGTCCCTTTGCAGACAAACAGCCCCAAAGCATGATGTTTCCACCTCCATGTTTCACAGTAGGTATGGTGTTCTTTGGATGCAACTCAGCATTCTTTCTCCTCCAAACACGTCTAGTTGAGTTTTTACCAAAAAGTTCTATTTTGGTTTCATCTGACCATATGACATTCTCCCAATCCTCTTCTGGATCATCTAAATGCTCTCTAGCAAACTTCAGACGGGCCTGGACATGTACTGGCTTAAGCAGGGGGACACGTCTGGCACTGCAGGATTTGAGTCCCTGGCGGCGTAGTGTGTTACTGATGGTAGCCTTTGTTACTTTGGTCCCAGCTCTCTGCAGGTCATGGACTCGGTCCCCCCTGTGTGGGTCTGGGATGTTTGCTCACCGTTCTTGTGATCATTTTGACCCCACGGGGTGAGATCTTGCGTGGAGCCCCAGATCGAGGGAGATTATCAGTGGTCTTGTATGTCTTCCATTTTCCCCCTATTCTGTCTCTCATAGTTGAAGTGTACCTAGGATGAAAATTACAGGCCTCTCATCTTTTTAAGTGGGAGAACTTGCACAATTGGTGGCTGACTAAATACTTGTTTGCCCCACTGTAAGGCATTGCTCTTAGCAGAAAAGTCCGGCTATATCTGGTCCAATGTGTGCTATTTATTCACTCCTCCATGTCTCGGATTCTTTTGAATAAGAATCAATATTTTTTTAAACGGGACTATTCCAGGTTTCTCCCACAAGCCTGTTGTTCTTCCTCTCCTTGTCGAAACTGAGGTCTGCGGTTTGTGACTCACTTCTCGGTGTGTTCCAAAAAAAGAAGAAAACCAGATGATTGCATCTGAACTGTCCAAACAGACTCCTCAATGTTCAGAAATCATAATGCAGCCCACTGTACGCTGTTTGTTTACCTGAACCCTGGACCGCGGCTCCCCCGGCTCCGCCACCATCTCTGACTTCCAGACAGAGCCTGGTAGCAATCAGGCCATTTCTACTGCCGGCTGCCACTCATTGTCTTCATCCTTCCATAACAGCCACATGCCAACATCCATTTCCCATTTTACAGGGATTATATGATAAAACATATAATGGACAGGCATTAGAAAATGTAGTGCCAAGTCAACGTCATGTATGTCACCTTGATCACAAAAGAGAAGGATGAATGAAGGTATGAATCACCAAGTGAAGTTTATTTTTTATTGTTTTAAGCAGACCATTCATATGTTATTGCTTTAGCCCACAGAAGAACAACCTGAACCTGCATCTGTACACATGCTGTACAAATGTTGGATAATCACCCCCTCCTTATATCTAATAGAGGATAAGTTATAAACCCTGAGTTTGACAATGTGTTTTGAATTTGAACACCATTAAGGTGCCACTTTAAACAAGATCTCTGTTGACAGTGAAAAGCATGTCATTTGTGTACTTGATCACATTTCAAGCAATAAATGATTTTTGACAGGTCATAAGTGGTGGTGTGGGTTGTATTATGAGTTTGTTAACAGCTTGACATGAGACAGCAGGCTGATGGCGGTCAGCCCTCTCCCTCTGCAGATTGATTCAAAGAGAGGAAACCCCTGTTTTCTGATGCTGGATTTGAGATCAGGTCTGCCAATGGTTGAAGTATAAAGCCTCTGTTATTGCATAGTTTGACACGTTCTGTCTGTCGCCTCTCCTATCTCATTTTGATTGTACATAAAGTGTGCTCTAGATCTGCTCTGTATGAAACATGCCACGAGGAAACTTCTGTCATCATGTGGCGAAAGGTCAATAATATCTGACTTGACTTGACACTATATGAATTCACTTGACATTAAATGAGTTGTTCAAACACTACATCATACTATACTTAAACATTACCGTACAATATTATACCGTACTTTACTATAATATGTCAAACTATACCATACCATACATACTATACCATACTATACCATACCATACCATACTATACCATACTATACTACACTATACCATAGTATTCTTAAGCAATAGCTCACGGCAGGCCGTGGTATATGCTCATTATATCACAGCTAAGGGGCGTGGTTCGGCCCGACGCGAAGCCCGAAATACCATACGATACTACACTATACTGAACTACACTATACCATACCATACTATACTACACTATACCATACTAAACTACACTATACTATACCATACTAAACTACACTATACCATACTATACTATACTACACTATACCATACTACACCATACTACACTATACCATACTACACTATACATACAATACTACACTATACCACACTATATCACACTATATCACACTATACCATACTATACAATACTAAACTATACTATACCATACTATACCATACTAAACTACACTATACCATACTACACCATACTATACTACACTATGCCATACTATACTACACTATACTATACCATACTATACTACACTATACCATACTATACTACACTATATTACACTATATCATACTATACCACACTATACTATACCATACTATACGACACTATACCACACTATACCATACTATACTACACTATACCATACTATACTATACTACACTATACCATACTATACCATACTATACTACACCATACTATACCACACTATACCATACTATACTATACCATACTATACTACACTCTACCATACTATACTACACTATACCATACTATACCACACGATACTATACCATACTATACTATACCATACTATACCACACTATACCATACTACACTATACCATACCATACTATACTACACTATACCATACTATGCTACACTATATTACACTATACCATACTATACTATACCATACTATACCATACTCCACTATACCATACTATACTACACTATACCATACTACACCATACATACATAATACTATACCATACTATACTATACCATACTATGCTACACTATACCATACCATACTATACTACACTATACTATACTACACTATACCATACTATACTACACTATATTACACTATACCATACCATACTCTACTACACTATACCATACTATACTACACTAAACCATACTATACCACACTATACCATACTATACTATACCACAATATACCATACTAAACTACACTATACCATACTATACCATACCATACTACACTAAACCATACTATACTACACTATACCACACTATACCATACTAAACTACACTAAACTACACTACACCATACATACACTATACACATACATACTATACTACACTATATTACACTATACCATACTATACTATACCATACTATGCTACACTATACCATACTATACCATACTAAACTACACTATACCATACTATACCATACTATACTACACTATACTATACTATACCACAATATACCATACTATACCATACTATACTACACTATAACATACCATACCACACTATACCACAATATACCATACTAAACTACACTATACCATACTATACTACACTAAACCATACTATACCACACTATACCATACCACACTATACCACACTACACCATACTAAACTACACTATACCATACTATATACCATACTATAATACACTATACTATACCATACTACACCATACTATACTACACTATACCATACTATACTACACTATACCATACTGTACTACACTATATTACACTATACCATACTATACCATACTATACTACACTATACCATACTATACTACACTATACCATACTATACTAAACTATACTATACCACACTATACCATACTATACCACACTATACCATACTATACCACACTATACCATACTATACTATACCATACTATACCATACCATACTAAACTACACTATACCATACTATACCATACCATACTATACCATACTATACTACACTATACCATACTATACTACACTATACCACACTATACTACACTATACCACACTATACCATACTATACTATACCATACTATACCATACCATACTATACCATACTAGACTACACTACCATACTATACTACACTAAACCATAATATACTACACTATACCACACTATACTATACTATACCATACTATACCACAATATACCATACTAAACTACACTATACCATACTATACTATACACTAAACCATACTATACTACACTATACCACATTATACCATACTATACTACACTATATTACACTATACCATACTATACTATACCATACTATACTACTACACTATATTACACCATACCATACTATACTATACCATACTATACTACACTATACCATACTATACCATACTATACCATACTATACCATACTAAACTACACTATACCATACTATACCATACTATACTACACTATACTATACTATACCACAATATACCATACTATACCATACTATACTACACTATAACATACCATACCACACTATACCACAATATACCATACTAAACTACACTATACCATACTATACTACACTAAACCATACTATACCACACTATACCATACCACACTATACCACACTACACCATACTAAACTACACTATACCATACTATACCATACTATAGTACACTATACTATACCATACTATACCATACTATACTACACTATACCATACTATACTACACTATACCATACTATACCACACTATATTACACTATACCATACTATACTACACTATACCATACTATACTACACTATACCATACTAAACTACACTATACCATACTATACCATACTATACTACACTATACCATACTATACTACACTAAACCATACTATACTACACTATATCACACTATACCATACTATACTATACCATACTATACCACAATATACCATACTAAACTACACTATACCATACTATACCATACTACACTAAACCATACTATACTACACTATACCACATTATACCATACTATACTATACCATACTATACCACACTATACCATACTAAACTACACTATACCATACCATACTATACTACACTATACTATACTACACTATACCATACTATACTACACTATATTACACTATACAATACTATACCATACTATACTACACTATACCATACTATACCATACTAAACTACACTATACCATACTATACTACACTAAACCATACTATACTACACTATACCACACTATACCATACTATACCACAATATACTATACCATACTATACTACACTATACCACACTATACCATACTAAACTACACTATACCATACTATACCATACCATACTACACTAAACCATACTATACTACACTATACCACACTATACCATACTATACTATACCATACTATACTACACTATACCATACCATACTATACCATACTATACTACACTATACCACACTATACCATACCATACTATACCACACTATACCATACCATACTATACCACACTATGCCATACTATACTATGCCATACTATACCACACTATACCATACTAAACTATACTATACCATACGATACTACACTATACCATACTCTACAATAGTATGATAAACTATACCGTACTATACTATTGCATATCATACCATACTATACTACAATACTATGATAAACTATACCATACCATACTATACTATGCACTATACCGTACTATACTATAATTTGCTTTAGAATACTATACCGTACCATTGCATACCTTACTGTACTATACTATAATACATTATACTAAGAAGTGTATCAGATAATAGGCTTATATGTTTGCATTACAAAATTCAGAATATAGATAAATATGTATATATTATTTTTAATATATATTTATATAAATATTTTCCAAATATGTGACAATTATAATTATAATAATTACTTATGTAATATGTGTGGCTATTACTTTTGAAACACAAGTTGGGAGTGTGTCTTGGCCCAGGCCGAACAACAGAAGTGTAAGAAAGCCTGACCAGCTCCCCGCACCCAGACAGGAAGACACACTACTGAGAAATGACATTTAGATACGAACTGTTTTTTCTGCTCCAAAAAATCCTGTAGAAAAACCCCGTCTCCCAGTGGTTTGGTTCTTTTGGTTCTCTGACTGGAAGTCCTTGTTCAAGCTACCTATCAACCATACCCAGGCCTTAACGTACACTTCTCTCTGCCCATGGGGTTTCATAGCCCTACTGTGTGGTCTCTGTTTTCCATCACAAACTTGTGTTGTTAGCTACAGCTCCCATCCAGTGCCACTCATTGGCCAGAGTAGGTTGTTGGTGGGACCCTTTTTTACAACGAGTAGGAGCACCCTTTTCTATAAACGGATATTTTCCTTGCTCGCTGTATCAAGGAGATTGTGGGAAGGCGGTAGTTTGTCTGAGGTGCAGTGCTTGTAAAGCCTTTACCGCCCAGCAGGTTCCATGTTTGATAAGAAAGAAAGAGTGGAAGCATGTGACACTCCAGTACGATGCCGAGTGGTCTGTCAGCTTGACATCCTCCAGAAGTTCAATTTTATAAGCCACTCTCAGACCGCAGTTGTATGTGTGTTTCACTGCTCTGTGGTTTCTAGTTCTGGGCGTGTGCGTAGCGAGTCCGTCAGCATGCTGCGATTATGCCTGAGCTGCAGGGTTTTATGGGAATTCCTCTGGACAGCCACCTATATGACTTTATGAAACACTTACATTTGTCTAATTGAATTTCCACATTTTGTGGTTGGTAGTTCCAGGTTTGTCCTTCACCGCAAAGAGGTACCATAGGTGCTCTAGTTCCACTAAATACAAGGATATAAGTACATGTTAGTTCTGTGTGTATGTGTGTGTATGACTAAGAAATCGCAAATGATTTGAGAGAACTTAAAACAGTAAGTGCCAAAGTATTTTTTTGATTATTTAAGCGTTGACCAGAGTTTGGTGTTTCTAGCAAGTCATGTTATTTATAGAGTTTTTGGATTGCATAGACGTCATAGGATGGAGAGGTTACAGTAGGTTCTTCATGGTAGCAGAATACATTGGTCCACAGAGAATACAGAGATGATGCATTAAGTGGAAATGTTTAATTGGCTTGTATATCGTCTTTTAAGATCAATCTGGGTTGTTATGAACATCTTCCTCCCACAGGTCAGACTGAAGGAACCTTCTGAGAGGACGGATTTGCTGTGATTCTGGGTGTTTGAAAGTGTTGGCTGCTCTGCTCCATCATTCACTTAATAGTGCGTCTGCAGTTTCCAGATGGTTTGGATTTGTATCCGAAGCCTGTTTGTTTCAAGTCTGCTCTCCTGTTGTCTCACTACATGCTATACTTCTCTGCTTCAGCACCAAGGCCTCTCTGAAGTCCCGTCACTTACAGCACAGATAATTCCTCCGTCTCAACTCCACTTCATGTTTCTGTGGTAATATCTAAAAATGCTGGCTTGGGTTCAAAGGACACTTACTGCTCGGGAGATAAAAGGAAAGACCCAAACCAATCAGACAGTCCATTACAAGTGCGTTTTGTCTTCGCTGGAGGGTTTATCCCTTCCATAGATCATAGTTATGTTGCTGTGTGTCGAAATATCTGCAGTTTTCTGTTTTTCTCTTGGTAAAGTTGAGGGGAAACTGGACCAAGGCACACAAACAAAAGAGTTTTCTCTGCTTGTGGGGCTTTGTTGGCTGCCAAACTTCCCACTAACTTGTCATAAGAATAAAGAGGGGCAGAAACCAATTATATGTTATGTCAGCGAGTTTAGAACAACTTGTTTTTGTTGTTCATTCATCAAGGCCTGTGTGCTGTCACATGGGTGTTTTGGAGTAGAGGTATTCCATCATGAGTGCAGGGCTTGCTGTGGCTCAGTGACATTAAACAGCTCTGAGAATAAAACAATGCTGGCCTCATCTGGTCACTATTTGAACACATATCAGACACCCTGACTCCGTTACTGCTGCTACCCAGTGCCTTCTGCTTCCATGTGGATTTCATCACAGCCCTTTGACTCTGGCCAATCGGCAGCTTTCCATCTGAATGAACACAGCCACTCTGGACAACAGATCTCTTTTAGTGTTACTCCTCATCAAGTTAAGAGGGTCAGTGTCGGTTTCCCCTCATTTGGTTTCATCAAGATAATGTCAGAATGAGTCTCCTTCTCTGCATGTCAGTCGCTCCAACCCTCCTGTCAATCAAATGCATTTCACCTCATTAGGCCAGTGTCTCTCCATCACCCCTGATGTTAGCCTCCATTACTCTACCAGTCTGCGGGGTGTCATCTTTGCTTCGCCCAGCCTCGTCCTTCTTTCGCTATTAATGAAGCGTCTGTGATGAGTCCAGGCCTGTTGTCCCAGAGGCCAAATCATCGTTTAACAGTTATTGTGTAAAGGGGGCTAAGGGGCTCATGAAAACAGCCGTTAAATAAACACCAGTAAAAAAAGGAGGCTGCAACAGGGTCCTTTTTTTCTTTCGCTTTGAAGATAATTAGCGTAAGCTGTTTTTTCTAAGTCTGGAAAACTGACTTTTTAGCTGAATGAACAATGCAACTCGTTTTATGAAAAAAGATGCATTGCACTTACTGAAAAATGCTGCTCCTTAAACTTGGATAGGTTAAATGCAGGGACTGAATGTCACTGTATGCGGTGCTGTGTACGTCTGTGGGACGATTAAAGAGGAATTCATTTATATTTCCAAGAATAGACGAGATTTTTGAGACATATTTTTGTATACATATTCAGGATTAAAGGTGGGGTAGGTAAGTTTTAGAAACCGGCTCGAGATACACATTTTGTTATATTCCATGGAATGCTCTTAACATCCCGATAGCAATGAATATCTGAAGTGCTTTGACAACAAATCCATAAAGAAATGTCATCTGTAGAAGCCGTAATACTGTAAAAAGTACAACCAATTGGATGGCCTACCTGCCTGTCAGCCTTCCATCGGGGCACACACTTATCGCGTGCCCTCGTTGGTCATGTGCGCGTTCGTGTGTGTTGGAGGAGAGGCTCTATAAGGAAGTGGCAGATTTTCTCCGGTTGTGTATTTTCAAATTCTAGCGATCTCGAGCCGGTTTCTCAAACTTACCTACCCCACCTTTAACATAATAAAATAAACCTGACTAAGGAATCTTGGCTACCTAAAGGATCATTCTAATGAGGCAAATTTGATTGAATTTCAAAGGAAAATCATTGCAATGTGAGATGTCGAAGGCGCTGTTAAAATGTTGTTCCCAGCAACATAGGATAAAGCTTATATATCATATATATATATATATATCTTTGTTGCTACCCTATACATGTAGATTGTTACTCCCCCATTATTGCGCCAACAGACATATCTTAAGTTTAGTGGACAAATGATTGCCAAACCTGTTGTTGTCACTATGGAAACAGACCCTATTTGGAAGTTAAAAGATGCCGTAGTTAAGTCGTTGGCTTGTGCTTTTCAGAGCAATTAGGATGTTGTCCGCAGAAACTGCACACAAGCTAAATATGCATCCGACTATAAATATACGTCAGCTCATGTGTTTGGCTTTCCTATGTTTGTAGCTTTAGCCCAACCACAAGCATAACGGTCACAGGAAGCCGTTTGGAGCTAAAGTTATTCTTGAGAGGGGCTGAGCATTACTCTGAGAACCAAGCTTCCAGCTGCAATGTCAACATTAATCTTTTCCATCGAAGTTGACAAGACTCACTCCACACGACGACCTCAGCCTTGCGTCACCAATCGGCCAGTCTGCAGACCACAGAGTTGGGATCAATACATCCAAAAGACGAGAGGTGATGTTTATTCAGTTGTGTGGATTGTGTGTTGATTGGTGACGGAGCTTTTCCTTCGACTTTCATTTTGATTTTGTCAAATGTAATATGTTCTACAAACGGTGTTATAGGCCAGCTGGTCCTTACAGCAAAAGTCTAAGAAGACCTTTTTTTTCAGTGGAATGTTATGAACTGTTTATTTTCATATCTATTAATAATTGGTAACATCTCTTGTATTTACCGAATGATTCTCGCAGCATTATCAAGATCCAGATAGTGGCAAATGTGTGTAAAGTAGGTCATAAATGTCATTAAGAGTGCCATTAAAAATAAATAAATAAATAAAAAAGTCTTCAAAGGTTTTAAATCTTACTTGCTTCAAGCTGTAGGATCCCTGATCTAAAATATTTGATCTGTCTTACTTTTTAATGTCCCTCATAAGATGAAAGATGCAAGCATCTTCTTTTATATGCATTGGCTGCTGCAGGAAAGCC
Source organism: Champsocephalus esox (assembly GCA_036324585.1). Classification (NCBI taxonomy): domain Eukaryota; kingdom Metazoa; phylum Chordata; class Actinopteri; order Perciformes; family Channichthyidae; genus Champsocephalus; species Champsocephalus esox. The sequence goes on along the minus strand of CM070486.1, from coordinate 34,785,435 downwards.
GGCTTGCCCTTCATTTGACTTTAGCCTTCGGTTCAAGACAGCAGCGGCCTCCTTCCAGCTCATTAGAGAGTAACAAACCACACATTCAACCTTACACTCTTTCCCTCATGCTGAATTAATGGAACAATCCACATAGTTGGCTACCAAGAGTGTGGTTGGAAAAAAACATGACCACACAATAGGTATGTGTTGCTTGTTCATCCGTCAGTTTCTGCCTCTCTAAAAGTCCTACTCGTGTTGAGTTCCTTGAGTCATTATTACACTAAAATGTATCTATTGGGAGAACCCAATATTATGGGTTTCTGTTGTTTAACTGTACAGCGATTTAGTGAAGAGACAACATGGGAGCGGTGGAGATGAGGAGGTGTCGGCGTTCTGGCGATATACTCGGAGTTTCAGTAGAAGCTGCTGGGAGTCCCAGCAGCTTCTACTGAAACTCCCCAACTCCGGGGACTTCCGGCCGGGGACTTTGGGCGGCAGTATAGTGGTTTGCGCCCTGCCAGTAAACCCAAAGCAGAAGAAGAAGAAGTGACGTCAGTGGCTTCATTTGACTAATCCTCCCCCAGGGACTTATCCGGTGTGAACGCGATCTGTACTTAGTTCATGAGAACTAAAGAGTTCTGATGAACCTTAGTGGGGAAAGTACTGCGGTGTGAATGCGCCCAATGAATGTAATCATTGTATAGGCAAACAAATGAAGAGCTATGAGCTGTTATCACTAAGAATACAGTAGAGCGGGCTGAACTCTGGACAGCACTCCGAGTGAGCTTGGATCCGCCAGTCTCATCGCAGATTGCACCTCTTTATCCGATTGAAAAGAACTACGCTCACGCTCCACACGGGGGTTTTGCCACAAGCGTGGCATTGCTTTGTTGGTGAGATCAAATATTGTTTACATGAAATTGTCCCTAATTCTGATCAGCTATTCATTATGACCAAAATAATTCTGTATTGGACTATGACTTATAAATTACAATCTTCGCAGCCCTTCGGCAGTGCAAGAGAAAAGGTTTAACGTCCTTAACACTATGCAGAGTCACAGTTGAACAAACCCAGATGAGCAGAGAATGCTCCGGGCTCTCCAAAGTATACCGGACACGGCCTCTACTCCTCCCATACTGTGGCAGGTTTCAATTTGAGACTTGGGGCCAATAAAAAAGAAAGCCAAGGGTTCTTCTTTTTTTTCTTTAATGCATAGCTATGCTGCTCTTTAATTTGTACGCCCTTTTCAAGAAATCCTCATTTTTTCTATATTTTCTAAAGATACGCACTGAATTTTACTGACAATTAGTTTACAGTCAAATGTGTGACGCAGAGATTACTGGAGGTACATTTACTACAACTCCCTTCTAACCATCTCTTTACCTTTTGCTCAACCATTACAGTGTAATATCACGTTTCAGCTTAGAAATCCCAGTTCCGTTCTCCACAGTTTAGTCCAAGTCAAGTGTGACTTAAATCAATGTGAATTAGTGCTGACCTTTTATACCATATTTCACATTCAAAGAATGTTCTTTCCCGTCTAATGTTCTCATGTAATTGTTCTTTCTGCAACCTAACGTGGCTCTGGGAAAGCTGACCTCAGTCTCAGACCTCTTGTACCATAGCCCAGGCACAGATTACATCTAAGATGCCTGCTAATACTTAATATGTCCAAAACCAATCCCCACTAACACATGTATACAGATAAACACAAAGACAAAAAGTATTTCTTGTAAAGCGCATTACAATCTCCAATCTATTCTCCAAGAGCCACGGCACATCTGATCTGCCAGCTTACAGCTAGGACGCCTGCTAATACTTAATATGTTCATACTTTATCCTGATGGCTCAGTCTGGCTCCCCCACAAACAAAGTTACACAAATACACACAAAAACAAACTGTCTTTCAAATCTCCAGTATGCCCTGTGTGCATAAATTAAATCAATAAACGTACAGTATATTGCATATGATAATCATAGCTAAATCCTTCATGTTGTGGATATAGAAAGAACCCTCGTTTTGCAATTTAAACTCTTATCCTCACTAGCCCAAATTCCTTCACAAAGCAGTTTGATGCTGCATATTTTATCCTGGTAGAATAGTAGCGGGATCTGTTTGGAAATCCTTTTGAACTTTATGAAATATTGGAAGTCTGAGGTTTAATCTGGGGCTCTCTGTTACTGTTTTGATAGGGCATGTAATCGGCCAGCCAGTTGGACTGTAGGCCTGACGTGGTTGTGTTACTGTCATCAAGGTTGTATTCCAACTGGGAAATAGTTTTTATGAAGTAAGCGGACAGAGGTTTAGAATATGCAAAATATGCCTTTTGTTGTTACATGTTGGAATAGTGAGAAACAAGAAATCCCAGATCAGTTTTATCCATTCTTCATTTCTTGTTATGGCGCACTGTAACTGCAGACATTTGGATAAGTAGCTCTCGTCAACCATCACTTTGAAAGCAACACATTTCAAAGTTAGTAACCGAGACAGATAAAGGGGGAATGTACACAGTTCGCCAGCCAAGGCTGTGACCTCCAGTCCCGTGGTAATACTAATAGAAAATCTCAGTCGTAAAACCATCCACAAAATGAAGAGGAAAGGAAGAGAAAATAATATGCCCATTCACGAGCATTGGAAGCAAGAGAAAGTGTGGGCAGCACGAAGCCAGGAGAGGCACCTGCCCACAAACCATATATTCATCCCCAGCGCTGGTTTAGTATTTTCCTAGGGGCCTTGTGGAAACACAACACGCATATAAAACACACTTTTATTCAAAATAATAAAATGAGTGTGATCAGACTAAATTGGCTACGGCTAAATTAAAATAATGTTTGAATGACTATATTTGGCAGCTTATTTAAAAGGTGTGCTACAACTCGGACAAGGTTTGTTGTTTGTTCCTCCATGCATGTATCTTTCCATGCCCCGGAGAAGCCATTAGACCTGTCCATGGTATCCTCCCTTTCCCTCAGGACTTCGCAGACCGTGTGCCCTTTACTGTTCGCCACCTTTCCCCATCTGACCACAAACTTTTATAGCATCCCTCAAGCAAAAGCTCCGTATGCTTTGAATTGCAATCTACAAAGCAGTGAATTAGCATATCCTCGTAGGTGTGCCGTGTCCAGGCTCCAGGAGTCCTTGTTAGAGCTGCCATGGAGGATTGATGATGCATGCCAATACTGCTAACAGGAAGTTGACCTGAGTGTTGGGACTTCACTAACAGGGTCAGCCAATGTGGGTTACTTTAGGGCAATAGTTGTTGCAGCGGTGAGGGACATAAACCCCCGAGGATCAAAGCCACTCTCATAGATGGTGGCTCGTCCAATAGGTGTCACTGTAGCACATGTGACTCGTTTGCCTTCTCTTCTGACCAGCCAATCGACAGACTAAATACCCACATCATGAAAGGATCTCATTAGGACTGCTTGAATGGCAATACCCAGCTCCCACCCGCCCTGCGTGATTGGGGTCACGGGAGTCTAACATTGGTGGTCTCCCTAACTAAATGTCCTATTCATCTCGCACAGCCTTTCCCGTAATTATGTAAATCTGTTGACTGAATTTGGCGGCAATACGATACTCCACAAAGTGTAACAACAAGTAATGCGACGGAAGAATCTGGTTTGAATTAGGGCGGCGTTTGAATCCGACTCGGGCACAGTGAGTACACCACACCTGTATTACATTACCCCAGAGACAGAACGGGGGCGAGAGAGTGGAAGAACTGAGTGGGCAATATTAAAAACTGTTTTATTACACGCTTGTTTGAAATGGCAACAGAGACAGGAAGTACAACGAATATTACATTTCAGCTTCTAAGGAAGTGCTTAAACATATCGTATGAACTATGCAGCCAGGCAGTTCCCATGTAGTGTTGAGTTTGCTTTGGTTCTTAAACATCTTACAGTGATAAGGCCGCTGCTAAAGTCAATAACTTAGTCAAACACCATAAGCTTAGACATACTGGACCATTATCTGCTATCTAATAATCTAGAGGTGTGGATACGTTTGTGAAAGTGAGAGGCTTTAGCCCATGCACAACCCACGACTCTTGGAAGCTGTTCGTGTAAAAGATGCAATGTGCTGGTTATTGGACTCTTACAACACCATGGGTGCATGTTTACAGGACTGTAGCGAACAGTCTTTTCAGAGGTGTTAGTCGTATGGCTGAACAGCAGCTTCACCACATGACAAGCTTTCTGAACTCCTCCAACTTGGTGGAAAAACCAAATGACACATTTTCACCATACTTTTTCTTTTTTAGCTCAGGTCTATCTGTCTTTTTCATATCCCGAAACAAAATCATTTTTAATATTAGATTTGAATTGCTATGATTCTTTAAAGGCCTAGCTGAAACACTGACCTTTAGATGATAGAGGCTCATGTAAGCTATGAGTATTAAGTTAACCCATCTCTTTAAAAACAGAAATGCTCCTGTTCCACTTCTTTTGACAGATGTTAGCTACCGTACTTTTCGGACTATAAGCCGCGACTTTTTTCCCCATTTTCTTTTTGTACAGCTAACGGCCACTAGGGAACCTCCTAAATCTATGGATTTTACAGGTAAAAGTAACCACCTTTAACACGATGGGCTCTATGACCGCGCCCGCCACCTCAAAGCGGCGGGCTCCAGCAGGAAAAGCTGGAGGCCGGAAAAGAGTGAGACAGGTAGCGCGCCAAAGTAAAAGTGGAACCGAGAGACAGAACGAGAGCAAGACAGACGGACCATTTAGCTGCTGCGGCTGAAATGCAGGTGCGCTTGATAGTCCGGAAAGTACGGTACATTTTAGTCATGGTAGACCCACAAGGTCTTCTGCTGCTGGCTGCCTAGCGGAACAATTGACTTTGGTTGCTACAACCCGAGGTGTTCTTAATGTTTTTTCAACAACCACTCAAAACTAATGCCTAAAACCATTGGTACCATAGACCAGTGGTTCCCAAACGGTGTGCCGTGAGGCAAGTCCGGGTGTGCCGTGGGATTTTGTGACAACTATACGTTATTATTGCAATATACTACACTACACAAAAATAATTATTTTTTAATTTACTTTGTCAGTACTTTGTAGGTTTATATGTACGTAATTCTCTGTGCTGAATTTCCTTTCTCATTTTTAATGTTGTGACCTGTCTGGTTTAAATGTTGCTGCTTTGATGAAGCCTAATTTGATAACGTTTCAAATTCATTTCTGAAATATTTCGTTAATAAATATTTCATGAGTAATATAGTTGTCTTTGTCACATTTTATTTGGCATTAGTAAATAATTATGCACATTTACAGATATTTTACATGGTATGAGTGATAACACGTGTTATAAGGGCTATTTTGCACAATAGGTGTGCCTTGAGATGTTTACTTGTCCTTTGGTGTGCCTTGGGCACAACAAGTTTGGGAACCACTGCCATAGACCATGTTGTATCACTTGCTTGACACCTTTCAGGAGGTGTTGGGAGTAACATTATTTGAGTGCAAACACACATGGCTCTGGCAAAACAAGTGTGCGTGTGTCACTGGCGGACTCCACAGCCTCAGCTCAAATGTTTTTGTAGGAGTATTTATTTTTAAACAAATATATGGCACAACCCCTAGAGCTTAATAGTTACTATACAGTTAATTGTGTTGGAGGTTTACTATGTCTCAACAATTTATGAAAATAAGCTCCACTCAGAAGAAGAAGAATATGATACTTTGTTGATCCTTCTTTTCTCTTTCTGTTTGTCCTCTGGAACGTTTGAAGCCAGGCCATTTGAATGAACCATAATGTCTCGTTCCATTATACCACTGCCATAGTAATTGCTTTGGAGTGTTGACATTTCGGTATGGCATTTTCTGCCTTGTCTATATCCAATGTAACTGAGTGGAAAGGTTTGGAAATAGAATAATAATTAGCATGGAAAATGAAGAAACGCCATCAGCAAGACGAGTGAAAACAGGGGAAGATGATTCTCACTATGAATATGTGGGAAGATATTTCCTGTGGTAAGCAAACGCCAGTGGTGTTTATGAATCCAGATTGCCAGTTTGGCGTAAAGACCGGAGGATGATGCCCGTGGCACGTATTCAAGGCCAGAACACTGCTCTGAGTATGAGGGAAGTACACTTCTGTTGTGAATGAATTATATGACTCTAGCCAGACTCAAACAACTGTTCAGCCTTGCTCTGTATATTTATTGAGACACATGAAAGGCTGCAGTGATTAATCAAGTTGGATTTCATATTCAACGCTGCACCGCATGATTGTTGAGGTTGTGAACCTCCATTGCTCCATGTGAGGTTGTATCTGTCGTAGTTGGATACAAAGCTGCGAATGTAAACTAAAAAAACTGCAGGTCAGCAAAAAACGACACAGCATTGCTAAAAATATACATCAAATCAAAAATAGTAAGGACCAATAACAATTAACATATTATTCTCATATTCATATACATGTGTTCACAGTTTCCATCTGCAGCCGCTTTGTCTCGGCCCTTTTCTATGCGTCCTGGTGAACTGTAACTTATTTAGTGGATGAGTGGAGGCTGTATCCAGTAAAGCGAGTTTCATTATGCGCCCATGTAAGCCAGATGGGCCAAATCACTGTAGCCAATATAATCAACCATTTCAAATCCACCAGTGTGCTAGAAAGAGCTTCTCAGAGGGGAATCCTGTGTGATGTAAATCAAATAAAGTTCACAAAACCAAAGGCATATGAAGACGCATGCTGATGAGACTGAGAGCTACACTCTTGCATCTTTCCAACTATTGACAACATAAGTAGTTCTGTGTATTTGTTAACCTCACATTATCACCCCAAACATTTCTGTTCTGGCTACATTTCCCTCGGTGGATGTTTCAGTACGTATGTACGTTTTCAACCTTCATGTTAACAATGAATGTTTGTGCGGCTCCTGGCAGATCTGCTTTAGCTGCCAGAAGTAAGACGTGGACCAAACTGTTGGCTGCCTTTTCTCACACTCTTTTGTTCCAAGTGAAGGGAACTTATGGTGGAATATAATAACATCCTTTCTTAATGATGCTTTGCCAAAGTCATGACTTAAAGCCAATGGACTCATTATCTCCAATCAGAGTGTAAGTTTGAGATATATAGTTAATGGAGCCTAATATTAGCAATACGGCTAAATACATGTCAGACTAGGTGCTCAAGTTACTTGGCACATAGAAAATGCATTTAGAGATCATGTGGGCCAAATGTGTCAGGGCTACAAACACTGGGAAAGGGAAAGTCCAGTTTAAGTAAGATAATAAACAGCAGTTGCCATGGTCTCCACCAAGTGTGCACTCTCTGGTTCAGCTACAAGGCGATAGATCCAACATATTCATTGTTTTATTTCCAATGTTCAAAATGATAGTCACACATAGCTGCTATATTGCATGTTCTGGGTTAAATAAAGATACTGTGTAACACAAAGACCTGTGAGGTCTGGCGCTGCAGCGTGGCCGCAACAGATACCGGCAGTGGTGTCATTATTTTTGGACCAGTCAAACTGTTTATTGCAACGTCAAAACAATAAGTCAGACATCACATCTCTGTGTCTGTAAATAGTGTGTTCATGTACGTCCGCTAACCATATCAGCCCACCGAGGTGAATGGGTTGTTTATTTCCTCACAGCTGGACTTAGCCTTCGAACAATTGGGAACAACAGTTGGCAAACACAAATAGATCATGAGCTGTGTGTAGCTGTAAACACAGATTTCAAGCAATTACAAGAAAGCTTCTTTGATGTTAAGTGTGGCGTCCCTGGAGAACTAAAGCAGTAGTGTTGTTCCGGAATGAAGAGTGCGGTTCTCATTGACTACCAGCGCCTCTTGTTGCAAAGTTCTTGATCTTCCTTTGGAAGCGGGTGAAGTAATGATGCAGCCCTGTTTGACAGAATGCAAAGCAAGACAACCTGTGAAATGCCTCGTGCTTGTGTGTTGACTGTGGGTCATAATTACAGTTAGTTCAGCTGCACACAGCTCGTGTTCGCCCAGGCACGAACTAGCTGACAGGGACAATGAAATAATTGATGTAAAACCAGCTCTCTCAATTTAGATTTGAAAGAAGACATAGCCGTGTACAATGAAGAGTGACCATTTAGGATCGGCTTTGAAGCCGTTCAGATCCCACCCGTCTCTTGTCATCTGCTGAATGACTGACCACACTTGTTTTAGGGGCTTTCTGTAGAAATCCCTTTTAGCTTTGTTTCTGTTCTTTGCTACATCTGAGTTTTTCTCTGCTAATCACAGCCCAGTTAGTAGCTTAACCAATAACTAATGATTCATAGTTTTGTCAGATGTAGTTGTCATTGTGAAGAACTAAAGCTTCTGTTGTTCATACATATTGCATCAGTATTTCATTGAGACTGTTTCACAACCAGTTCGGAAGTCCTTGTACGTAGTAGCTTTGAGATATTTGGATGGACATGCACATGCATACTAGGGATGCCAGCGATTATTCGATTATTCGAATATTCGCTACAGTCTCCATAATCGAATATTATTTTTAAAAATCGATTTTATTTATATATTTGGGGGGGGGTCGGTCGAATAATTGATTATTATTCGCCAGGGCTGCCGAATAATCGATTTTGATCATGGTCAGTTTCTGGCAACCCCAATGCATACACGGATGAATGACCGCTCTAACGAGAAGTCATTTATGAGGACAGTTGAATGTTGCCTGCTTTCACCTGGAAAGTTAAAGCCTGCAGTCTAGTGTTGAACCATTTGAAGCACTTTACTGGCTGGAGTTACAGTAATAGCTCCTTGAACTTTATCATCGAAAGAAACATGAACTATGTCGTTTTCATGCGCGAGCCAATCGGCTCCAGGGGACACTGTGGGTGCCCAACAATGGCTTTCACGAGGAAAGAAACTGTTGGTTATTGACCATTTTATTGCTCGTCTCTCTTGAAATGAAGTATTGAAATCTTTGAGGAATGGCCATTATGCATTAACGCCCGTTTCAGTTCAAATAGAAATGAATGCAACAGTAGCTAAAGGCATGGTTTATTAGAATTTAACAGTCTTCACTATTGCATTGGACTCATTAACGTTAACAACTGTCAGATTGGAATAATAATTGAGCTGTTTTGTTTAAGCTGCAGTCATTTCTAAAGTTATTTATTTTCACAAACAAATGCGTTTGTTGGCGGTTTAATTGAGCGAAGTGTTTGGCCTTCAGGCGTCTGCAACACAATTAGCTTTGGCTTCAAAATACACCCCAGCGTGCTGATTTCTAGCATGTCCTTGGGGGATCTGTATAAAGGCCAGTATACTCCACAGGAACTGTTCTATTACACCGTAACGTAACGGTTCACTCTAATGTTAATCAGATAATGAGCTGTTCATGAATCTTTACAAGACCAGACACAGCCCTGACATATGATCAGTGACAGCTTCTCTCCCATAGCTCCAGTTCTCTGCATACTATGAGGTCTACAGTATGAAGGAGAATCGTGTCTGTCAGCCTCACAGCCTCTGCTCAAGTATCCAGTCCACAGTTTGACCAGAGGGATGTAGGAGGGGGGAACACCTGGTCAGCCCCTCGATAACAAGCCGTCATAGAACCCAATGAGCTCCCTGATTATCTTCCCTAGGGAGTATGTAAAACATACGTACTCTGTAAAACAACCATTTCTATTTGTACCCCTGTGGACAAAAGCCACTTGATTTAAATCTAAAGCTAAACAAGGTAATTGTCCTTGATGCGGGTCAGACATGCACGGGATACTCCAGGGTTTGATTTGGATATGTTAACCTCCTGACGCATGAAACACAACCTTTGGGATGAAAACGTCCTGTGCCTCAGATTCCCGGCTGCGCTGCCCATCCCCATTGAGGAGGGAAGACCACTCGGCAGTGATGCTAATGATATGCACCAGTTGAGATGTCTGCGCTGACAAGGGGCTCCGACAGTGACCTCATAGCCTGCGAGTAGGGGGAGGTGTGCTTTTCTTTTACCTGCACCGCAACATCAGCGGCAATCAACCTCAAAGTCCTCTGCAGCCCGCCCACATTCGCGGTCTGATGTGAGGGTGATTGGTACTGACTGGCCGAGGGAAGCTGTAATACGTGGCATAAGCCAGGCTGTGTTTGTGTAGCCTCTGTCCAGAGCTCAGGGAAACAAGCAGGTCGTGCCGAATGATGGGTGGCATCATGTCCTGTAAACTGACTGCTTTCCTGCGGCTCTCGTCAGTGTGGTTGTATGTTCATGGCTCAAGTATATTGGCAGGCTGGGACAGATTACTCTGCTGCAATATCGAGGGTGTTTCTCCATCTTTGACATGGATGAGGATGATTCCCCACATTTTCAGATGTGACGGTCAGCTCTCGAAACTTAAATTAAACCTTGCGGCCATAGCAACAGGCCATAGCAAGAGATTCCCTATACCAGGGGTGTCAAACTCAATTTCATCACGGGCCACATCAGCATTATGGTTGCACTCAAAGGGCCGGTTGTAACTTTAAGACTATATAAAAATACATATATAAATATTTTATATATATAATGTATTATATTACTTTATTGCCTCTGCATTGGATTATTATCGGATAGGGTAAAAGCTTCATAGATCATTACGTCTGAAAGAAGAAGTCTAGGGCAAATAAGTGCAAGTCTCTTCAGTGAGAATGTCACAAAGTTATTTTAAAAGAAAAGCCACATTCTGAAAAAAAAGTTAGTTAAAAAAATAAATAATCTAATGTAAGATACTTGTAGTTTATGGACATCGTGCATCTGTAAATCGGCCTGTAACTGTATAATAAACATATTACATTCTTTCAGAGCTCTTGCGGGCCACATGAAATGAAGTCGCGGGCTGGATTTGGCCCCCGGGCCTTGAGTTTGACACCCCTGCCCTATACGCACACTAGAAAGTCTCCACAGCAATGCATGGGTTTAGAAGGATAGCTAAACAGGGAAGGGAGTGTCCAGACACAGAGGTGTGAGCCGCGGCAGGGGGACCTTGGATCTGTCATCATGTGAAACAACCCCCCTACCGACTCCTCTCGCCTTACAGCCTCCCTCAATGGGTGAGGGACATTTCTCACCACGATCTGGTTAGCCCCATTACAAAGACCCCGTGGCCAGCAGCAATCTAACATGCACATAAGCACATTCACGCACAGGACTCCACCAGCATCCATCACAATGATAAATGTAAGGGAAACTAGAAATGACAAGCTGTCTCAGGTGGACTGGTTCGGAGCCATTTGTATAATCTGGTCCGGAGCTGTTGACATAGCAACACTCAGAGGTTGTTTCTCATTGCCGTGTTTGTATAACGTTTCTCTGAGATACTCACTGTCTTGACTCGTAGATTCACACACTTTCGAGCATGACAGAAATCAATCTATTGTTTGACTCCAGTTTGGTTTACAGACCAGAATCTAAACTGTAGCGGAGCTGTTTGTTTCCACACTGGAGTCAAAGCCTTCATGATGGTGCCAATAATTGGAAATGACACTCGGCTTAAGCTGCCTCACACATTTATTTTTCCTTTACAACATTCCCTGTTCTCTTTTCACTCGGAAGACACAGCCAGGTCAGTAATGTTTGTCTCAAGAGAGCAGCGGAGAAGGGAGGGGGTTTGTATTTTCGACAGCCAGCGTCCAGGATGTATGCCTTCCTAGGACGAAGGCCATAAGCAACACACACACACACACACACACACACACACACACACACACACACACACACACACCGTGCACTCTGAGGAGAAACCTAATGCCGCTCCCACCAGGGAGGGCCAGACCAGTTTATGAATATTGATAGTCTGGTTGCTGAGGACTAGGCCTGCAATATGTAGTCTTCCAAAGTGTCTGAAAGTGTTTGACACAACTCACTACAAAGGTGGTATGAAGCAGCCGTCACCCACTGCTGCCAAACAGACACTTAGCTCAAGTGTTGTTGGTGCCCACTGGCAGAGGTTTGGCACTTGCCTGAGCCCGCTTCGATGCAAGTGGAATTCTCTTGTTAGCTTGGCTGTGGCATCAGTTATGAAAACATCTTCGCCCGTACATCCCACTGTTTTATCCCCATTAGCGAACACTGTGATAATGCGCCGCGGCAAACTAGCGATATAATGCTAGTACATCTTTACAGGCTGCGCAAATAACCCGACAGAATTAACGTTGGCTTCCTTCGACACAAGAATATTGGTACAAGGTTTCAAGGTTTTTTATTTGTCGTCCGAACAGAGCTACAGTGGAGTTATGACAATGCACATCTTAGGTCACAGGCTCGCTCCGACAGTGCAACACAATGCAACAGAGAAACAGACAAATATAGGGCACGTCAATAGAAAATAAAAGAATAAAAAGTGAAATAGTGCAATAAGAGTCAAAATGCAAGTCATTGGAATATGATATATTAGATAAATAATTTCTAAGTAGCTAGTAGTTGTGGATGGTGTTTCAAAGTGCAGGTGTTTAACAGTCTTTACAGTACATGTGTTGAATATAGGAAAAAACAGCACAAATCACTTGTGTGTGTGTAGTACTGTGTAGTACTGTGTTGACCAGATCCAACACAACCGCTGCTGCCCGCAACCTTCACTGAGGTGAGAAGTGTCCAGCACTTCTCACCCAACTTTTTAAACATTATCTATCTGGGTACTTCTCTTGCACTGCATCTTGCAATACTTCACATTGGGACGCTTTAACACGCCTAAAAAAACACAAATTGAGACATACACTGTAGCACAAGTATGCTGCACGCTTGGCTAGATGGCTTCTCGCGAGGAAAGCATCAGACACACAGAGAAATGCACACTCATGCTCCCTCTCCCTCCTCACACTCGCAGACATACAGCCGTGTAATTTGACATAGGGCTCCTGTCAGACACGCAGTGTGCTTATTACACACACTTCAGAGCTCAAGGCAAGTAATGGAATTTAAAGATATCATTTTGTTGAGCCTTCTGACTGAGAATCAAAGAAATCACACAGTATATCCAACAAGCGCTGTTTAACTTTCTGAAGCCATAATATTTATTCTTTGCTCATATCTGATTCACGCTTTCTGATTCATACTTTCTAGACCGTGTCCTTGAAATTTCCATTAGATTGGGATGTACTTTTTTTTAGCATCTGGCCGCAGAACAAGCAGCCCCCTGCTCAATGTTGCTATGTTCTTTCTGTTTCTAAACGCGTGGTGTTATTGATCTTGGCCTACTGCTGGAACCCAACTCCGCTGGCCCGGCCCAGTGGACAGCGCAGCGCCACTTGGTCAGATCCTGAGGTTTGCTCTGAGCCATGAATGGATCTCTGTGTTGTTCTCATAGGTTCTAACCATTCCATCAGCATCTGGGTTTGAGGCGCCCCTCTTGTCTGACTCCCTTAATTTGAGTTCCTTTGATTAGGTCGTCCTCTAATACTATCATTACTGCATTTAGGCCAGAGACACACACGTGCCAACACACTGGAGCAGTGATGGGGACAGGAAACATATCGCATCGCTCATACCAAGCCGTTCACACACTTTCTGGCAGCTATTCAGACGGAATGGGATTTGGCCATTTCATGTTGAGTTGAAATTTGACACAAATGAACATGTGGCCTCCTCTTGTGCCATTCCTATTGCTATAAGTCAAGCACTTTACAGCAGGACTCTGGTTCTCAATCAAGCCAATTATACAAGAAAACAGCTATTTGTGTGTGTGTGTGTGTGTGTGTGTGTGTGTGTGTGTGTGTGTGTGTGTGTGTGTGTGTGTGTGTGTGTGTGTGTGTGTGTGTGTGTGTGTGTGTGTGTGTGTGTGTGTGTGTGTGTGTGTGTGTGTGTGTGTGTGTGTGTGGTGTGTGTGTGTGTGTGTGTGTGTGTGTGTGTGTGTGTGTGTGTGTGTGTGTGTGTGTGTGTGTGTGTGACCAAACAGATGTCAGCTGGTGCGGTGTGTGTGTGTGACAGAGGGGCCTCAGAGATGTACGCTGGACGTGCGGCGTGATGCTCCTCTGCTGTTCAGTGATGGAGGTTAAATAAACTCTCCGGGACCAGAGCTGGCTTGCTGTGACATTGCTCAACTGTTGGAGGAGGTTCCCTGGCACCGAGCTGGAGTTTCAAGGTGGCCTTGTTGATTTTGCACTGGATTAGATTCGATCATCATGAAATAAAACACTAGTGGGAGGAACATTTAAATGTAGAAGTAGGTCTATTGAAGAGCAAGCGAGAGATCACAGGAGAGTGTAGTGGGGTTTTCTAATACGCTCTCTTTGCCCCAGATGTTTTTACACCCGCATCCCACCCCTGTCTTTCCACACGCCTTGTATATTAGCTCACATGCCTGTTATCAGGGGAGGATGCCCATTGGGTGTCCAGATGAGTAATGGTCTGATGGGGGGGAGAAATGTGTCATGGTGAAAGAATGTAGACTTCAGACCTCTCCTGACGGTGATATTTCTTTCTTCTCCTAACAACATGCGACCATGCAGAATGTGCATACGTGTCTGAGTGACGCGCCGTGTGGTCGCCTCTCCACATCATCATGCGTGTGGGATGCAAGGTGTGGTGGGAGGTAAATGATCCGTATGTGTTCCCTTCTCTTGCAGCTGAGGTATCAACATGGCTTGACAACCCCCGACCTGCAGCAGACACTCCCCAACCTGAAGAACTTTCTGGAGCACGGCCTGCTGGTGCGATGGTAAGGATCAGAACCCTAACCCGCCACATCAACCCTAGGTTAGAGGTGTAAACAGAACTTCAGCCAAAAGGTCATGTTAACAGAGAGGTGCTTCAATTGAAGACAACAAGAGGAATGTTTTTCATACAATCAATGTTTTTTGATGCGCATTACTTCATCAAAATAGAACTCATTCTAATTGACCACATTAACAGACGGCATATAAGCACTTGCATCAAACCGTCAAACAAACCCACAACATGTATTACTCACATAAACTGAAAGACAAAAACAACAATGCATAAACAACACAATGACCGGCTAATACTTCAGATATGATTGCATTATATCTAAAGTATATAAAACGATAAGATAAAATGTACATTCCTGATATCATTCCTTTCCTAATTATATATATGTTCAATACACTTCTTTGGAAAAGTGGCTATACTTGTCCTGTTGTGTTGAATGTTAAATAGCGCTTTGCCCATCTATGTTCCCCGTGTCGTCAGGAGTCATCTGGGTTAGGTACTCGCCTGAGGACACGATACATTACATGACATTACATTTAATTTGGCTGACGCTTTTATCCAAAGCGACTTACAGTAAGGGCAAAGACCATAGAGAATCAAACTCCGAACAACAAGGAAAGTGCAAATATATTCACTTCAAGCGAGTCATACTGGTCATACTAAGTACTGGTGAATTAGTAACAAGGCCTAAATTCACTTTGAAGCGCTTTTTTTCCCTTTTAAAGAATTGAATTGCCACGGTACAATTGAAACATATACGTTTTCAGTTACCATGTTGATGAAGATAAGACCACTGACCTTCTGATTGGTGGACGAGTGCTCTACTTCCCGAGTCACAGACACATGCTGACACATTTTGAAGATTTGAAGCAGTTCAGACAAGCCGTGGTTGAAATGTAGTCCAAGGAGAAAAGAGTCCACATCTTGAATCCTTTTCTGTTATAAACTGAAACATTAAATACTTCCATTAAAGCTCAACATAAAACCTACATATATCTACCGTGCCCATCACTCACACCCTGAGACACCGTCAGGTTCCTGGAAGCATTGGGAAGGTTTCTCTTGGCTTTTATCATCAGTCCGCCTGACAGTCAGCGTCAGGATGAACTCTCGGTCACCGGAGGGACGATTCTGTCCCCAGATGTTCCTGCCGTGACGGTGTGGGGAGACGCACTCCATTCAACTTCACACGACCCGTTCTCCTGTGACTTTGATTAACAAGCGACCCATAATACAACACTCAATGTAGGCTCCGGTGTTATATTATGTACAGTATAAATTGTTATAAGTGCAAATATATGGGTTTTCCATGACTGCGTGGAGTTCCCTTTTTGTCTGTGTTTATTGAAAACATTCTTGGCAAACGCTGCCACTGCAAACGACTCAGCGTATTCAGACCTCGAATAATGCAAATAAACAAGTTCATTTTCATTTTTTCTAAAATTCAAGCAGCTTGGTTTGTTTGATTGCTTTGAAAGACCATCTTTATCTTGATGATTCATGAGGTTTGCAATGTGGTTCAGTTGAGGCAATTGTCATCCCAATACCTGGGTTAAAGTGTTCTCAAACAGGCTCCTCGGTGCAGGTCTAAAGTCGTGCAAAGCTAGCAACAAATAGAGCCAAGCCAGGCTAAGGTTTGTGGAAGACTCAGTGTGCGAAAAAGCACACGTCCCACCGTCCGGGACGTGTGCTTTACGATATCGGACAAGTATATCTTTCAATTGACTTGTCCGGCGGACGTTTCTCATTTATTGACAAATGATTGATAAATTCAGTTTACTCATTCGCAAATTGTCCGTGTCCGCCATTGTTCGTTTAGAAATGTTAGTTTTGGTTCTGCTTGTGGATTCCGAAGGAAATGCATCTCACCGCTTTCTGCACTTTATTATTTGTTATTTTTTATTTATTTTTTCTATTCTTTATTCTATTTTATCATGTTTTATCAAACCCCTGTAAAGCGTCTTTGAGCACCTGGAAAAGCGCTTTGAAATAAAGTGTATTATGTTTACTGTTAGGCGAGGGCGGGGCGGAGCAGGACCATCAGGGGCGGCGGGTACTGTAGGATAAGGAAGGCTAAGCCTTCCCAAATATTTGTGTCAGTGCATCCTGGTAAAATAAAAATATAATGTTTAATGTTTGTGTCTTTGACATTAGCGCTGCTGGCAGCCATCTGTGGCCTATACTACGAAGCCAGTTCAACAGACCCTGGATATGTTTGAGTTATCTTAACCCTAACAAACGAGATCTCGCTAAGCGGTCCTACGACGCTGGTTATCAACTCGGTAAATCAAGCCAGGGTTTCTCTCACCAGCTGAGAGCGCGTTCAAGGGGCGGGGCTAGCAACATTTGACCAATCACAAACATGGATAAGCGTACTGACAGCGCAGCGTCATACTTCATTAATGAAAATGAAACTATAATATTAGACAAATATGAAGAAGTTAAACTTTAAACATCCATAACTGAAACACTTTATCCAGGATAAAAGCAACATAGTTGCACCTGCAAGGTGAATACAGAACAGCTGGTTAAAAAAAAGTGTTTGAATGAATAGGCCTACATTAACAGCTTTATGATATCACTGCCTCATCTACTGTAAGACACGAGTGATCTGACTTAATCATTAAATAACATAATTACATTTGAGTTGAGTGTTTCGTCAACCGAACGTGTTGCTTAAAATAATACTTCTGCATACAGTCTGTGACACTGAGTGTTGCACGGCCAGATACGGCTCGAGAAGCTGACTCAGATAAGGAAATATAAGATATATTATGATATTATATGATCGATGATGTGACTGATGATGTGATATGAATGACACGTCGGCGTCTTCCCTGCAGTTGTTCTGTGTTTCCTTTATCCTGTAATATGACTTGATAGATTTAAACTCCGCACACTGAGCTCTGATTGGTCAGCAGGCAGTGTCAGCTCCTGTGTTGTTAATATTGACCGCCATTTCCTTTATGAAGTGAAGCAGCCTCCCTGTCTGTGTCCTCGCGCTGTCCTCACATCCCCGGACCCCCAGACTCGGAGGAGCACAGGGATGTCAGTATTGTTTATGAAGCAGGGTATAGAAAGTACATTATTGAAATGAAAATACTATTTATTTACTTTTACAAACAGTGAGCAGCTGGGCAGCTGCAGCATGTGTATTGCAGGACATGTGTAAGCGTGCAAGCGTCTTTGAGTTGTAGAAAAGCGCTAGGCCTATAGGCTATACATCTAATGTATTATTATTATTATTAGGCCTATGTGTTGGACATGTGTGGTTGGACTCCAAACGATACCCAACCCTATGTGTGATGCAGTAAAATCTTACGTAAAAAACGTGGGGAAATGTAAAATATGATGACGAAGAAGAAGATTCCAGTGGCCCCAATCTTTTGTCCATTCTGGACAAGTGAAAAATGTATTCGGACAAGTAAATTGCCAAACTCACTTGTCCATGGACAAGTACTCTCTAAAAAAAATGCTCACACTGCAGACTATAAGGATTGAACAAAAGAGGACTGGAGTAAGGTCAGAGTGAGTCCCATTTTCAGCTCTTCCCAAGACTTGGTCATCTACAGTATTGGTGTAAAGGTCAGCCGGAGTGGCCTAAATGCCACAGTGTACTGTGTCATTTTACAATGACTGTAAAATTGGTGGAAGATTGGTGATAATCTGGTGTGTGGTTAGGATGGTATGCTTTATTCAGGCTGGAGTAGGGCAGATTTGTCTCTCTGAAGGATGCATGAATTAAGGCACAGACAGTCCTCCTGCGAGAAAACGTGGTTCTTTCTGCACGGACAATGTTCCCCATCTCCAACGATTGGTTTCTCCAGTAGGAAAATGCTCCATGCCACACAGCATCTCACCAAGGTTTGGATGGAGACTTGTCACGTAACACAGTCTCAAGTCACCAAGATAAAGATATATGGGTATGAGCCCTAACACAAAGCCAAGCTGCTTGGATCTTTGCTCCTGGTCAGAGGTTGCGCTAGACTTTTTGACGGGCAGGATTGTAATGTTATGCATGGCTGCTGCACCTCGCGGGAGCGTGCACAGCGTAAAGCCAAAACTCACAGACATTTCAATGATTTGTACGGCACAGTTAGGTTTGGAAACGGTATAATTTCCTTTTGGAGGGCATGCATAACACGGCATAACACCGGAGCCTCGCTGCGGGGAAACTTTGGCGCTGTTCTGACTTTATTCTAATCTGTCAAAATGACGGACTGCTTTCAGATTTGTCCATCATTGTCATAGACGGAAAATATTCGGTTAACGCGACGTCTGCTCCTGGTGTTCCATTTGCAAGTCAGCCAACAGCAATGTGACAGGTTGGTGGAGAAGAAGCCAATATACAAAAGCAGTGATTGTAAATAAGAGATGTACCACCATTCATTGATGTATGAGCTCTTCTTAAGTTCAAACATTAATATTCTGGTGTTTGAAAGTTAAGCTTGTTTTTGTTTAGTTTTTTGCATTATTCGAGGTCTGAAACGACTGCATCCCGGAATATTTCAATTTGGGAGAAATGTCGTCAGCAGTTTAGAATTAAAAAAAAATAGCTTTTACATTGGAGAGCCAGATCATTTTTGCTGTGGTCATTTTTCCCCCCAGCTGTATAGTTAAATACTGTGTATATACATGGCTGTATATGTATACATTTCTAGCAGCATTAGGTCTTCTAACTAAAAACGAAATGTTACTGTGACATAGCACAGTATTGTCTGAAATCATATGTACATACAGTGGGGCAAAAAAGTATTTTGTCAGCCACCAATTGTGCAAGTTCTCCCACTTAAAAAGATGAGAGGCCTGTAATTTTCATCCTAGGTACACTTCAACTACGAGAGACAGAATGTTGGGAAAGAATCCAGGAAATCACATTGTTGGATTTTTGAATGAATGAATTGGTAAATTCCTCGGTAAAATAAGTATTTGGTCTCCTACAAACAAACAAGATGTCTGGCTCTCACCGACCTGTAACTTCTTCTTTAAGAGCCTTCTCTGTCCTCCACTCGTTAACTGTATTAATGGCACCTGTTTGAACTCGTTATCAGTATAAAAGACACCTGTCCACAACCTCAAACAGTCACACTCCAAACTCCACTATGGCCAAGACCAAAGAGCTCTCAAAGGACACCAGAAACAAAATGGTAGACCTGCACCAGGCTGGGAAGACTGAATCTGCAATAGGTAAGCAGCTTGGTGTGAAGAAATCAACAGTGGGAGCAATTATTAGAAAATGGAAGACATACAAGACCACTGATAATCTCCCTCGATCTGGGGCTCCACGCAAGATCTCACCCCGTGGGGTCAAAATGATCACAAGAACTGTGAGCAAAGATCCCAGAACCACACGGGGGGACCTAGTCAATGACCTGCAGAGAGCTGGGACCAAAGTAACAAAGGCTACCATCAGTAACACACTACGCTGCCAGGGACTCAAATCCTGCAGTGCCAGACGTGTCCCCCTGCTTAAGCCAGTACATGTCCAGGCCCGTCTGAAGTCTGCTAGAGAGCATTTAGATGATCCAGAAGAGGATTGGGAGAATGTCATATGGTCAGATGAAACCAAAATAGAACTTGTTGGTAAAAAGTCAACTAGACGTGTTCGGAGGAGAAAGAATGCTGAGTTGCATCCAAAGAACACCTACTGTGAAACATGGGGGTGGAAACATCATGCTTTGGGGCTGTTTGTCTGCAAAGGGACCAGGACGACTGATCCGTGTAAAGGAAAGAATGAATGGGGCCATATATCGTGAGATTTTGAGTGACAACCTCCTTCCATCAGCAAGGGCATTGAAGATGAAACATGGCTGGGTCTTTCAGCATGACAATGATCCCAAACACACCGCCCGAGCAACAAAGGAGTGGCTTTGTAAGAAGCATTTCAAGGTCCTGGAGTGGCCTAGCCAGTCTCCAGATCTCAACCCCATAGAAAATCTTTGGAGGGAGTTGAAAGTCTGTGTTGCCCACCGACAGCCCCAAAACATCACTGTTTTTCTGGATTTTTTTTTCTCATTCTGTCTCTCATAGTTGAGGTATACCTAGGATGAAAATGACAGGCCTCTCATCTTTTTAAGTGGGAGAACTTGCACAATTGGTGGCTGACTAAATACTTTTTTGCCCCACTGTATGTATAAGGCAAGAGTAATAACGTAGCACCTCTGCACATCATAAGTACCTCCACATTTGAAAATAAGTGTTTAATGAGATTTGCAGCAGCACTCTGTCCGGGTGAAGTGGAATGCTTAGATCTCTTCTTCTCTCCTTCAGCAGGCTTTTGGCCTGTCAGTAACCTTTCACTAAAACTCGAGTCGCTCTCCGTCAGACTTCAGATCCACTGCCCTATAAGAGAAAGCTGTCTTTGATCTCCTCTCTTCTCCTCTCCCAGGGTCAGCAAAGGGGAAAATGTGTATTACACACATTAATTGAATAATCTTTTGTTTTGAAAGGAAAGAAGCCATCAAAAGCCTGAGCTCTAAAATCAGCCAGCCCCCACCCCCCTCCTTAATGGGAAGTGGAAGGGCCCAAAGATAGATGAGATGAAAGCAAGAGCTCGGTGTGTGTGTGTGTGTGTGTGTGTGTGTGTGTGTGTGTGTGTGTGTGTGTGTGTGTGTGTGTGTGTGTGTGTGTGTGTGTGTGTGTGTGTGTGTGTGTGTGTGTGTGTGTGTGTGTGTGTGTGTGTGTGTGTGGTGTGTGTGTGTGTGTGTGTGTGTGTGTGTGTGTGTGTGTGTGTGTGTGTGTGTGTGTGTGTGTGTGTGTGTGTGTGTGTGTGTGTGTGTGTGTGTGTGTCAAAGTCTGCAGAGAACGGACTTTCTCATCAGCGCGAGCAGCACTGAGCTTCAACCACACTGAGATCAGTCATTCATCCTAATATACTCTACATATATACATACAGTATAAAGCTCTGCAACAAAGAGATACATTTAGCAAAGAAATATTTTACATTTAAGGAAAATGTGCTCTTTTCAAAAGTGCTTTCTTGCCGAGCGGGAGATCAACGATCGATAACACTCATTTCTGTAGGTAAATATGAAGCAGCCAGCAGCAGATCTTCTTATCTTACCAGAAGGACTCGAAGCAGGAAACGGGTCGTCTGACACCATCAGTGACATGTGCAATACACGCTCTTCAAAGGCTCACGAATGAACACATTTCAGTTCATGTCTATTTTCAAATAATTGAGACATAACGTGTTGACTGGTGCGATTTAGCTTTCAACCCTTATTTAAATAAGAGAAACCTTGAATAGCCGCTTTCACACCAAGTACTTAGCCGTACTTAGTTCCCAGCACTTAGTTAGTTCTCCCATGGAACTAAGGAGCAGATCGCGTTCCCCGAGGGAAGATTAGGCAAATGAAGCCGCCGACGTCACTTCTTCTTCTGCTTTGGGTTTACTGGCAGGCCACAAACAACTTCACGGCGTAGACTCCCACCATACCATTGGATACAAAAATAAAAAAGAAAATGGACAACAGTGGTTCGAGTTGCTTCCATGCATAATGCACCTTCAGCCTAATGTACTGTAAAGCCTGCAGTGAGGATGAGGAGGTGATGGTTTCACAATACCTGTCAGAAGGAGTGTACGCATAGATGTTTCCTTTCCATATCAGTCCCAGTCCTCTTTTGGCTCTTGGAAAAGACTACATTCAGATACAATTTCCAGCGCTGGGATCCAGCTCATGAAATATGGATGTATAAAAAATGTGCCTGGCAGCTGCAGACAATTATCGTATAGTCTGTGAGAGAGAGAAACTAATCTGCTTCCTCTATCCCTCCTTGCCACCTCTTTCTTCCTTCCACCAATCCAAACAAGGATGATGTGATGAAGGATATGACCAAGGGCACCGGTTCCAGAACATATCTGGAAACGGTTCCACCCTTCATATAGAGCTAATTCAGCATGCATCCAGTCTACAGGGAGCCTTTCCCAAAGCACCAAGCCCCCACACTATGGAGCGGAGCGGCTTCATCTCAGACATGTTAGAAGCACACTGATAGAAAACCTGAGTGCACACAGGGCTTCATGACGCTCTTCTGGCGAGCTGTTGATCATATCTTTATACTTTCTCAGAGACACATCATAACATGTCGTAGTATATACAGTCCAGATCTGGTGAAGAATGGGCAATATGGGGGTATTTTGTATCTTTGTGAAGGATAAGACACAGCAGACAAATGGTGAATCTATTACCCAGAGGCAGACAGAGACGGTACCAGAAACCCATTTTTTGTGAACTCCACAGACATCAAAGCAAACACATTCAACATGCTGCCATTTGCCGCTTCACATCCGCTGAGGGCCTGGCAGACGTTCACAGGTCCCTGTAATCCCGCTCCGGTGCCTGGAAGCAGGGCTACGTTCACGGTGCGGTGTGTGTCAAGGTGTGGCAAAGCTCCAGAGCAGGCAGATTCACCACTGCAGCTGGAGCATGTGAGTCCCCCTGAAGACCCCATAGCGAGTGTGAAGTTAGGGAAAGCACGGCAGTCCCACTGTGATACATGACCTACACAAACAGCTGCCGTCTCATCAGGGAAAGATAAAAGGATATCATCTGAAATGTATACACCTAAAATAAGCATTTGCATGGTGCATTAAGCCTACCAGGTACTATGGATTTAGTATGTTTATAATAGCAGTTGACCATTTCGAGGAATAAATCAAGATGTGTTCTTTTTCCCTGCTCATGTGATATGCTGTAAAGGTACGGTACTTCTGCAAACACCACTTCCTCCTTGTCCATTGGGAATGTTAATGCAATTTCCATTCCATTTTCCCCTTCTATAAACCATTTTTCTGACATGATCGCTTTTTAATTTGGAATTTAGCTTTTACTCCCTTAACGTGCACAGAGCACAGCTCACCCATCGCAACACGTGTTTATAATACTGCTAACCACTAGGTTTCTGAAAAAAATTGGGTCAACTCAATCAACAGAATGATCGTAAAGGAATAGTGAGTGTAGCTTAGCATAAAGACGGATAGCTGAACAGGAAATAACTGTAAAAGACATGTTTACATTTTTAAACTTTGTTTTTTGTTCATTAAACAAAGAAAATATGATGTTTGAATAAGTGAGCTTAAGATGTTGTAGCCTTATATTAAGTGTACATACATGTATGAGAATGTATTTGTTAATTAACAGGGACAATGCACATATAACACAAAATGCATTTGTTTCCTCTGCAGACTCTGGAAAGTCATTC
This sequence comes from Champsocephalus esox, assembly GCA_036324585.1. Taxonomy (NCBI): domain Eukaryota; kingdom Metazoa; phylum Chordata; class Actinopteri; order Perciformes; family Channichthyidae; genus Champsocephalus; species Champsocephalus esox. The sequence goes on along the minus strand of CM070486.1, from coordinate 34,761,622 downwards.
TAAGAAAGGATTTGTTATGTTTATGAGCTATTCATTTCATTTGACATTACTTTTCATTTCAGAATTTTTAAAACAACGGTATTACCTTTTACATTTGATGCAATAGCTCAGATATTGCACCAGTGTGGTGCGTTGATACTGTCAGCTTGTTGATGGTGTTGCACACTGTAGTAATTCCCTGTCTTCAAAGGCCAGAGAGTGGCCAGGTAGCAAAAAGAAAACTTAGCTTCCACCACACTGTGTATCCAATTCTTAGCAATGTTTGCTCTTTTAGTTTCACGGGGATTTCCCTAAACCACATCAAACAGCCAAATCTTATCTGCCATTGTTGGTCTTGGCCCAACATCGTGGATCGCTAGCAGGATTGGGTTTGAACAGGGGCTTGTTGTGAAGCCAGTCTGGGGATTGGACAGTGGAGAGGTCTGGCTTACCACCTTCCCGAGTTGGCCTGAAATATGCCAGGTTTGCCATCAGCAGTGGAAAGGAGAAAAAGGAGAGTTATTTCTGGCTTGGCATGTTCCGGTCTCTGATTGATGATTTAGGCAGAGACCTCCTCCGTAACGGTGTGCAGTGAAATTGTTGTCAGGGTGATGCAGCAGATTGGGGTCCAGTTACCCTTTTATGACTTACTGAAGGTGGTAGCTACCGTGCCAGTCCCAGCTGTGTATCGTACATTTGGAATGTGCAGCAGGCCTTTTCCTCATCACTTTGGTATATTAAGGTGCAGCCATATTTACTCTATTGGCTTGTCATACCCCTAACCAAAAACAAAGTCCAGGCTGCACAGAAAGTGTGAAATAAGAGCCCTCTGCTGCAGATCCTCACAGGTATTGCAGTGTGCACACGTGGAACAATTTGCTCTTATGGCTTAACTCTCTTGATTAGTCTTGATACATTTGGGGTAGTGAGTCATTGGTCATTGAAAGTAACATTTTCCAAAGCTCAAGCCAATGCAAGATGAGAGTTTAAAGCATTCAGGTAAATGTTCTTATGTGATGAGAAATGCTAAAGATGTGCACAATAATAACATCCAGGGTTCAGGATTCGGGGTTCAGGATTCGGGATTCGGGGTTCAGGGTTCAGGATCCAGGGTTCAGGATCCAGGGTTCAGGGTTCAGGATCCAGGGTTCAGGATCCAGGGTTCAGGATTCAGGATCCAGGGTTCAGGATCCAGGGTTCAGGATCCAGGGTTCAGGATTCAGGATCCAGGGTTCAGGATTCAGGGCTGCCTGGAAACGAGTGATATTGTTTCAACAGAACTCAGAGACCTTTTTGAGCCTAATGGTATTATTGCTAATATGCTTACAACGATGACGCTTAAATGCTAGGCAATTTTTCTCACCTAAGTTTTGCATTCAAGTATGTACTGCTGAGCCTGGGAATATGTTTGCAAGAATGAAGTCCAAAGTATGCACCCTTTTGAGCCGTTGCCATGCTTCCATCACGGTGTTGGCTGGAGGGAAGTCCATGGGTAACCTCTGGGTTGTGGGCTAAAGTTGCATCTCAAAACTGTTGCTGTGTAGTTGGGGTCCAGGATTGGAGTAGTAACGTCCCAGATTGAAGATTTAATCCCATAATAGCCTTTCAAAGTCTGTCAACTGTCATAAATAGGATCCTAAAACGCAAGGAGGCAATCATCACAATGCTTGTGTTTGGAGCGCTCACACTGAGAAACTGAAACGTTGACTTTAATTAAGGGTTAGGGTTAACCTAATGTTTTTTATTTAAACTTAATATTTCAACTAACCTAATACATTTGTGTGAAATCTGTTGACATAATACATTCAATTAAATGTAACGTTTCAGTTTTCTCAATGTATACGTTTTAATAAAGTATTGTCTGTTGTAGGTGTGGATAGCATCTAATATTTGGTCGTGTCCACCTATCAAAGTGTCTGTGATCTTTCTTCTTCGTTTCCTCTAAAGGCACACTCAAACTGATAATGGCCCTCGACGAGTAGTCCAGTCTTGAATGTGCGCATAAAATATTGCGTCTTTGCATCTAACAGTTGTTGAGACATTTTACTTCAAATAATAAAATGTCACCTCGTGCTGGCATTCAAGGAAATCACCAAAGTCTTCAAAGCATTCCTCCTCTTGACTGTACACATTATGCAGCTGATCCATCCTGTAGAGATGGAGGTCAAACCGTTGGCATGGTGATGGAACTCACGGAAAGGCAGGGGACCACAAAAGTAATAGAACTCATCCTGTGGGAACCATATATTATATGTCAAAAATCTAATTTAAAAAAAAGATCCATTTGTGTTAATATTCTGTCACTCTTCATCAAGTGATGGATGAACATTACACCATCCTTATAATTGCATTCCACCTTTTAAAAGAGGAGTTTAAGGACAACTTCCAAGAAGGATTTAAGCAAGGACAAGGACATTTCAGAATGGGGACATAGCAAATGTTCATCTGAAACATTTCACGCAGTTAACCTAGAACGTCAACAGGAGACGGCTCATGCGATGTTAGTATTTGGCCTGGATGAGTTCCAGCTGAAATGTGTTTCAGACGTTCTGTGTTCCCAGGACCTGGAGCAGCACCGTGCTCACAGTGGCCGTACATGTGGGGCCTAATTGCCTACAATAAAAACATGTCATTGATATAATAGTCCAAATGTTTCAAGAACAATTGTTATGACTGTTCAGAGGTTTACTTCCTGAAGTCCTCATAGACACACCCAGCCTCCTCTGTTGCTCATATACTGCTGCAAGTTACACTCCTGATAATAGATCACACGTAGAGACATGCTGTCGTGGAGCATCGTGACATGGTCCAAACGTGAACATTCCTCATTATACAAAGGACTTAGTGCATAACTCAAATGGCCATCACACCGTCATTAGTACATTTGCTTTGGGCCTAGAACAAGCTAACGTCACACCCAATGGGTTGCATTGGAGAGCCAGCTGGGGGAGGGATGGAAGAAAATGGCTGATTGTAATTCAAATCAAAGCCGTCTAATCAGCCAATGGCGTAAGGATACCAGTCGACCAAACCCAAAGACTGGTAGTAACTTATTAGCTTCCTATAAATGATGAATGTCGACCTTGACCTCCCGCTCAGTACCAGTTGTCTCTGGTTTCCAATCCGGTGTTGTGTTTCAAAGAGGCTGAATCACATTTTCCACTTACCAAGATGATCACTGACTTCTCCTGACATCTGTCTTGCTTTGCTTCTTTCGGACGAATCAGTCTTAGATTTCCTTGGAGTGGCTTCCAAAGATCCCAAGGGGGTTTCATTCGGAAAGTCAGTGAAACGTGTTGGAGATGGCAACTAATTCACCCGTTCTCTTTGGATCTTTCCTCCCAGAAAATGTGGTGTAAAAGAGCACATTGTTTCCATTTTGATAAAAATGCTTTGCTGCAGAATTAAGCATATGCTTGTTGTATTGCACGACGTGTTTCGATGGACATCACTGCCAAGCCAAGCACAGTCCGTCTCCTGCTCTGCTCTCTTCATAGCAACCGCATCACGCCATCAGGTCATTACCCTGCGCCTTTATATTATTAACTTTGACTTACATGACCATTCAACATGTATACATCTGTATGCCTCTGATATCTTAAAAGGTATCCATCCAGTATTTACAGGTTGGAACCATAAGCGGTTACACACTGTACATTCAGACCGTGGATGGTTCTGGTTTACTGTATCACAGGGGCTTTGAAGTTTCTCCTAAAGCTAGACAGACTTCTTCGCTCTTCTCAACAGTGTCCTCCCTGTGAACCCTGTCAGGACCACAGAGGCAGGGGCCAGCCTGGGACAAGGTCAGGCCCTTTTAACAAGCTGTCATGTGTTTGGTGTCCATCAGACAACGAGCAGTATACAATACAGCCACACATCGAACGCTATTGTTATAAAGATTTGCTTTGTCGACAGGAAAAGATTTCCAAGGACATCTATGATGAATGCAAGAAGTCCAACTGAAAAGGCAGAGATATGTCCTTCAACTCGTTAAGCAACACATGTGAAGCTCTTGAGCCCCGGGAGGCCCTGCTTCACCTTTGACCCCAACAGCACAGTGCTGGGCTCCTGGCATAGTGGAATAGTTAAGCAGAGCGCTAAATAGTCCTGTAATTTTGCGATATGGCCTCCATTTAAGTACATGTATGGCTTTAGTACTGGGGCCAGGCGTGGTGTCCCCCCGGGTCTGTTATCTTTTATGGAGGAGAATGTCTGACATATTTGGGCGGACGCCTGCTGCGCACTTCCAGTCAGCACAAAGTGGAGTGCAGTCCCACAGGATGTTCAAATGTTTTCTGAATGTTGTAAGTTGGAATGATTTACAAAGAAATGCAGCTGTGTTTTTCCTCGAATAGTTGGGTGCTCGGTGATCAGTAGAGAATTAGGTCCAAAGGGAGCCTGGGACACTTTACGTTTGGCTATAGAGATTGCTACCGTACTTTTCGGACTATCAAGCGCACCTGCATATGAGCCGCAGCAGCTAAATTGTCTCGTTCTGTCTCTCGGTTCCACTTTGACTTTGGCGCGCTACCTGTCTCACTCTTTTCCGGCCTCCAGCTTTTCCTGCTGGAGCCCGCCGCTTAAAGGAGGCGGGCTCGGACCGGTCATAGAGCCCATAGTGTTAAAGGTGGTTCATTTTACCTATAAAATCCATAGATTTAGGAGGTCCCCTAGTGGCCGTTAGCTGTATACAAAAAATGGGGGGAAAAGTCGCGGCTTATAGTCCGAAAAGTACGGTACTTAGTCTTATCTCAAAGTCATACTGCACATAGAGGTCGTTTGACTGTCATTGCTTTTATTTACATCCTTGATTATTTCTGTCTTTCTCTTTGTTCCTCAGTGACCGACATCACGTCTCAAGCTCCATCCCAGTCCCAGCCAAGTCTCAGCTGGGAGTGTCTGCTGCTTCAGAGATGGGCTTGCCCTCCCACACCAGCTCCCCCGACCGAGGCCTGAGGAAGAGGGCCAGTTCAGAGGCAGACAAGCCCACTCCGCCTCCCAGCTACAGCACAGCCATGGGGGAAAAGCAGACCCTGGCAGCGCCCTCTCCCTCACCCCAACACCTGTCCTCCTCCCTTGATGCCGGCATGGCCTCTCTCAACCTGGCCAAGTGTACGGAGCCCACCGAGGACGGAGAGGAGAAGGAGGAGAGCAGGGAGGCAGAGGTGGGGAGATGCAGAAGCACAGATGGAGAGATGGAAGTAGACAAAGAAGAAGAACCTGAGGAGCAACCGACCAGTAGCACTGTTGCGTCTCACTCTCTGACAGTGCAGGACACTGGAGAGGACAGCAGTCAGCACACGGCTTCAATGAACGGCTCCGTCAGTCTGGCTCCAGAGCTGCGCTGCTCTGTGGAGCAGGCTGAGGAGATCATGGGCACAGAGGCCACCGGGCTGGGGCTGGGGCTGGGGGTGGCAGACGAGGCCCGGATGGAAGACTACCGCTCCATCCCGGTGGACCACGCAGTCGCGGTGGAATGTGACGAGCAGGTGCTGGGGGAGCTAGACGCGGCCGGCTTCGAGGAGTTCTCCAGGCGCATTTACGCACTCAACGAGAACATGTCCAGCTTCAGGAGGCCGCGCAAGAACTCTGATAAGTGAGGCTAGCACCTGAGGAGAGAGGGGGGCATGGGAGACTTGCACAGGGACAGGGACATCAGGGCGGGTCCACTCCCTCATCACAGCACCAACAATGATATGAGCTATTCTGGAATAACGACCAATTTGCACTTCTTGTAAACATTTCCATAGTAATCTTTTAAATGAAATGCAGTTGAAGTGTAAGTATTGGGACAGTTAGCTTTACTTGTGTTTTTGATGCCAGCATTCATATATTTTTAACAATGGATGGAACAATGCTTCGTTATTCAGACATTTTTAATACAACTACATTTGGACTTGAGCTTAACAATGGCCCTTTTGAATTAGTGTTGTTGTTCACTACAAAAGTGAAACGTTGACTTTAATGAAATGCAGTATGTCAACAGATTGTGTTTGGTTCGTTGGAAGCAATATTATTAAGTTTAAATACAACATATTAGGTTCAACTTAATATTATTGTTTGAAACAAACCTAAGAGTGATGTGAACGTTGTTGACCTGACAACATGTCATTAATGTCAGTCTTTCAGTGTCTTCAGTGAAGCCTGTTGATCCAGCAGACATGGGACCATACCGCAGAACAATCAAAAGTGTGTCAGTTGTTCTTCAAGTCCTTCATGCAGTACCTCGTTTGCTTTACTTCTTGCACACACATTATTATCTCTGAACTGCAAGATTCACTTGAAACATAATTAGAGAACAATCTTCTCTGCGCCGGCTGTCCCAGCACTGACACCTTAGACTGAACAAGCAAATGTTTAGACGCTTCCCGAGCCTTCATTGTGTGTGTGTGTGTGTGTGTGTGTGTGTGTGTGTGTGTGTGTGTGTGTGTGTGTGTGTGTGTGTGTGTGTGTGTGTGTGTGTGTGTGTGTGTGTGTGTGTGTGTGTGTGTGTGTGTGTGTGTGTGTGTGTGTGTGTGTGTGTGTGTGTGTGTGTGTGTGTGTGTGTGTGTGTGTGTGTGTGTGTGTGTGTGTGTGTGTGTGTGTCCACTCGGAGTCCAGGGTCTTCTTCAGGTCTTTAGGTGAGGAGCGGGTGTCCGCTTGGCGCTCAGCACATGGCAGGGATACGGTGCAATTGTTTTTCTGCCCATCTCCATGTTCTCGATTACTCTCTTTTTATGTTTCAATTTGAATGTACCCCATTCATAATAACATCCATGTTAATGCCACGTGCACTGATTCTCATACTCAGTGGAGCAAAGGGTTCATTGTGTGTCTGCATTCTGTTGGGGTGTCTCACTCAGGCTTTACTGTAAGTGTTAATGTCTCTCTTCCATGTTCTGTGATGTCGTCCTGTGTCCATGCTCTGAATGCTTTCTTGCACTGGTATTCAATGATTGCATTATTTAAGTCTCAATGATTGTGTGCTTTGTTTAAAAGAAAATCCATATTTAGTTGAATGTTCCCCACTCACATGGGATGTCGCCCATTAATATTGTTAGACTTATGTTAAAGCCTATAAAGGCTACAAACAAACAATATTACCGGTGTCTGGTCCTGAGGCAGACGGCTGCTCTGCATCGCCGCCATGACGGATGACTCTTCTGCCCGCTCTGTGGAGAGCTGTTGTATTTAATACTAAAGATAAAACCTGATCACTTCCATCACATGCTATAAGTTCAGTAAACGACCGTGTACAGATACTTTTGTATGGAGGGTTTTTGTTATTAAAGACTTACATCAATGGCATGGATGTATGTAGCCCCCTTGAGAGTGCTCGGCATATATTTCTATTGGTGTGCTCAAGTTTAACTGTAAGGGTTTTACAGCAATAAAAGGTATCAAACATGCTAACCAGCATCCTATCTTGCTCACATTGACAACATGCCTACGCTAATTACGAAGTTATAATGTATGCCATGTCACCATCTTAGTTACAGATTGTTAGCATGCCAACAAATACTCTTTAGGACGAAACAAAGAGTCCGATGGGAATATATATCCCAGTTGATCAGGTATGTTGTAATCAAAGCACTAAAGACATTAGACATTTTACCTGATACTTACACTACCTGAAAAGTCAGAGGATCACCAAAGTCATGTTTCATTCTCTTGAGGATACGTGCAGGATACGTGCACTAAACATGCATTTGTGCAACAAATGAAATGGCAATCCAACCAGTAATGTGGAGACACCTCATGGTGGAGACAGTGGCGGTTCTAGGCCAATTACACTGGGGGGGGCCAGTTGTTTTCTGAGGGGGGCACAATAAATGCAGGACGAAAAAGACAAAGACAGTATGAAGTAATTGCGCATACACCTAAGAAAACAATGCAATACAGTTATTGGTATTTTTTCATAACACATTGTTATACACTTACCTTTATGTACTGTTTGGGTCTGTGGGATTTTTTTTTAAATGTTGTAGTGAAATGCATCAATCTGGTGCACAAAATGAATTGATGGATACAGCTCTCAACACTCAGATGAAAGAGAGCTGTATTTTCATTTAATTTCAAACCTTTATTTATACAGATAAATCCCATTGAGATCATTGATCTCTTTTTCAAGGGAGACCTGCTCAAGTAGTTCCACATGAAACACAAAAACATAAACAGAACAACAAAAGGACATCATACAGCATCATTTACATAATTATCCACATAAACAGGTACCAATAGCTTCCGAGTGAGTAGCATCCAACCGAGCTTTAAAAACATTTAGTGGCACCAGATTGTTCAGTTTCCATTTAATTTGCAGACTGTTCCAAGACAGAGGAGCTGCGCATCTAAAAGCTGTCTTCCCTAAGACAGTCCTAGCAGTTGGCACATTTAATAAAACCACAGCATTCGATCTCAGGCAGTAGCACTTACAATTCTCCGTGAGATCAGGGAGCAGATGTAGGATGGAAGGTTCCCTAACATGGCTTTGTATATAAAAAACCAGCCCTTGCATACAGGGTGCAGTGATGGGTTAATGCTTTACAGTTTGTCACACATCTCAGTGCGCTGTGATACGCAGCATCTAACTTGACCAGGCAATGGGCAGGTGCATTCATATACATCAGATCCCCATAGTCCAGCACAGGTAAAAAGGTCACAGCCTTTTCCTGGCCTCAAGCGAGAAACAGGACTTGTCTTTTTAGCTTTAACTTTAGAAAAGAGCATTACCTTGGTTTTCTCAACATTTAAAAGAAGCTTTAGTTCGGAGAACTGAGTCTGAATAGTGTTAAAAACAGCCTGTAATTTAACACCAGCCTCCTTAATGGAGGGACCTGCGCAGTACATCACGGTATCATCCGCATAAAAATGTAAAGTAGCTTCATCCACATTTTCACCTAAACTGTTGATGTAGATGGAGAATAAAAGTGTACCTAAAACAGAACCTTGGGGAACACCATTTGCAATGTTCAACCACTCAGAAGACAGCCCGTCAAAGTGAACACATTGGGACCTTTCAGAGAGGTAGTTCACAAACCACCCACTGCATGGCTGGACATGCCTATACTGGCTAACCTCTGCTTTAAGATGCGATGATCGACGGTGTCAAACGCTTTGAAAGGTCAATAAATAGAGCTGCACAACTCTGCTTATGATCTAAAATACTCGCCACATCATTCACCACTTTCATTGTGGCAGTGATGGTGCTGTGTTGCTTTCTGAAGCCTGACTGATGTTTAGACAGGATGTCATTTGTATATAAACACTCCTTTACCTGTTCACTCACTAAGCGTTCAAGAACCTTAGCCAGAACTGACAACTTAGATTTTGGCCTATAGTTATTTAATAAGGTGGCCTCCCCTCCTTTTAGCAAAGGCAGGACATACGCTGACTTCCACCATTTTGGAATTGTGTTAGTGCTGAGGGGGAGGTTAAAAAGAGTAGTGAGAGGTGGAGCAATAAAATCTGCAGCTATCTTTAAAAAGAAAGGCTCTACGTTGTCCGGGCCGGCCGGTTTCTTAGGATCTAACTTGGTTAAAGCTTCACGAACAACATCAACAGTAAAAGGAGTAAACCTGAAAGGGTTTTCCAACACACGTTTTTTAGTGTTCACAGAAGCAGAGTTAGTGACAGAATCAAATAGAGAACCACAGGACACAAAATGCTCATTAAAGCAATTTAGCATAGTAGCCCTGTCCGATATAGAGCCAGATGCTGTGGTGAGGCACGGAGGTAGCTCATTACGGATATCGCCGGTGGATAACGATTTAATGGCTTTCCAAAAATGTTCCAGAATTATTCAGATTCTTTGTGGTTACTGACAGATTGTACTTTGATTTAGCACTTTTGATATGTGAAGTGAAGCTATTCCTTAGCTGCCTAAAATGCAGCCATTCTACCTCTGAGCCTGATTTCCTAGCCTTTGCCCAGGCCTTGTTTCTCTCATGAAGGAGACTGGACAGATTAGCAGAAAACCAAGGATTGTCTCATCCCTTTACTCTAAATGTACGCAGGGGTGCATGTCTATCAATGATCTCCATAAAACCAAGATAAAAATAAGACCATGCGGTTTCTACATCAGCACACAGATCGATTTTACCCAAATCAAACCCAAACAGATCATGCACAAAACCCTGCTCCACAAAATGTTTTATGTCTCTCTCTTAATGATAATGCGAGGTTTAACCTTTTGGATCTTAGTGTCCCTAATTGTGGCTACAACACAGTGGTCACTCAGGTCATTCGCAAATACTCCCACAGATGAATATTTATGGGGAACATTAGTTAAAATGAGATCAATTAGGGAGGATTTATTAGGGGACTTAATATTTGGGCGAGTAGGACTGTCCACAATCTGAGTAACATTTAAAGAGATACAATTGCAGTTAACCAGTCCCAGTTAAAATCTCCAAGTAGCACTATTTCCTTGTAGTCTAGTTGTGATAAAAGATTTGCTAGCGAAGACAAGGAGTCTTTGACAGCTGAGGGGGGTCTGTAGCAGCCCACCTCCATGACCTGTTGACCCTTTGCCACTTCTATATTTAAGGCTAAACATTCTAATTGCTTACTGATAGATTTGGAAACTAATGTGGTTATACTGAAGTTATTCTTAACATAAATTGCAACGCCACCACCTTTATTAGGCCGGTCGGTACGATACACATTAAAACCATTTCAGGCAATGTCAGAGGCCAAAATAGATTTGTTTAGCCATGTTTCAATGACGTCATTGTCAGTCGAGCTCGCCCAGATACGGACAAAATCCAGTTTACCTAACAGACTGCGCACATTCAAGTGGATGAAACGCAACCCAGGCCTAGCTTTAAAATCAGCAGGAGTAGCGATCTGACTACTACTACTGGGCGGACCAGGGTTAGGTTGTACATTTATTGACAGTAATAACAACAAAAAAAACAGGCATCTTTTCCTCTTAAACGACACACATACATTGTCATCTAATTTAGAAACACCGGAAAAGTCTGCGAGAGTGTGATTTGAGCTTAAGAAGCAGTCCTGAAGAACCATCATTGCAGGAAAATAAAAAAGACAAACATATTTTGTCGAGCAGATTGTCTGTGACAAGGCAACCGGTAATTGTTTGAGCAACACATCCGAACCTTTGCAGGGGATGCCCACTGCGGGTGGCAGAACAGACCTGAATCCAGTAGACTTCTCAGAATGACTAGAGATCTTCTCATAGTCCAAAACAGTTAACAGGCACAGCAGAATCCCGATATGGGCCATTTCCCCAGACCAGCACACAGCATCCGCGACGTTCGCGGAGCAAAATCAGCACAGCAGCAAAGGACAGGCGAAAACAGCAGTGTGGAAGCGCTCCGGTCCCTCCGTGGTATCCCCGGGGTGAAAGCAGGCTCTGCAACAGCAGAACCAGGACAGGTGGAAAGCAGGCCCCAGCGGTGGTAAAATCCTCCTCCGTACAGCAGCACACGCCCGGTGGAAGCAGGCCAGGACCGAAGCGTGGATCCACTCCGTCTCTCCGCGACGACTCCGAGGTAAAAACCTCTCCAGTACAGCCGTATTCTACAGGTGGGAGCAGGCCTCCGTAGATCGCAGATCGCAGATCGCAGGCAGCAACAGGTGGAGCCGCTCCGTCTCTTCGCGACGAGCATGCCTCCGTAAATCGCAGATCGCATGCAGCAACAGGTGGTATACATTTCAATAATCAACAAATCTTTAGAATATGATCACAACCAATAACAAATAATTTAGTTTATTCTTATTTTATGTTACCTATAGTTAGTATTCTTTCTTTTTATTTATGCATATTTTACTAATCACTCCCCTTTCAAACAGTTTTTTTTTACTCTCCTATAGTACACATTGGAATGATTTTTCGATTTTTTTACAACACATTAAGTAGATAAAGGTGTGCTCTCTCTCTGTCTCGCTCGCTCACAGAGGCTGCGTGCTCCTCCGTGGCGATGACGGGTTGCGTTAAATAAAAAAAAATAAAAACATATTTGTAAAGTGAGGGCTTGTGAGATACCGGTAGCTCGTGATCGACGTATTGGAGACCCCTGCTCTAATGGGTCCGACTAGAATGACAAATATGAGGCATAAATACTCATATGAACCTGGAAATGAGCAGAATAGGGCCCCTTTAATGAATGCTGTTGAGAACCTTCACAGCTGAATGGTAAGCAGCCATTAACTCATCATTAACTACACCTGAGAAACCTGTGCAAACTAGTGTGGCTGGCTTTTTACTGCAGCCCATGTTTCTGTGATTGCACATAAACAACAGCTGATGTGTTTATGGTTTAATACAACAGTACTTCATGGACAGGGAAGACTCCAGGTGCATCCTGCTTTGAACTCCTTGAAAGTCATTTGTCTGGCAGGTACGGCGCATAATCTGTTCCATCTGAAATATATTTTGAAATGTATCTCATTTTAGTGTTGTCAGATTGAACATGTTGTGCTCCGCTCTCCTGGCTGGTGTACCATGCATCCCTTTTTACTGTAGTAGGGGATGAATGGAAACATTGTGAAATATGGTACTGACTTGGTAAATCATGTCTTAAGCCTCGTTTTACTCCTCTGATTATAATCAACCATTTGTACTGAGGCCAGCGTATAAAAGGAGTAACTGGGTTTTTTGTTTCCACATATTTCATATTTGTTCAATTCATGGACCTTTAATGCTTGTCATTTATTTCAGATTCATGACATCACGTTGTTTATGCATGAACTACTATCAGTTTCAATGTAAAATAAGTGTTTGGTCTCCTACAAACAAACAAGATGTCTGGCTCTCACAGACCTGTAACTTCTTCTTTAAGAGCCTCCTCTGTCCTCCACTCGTTACTTACAGAAAACGTTTGACCTCTGTCATCGCCAACAAAGGGTATATAACAAAGTATTGAGATGAACTTCTGTTATTGACCAAATACTTATTTTCCACCATCATTTGCAAATAAATTCTTTAAAAATCAAACAATGTGATTTTCTGCATTTTGTTTCTTCTCATTTTGTCTCTCATAGTTGAAGTGTACCTAGGATGCACATTACAGGCCTCCCTCATCTTTTTAAGTGGGAGAACTTGCACAATTGGTGGCCCCACTGTATATATATGTACACATGTGGTGATACATGTGACTTACAGTGCCTTCAGCACTTGAAGTAAGCCCTTTTCTAATGAAATAAGCTCTTGTGCATTCCTTTACCTCATTATACACTCGTCTGGGTCAAATCCAACCTTTCCGTGGTATTACCATGTCACTGTGTTGTCAGGGTTACATGCAATGTTTCAATTTGTTCACATTAAGCACCGGAAAACAGTAACTTAAAGCCTTGTAAATCACTTTCAGGCAAATCATGTTTGGCTGCTATCAATATATGTATTATACAATAAAGCTTTCTCTTTCAGAGTCACCTGTTGGGCTTTGTATAGGCATTGCCATTAGGAATTGCAATAATGCAGATGATTGCTGAAGCTGTCCCATACATTCACATGAAGCAGTTTCCTGCTCCATAAGCTCCTCGTGTCACTGCTGACTGTCTGCTGTCACGGCTAAGCCCCCGCAGGTGTCTGAAGGCCTCAACGCTCGGCCTTCTGGGAGTCACATTTCATGGAGCTGGGGACAGGACATTTGTGCCATCATGGAAGGCAGACCTGCTGTAGAATGTGAGTGCATTTTCCTGTGCACAGGTGCACGGTTTAAAACGTTGATAGTTGGCAGGTTATTATTATAATTTAAAGTTTATGAGAACAAGAACTGAGGCATTGAGAGTGAGAGTAAGCAGACCTCATTTCCTTACTCACAAAGCCATCTTCATATTCTCGAGCTGAGTGCTCGGTTTAAAGAGTTCAGCGCGGCTGCAATGTATAGTCTGCTGTACTGGTCATCATCACAGGCACCTCACAAAATACACACCAGCCCAAAGCAGCAACGCCTGCTGTCTAAGCCGTGTGTGTGTGTGGTGTGTGTGTGTGTGTGTGTGTGTGTGTGTGTGTGTGTGTGTGTGTGTGTGTGTGTGTGTGTGTGTGTGTGGAATGAACCAACCCTTATCCTCTGTCTTTATCCTCAGAGCAGTGATACTACAATACTCTCTTCATTGATTTTAATATTCACCAGACATACTGTCCACTCCTGATGTGCGGTGTGTCCTGAAGTAGACTCCATCTCAGCATGCATTATGGGTAGAATTAACAATGTTCACAGGGAGGAGACTCGCTGCAGTCCCTCAGCACCTCATTTGTTCTGCGGCCATACCGTCTGACTACATCGGTCCCAGGTCAAAGTCATTCAGCGTACCCCTGTCATTCTCTGGTCTCACTGAAATGCCATACCCTGTCATTACCTGGTCCGTCATTGTTACTGTGGGCGGTGCTCGTGTACAACAATCCTTTCATTTCTCACCAGGCATCTCCACATACTGTACATTTATTTTAGGAAATATGTAAACAAATCGGAAAAAAGTACTGCATGACCAGTGGCAGCGCCAGGGTATGGCTGGGGTAGGCTACAGCCATACCAAGAAATTGCTTAGCCCCACCATGAAAAATGATGTTAAGGTAAGCAAACTAAAGTCCGCCAACTCGCGCGGAGTAAATTGCACAGACAGCAGTTAGTAAGATTGATTGCAGTAGCCACTTGTCTGGAAATACCGAAGATCAGAAACGGTTTTGAAAACTTTTGTCACGTAGTGATCGTCTTCTCAATAGAACATCTTTGATAATGTCTTCTGGACAATCAGAATCACGATAACGGCGTGGAGGTGTTGTTGCAGGACGGAGAATACTTTTGCAGTAGTACATCTCAATATGCACTGAACAAAAATATAAATGCAACACTTTTGTTTTTGCTCCCATTTTTCATGAGATGAACTCAAAGATCTAAAACATTTTCTATATACACAAAATAACCATTTCAAATATTGTTCACAAATCTGAAGAAATCTGTGATAGTGAGCACTTCTCCTTTGCCGAGATAATCCATCCCGCCTCACAGGTGTGGCATATCAAGATGCTGATTAGACAGCATGATTATTGCACAGGTGTGCCTTAGGCTGGCCACAATAAAAGGCCACTCTAAAATGTGTAGTTTTATCACACAGCACAATGCCACAGATGTTGCAAGTTTTGAGGGAGCGTGCAATTGGCATGCTGACAGCAGGAATGTCCACCAGAGCTGTTGCCCGTGAATTGAATGTTCATTTCTCGACCATAAGCCATCTCCAAAGGCGTTTCAGAGAATTTGGCAGTACATCCGACCGGCCTCACAACCGCAGACCACGTGTAACCACACCAGCCCTGGACCTCCACATCCAGCATGTTCACCTCCAAGATCGTCTGAGACCAGCAACTCGGACAGCTGCTGCAACAATCGGTTTGCATAACCAAAGAATTTCTGCACAAACGGTCAGAAACCGTCTCAGGGAAGCTCATCTGCATGCTCGTCGTCCTCATCGGGGTCTCGACCTGACTCCGGTTCGTCGTCTTAACCGACTTGAGTGGGCAAATGCTCACATTCGATGGCATCTGGCACGTTGGAGAGGTGTTCTCTTCACGGATGAGTCCCGGTTTTCACTGTTCAGGGCAGATGGCAGACAGCGTGTGTGGCGTCGTGTGGGTGAGCGGTTTTCTGATGTCAATGTTGTGAATCGAGTGGCCCATGGTGGTGGTGGGGTTACGGTATGGGCAGGCGTATGTTATAGATGACGAACACAGGTGCATTTTATTGATGGCATTGTGAATGCACAGAGATACCGTGACGAGATCCTGAGGCCCATTGTTGTGCCATTCATCCACGACCATCACCTCATGTTGCAGCATGATAATGCACGGCCCCATGTTGCAAGGATCTGTACACAATTCCTGGAGGCTGAAAACATCCCAGTTCTTGCATGGCCAGCATACTCACCGGACATGTCACCCATTGAGCATGTTTGGGATGCTCTGGATCGGCGTATACGACAGCGTGTTCCAGTTCCTGCCAATATCCAGCAACTTGGCACAGCCATTGAAGAGGAGTGGACCAACATTCCACAGGCCACAATCAACAACCTGATCAACTCTATGCCAAGGAGATGTGTTGCACTGCGTGAGGCAAATGGTGGTCACACCAGATACTGAATGGTTTTCGGACCCCCCCAGACCCCCCCAATAAAGCAAAACTGCACGTTTCAGAGTGGCCTTTTATTGTGGCCAGCCTAAGGCACACCTGTGCAATAATCATGCTGTCTAATCAGCATCTTGATATGCCACACCTGTGAGGTGGGATGGATTATCTCGGCAAAGGAGAAGTGCTCACGATCACAGATTTCTTCAGATTTGTGAACAATATTTGAGAGAAATGGTTATTTTGTGTAGATAGAAAATGTTTTAGATCTTTGAGTTCATCTCATGAAAAATGGGAGCAAAAACAAAAGTGTTGCATTTATATATTTGTTCAGTGTATATTGAGATGTACTACCGCAAAAGTATTCCTTCCTGCAACAACACCACCACGCCGTTATCGTGATTCTGATTGTCCAGAAGACATTATCAAAGATGTTTTATCGAGAAGACGATCACTACGTGTACATCGATACAACATTACGTGTTGATAGAAATCAACACGGTTTGATGATTGATAGGTGGGCTGTCTTTCATGTTTACACACAGTCACAATGGGGGCTATCCACCCTTATCCACAATGTAAAGTAATTCACAGCCTCTTCCCTCTTCTCTCTGTGAGGAGCAGCAGGTTCAGCTTTCAGAACAAAGTAACAAAAAACTAAAATGGCATTCATTTTTTTAAATATGTCGTGTAGTAATAGATTTATTTATTTTTCTTCTCAAGAGAGGACCAGAATGTGTATTTTATGTTAGTATTTAAAAAAATCTCCTGGGGGAGAATCCCCCCAGACCCCCCTGCAGGGGTTGGGTTTTCAGCATGTCAACTCTTTCACCTGTGGGTAAATTGCAGGATTGGCTCGAGGTCGCCATTTTTATTTACTATAAAACAAATGTGCCTTTTTATTTCATACAGTTCCATTTGGATTGAGGAAATAATCTCAACCTCACGCGTGGTGTTTCGCTCTCAAGGGGAGCGTGTATGTAATTACATTGCAAATACTGACTTGAGCCCCACCACTGTATGGGTTGGCCCTACCATAGATTATCCAACAAAAATACTGTATATTATGTGGATTACTGACCATCATGCTTCTGAGGAACACTGGAAGGGAAACGATACATTGCAGAATCTTTCTTTGAACAGTTTGGTTGAGGTGACTGCAGGAATGTGAGATGAGCTTGACCAATCTCAAGTGCGTTTGAGGTGCCATGTAAGTTTCGGAAGAAAAAAGAACATTCCTCATCTTAGGAATGAGATGGGGAAAACTTCCACTTACTCAGATAGATATTACTGTACAGCTGACACGGAGTCAGATCACCACTTTATGACGCCTCTCTACCTGGGCTGCTGTAGCTGTTTTAGCATGAATCCGTAAGTGTCACTGTTCAAATATCAAGCAGGAACCAGGAGACATTTAGTTTAGCTTAGCAACAGGAAATAGCCTCAGTGTGGTAAAAATGAAAGTTGTGTTGCAACTAGAGGTTATGGACTATTTCTTGGCTGGGCACCGTGATTTACTGCAGTCATGTTGTTAGTGAGGCATTTTTAACTTCAGGTTTCGTACGGATAAACAAATTAGATGTGTGTTACCTCTGGACAGAGCCATGCTAGCTGTTAGCCACTGTTTCCAGTCCTCATGCCAAGCTCAGCTAACCTTCTCCTGGTTGTAGCTTCATATTGACTCAGACTATCAAGAAACAACCTTCATTTGTAGTTGGTGTGAGGCCAGGGTTTAAACCCGAGCTGAGGATCTTAGCTGGAGATGAATACATTTACAACATAGGTAGGCCAAATGCTGGAAAATGCATGTATAAATAATAAGAAGATCCATCCAGGTGGATGTCAACAATCCTGTGGGAGCCATCAAAGAAGTAGTAAGGTGAGCGTCAGGCAGGACCACAGCAACAGGGACTGCCACGACTCAGGATGCAGGACTCAGGACCACAGCAACAGGGACAGCCACGACTCAGGATGCAGGACTCAGGACCACAGCAACAGGGACAGCCACGACTCAGGATGCAGGACTCAGGACCACAACAACAGGGACAGCCACGACTCAGGATGCAGGACTCAGGATCACAGCAACAGGGACAGCCACGACTCAGGATGCAGGACTCAGGATCACAACGACAGGGACAGCCACGACTCAGGATGCAGGACTCAGGACCACAACAACAGGGACAGCCACGACTCAGGATGCAGGACTCAGGATCACAGCAACAGGGACAGCCACGACTCAGGATGCAGGACTCAGGATCACAACAACAGGGACAGCCACGACTCAGGATGCAGGACTCAGGATCACAACAACAGGGACAGCCACGACTCAGGATGCAGGACTCAGGACCACAGCAACAGGGACAGCCACGACCCAGGATGCAGGACTCAGGACCACAGCAACAGCGAAAAGTAGCTCATCTCAGACTTCTACAGAAGCAGACTCTTTTTGCAACCATTGGAGTCGCCCCCTGTTGGGACTGGGGAGTTTAAGGCCATGCCGTCACAGTTCAGACCATGGTTGCCTCTTGTCCACTCTGCTTGAATAAAATAGCATCCATGTTCTCATCTGTCTCTCGGTAAGAAAGCAGATGAGCACATTTCTGAAACTAAGCTCTTGACTTGGCATACAGTATTCAGGATGTTAGTTGAGTTTGTGTTGCTTATACAGTATCTCTAAACAACATGTGTCCCTGTAAATGAAGAAAATGATGTCATGTCTCAGGACAGGAAGAGAGCAGGAGTCAGATATCAGCCTGGCCAGCGTTCAGCTCTGTGGTTTAAAGTCAACACGAGGACGTAAAGTACTTACTATTTCATTAGCCAGTCGAGACCTCATACCACGACTATAACTCTTTATGGCTGGATTATAGTCATAATATAGGGATTGGGGGCCGTGTTACAAGGGCAGTGGGAGAAGCAGCAGCTCCGGTGTCCTGTCTGAGAGCGCAGACCGGCCCTGGTGGACCCGCTCACATCCAGCAGTCCTGGTCCTGGACCTGGCTGGTCAACATTGTTCTGTGACCCAGGTCAGCTGTTTAAACCAGACCATCTGCCCGGATGAAATCCCAGTCACCTCTCCAATCCTTCTGCAGTAAAACCTCGCTCCTCTCTCTCGCTTCCCGTGTTTTTAAGAATGCAAGCCTCCACCTTTCCCAGCCATTCAGCACACTCACACTTTTATGGGGCTCACTTATTCTCCCCACATGCTCCAGTTGCACCGCGTAATGAAATGCGGCGGGGTCCAGCTGATCCCATTGCAGCAATATCAATATTGGGTTTGGAGTGCTGTGAGTGCAGGACTCTGGTCATCACAATGACCATGACAGTTTTATTATGAACTTATGAAAAACGGTTGCTGGGGACTGATGTCATCGTCCATATCAGAGGATTTGGGAGTATATTCTTGCTCCAAGACATTGTGGCTTTCTATAATTACCTTCACAAAGTTTGAATGACGTAATTGACACCCGACATCTATAGGAAGTGGGGAATACTCCCCGAACACAATGGGCCATAACAACAGACCCCCTACAGCCAACAATAGGACACAATATGAAAAGGCATATCACAGCACGGAGGGAAAGATTAGATTTTGTAGGGATGATAATGTTTTTCTCTTTTACAGTAGCCATTGTGCTGTATGTGGTACGTACATGTTTTGTTGTACTTTCATGGGTGACATCGTGTTCTCCTCTCTTATTCCTGGGAACGATTCCCTTGTGCCTCTGAGGTACAGCGTGCCGTGATTCTTTGAGCAGATCTCGTGACAGAGCGTCAGTCTTCACAAACAACAATGGTGTCCTGTGTCTATTTGCACATATTGAACCGTTATTGGTCGATTATTTCAGCATGAATCTCCCCTTCCCCCGATGAAGTCCAACCACACCCATTTATACATGTAACAACAATGTCCAGGTGGGATGTAAATAGCAATACATTCCCCACTTGCAATTTATAATGCATTATATAGATATGTTTTTTAAATTGCATCGTTTTGGCTCTGCTGAATGCATATAAAAAAGACAACAACTTTATTTTCTTTAATTCTTGTTATGATAGTAGCATGACTTCCACCAATCAGTCAGTTCATTGGTCCCCTACTTTGGTCCAGTTTGTGCCTCACATTGGTTAGCATTAGTGATACATTCGAGTCATAAAATATCTGACCGTGTTTTTAAAACAAAACCTGAAGGGTATGTTTAACGTTCCTGAAAGGCTCTTCTAGAACGCTGTCTGCTGCACACACGAAAAGATGGTATTGAACAAATTCAACAACTATGAATAGATTGTAGTGAAATATTGCAGAGACAGACGTGGTTTCTGGAAGATGAAGCTCATTGACTTTGGTTATCCTCTGACTTTTTTTCTAGTAAAGATGTGTTATAGATTTGCTAACACACACAACTAACATGGTAAACATTGTACATGCTAACCTTATCATTGAGCATGTAAAAAGCTGACACTAGCATGTAGCCCTTAGCCTCAGTACAGCCTCTCCATGGCTGGAGACTCCTGAGTCTTAACTCTGCAGCTCTCTAAAGTTGTTGAAATGACAGAGAAAGAGAACCTGTAAGTCTTTGTTGATACTGCTTCAAACTGAAAAGACACCGTGATACAAAGACAAATTGGTTCTCCTGAAAAGGTTGCTCACCACTGTTAGTAGTAAAATGTTTTATTTTGCTTTTAGGCAATCCCAACAGATTCTCTAGAGCAGGGGTGTCAAACTCAATTTCATCGCGGGCCAAATCAGCATTATGGTTGCACTCAAAGGGCCGGTTGTAACTTTAAGACTATATAAAAATACAGATATAAATATTTAATATATAAAATAATGTATTTTATTACATTATTGCCTCTGCATTGTATTATTATCGGATAGGGTACGTCTGAAAGCAGAAGTCTAGGGCAAATAATTGCAAGTCTCTTCAGTGAGAATGTTACAATGATTTAAAAAGAAATGACATTTTGAAATAAAAAGTAACTTAAAAAATCTAATTCTGAGAAAAAAAGTCTAATTTGAGATGCATTGTGGGACATGTAGTTCATGGGCAACATGCTTCTGTAAAGTAGCACGTAACCGTCTAATAAACATATAATATTTTTTGCAAGCTCTTGTGGGGCCACATAAAATGAAGTCGCGGGCCGCATTTGGCCCCCGGGCCTTGAGTTTGACACCCCTGCTCTAGAGTTTTGAATTGATTGTTTTTCTAATTGTCGAATCCAAAATGGCCACAGAAGGTCAGCTTCTTAACACTAGAACCGCCAACGGGTACATTTTACCCGCAGCTGTTTTTTGATTGTAACTTTTTTTCAATAACGTATTAAAGTCTCCCAGTCCGTGACTTTTCCTGAAAGTGTGTTATGTAGCACCCTCTGTTGTTAACAATGGTCAATAGGAAGTCAGATTGAAAAAATCGGCCAACATTTTTCCATTTATACCTATATCCGCCAGCGGGTAATATTTACCTCATAGAAAATGCAGCGTAAACATGACGTGTTGCTATAGCAACCCCTTTTGTCTACTGCGGTTCCTTATAGATAGAGAGAGAGAGATAGATAGATAGATATATTGATATAGAGATAGATAGTTATAGATAGTGTAACATCTTGGAGAATACAAGATCTTGGATGACTGAGCTTACGTTGAGGACGTAATGCATGCAGGTTACGTGCCAGTTGAATAAAGATGGACACTCGGAATGAGAGAAGTAGCCTGCGTCGTCTGTTTATGTAGACAATTATATGTCCATAGAACAGAACATTACAGATGGATCGATAGATAGTTATATAGTTATAGATAGATAGAGAGATTTGTACCTAAACAAAACACAAGTCTAACACCAAGCGTTTAAATCAGCACTGGTAGCGATATTTTATACTTCATGCTATCTGCACAAACTGTATCATATGCAAAGCTGAGAGTCCACAGATTCTATTGGTATAAGTTTCCTCCCTGTGCGATCAAAACTCACTGTTCTACATGATAAATAAAAGAACATTGTACCTTGCAAATCAATAGCGGGTACATTTTACCCGTTGGCGGTTTTAGGTATACAGCGACCTCTGGCGGTTCTAGTGTTAAGGTCACACTCAGGGCCGTCCCTGGTCAACTTGAGGCCCCACGCAACCGTGCCGCGCCACACTAATTGCGCCGCATAAGCGCATAGGTGCGCCGCATTTGCGGCTCAGTTGAGGCTCCCTCCGCAAGATGAGGCCCCCTCCCCAAGATGAGGCCCCCTCCCCAAGATGAGGCCACACGCAGTCTGCGTGATCTGGCTGTAGGGAGGGACGGCCCTGGCAACACTCATTCACTTTAACAGACTTTATTCCAATACTAACCATTACAAACACAAAGAGATCAAGGTGTCATGGTTACCACATCAGCGTGTCTTCTTCAGGACGTTTATGTTACTTTGAAGCTGTATTTATACCATATGTTGAGTGGTAACCCAAAAGTAACATATGTTGTTGAAACGCAATACAACTGTGTGTTGTCGGCCTTAAATGAAGATACATCGATCTACATTTAAAGGCTATGCATGACGATGAATTTTTACCGGTAACAATTTCACAGATTCTAAAACATATTAGAACAGTCTAAGCCACCTATTTATTTATGTTTTGGTACCATCCCATGTATACAGTTCAATTCAAAATGCCCAGCTTGGAAAGGAAGATTCATTTTGGATTGAAACCAAGAGCAAAGCCACATCTTAGCTGTGCAAACTCAGTCATGTGATAATGGGACACACATGGCCACTGTCACTGATAATCACTGAAATGAGGAAGTCTTCAAGGTTGTAAAATGGACTTGATGTTCCCTTTACTAATTACCTTGTCATGTGTGTAATTGTCTCATCCCGTACATCACAGGTGCTTCCAGGCCTTTAGATCCCAGCAGCAATTACGCATCTGATGCTCATCGTCTCTCAGAGAGCAGTTACACAAAGGAGAAGGAGGAAGTGAAAGAAGGCGAGAGGAATGATAATGCGTGCGTGCTTGAGTGCTAAATAATGGAGGTGAGATTTACAGGGAGGGGCTGGGGCCAAGCCACTTTTCGAGAAATTCACTCAGCGGGTGGGTCACTCGCGCCCGAGGACTTACTGACTGCTGGCTGCAACGCTTTGGAGAATAAAAGCTTTCTTGTGTGTGAAAGAAAGAATGTGCTTTTGGTTGCATGGACGGCTTTGATCCGCCTGGAAATGGTGACCGATTCGCCCCAAACGGGAATCTTTCCTTCTTGCTTACGTTATACATCTTCTCACCTCTCAAATATATAATGCACGTTCCTGGACAGTGTAATCTGACTGCAGTCACTTACCTCAGCCGCTTTAAGATATGTGTCTGGAGGTTACATATTCCGCAGAACAGTTCATCAACATGTCAAGTTAATTTCTGACAAATGGTCTCTGCTCCTCCTCCTCGTGATTTGCCAGAGATCTGTGTGGAAGCAGATCGCAGTGACCCAGTATTTCACCCTGGCCTGAAAACCCCCCGGGTCAGCGGGGAGCATTAAAACTTCTGATGATCAAACTTGATCAACACGGCTGAAAGAGTTACACACATTGTAGAGAGCTAAACGGAGCAAACACATTTTAAAGCTTCATCTTATTAAGAGCTTCTGTGTTCACCCTTCAAAGCCACACTGCTGAAGCTTCCTGTGATACTGGACATCAGAGCCTTCGGTGGAAACAGCCAGTTAAGTTCTGTTGCTGTGGTTCACTCCTCTGCTAGCCTGCACCGCTACATACAGCTGTCATCTGATTGGTTGGCCGTCAAGAGGTCAGCAAGGTCAAAGTTGAAATAATTTGAACTTGGAGCGCAGAAACAATCTCGAGCTGTGACTTTGACCTATAGCCTACCGCTAACCTTTCGATTCACAACCAATCAGAGGACAGCTGTATGTAGCGCCGCAAGCTAGCACTGAATGTAACCATAGAAACAAAACTAAAGAGCTATTTTCATCGCGGCTGCTCTGCACCCTCATCCCATAATGTTAATGCAGCTCAATGCTGTTCAGGAGTCTTTGTTCCTGCGGGGATCAGCCACGATATTCCGAGGGAGTAAATATATGTGTATCTTCTGACAATTAAAGGTGGGGTAGGTAAGTTTGAGAAACCGGCTCGAGATCGCTAGAATTTGAAAATACACAACGGAGAAAATCTGCCACTTCCTCACAGAGCCCCGCCTCCAACACACACGAACGCGCACATGACCAATGAGGGCACGAGATAAGTTTGTGCCCCGATGGAAGGCTGACAGGCAGGTAGGCCATCCAGTTGTACTTTTTATAGTACTACGGCTTCAACAGATGACATTTTGTTATGGATTTGTTGTCAAAGCACTTCAGATATTCATTGCTATCGGGATGTTAAGAGCATTCCATGGAATATAACAAAAAGTGTATCTCGAGCCGGTTTCTGAAACTTACCTACCCCACCTTTAAATGATAATTGATAATGTTTGCTTGTTTTTAGAAAAGCTTTGATAAATGTACATTTCATTAGTTTGTGTAATATGAAATAACTAGTTTAGAAATGATTTATTGTAGCTGATAAAAGGACAATAACAATTACATTATTATTACATTAGTAAAATATGTATTAAACGTTTAGTGCTGCATTCATTATGATATGATTTGAACACATTAAATACATATTTTGTAAAACATTACATAGATTATTGGATCAGAAATCATAATCATTATGCTAAAGAAATTAAGATTATTCCTACATGTAGAAGCTTACCAAACTATGTATTATTATTTGTTTTCATTGAACAAGGAATAATAGTTATTAAACTTTCTAACCATCCAAATAGTTGATCAATAATAACCAGTCGCTGGTCCAGTTTAATATTTTACAAACATTTCTTAAAGGATTACAAGTTCTTTGGCAATCATGAACAAATACTGAATTTATAATTGTATAATTTGTGCAAAAATTAACTGTTACAATAATGTGTTCTTAAATAAATAAAAGCATAATAATTAGTAAACCTTATTTATTATAATTGCATAACTGTGAAATTATTATTCAACCAAGGCGAATCAACTGTCACCGTACCATTTCTTAATAACAGGCATTCTAAAGTGTTACCAAATATTTAGTGGGGAGAGAATTCAGTGGCATAAAAAAACCATTTCCCAACATGCAACACTCTCCACTCTGTCCTGAGCTCCACCTCCCGTTGGTCCGCTCCACATCCCCTCTTGGAACTCCCCTCTCTTCCCATTTGTCATATATTGGATGAACTCAGTCTGCCTGTTGTCTCCCTCTAAACATAAAGCTTTATTTAGAATGAATACATCAAAATCTTGGACCCAATTTGGATTCTATAAAAATGTCACTTCCTCTAACCCTTTTCACTCGAAGGGAGGACATACATAACACGAAGCAACCAGATGAATGTCCTGGCTTATGGTGAAATGTATCACAATAAATCACAAGGTGGATTTGCAGACAGTAAAACAGAATGTTGTTGTTCAGGCCTTTTAGAGTCCAACAATCCCCGTTACATTCTCGCTGCCATCACATCAATGTATCCAGAGCAGAAATCACTCTGCTTAGTATTACCAAGTCTTGTATATTTCTCTGAGATACATCTGTCGACATCAAGAACACGTCTTTTATGAATGCTCCTGATTTGGCTGGAGAAACTCGGACAATCGATTGGAGAAAGTTTTCCAGATGTTAAAGGCAGAGGATTGTGACCAAAACCTCTCCCTAACTTCATGACGTTGGCACCAAGCTCGGTCCGATCGCTGAGCCTCTGTCCAGCCCTCTAGGTGTTCACTCGCTAACATGTGCTACATATTACTGTAGGCCATGTAGAATGAAACGGGACACTCTGCCTCACAAAACAATACACCCAGTGTTAGGAGAGAATCTAGTCAAATAAACATGGATTTGGACTTTGTTTGATTGTTAGGTATCTGGCAGGCTAAATCATCATTAGCCGCAAATGTTAATGTTTAGTACCTCATATATTCTATCTCTGTTTTGATCTTCAATCAAGCTGAGATGCATCAGTCAGAATTAGATATGTTGCTTCAGGTGAGAGTGAAAATCAGGAGAAAATCCCAAATCTGCACTGAATGAAACATTTCTCACCAGGTGCACTGCCAGAGTCACACAGGTGGGATCATGTGTCCTAAAACGTCCTAAATCATATTTGAGAGTTTGCTAGTTGCGTAAATGGACCATTACTTTTTACCCCATGCTTTTATTTTGCGATCAGATGTTCATATAAGATTACAATATTCACATTTGGCTTATACTTTGAAAATGTACCTTGTTATAAAGCTTTCCGTTTTATATGAATGAAACACAGCAGATATGTGGAGAGGATCCTGCTAAGACCATCATCTGTATCTGAATCTAACAACATGGTATACTAAGTCCTAAAGTCTAAAATCTATA
Source organism: Champsocephalus esox (assembly GCA_036324585.1). NCBI lineage: Eukaryota > Metazoa > Chordata > Actinopteri > Perciformes > Channichthyidae > Champsocephalus > Champsocephalus esox. The sequence continues at coordinate 34,735,158 of CM070486.1, read as the reverse complement.
GTGACTTTGACCAAATGGTTTATTTTATCTGGAAATTGGAGCCTATTTGGCAATAAAGTCCTTATTATGCTTTTTGTTTGTTTTTTCCTTTCCTGTAGTTTTCAATAGGTTTTAGTGCATGTAAATGGTGTGCAAAGGCTAAAATCCCTGTGTTCCCTCTCTCTTAAACTTGGTTCTATGGACCGAGTAGCAAAGGGGACCTATTTCTGGCCAGTCATTTCACACTGCACCTTTAATTTGTGAAAAGTGAAAATGTAAAAAAAACAACAACATACAAATAGTGTGAGAACAGAAAGCTCTTAAAGGTGGGGTAGGTAAGTTTGAGAAACCGGCTCGAGATCACTAGAATCTGAAAATACACAACCGGAGAAAATCTGCCACTTCCTCACAGAGCCCCTCCTCCAACACACACGAACGCGCACATGACCAATGAGGGCACGAGATAAGTTTGTGCCCCGATGGAAGGCTGACAGGCAGGTAGGCCATCCAGTTGTACTTTTTACAGTATTACGGCTTCTACAGATGAAATGTTTTTATGGATGTTTTGTCAAAGCACTTCAGATATTCATTGCTATCGGGATGTTAAGAGCATTCCATGGAATATAACAAAAAGTGTATCTCGAGCCGGTTTCTGAAACTTACCTACCCCACCTTTAATAATGCCTTACATATTTTTTTTGATAAACCATCTGTCCTGTTGTATTTTTAATTTCTACATCAGAATCAATCAAGATCTTGTATATCAGCTGTATGGTTTGTTATCGTCACGTCAGTATCATGTTACTGTTATACATTAAATTAAGACTGTACAAGCACTGTTGTTAGTTGCCAGGGCGACATGTCTCTGGAGCCTGATGTGTGTAATCAGGACTGTATGGTTTCAGTTAGCGCTCGTGTAGGATGAATGCAACAAGAGACAGGAAGTCAGATGGATAGCTGGGTAAGCCTGCTCAGTTAAACCTGTATCCTTGTTTTTCACGATAAAGAGGGCAGTGTTCTTATCAATCTGAGAGACAAAATCCACATACTCCCCTATTGTGTGATATGGGGAGGATTACTTTTGCTCCAGGCATTCCTTGTTATTCTAGAGGGCCTCATGGTCTACTTTTTCAACTGGGGGAAAAAACATGGCAGGTCTCTGTTTTGAAGACCCTTCCAGAAATGTGTTCTAGGACTGAGGACTCTGACAAACAGCCGAACCACCCGAGCCTCCTCAGCCAACTGCCTCTGGAGAGGAACCCAAGCAAATGTTGGGCCTAATAATATTCTGGGGTAAATACAGAGACGCAAGTTTTCATCAAGGGTATGAAAGGGCTTCCAATATTTGTTATGAGCACCAACCAACATGAGACGTATCTTTAAAGTTATTTCTCAACTGGTAATAAAGAATCACCCTAAAACCACCCACAGATATTAAAGCAGATGTAAATGTTTATCTAGGATTTTTCACATTTCCCATATTAACTTATTAGCTGTCAAATTAAGTTTTATAATAAAATTAAACAGTTTCTGAAGGAACAGCGAATACATTCAGCCCACAACTGAAACTCTAAAACAGAACTTGGTCTCCACGTGACTACACATATGATATCATATCGTACACATACCAGATATTCTTCCAGGCAATCGTGAGGAAATTCAAGACACTTCAAATAAAGCCTTACTGTATATTTACATTCAAGGATAAAGACCCTAATGGTTTCAAAGCCCTCTTCACTCAGGGGTAGAGTTATATTGGAGCTGGATTTATTTATTTTTCACCAACAAAAAGAATGGAATTTGCTTTGAAATAATAGACTAACCATGTGAATATTTTCAACTTTAGAATGGCTGTCAATTTTCAAATGAAAAATACAATGGTCAGGACCTCAGTGTCCTCAAAGGTAGCTACAACCCCATGTCCAAAAATAGCTAGGATTTTATTGCTTCAATAAAAAAAATAAAAAAACCTTCCGATCTATTAACAGCCTGCAATATTCAGAGGTTAGGTTTTCCAAATATTTAACATAAATTGTAAAGGTTCCATTTGGTGTGCCAAGACATTTCTGAGGCATACTTTTATACACGTTTGTACACACAGGCCGTGAGAATTTTGGCGTAGATTTTGTACTGTCTTATAAAAACATAAAATACTACTGTATGGTGAATCAAGAAAATGTAAGAATGAAATGCACAATACAAAAAAGAGACATTTGTTTCTGAGAGGATCGTCTTGCAGTGTTTTGCTTGATATTGTGCAATAGATGTGTATTTATTTTTGCACAACCATACTGGTGTTCACTGGTTGCATTATTCTTTCTTGGTTTTGTAAAGGAGACCTGAAACATTCCTCAGCTTCTTTCTGTCACACCAGTAGTCCATTAGTGGACCTTGAAATGGATACTCAGCCTTTCTATCATAAAATGGTATTATTACTCCAACATTACCCTTATTACCGGTTTAACGCTGAAATCAGACACAGTATCAAAGTCTTGTAATGTGAAGAATGACATATTATAGAATATCAAGCTGACTAAGCCTGAGAAAGCACATAACAGGTCCTTTTAAGGTGTTATTGTAGTTTTCATTAAATATGTCTGATAGTGTTACTTTAGTGTGTAATTATCCGACTCTCAAGGAAAAAATTACTGTATTCTTTGTAGATTGCAGTGTTCTGGAAATATTTTTGCATTTGCCCTTTGGTTTAGTTTTTGTTGGCTCTGTCCATGCAAACAATTACTTTGACAACATAAAGTATGCAAAATATAGAGTATCTTTCTGTACGTTTTCAGGGATCAGAATGTTTGATCATATTTGTTAGTACCTGACAGAAGGACTGGCAACGTAACTCTCATCGGGTTTTTACCAAATGTAGTGATAGTTTAGTTTAGTTAATGTGTGTCTCTTTTCTTCACCACTTTGACCCAGATCCAAACTTCCAAATAGCTTGTGATAATTTTCACATTCATGATCCCCAGAGGATGAATCCTTTTGATTGTGTTGATCCCCTGACTGCTAACATACAGTATGTGGTTTGAGTTAAATCAACTGTTGGTTGATTTGAAATTTAATTTGGTCCAGAAACTTTAGCAATCCTGTGACTTCATCAAGTAAAAATGTGTATGCGTCTAATTATTTGGTTTATGTTAAAATACCTGCAAATGTAATGTTATTCCCATCAGCTCCAGTATTACTTGCTAATTTGCAAATGTTAGCATGTTAAGTTTTACCTCTTCAGGCCTCTAAAAATGGTTTGAATGACAGAGAAACTACTTCCATTAAGGATTTTCCCATCAGCAGTAGCTGTAGGCTATGTTGTGTTAGGTGCTAAATAGAAAATGGTTGCATACAAGCACACTGAATAAAGATGGTAACATTCCTTCCTAAAAGCATGTTGAACTTGTCATTATTAGCATGTTAGCATGCTGACGTTAGCATGTAGCTTGCTCGCAGCTTTAGACCTGTTGATGGATCAGAAACAGGTACATCTTTGAGGGAATTTGCATTTGTGTTGGGGTGTGTTAAAAAATAAAGTGGGAGAATAAAATACAAGTACTTTGAGCTGTTCCGAATTTGGTTTCCAACAACTGAGCTACTCGACATTCCTTGAAGTTCCAGAGTCTCGTCATCTTTAAATAAGACATTTTCAATACTGCTCTCACAAAGATTAGTCCTCTTCTTAACCCTTTGCACTAGCAGCATGGAAATGTCATCAACAAAATCTCCGGAGAATGATCGTGCTCAATCGGACATTACACAGACTTTAAATAAGGAAACAGTGAAAATCTGTTTAAAGTACCGTCCGACAGTTGTGTTCTCTCATACAGTACAACTCCTCCGGACTATGTCTAAATATATTCAGGACAGCATTGCATGTGTGAAAGGGTTCTAAATCAAGTCAAATAAAAACAATACGTGCAGCATGTGAAAATATTTACAAAAATGTGCTTGAATGTAATGTGTCCAATTAGATGCGGAGGCTTGAGTGTCCATAGGGCTAGATAAATATGTCTGACATGCTTGCTTCCTCTTTAGCATACAATAAGTATTCTTTGGCAATGGTGATGCAGGATAGTAAATCAGTTTAATGACACATAGCTAACATGATACAGAACCTTAGATGAACAAATGACCTTTCTCATGTTGTAGTTTCAGAAAATCCCAAAGCTTCCTGCTTTGCTGTTGTCCGATTTGATTGCCCAGCGGAGACTGGTTGCCTATCACCAGCAGCAGGGAGAGGAAGGATGAGATAAGCTATGTAATGCAACGCCTATCTGGCAATATTGTACTTTGTTTTTAACAATGGTTGAACTGAATACTGTATCAGGAATTTCCTACACAATATTAGGCTTAGCCGAAGAAAAGCAGTCTGGATTAGACCACACTTTAAACTGAAGACTGAGGATGAGAAACACATGGCAGCACATGTCAGTTCATGCAACCCAGTCTCACGGCATTTCGTGTTATAGTCACAACATTTAATCTATTGATTCGTGTTCACCAACACCATTTCCCCCTTTTTTCATGTCACACAGCACGATTTTGAAAGCAATATATTTCTATTGGTCGTATGTTTCGTGCCTGCAGCACGTCTTTTTGTCCGGTCGGGTCTTGGAAGACCGGAAGGAGTGTGGTTCATAAAAACATGTTCTTACTCAATATCAAGCCACGATTATTGTTTTTATTTTAAATCGTATAATGGAAATGGGGGCTCAGAGGCCCAGAATACTGAAATCTGTATTTTCTTCTTTTTTTCCTTCTAATTTGTTATTCTTTTCTCAATAACACACTGTTATTTACTCAACAATAACACACAATTATCCTTGTTTTTATTTATTTGTTTAATTCTATAATATCGGGCTTTTTTGACATCCGTCAGGAACTACATTTCAAAATAAAGTCACCGGAAACAGACATAGGCGATACACACCCACTGACCCAAGATCCTCAGCTATGGTTGACGCTCGGTGATTGGATGTTTTAGCCGCAATGCATGTTGGAATTGCGTTGCCAGGCAACAGCTTGGGGTGAAAATAGTATTTCCGGTCTCAAAGTTAGCATAGTAATCTGCAGTACTCATCAACTAAACACATCAGTTTATCCTTGTTAATTACACAACATTGATTGGTTTAAATTGTGTACAATGCTTTTGTGTTTTCCCCCTTCGATTCGGAGAAACAAATAGTTTTTTCTGAGTTTAGAATGGCCGAAGACACTACACTAGTGTTGCACGGTGTACCGATACTTGAAAGGTACCGCGATACCCTGCCGTTAAAAACGATACGATTCCTCCGTTTCATTAGTATCGGTACTTTAAGAATGACGGGGGAAAGCGCTATTTTAATAAGAGCCGTGTGTGTTCAGCGCTCTGCTTCCACTCCCTGCACTGCAGCCGTGCCTGCAGTCCCTCCCCTCTCAAGACAAGCACGCTCTAAGTCCCTCCCCTCTCTCGTGCATGCGCTAGCTACCAGAGCATGTGAGAAAACGAGAAGCATGGCTGTAAGTGGGAGTGCAACTGCCGCTGCGCCTCGGCTTGTTGACAAAAAAGACGCCAGAAGCGAAATTTGGAAGTATTTTAGCTATATCTCTGACAGTGAGGGCAAGCCTACGGACACCACGAGGCCTGTCTGTCAGACATGTTTTAGATCCCTGCAAACCAAGGGAGCCAACACATCAGACTTGGCCAAGCACCCGCCGACCGGCATCCAGAGCTGTTTAAAGAATTTAAAGACTGACAGGTTAGCGAATGTGATAGATAACATAATTACATCATGCTCAAGCCCATGCCCTCAAATCTAAGTCAAACTAGTGTAATTTATTTTGTGACAAACAAACTTTTTAAGGCAATTAATGGCAATGATAACTGTCTAATATGGCTATCTTTTTAACTAACTTAACAATGTGGCTAACATCTGCAATGTACATTTGGTCAATAATTATTTATATTACTGTACTATTACATGTTATTAAAATATAAAGTTCACTATCAAAGAAATCATCTAAACTCAAGTATAAAGAAGAGACCATGTTGTAAGAAAACACTTAACAGATAAACTACAATTGTATTGATCATGAAAATAATAAAAGAAAAGTATCGAAAAAGAATCTGAATCGCAATTCTTGACTTGGTATCGGTATCGAAACCAAAATGTTGGTATCGTGACAACACTACACTACCTAAAATCCTCAGCTATCGTTTGGGACTACAGTCCCTTTGCTGGACAAACTCCGTGATTAATCTTCAAGCTCTGTGATTGGATGTTGGAGTGGCAGTGTGCCAAGGTTACGCCAAATGTCAAACAGCTCTATGAAATGGAATTAAACCACGGCAGACAATCCAAAACTGGACTTGAACAGGTCCAGCCCCCCCCCTCCAGAACTACACATGCTGGCTATTGTGTTTCGTAATCTATGTTCGCAACATGTTCTATGGCACGTCTCTGATGGGAATTGTAGTTTTAAAATATGTTTTCGTATTCCCCATAATTAGAAGCTGCCTCTATTAAACTGTGTACATCCCTGGAGGTTTAGGGGATAAGCAACACGTTGGTGTTATCACATTTAAAACATATCGTTAATAAATGGGTACAAATTGCTTCTATTAATATACACCCAGATGACAGCTCATTGTTACTTTGTAATTCTACTCCACTATAGTTCAGAGGTTAACCTGTTTACTCCACTACATTTATTTGAGTTACTTGAGTATATTCTGATTAATGATGTGAAATATAAACAACCCTTAAATCAGACTTTAGTTACATCTGAGTAAAATTCAGGTAAGGTGATTGTCAAGTGCCAACAATCAGGAGAGATATTTGATAGTTGGTGCTCGAGAAGACTAAACATTTATCTGCAGATCTGTTTAAAGTATATTCATTAATCGTTATTCTCTACTAATAGTTCATTAAAGACTGTATATAATTGCTATTTTGCACATCCCTTTCAAGATTTTAAGATTTTCTAAGGTTGATTGACATATCATACAACTACGGTGTAGTTATGCAATGAATGAAAAACTTGGGTCACAGGTTCCTCAACAGTACATTACAAGACATCTATCAATATGTGTGTACCTCCACTATTAAACTGTCATATTCTGCACATTTCTTATACTATCTACAAACATAAGAGTATAATTAATGTGTATAATATCAGTTAAAATAAGTGCTTCAACATAGTTAACATTGCAGGAAAGCAATATATTAGACGTTAAGTACTTTGTCAGGCTTAATATTTATCTGTAGATACCCCCAAATCTTTGTTCTTTTTAAAAGAAGACTGTAACCTAAAGTATTCTTTAATGTGTTAATAAAGGTTAATTAGTTTGTCTGTTTTGCACATCCTCCTATTAATATCTTTGTACATCCTGCACTAAACTGTTTTATTGTAGAGATCACTTAGTATCTTCTTGATATTTTATATTTCTATCATTGACCTTCTTCTGTCCCCCTATGAAAGGTATGTACTCTTAATATTTCTTTCATCAAATATAACGTGCTTTAACCACTAGGCGGTGCGGGTTAAAAAACTGTTAAGTTTAAAGTGTTAACACAACAAATTATACTTTTTATTATTATTATTATGTATGTATAACATCTGAAGATGTGTAGTTTTATTCATGTTTTCACATAATTGTACAGGATATTGCTATACTATTTCACATTTTTTACTTCTACACATTAATATCTGATTTGTAAAACATCACAGACGGAAAGGTATATCCGTGATTTAATGGTAAGCTATTGAAATTGTGATTCCATAGATGTGTCTCCCATCACCCAAATCCCCTGACTATTCTCTCAACTCAGTATTTACATTCTTTAATTCAAAGAAAATCAATAATATCTTTAAAAACTACAAGTCCTTTTCTATCAGCTGTGCACCGTTATCTACCAATTGGATCAAATATAAAGGTCAGCCGAATTGCTATTGATACTGCAAGGAGACGTAGTGTGTGAAGAGAAATTGAAGATGTTGTTTCATTGCTGATATATTTATGATCCACGTCACGTATTCAGTTTCGGTGGAAGTTCTTCTATTCAGGGCTCTATAAATAGAGAACTACAGCAGATGTGTAATATATAATGCAGCCGAACCGTGTATTACAATGGCGTTATGTGATGGCTCCCCGCACAGACTGAGGGGACTTGTTACACGGAGCCCATCACGGGGAAGCTGCCGGACCGAGAGTTTGATCCTGCCTGCGGCGGGAGAAGGCGGTCTGCTTTATTTAAAAACCTTTTAAATATTTATTTATTTAAAAGGCTTTATTTAAAAACCTTTTAAATAAAACATTCATCTTAACAGAAAAGATTTCATCATTTATTTTAAACGTCAGACCTACAGCATGGCCACAAACCCCATCTAAAAACAGAGACTCTGTCCTAATTACCTGATTGCATCGACCTGGGTTACTTGGCTCAACCAAATAAGTTTATATAAGTTTACTTTAAACCACACTTAAAATAATAATATAATTATACATATGTACATGTCTACAGTATATGAACTAATACATGTTTTAAATAAATAAACATTAAAATGTGAAAGACACCTTCAATTAATATTTAAAACTTACACAAAATCAGATTCTTGTAAAAATGTGAGTACATGCATTGTTCCATCTGTCAAGCTAAGATATATACATATATCTTAGCTCTTAGCTTGAGATGCTCGTTCAGTTAGCATGTATGCTAACTGGACATGCTCGCTCAGTTAGCATATGTAACGGGTCACAACCGTAAGCGACCTGTTATCGATCAGGAAACGACAGCGAAGCATCTGGGTGTCTTTTCTGGCATTTATTCTGAGAGCAAAAATAATATTCTCTTTACATCTGCGTTGCACATCCTCAGCAGTGCTCACTTCAATGTCCTCTAGTATTTAATTATACATTGAGAAATTATTAAATTACCAAGAAAATCTTATTTTTAAGTAATCATACAAAATACAAACATACCTGAGAACAAATATAATATTCTCTTTATATCCGCGTTGCACAAGAAACGAAGGAAAAGTCAGAAAGCGTTCAGAACGCGTCTATTTCCCGCCAAAACCATACCTAGATATCACTCAAAAATACAGTTTCTTACGGTGGAAACTTAACAAAAAACGGGTTAATAATATACCCAAATTGACCCTTAACATCACTTTCATAAACTTAAATAGCCGGTTTACCACACAAAATTGTAATGAACTATAACAATTCCTAGCACAGCTTACCCTCAGCAATGTTCACTTCAATGTGAGGGGAAAGCGGAAATGACATACAGGAAGTAGAAAACGATGTGCAACGGGAAAGTGTTCCCACTAGAAACAATACGCAAAAACATTAAAAGGAAACAATCTCGTAGAAATAAAATTCACAACCTATTGTAAATTGTAATTTATAACTAATAATTATTTATACACATTTTGAACTCTGTTACACATACACATATATATATAATTTATGTATTCCATTCCTTTAAATTGAATATTTAAAATACTAGTTAGCAAAATAAACACAATTACACTGCGCTAAACAGCCAAATCGACAAACAACCGAGAACCTAAATAGTATGTAATTATATCTAAAACCACAAGACGTTAATTACCTGTACTCGGTGCGCCATATTGTCTGGTGTCTGTTCTCTGTAAACCTCCATATCTCATTAAATATCCTTGCGTCAGCATCTCACGTGTTGGGCGCACTCTCTTCTGACCATATTTGGAAGTACAACTTCCTACAACTTCCTACAGGATCAACCTCCACCGTCTGGCTGCTGCTGCAGCCGGATGCTTCTCATGTATCGGCTACTTCTGTGTTTCCGGTGACTTTATTTTGAAATTCAGTTCCTGACGGATGTCAAAAAAGCCCGATATTATAGAATTAAACAAATAAATAAAAACAAGGATAATTGTGTGTTATTGTTGAGTAAATAACAGTGTGTTATTTAGAAAAGAATAAGAAATTAGAAAGAAAAATAGATTTAAAAAATACAGATTTCAGTATTCTGAGGCAAAAAAAGTCTAAATAAAAACAATAATCGTGGCTTGATATTGAGTAAGAACCATAGACTGTATATATAAATGGACGTAGTGTTGGTGACGTCACCCATAGAATTCTGCAGAGTTGCGGAGAAGCCCTTAGTAGGCGGAGTCGGCCACTAACGGCTCGACAGTGACGTCAGAGTTCATCTCCCGCCTTCTCCAGCCTGCTCCAAATAAGGGCAAAGAGGCGGAGCCGAGGCGGGACCTGCTGCCACTGAGCTGGAAGTTCCAGAGCTAGCTGAAGCTACCAAGCTAAGATAACATGCTCCCCATCTGCACACTGCCGTCGCATTTTACGTTTCTAAGGTAAGCGGACATGAAACTATTCAGCAAAACTATAAATAATAATCTAAGTTATTGAGTTTTTAGCATAATACTTCAGAATCTTAAAATCCCTTAATGTTTGTATGCAATTGTGCTAAATTCAACACTGGAATCAAGCAAATATTAATATGTTTGCATGACATTAGTTATTTGTATTTTGATATCACTTAACTACACGTTTAATACATTCAAGTCAAGCTAAGGTACATATGATGGTAGCTAGTTAGTGCTCTTACCTGTGAGGCCTCCTCCAAACAGCATAATAACCAGACTGTATCATTAAAACTAAGTACCAGTTCTAGATCCTTGACTTTAGACAAACAATTCAAAAGACAAAATGTATTTAAAGACCAATCTTTATTTGAATGTGCCTCTTAACCTGATGTTATAACATTAGGGTCATGCAGAGTGAGATAGCTACCCCTTTAAGAGAGGGGTGTGGCGCGTGCATGTGAGAGTGAGTATGGTAGAGCGAGAGTGAGCGAGCGGTATATATGTTTTCTGGAAATGAAACGAGGCAGCAGGAAAAAGCATAGGTCTGTGATGTATCTTGTGTAACGGAAGAACTAAATAAATACAACGACCTCCCAAGACGAGCTCGCCTCTCTCCAGTGATTTCATAAAGTGGGTTATTGAATCCGAAGCGTGTTGCTTCTGCCCTGGGAGACGACAGAGTCATCCCCCCCCTGTTTCCTCGACCACAGTCTGGGAGCCGACAGGAAAGTTCAACATTGGCGACCACGAAGGGACTATTCATGTTCAACATAAAGACAGTGGTGAGAACATAAACAGAGTAAATAAATGGTGGAGATAAACCGTGAGATTTGCCGTGCTAATTAGCAAGTTTATTCCGCTGCAAGCTAAGCTAAATGGTGGCCGCTAACGTAAACAAGCCGGAGGATTGCTACGAGCTAACAAGCTATTCCAACCCGTTCATGAGTCCAACTGCTACAGAGACACAGGTGGAATCTAAAATGGACAATGTTAATGAAATATATGAAGTGTTTGGACGTTTTAACCCTTTCATATGTGACAATGAGCCCAGTCGGCCGAGGTTTTCAAGCACAAACTCTTTTGCTCAGGACTGCGAAATACAAGGCCGAGGCCCATGCGATCACGTGTATAGCCCCCAAGCTCATGTCATGCCACCAAGGGTGCAGGACACGTTACTGTTTCAAACACCTTTACCCCTGAATATAGGGGAGAATTCATACATAGCACGCCAGTCCCTTATCCATGCTATAGGCTGTCACCAGAAGAAGAGCATAGTCAGCATAGTCAATTAAAGTGCTATTCCCCCAACTATGAACAGCCAAAATCACATGCACGTCAGCCTCGCCTGCACACTGCCCGGATTCTTCAGAGGGTGAGGAGGACTGTGAACAGAGAGAAAGAGTCCCAATACTGCGCCCTGGTCAGTATGATGGCACAACACCTTGGAAAGAGTTCCTGCACAGGTTTGATAGCTGCGCTGAAGCTAATTGTTGGTCAGAAAAGACTATGGCTATCCAATTGAAGTTTTGCCTTGTGAGTGCAGCAGCAGCAGATGTCTACAGAAATCCCAGGTCTTCACAGTGGGACTACCGACTGCATACGGCCCCTCTTCAGAGAATGCAGCAGCAGTGGCTATTGAATTAAGACATCGTGTCCGCAAAACGGCTAAGGCTCTTCATGTTTTGAGGGATGACATTTATGGGAAAGTGTCTGTAGCCTACAGTAACAGGAATGAGACTGAGCAAGACGTGATAGGCGTTGAAGTTTTTACTAATGCTCTGGGAGATGCAGAAATTGTTCAAAAACTGTTGGAGCAGCGGCCTCAGACACTAGCCCAAGTATATGACATTGCCCTCCGCCCTGAAACCACCAAGCAGACTGCGCTTTATGTCACTAGCCGCATGCACCCAGGGGCACACAACATCACTGAGCGGAGGCCCCGTGCTGCTGTCCTCAGGGAAAGAGGAGGAGCCGATTGAGACTGCAGCCACACCCCCAGGACCCAGATGGAAGCCTGAGCCTGCTAACTCCAGCCCATATCCCCAACACACCTTCTCCAACCCAAAATGCACACCCAGCAAACAAAAAGGCCGTAAAGACATTAACTGGGAGGAGATTCGTTGTCATAACTGTTCAGGATTCGGTCACATGAAGATAAATTGCCCCTCACCAAAGAAAACAACAAGAGCCCAAGTTTATTCAGCATTTCCTGAAATCACTGACCCCACTGTGCTTCACCTTAAAACACAAAATCAAGAAATGAGTATTCTCATGCTTATAAATGAACTGAAAGTGTGTGCTGTTTTGGACAGTGGTGCATGGAAAAGTGTGTTGGTTCTGCATCAGTACGAAGCTATTCACCCAGAGGTCCGGCCTCCTCTCCAGCAATCAGTTGTTACGTCCGTTGTCGGTATCGGTCCGGGTAACATACCTGTGCTCGGTGAGGCTAACTTCCCTTTCCAGATAAACCGACGCCAAGTTAGCATACACTTCCTGGTTGCTGACATAGCTTCAGATGAAGCCCTGCTAGGCCATCCATTCCTGGTCCAATCCAAAGCACGTCTTGACTATGGTACCAATCGTATGGTTCTGTTTGGTGAAGAGGTCCCATTCTTCAAGCCACGAAGCAAGCCACCATCATGTGCCGTGAGAGTATCCCGGACTGTTGTAGTGGAGCCTGGGCGGGAGTACATGGTGCCAGGCTACACACGTTATAAAGGACAAGCTAAAGGGGAAGTAATGCTTAGCCCCACCAAGGGTTTCGTTGAAAAACACAGACTGCTGGTAGCCCGAGCCCTTGTAGAAACTCAGCACTCTGGAACTGTGCCCCTCCGTATCTTCAATCCAGGAAACGCTCCCGTAACCATCAAGGAGGGGATCTCCAACCCACTGCTATAATCACACTCTCGACCTTGTTCTGACTTATGGTATTGAAATTGAGCAACTATTAGTCGAACCGCATAATCCTGCTTTATCCGACCATTTCTTAGTAACTTTTGAAGTACTGTTACTAGACTACAAAGCATTAGTCAAAAGCTCTTGCAGCAGAAACCTATCCGTTAGTGCTATAGCCACATTTAAGGAAGAGATTCCACCAATACTTAACTCGATAACATGTCTGCATGTAAGGGAGGAAACTTATACAAAATGTACACCACCCCAAATTGATCATGTTGTTGATAGTGCTATAGATGCGCTGCGAATACAATTAGACTCTGTTGCTCCTTTGAAAAAGAAGAAAATAAAGCAACATAGATTAGCTCCATGGCATAATGCCGAAACCCGCAAAATAAAGCAAAAGTCTAGACAACTTGAAAGGATATGGCGTTCCACCAAACTTGAAGAATCTCGTTTAATTTGGCATATTACTCTCAATGAATATAAGAAAGCACTGCGTAAAGCGAGAGCAGCATACTACTCTTCATTAATAGATGAGAATAAGAATAATGCAAGATTTCTTTTCAGCACTGTAGCCAGGCTGACAGAGAGCCACAGCTCCATTGAGCCTTCTATTCCCACAGCACTCAGTAGTAATGATTTTATGTGTTTTTTTAACGATAAAATTGTTACTCTTAGAAACAAAATTAATGACCTCTTGCCTTCGACCAGTATAATGTTATCAACAGCTCCTGGAATCGTAAGTTCTAATATTACACGAGATAGTAAACTAGAATGCTTTTCAGCCATTAACCTTGAACAATTACATTCAATGATTCTCTCTTCTAAACCATCAACGTGCATGTTAGACCCAATTCCAACTAAGCTGTTGAAGGAAGTTTTTCCATTAATTAGCACTTCTTTATTAAATATTATGAATATGTCTTTATTATCAGGCTATGTTCCACAATCATTCAAAGTAGCAGTGATAAAACCGCTTCTTAAAAAGCACAACCTCGATCCAGAGGTTTTAGCCAACTATAGACCTATTTCTAATCTTCCGTTCCTCTCAAAGATTCTTGAGAAAGCGGTCGCAAAACAGTTGTGTGATTACTTAAAAAACAATGATTTATTTGAAGATTTTCAGTCTGGCTTTAGAACACATCATCGCACAGAGACAGCTCTGGTTAAAGTCACAAATGATATTCTAATAGCCTCAGACAAGGGACTTGTCTCTATTCTTGTTTTGCTCGATCTCAGTGCTGCATTTGATACTATCGACCATGATATCCTATTGCAAAGACTAGAGAACTTAGTTGGCATACAGGGAACTGCTTTAGGCTGGTTTAGGTCCTATCTATCTGAACGCTCTCAGTTTGTACGTGTCAACGATGAATCTTCCACGCAAACCAAAGTTAGCCATGGAGTGCCACAGGGCTCAGTGCTCGGACCTATTTTGTTCACATTATATATGCTTCCGTTAGGCAATATTATAAGGAATCATTCTGTAAACTTTCATTGTTATGCGGATGATACTCAACTATATTTATCAATTAAGCCTGATGAAATTAATCATCTAAATAAAATTCAAGACTGCCTTAAGGACGTAAAAACGTGGATGACCTTAAACTTTTTGATGTTAAACACGACCAAAACTGAAGTTATTGTACTTGGCCCGAAGAATCTACGAAACAAATTATCTAAAGATATACTAACTATGGATGGCATTAATTTGGCCTCCAGTGAGACTGTAAGGAATCTTGGTGTTATATTTGATCAGGATTTATCCTTTAACGCCCACATAAAATCAATTTCAAGGACCGCCTACTTCCATCTAAGTAACATTGCAAAAATCAGGCATATCTTGCCTCAAAACGATGCAGAGAAACTAGTCCATGCATTTGTTACTTCTAGGCTGGATTATTGTAACTCTTTACTATCAGGGAGTACCAAAAAGTCAATCAAGTCGCTTCAGCTGATTCAAAATGCTGCGGCTCGTGTACTAACCAGAGTTAGGAGAAGGGACCACATTACTCCTGTTCTGGCTGCCTTACACTGGCTCCCTATAGAACACAGGATAGAATTTAAAATTCTTCTTCTCGCCTACAAAGCCCTTAATGGGCAGGCGCCATCTTACCTTAAAGAACTCATTATACCCTACTGTCCTACTAGGGCATTGCGTTCCAAGAATGCAGGGTTGTTGGTTGTTCCTAGAGTCTCTAAAAGTACAATGGGAGCCAGAGCCTTTTCTTATCAAGCTCCACATTTGTGGAATCAGCTTCCAGTTTGTGTTCGGGCGGCAGACACCCTATCCGTTTTTAAGAGTGCGCTTAAGACCTTCCTTTTTGATAAAGCTTATAGTTAGGGCTGATTAGATTCAGCCCCTAGTTTTGCTGATATAGGCTTAGTTTGTCGGGGGACATCTTACTTCTTCCTTCTCTCTGTCTATACCTGTGTACTCTCATGTTCCGATTAACCCAGCTTCCCCAAATGTCTTTCTTTTTGGGGTCTATATATGCTGGGATCCGGAGTCATGGATGATCCTGCGGTCTTGTGTCCTGGATCGCGAGTGCTGGATCTTGAGTCGTGGCTGTGGTCCTGGATCATCGGTCCTGGATGGATATCCTCGTGGATTCATCTTCCTATTATACACACATGCATTTCCAAACATTTGGACTACCTATGTTGCAAATGTATTATCTTTTCAATTTACACACGGCATCTATTGCACGTCTGTCCGTCCTGGGAGAGGGATCCCTCCTCTGTTGCTCTCCCTGAGGTTTCTCCCATTTTTCCCTTTAAACTGGGTTTTCTTTGGAAGTTTTTCCTTGTACGATGTGAGGGTCTAAGGACAGAGGGTGTCGTATTGTCATACTGATATTCTGTACACACTGTGAAGACCACTGAGACAAATGTAACATTTGTGATATTGGGCTATATAAATAAACATTGATTGATTGATTGATTGATTGATTGATTGATTGATTGATTGATTGATTGATTGAGGGGGCCATCGCCGCTGTTCTTCAACCTGTCGAAGCTGTACAGCCTGCAACCACTACAGATCAGCCGGGGCAGACTGTCATTGGTCCCACGGTCCCAAAGCACCTGCAACAGCTCTACGCCCAGAGCTCTATTGCTGAAAGCTGAAGAGCAGCCCCAGCTTGCAAAGTTGGCAGTGTGTTCTCTACTGGCCCTGTTGACCTTGGGCGCACTAGCCTGGTGCAGCATGACATCCTAACCAGGCCAGGTGCCCCAGTCAAGCAAACGCCACACCGTATGGCCTCAGAGAAGCAAGAAAGTGCCAACCAGCAGATACAACAGAGCCTGGAGGTAGGACTGGCCCGCCGCAGTAACAGCGGCTGGGCGTCACCTATAGTTATGGTGCGCAAAAAGGACGGCACCTACCGCCTTTGCATAGACTATAGAGCCTTAAATGACAGCACTATTAAAGATGCGTATCCACTACCCCGCATCCAAGACACACTAGACGCCCTCTCCAATGCCAAATGGTTCAGCACGCTGGAACCACCTGTAGGTGGTTCGTTAAAGACTTTGCCTCCGTGGCTGAGCCTCTCCACGCCCTGACAAAGAAGTATGCCCGTTTTCACTGGAGTGAAGAATGCCAGAAATCCTTCAACGAGCTCAAGCGTCTGCTAACCACAGCACCAGTTTTGGGTTATCCACTCGACCAAGGCAGCATGATACTGGACAGAGATGCCAGCGATGTGGGCATTGGTGCTGTCCTCTCTCAGGTTCAGCAGGGCAGAGAGCGTGTGCTGGCCTATGGGAGTCGCAAACTATCCAAAACTGAACAGAATTACTGCACTACACGACGTGAACTGCTGGCTGTGGTGGAGTTTACATCACACTTTAGGCAGTACCTCCTGGGCCGGCCCTTCACAGTGTGCACTGACCACAACAGCCTTCACTGGCTAACACGGATGAAAGAGCCTGAGGGACAGCTTGCCAGGTGGTTGGAGAGACTGGGTGAATACAACTTTGAGATTGTTCATCGGCCTGGCCGGCTGCACAGCAATGCAGACACCCTCTCAAGGAGACCCTACCGCGAGTCTTGTCCATGTAAACTGCCATGCCCCTCCCCTCAGCCGGTGAGCTTTAGTGATCAGGCGGTGCAGTGCCAGTTGGACTCTGACGTCAACCAGGCGATGGTGAATCCAGTGGGGGTAGAGAGACCCTCAGCTTCCACAGCAGTGAGTCCAGTGGGGGTAGGAGAAGCTTCACCTGCTGAGATTGACAAAGTAAATTCTGGAATAATCTACCGGACTACGACCAACAATACTACTGGGCTGTTCTGTGGCTGGAGCTCAGAGGAGCTGCGGCAGGCTCAGGAGGCTGATCCAGACATAGGCCCCATCAAAGCATGGATGGAGGCCAGCGATGAATGGCCACAATGGGTAACAGTCTCCCCGTGCAGCCCAGCTACAAAAACATATTGGAGCCAGTGGAAGCGGCTCTACTTCAAAGACGGAATTCTGGTTAGGCGGTTCCACTGCCTAGATGACACACAGTTTTATCCACAAGTGTCAAGATGTCATGAAACAAATGCACAACGGCCAAATAGGTGGACATTTTGGTGTAATGCGCACAGTGGCCCGGCTGCAGACCCGATACTTCTGGTATATAATGAGAGAAGACGTTGCCCTCTGGTGTAGCACCTGTACCAGCTCTGCATCCAAAGCCAGGCCCCGTAAGACACCACGAGCTCCAATGGGCACTGTCAGGGTAGGAGCCCCCATGGAGCGCATCGCCTTGGACATCATGGGGCCCCTGAACGAGACAGATCGCAAAAACTGTTATGTGCTTGTGATACAGGACTATTTTACAAAGTGGGTGGAAGCTTACCCCCTTCCCAACCAGCAGGCTGTAACTGTGGCTGTAGTGCTGGCTTCAGAGTGGGTGTGTAGTTATGGAGCACCACAGATGCTGCAAGGTGATCAAACTTTGAATCCGAAGTATTTCAGGAAATGTGTAAGCTGTTTGGCATTGACAAAACACGCACAACACCTTTCAGACCTCAATATGATGGCCAAGTCGAACGATGTAATGCCACACTACAAAAGATACTGGCCACAACAGCTGAGCGCTGCCACTGGGACTGGGACCTCATGATCCCCTATGCTGTTATGGCTTACAGAGCAACCAAGCACAGTGCAACTGGTTTCACCCCCAACTTCATGATGTTTGGTCGGGAAGTGAGCGAGCCGGTGGACCTGGTAGCTGGTCTACCCCCAGACTCTGACACACTCCCTTCAGCCCCCGAATATGTCCAGCAGACCCGACAATGCCTGGAGCTGGCTCATCAAATCACCAGAGAGGCCCTGGGTGAGTCTATAAAACGTGCTAAGAGACAATACGACAAAAACTGCTGTCGCACACAGTACCATATTGGTGATGCTGTGTGGTACCTGATTAAAGGAACACGGAGAGTCCAAAATAAAGTCAGGAAGTTTCTCCCGTCGTACGAAGGACCATACTTCATTCTGGAACACTTGGATGAGCTGGTGTATCGCAACCAGAAAGGCTCGATGACTAAAGTGAAAGTGGTTCACCATGATCAGCTGAAACCCTACCGCTGCCGTGATCCACTGTACAACGCCTGGGCTGTGGACCACGCCCGGAGATGGACACCTACGGAGGTGTCGGCCCCTGCCTTGGACATGGATCCTGCAGATCCTACCCTGGGTCTATCTCAACTGTTCACCGACACTGACGCCACAGCTGAGGAAGACTCCAGCTGTACCCTGTCAGATCCAGAAGTGGAGACTGTCACTGCTGCCCTTTCAGTCCCCTCCACTCCTCCAGACTTTTCTGCCCCTGAGGACATTCAGGTTAGTGGGGGGTAGTGTGGCAGAGCAGCATCGTCGGAGCCATCATGTTCCAGGGCCACGGACAGAGGACCACCTGTCTGGTATGGTGAGTGGGTGAGGACATAAGCCACACAGTTAAGGGACTGTTCAAGCTAAATGTTATTGTTTCATATGTTTATACATTTCACTGCTATTTTAGAGCTCAGCTATTAATGCCTTTTCAGGGTTTCCTTATGCTCCACAGTGATATGTGCACACAAAGACTGCTATATATCTGCACTGAAATGTTGTACCATGTCATTTACTGTGCTGGATTAGAATTGTGTGCAATTGCCATCCAGAGTGGAGGTAGTGTTATGACATTAGGGTCATGCAGAGTGAGATCGCTACCCCTTTAAGAGAGGGGTGTGGCGCGTGCATGTGAGAGTGGGTATGGTAGAGCGAGAGTGAGCGAGCGGTATATATGTTTTCTGGAAATGAAACGAGGCAGCAGGAAAAAGCATAGGTCTGTGATGTATCTTGTGAAACGGAAGAACTAAATAAATACAACGACCTCCCAAGACGAGCTTGCCTCCCTCCAGTGATTTCATAAAGTGGGTTATTGAATCCGAAGCCTGTTGCTTCTGCCCTGGGAGACGACAGAGAGTCACCCCCCCCCTGTTTCCTCGACCACGGTCTGGGAGCCGACAGGAAAGTTCAACACTGAGATATTAGTTATACAGTAATAGTATTGACAATCTAAAAAAACTGAGCAACTCAACAGTCAACTTTATATTTCTTATTGTCTAAGCATTTATTATTTTCATTTTCCTCCTCTCATATTCTGTGTGGACGGATTGAGACAGCCTGGTGTCCAGAGAGCAGCAGAGACTTCAGGGAGATACTTCCGTGTGATGGACGTCCTGTTGGTTTGGAGAGGACTGAGGGTCTTTCCTCTGCGAGGAGGACCAGGGCTGATGGAGGAGCCCATGCTGGGCAAAGCTGATACCAACTGCACAGGCCTAGTCTGTCACTTTATTTGACTAAATGTGTTCACTTATACATTTAATACGTTTACACCTTCTGTCCATATGTGCTTTTTATTTAAAACATTTTTGATGAACTTTTGGTTCACATTTCAATAAATTGTATTTGCACTCCTTTTGTCCATTATTCTTACTGAAAATGTTAGATTACACATTCACATCTGACTGAAGATTGGCCCCATTTATTTTTTGACGTTGCAAACGTGAAGCTCATAAAGTGAGGCAAATAGTAATAATCAGCGGATGGAGTGTAGATGTGGAAATAGCTGCATTCGATCAGCTGACTGTGTTTTTACAATAAAAGTAGTTTCTTAGTGAATGTCCTGTACTGGTCTTAAAATCTCATAACATCAGCTTTTAATGTTCCTCTTGGATGTTCTTCTTGACCCTCAGAGAAGGAGAAAATGTTGTGTCTTTCAGGCATGTCCTTTCCTAACAAAAATGACAGGAAACATAAAACATATTATTGCAGAACAACTGTGTTTAGGGGCTGTAGATATAATTATTTTTTAATTGTAATGTTTTTTTTTATTTCAACAGTGAGCTACAAAGACGATCAGATTATGAATGAACAGTAGGAAGTTCATCAACATTGAAATATATGTTATTATCAAAATAATATTTAACTGTTATCAAAACGTAGTGCAACTGTAGATGCATGCTCTGTTGTCTCACTGAAAGAATAACTTTTACCACGTTTTTTTACAGACAATATTGAGAGATAAATAGTAGCAGTTCTCACTATGTGTTAAATATCTTTGCCTTCAATACATTAAATTAGAAAGCTGACAAAGTCATATTGTTAAATATCTAAATGTAACTTTTTTCATGTAAAAAACCCTCAACTTAACTGATGTGTAGGTGATCTAGTATTTAGTATTGTTTAATGGAATGTATATCAGTGTATTCCAGTCAATACTTCATTTATTTAAACCAATATCTTTCTTGATTCTTTGTACAGAGCTGAAGTTCACTGCTGTGAGGAGTCCAGTTCTGTCTCTCACTCTCTGGTCCAGCCTGTCTGCGTCACCTGGACACCTTAAACAAACATATATATATATATATATATTAGGGCTGTCAAACGATTAAAATTTGTAATCAGATTAATCACAGCTTAAAAATTAATTAATCATGATTAATCACCATTCGAACTATGTCCAAAATATGCCATTTATTTATGTATATTGTTATGGGAATGTAAAGATAAATGAAAGAAGGCGGATATATTGGAGGCGGATATATCGAAGGCGGATATATCCATTTAACATATGTTTATTATAAAAAATGTCTGCATGTCAAAATGAAAGACAACCCACACACCTATCAATCATCAAACCGTGGGGTCTTAATTCATTACTGTTGATTTCTATCAACGGGGGAGTACTTCAGGAAAGTCGACAGAGGGGGGGGGGAATCAGCTGTTTTAGCTCAGTTCTCCAGTGATGGGGGGAGTCTCCCTCCGCAGCCGGTTGGCGTAGTTTTGGCACAGTCCCGTTGTACAGACCGACGTTAACAGCAGCCCTGTCTGTGCACACGGAGACCGACTCTGTCGTCCGGTGATCTGACCGCCTTCTGGAAAAGCTTCACAAGTAGGCTACGTCGGTACGCAAATGCGCTTTGTGACACAACTGACGGTACGCATTTCAGATTACGCACATAACCTGCGTACCAGTTATGTGCACCCCTGTACCAGAGCCATAGTATTACTATTATATGTAATGGCCATATTATTACTATTATATGTATATGTATTATTACTATTATATGTATTATTACTATTATATGTAATGGCCATATTATTACTTTTATATGGCTCTGCCCTGTACTACAGCAAGAGTTTTCTCCGTTGGGACTTCCTGCAACAACACCGCGCCGTTATCAAAGATGTTCTATTGAGAAGACGATCACTACGTGACAAAAGTTTTCAAAACCGTGGCTACTGAAATCAATCTTACTAACGGCTGTCTGTGCAATTTACTCCGCGCGAGTTGGCAGACTTTATTTTGCCATTTTTCATGGTGGGGCTAAGCCATTTCTTGGTATGGGTGTAGCCTACCCCAGCCATACCCTGGCGCTGCCACGGGTGGCACGTATGGGGCGGGCCATTCTGCACATGGATTAAATGCGTTAAATATTTTAACGCAATTAATTCAAAAAATTAATTACCGCCGTTAACGCGATAATTTTGACAACACTAATATATATATATGTAAAGTACCATGTGTACAAACAATATAACTGATTCTCTTCTGTTGAACATGTTGGATTGTGTATTGTCCGAGTCAGGGTCCTTTTTATTTTACTGTAACTTTGGAAGTTGTGTTACCAATGCTTACTGTTTATTTGATACCCATTTGGTAAAGCAATTAATAAAAACAACAAGGTTTGGGTTCGTTCTTCAGATGACTGTGACGTTAACGTGTAAGCTCAATAATGCTCCAGCTCAACCAACCATATTGTAATATCTAAGAAATATGACATTAATAATTGTAATATACACACATCTTATTGTGATGTTCATTTCACATACACTACTTCGACATTAGCTTGTCTACATACTTGAGCATAGTCAATTTAAATTAACCTTTGCGATACATACAGTTCCTACCTACATAATAAAATATCTCTCTACGTTACAAGGATGACCTTATTTTATCAACCTCAAACAGAAGCCGTTTGTTCTACAGTATAACGCTTAACACTTGTCTATTTCGTTTTAACCTTTATATATATAGTTACAGTCTATGATCTTAACTTGGAGGCTACGATTAGCATCGTTAGCACCGATGTAGCTACCACTCGCTTACACGCTAACCCTTAACATGATCCCAGCCCATGCAGTCAACATGTCGATGTATCCTTGGGCAAGATACTTAACTCTGATTTGCTCCCGATGGCATGGCCAACGGTGTGTGAATGTGTGTAAGGTACACTGCTCTGTATGAATGGGTGTGAATGGGTGAATGACATGTAGTATGTAAAGCGCTTTGAGAGGTCTTAAAGACTGGATAAAGCGCTATATAAGTACAGTCCATTTACCATTTACCGCAAAACCGCATTCATGCACCGTCTGTTTCAACCGCAGATCGAGTCATAATAGTCCGATATATAAGCATGAAGAACAAACAAACACGGCCGGGGTCAAGTTGTGTTTCCTGGATGAGCTGAGCAGGCAGAGTCCCTGTAGCTTCACGGAGCAGCTAGCAGAGAGACAAGAAGCTAACAGCGGCAGGCACTTGACATAGCCGTCACTCAATGTGACCACGCCTTAATTTATGCAAACACTTTAAGACTAATATAAATAAAAGGGTCGCGTTAGAAAACAATTCAATCACAGATCCATAATCATGAAGGTGGAATCTAACTATATTCATAATAATATCTATTGCATCCATGGGTAGAAACATGTTTTTTTATGCTGTAAAGTTGGGCATTTTAACATGGGGGGTCTATGGAGATTGCTCCTTTCTGCAGTCAGTCCCTAGCGGCCAATATATGAACTGCAGTGTGTGGCACTTCCGTATTGGCTTCCCGGCTCTTCCCCAGAGTTCGCCGCTTGGTAAGAACATGTTTTTATGAACCACACAGATTCCGGTCTTCCAAGACCCGACCGGACAAAAAGACGTGGTGCAGGCATGAAACATACTACCATACTAAAATCGTTCTTTTTGACACGAAGAAAATGGGAAAATCGTGTTGGTGAACACGAATCAATAGATTGAATGTCGTGACTACAACACAATATGCCGTGAGACTGGGTTGGTTCATAAGAGACAGCACGCATTGCAGAAAGTGCACAGAGTTACCTGTGGCTAACCCAAAAGTATACTTTTCAGTTATTAATGGCCGAATCAGAAATAGTGCACAGGGTGCCCTGAAGCTGAGTTCTTATTCAGGCGTGATAAACCAAAGTTCATGTAACACGTACTGAACTTACCTGGTAGAGGAATAACATTTCTCAAAGCTTGAAATCCATTCATATTCCCCATAAATATTTTAAGCATCTTATTTCAGTGCTTTAGTGATAAGTTGGATAAACGTCACTTTAATTTATAGCTGCAGTGCAGCAGGTTTCAATCCAATCCACTTTATTTATATAGCACATATTAAAAACAGAGGGTTTACCAAAGTGCTTCACAGCAAACATAACATTATAACAAAATATAATATTACAATAATAGATAAAAGGCACACATAGGAATAGATAAAAGGCATAAATAAGGAAAGATAAAAGGCACACATAAGAATTAATACAAGGTACACAAAGGCTATGGTCAGACAATAAAAGCATAACAATTGATAAAACATAGCTCAAACTGACTCGAAAGCGAGGGAAAAGAGGTGGGTCTTTAGGCGGGACTTAAAAGTTTGGAGGGTGGGCGACAATTTGACTTTGGGGGGCAGGTCGTTCCAGAGCCTGGGCGCTACCGCTGAGAAGGCTCGGTCTCCCCTGGTCTTTTTCTTGGTTTTAGGGACTACTAGCAGCAGCTGATCAGCCGACCTCAAAGCCCTTGAGGGGGTGAACACCTTTAGAAGGTTTGAGATGTACTGAGGGGCCGGCCCATTAAGCGATTTAAAAACAAACAATAAAATCTTAAAATGAACTCTAAAATGGAGAGGAAGCCAGTGGAGGGAAGCCAGAATAGGTGTGATCAATCAATCAATCAATCAATCAATCAATCAATCAACGTTTATTTATATAGCCCAATATCACAAATGTTACATTTGTCTCAGTGGACTTCACAGTTTGTACAGAATATCAGTATGACAATACGACACCCTCTGTCCTTAGTCCCTCTGTCCTTAGACCCTCTGTCCTTGGACCCTCACATCGTACAAGGAAAAACTTCCGGAGAAAACCCACAGTTTAAAGGGAACATGGGAGAAACCTCAGGGAGAGCAACAGAGGAGGGATCCCTCTCCCAGGACGGACAGACGTGGAATAGATGCCGTGTGTAAATTGAAGAGATAATACATTTACAACATAGGTAGTCCAAATGTTTGGAAATGCATGTGTCTGTTATGAGAAGATGAATCCACGAGGATGTCAACAATCCTGTGGGAGCCATCAGGGAAGTGTGATGTGCTCATGCTTGTGTGTTCCTGTAAGCAGCCGAGCCGCAGCGTTTTGTACCAGCTGCAGGCGTGCCAGCGAGGTCTTGTTTAGCCCGGCATAAAGTGCATTACAGTAATCTAGACGCGTAGAAACAAAGGCATGAATTACACGCTCAAAGTCTAAAAAGGATCAAACTGGTTTAATTTTGGACAGGAGCTGGACTCACTCAACCACAGAGTTTGTCTGTTTATCTCATTTAAAAGCACTGTCGATTTTGACACCCAGATTTGTGACCATGGGTTTTGCATACTCTTGTAGGGAACCCAGGTCTATGGAAGAGACATCACCAAACACAATGACCTCCGTTTTGCTCTCAATTATATTTAAAATGTTTAGCGCCATCCAGGCCTTTGTGTGATTAAGAGAGTCAACCAGGGGCATCAGAGAGCTGGTGTTATGTTTTAGGGGCAGGTATATTGGGAGGTTGTCCGCATAAAGGTGGTAGGAGACGCCATGTTTTCCAAAAATGTGTCCAAGGGGGAGAAGGTATAAAGAAAGAAAATTGGGCCCCAAAATAGAACCTTGGGGAATCCACAGGATAGGGGGCAGAAGAAGATGCAAATGTACCAAGCGGAACAGAGAAAGATCTCTTGGACAGATAGGACCTGAACCACTCTGAGGCGGCGCCCCTGATACCCACACAGTGCTCCAGATCAGAGATAAGGATGGAGTGGTCAATCGTATCAAAGGCAGCTGTGAGGTCTCATCGTCTGTATGTATTAAGCATGGACTCCACGAATGGCCTCCTAATAGAGATTGATGTATTTAATCAAATGTTCCCTCGGCCTTTGCCATTCCTAAGATTTTGTCCTGGTTATCATAACAATAATGTCTAATGACGTTGAAATTGCAAGCAGCGGAGCAAGGGGCGAAATCGTTTCAATCTATCAAGAGTACATTAAGGTAAGTGCACACTGAGTAACTGACGAGTCACACGTAAGTCACACATGCTCTGTAGAACAACACTGAGCCATATTACAGTCTGATTAGAGTCTAATGAGGAGGCTGATTCGAGTGGTTGGAGTGCAGACTGCTTGACCATTAGTCTGCTTAAACTGTGTCCGTGCTTTAGTATCTGCATGACGGATGTAGTGTCGACCCAGGCTGCAGAAACATCAGCAAATGTGCTTATTGTTATGCTGCAGAGGGTAGCTCATTTTAGATTAGAGGAACACTTTGCTCATTTTCAACTTTGTCCCCATGTATCAAAGTTACAGAACAGACGTATCATGTTCTCTGTGTCCCTGCTGCACGCTGTAGCTGGTTCTGCCATCAGAGGGGGGGGAGTGGTTATACTACAGGTACTTACATTCAATGCACTTATGAGCTACTAGGGGCTGCATCAGACTCATGCTGCTGTGGACTGTGTTGCAGCATGTTAGATTGACAGCTGACCGCTTCCTCTACACAGGGGCCGGCAACAAAAGGACCGCGGTCCAGTTCCGGACCCAGGCCGATACGGACCCGGATCTATAATCAATACATTAATTAGACCCTCCAGAAAAACGCGATTATGCGATCGCATTATTTACCGCATAATCAGCAAAATGGCGCATATTTTTAAAAGGGCGCATAATTATTAAAAGGGCGCATAATCCCCGCATTTTTCCACACAAAGTTGGGGGGGGGGAAAGTTAACTCGTCTTGACCATAGGTCTTGACGTGAAGTAGTGATGATGACGCGACGTCATCAGCTTGCGCATCAGAAGGTAGACAACACCGTAGAGTGGAGCTCACACGAGAGAGAAAACACCAAGATGAAAAAATCGAATCCATCTCATTTACCGACGAACATTTCTGTTAAAGACCGGGCAAAGCAATACCCACGATGTCTTGCACGAAAGTGGGGGGAAACTATTCTGCAACTGTGTTGGAGCATAAGAGAAAATCGACGGTGACGACCCACTTTCAAACATTCGAAAATGCTTTCTGCTGCTGCGGACAAGAAAGCCAAACAACTCACGTTCACCGAGGCATCAACCTCCAAAACCCTTTCGAGGGCTACAAGAAACGAGATGAGTAGCCTACAAGATTGAAGCTGGTCAGATAACGAACAAGTAAATGAAGACAGAATGAGGCGGAGATGTGTGTGTGTGTGTGTGTGTGTGTGTGTGTGTGTGACTGTTTCCGACTTCCACGTAACGTTGATGAGACGTGTCAACCATGACAGTCCCTCAACACTCAGAGCCTTCAGAATTTCTGGGCGGATCTCATCCACCCCCGGGGCTTTGCCACTGTGGAGTTGGTTGACGACCTCAGTGACCTCCCCCCGGGAGATTGGTGTTGATCCCCCGTCATACTCCAGCTCTGCCTCTAACATAGAGGGCGGAGTTGTCGGGTTCAGGAGTTCCTCAAAGTGTTCCTTCCAACGCCCTAACACTCAATCAGTTGAGGTGAACAGCGTCCCATCCTTACTGTACACAGCTTGGATGGTTCCCTGCTTCCCCCTCCTGAGGTGTCGGAGAGAACACCACCAGAATCACATAAAAACCCTGCTTGTTTAAATCGCATAATCAAGGATTTTTGCCCGCGTTTTTCTGGAGGGTCTAATTAATAGGGGATTTCAATTTTGACGGGACGATTCTATTTTAACCGCCGCCGACAGGGGGCGAAAGAGAGGAGTGAGCGATACAGGGAGAGAAACACAGAAGAAGAGATGAGAGCGCGGCAGGGAAAAGCGGAGAGGAAAGTGAGTGAAGAGAATAATTAGCGACACAGGGAGAGAAGCGGAGAGGAGAGTGAACAGGCGTGTTAGCGGCAGACAGGGAGAGACAAATAATGACACATGGCGCTCTCCAAGAAGAGGAAAGTGGACAGTGAGAACAGAGCTTTGAACCCTGAGTGGACTCGTTCATGTTCATCCTGCCACTGGGAGCACAGAACCAGCGTGTCTCATTTGTTCAGAGACCGTGGCGCTCATTAAAAGTGCCAACACGTTTGTGTTTGACCAAACATTCCCTCTCAAGTCAGAACTGAGGTCACAACAAATAAATATGGTTCCATGGCAGGCTAACCGAGGCTAACCTGGATCACCGGACCGACGGTCAACCGGCACACTAACTACTTTTTCCTCTCTCTCGCCAAGTGAGGTTCTTACCCTCATTACCTCTGCCCGCCCTACCACCTGTCCTCTGGACCCTATCCCCTCAAACCTCCTTCAGACAATCACTCCTGATATTCTACCGTTTCTCACCCATTTCATCAACACTTCTCTAACTTCTGGTCACTTTCCAAACAGTCTCAAGGAGGCAAGAGTAAACCCTCTCCTAAAGAAACCCACTCTCAACCCGCCTGATGTTATAAACTACAGGCCTGTCTCTCTCCTCCCGTTCCTGTCTAAAACACTTGAACGCGCTGTCTTTAAACAACTCTCCTGCTATCTCCATCAGAACAACCTTCTGAATCCGCACCAGTCTGGTTTCAAGGCAGGTCACTTCACATAAACTGCCCTCCTTGCTGTCTCTGAGGAACTGCACACTGCTAAAGCAGCCTCCCTCTCCTCTGTCATCATCCTGTTGGACCTGTCTGCTGCATTCAACACGGTGAACCATCAGATCCTCCTTCGCACTCTCCAAGAACTTGGAGTTTCAGGCTCTGCACTTTCCCTCATCACCTCATACCTCAAAGACCGCACCTACAGGGTAACTTGGAGAGGGTCAGTGTCCGACCCTTGTCAATTAACTACAGGGGTCCCTCAGGGCTCTGTTCTTGGTCCCCTCCTCTTCTCCCTGTACACAAACTCGCTCGGATCTGTCATTAGCCCGCATGATTTTTCATACCACTGCTACGCTGACGACACCCAACTAATTCTGTCCTTTCCCCGCTCAGAGACCCAGGTCGTCGCACGCATCTCTGCTTGTCTAGCTGACATCTCTCAGTGGATGTCCGCTCATCATCTCAAGCTCAACCTTGACAAGACTGAACTGCTTTTCCTTCCGGGAAAAGATTGTCCCACTCTTGACCTGACCATCAACATCGGCACCACTGCTGTCTCCCCGACCCAGACTGCAAGGAATCTGGGTGTGATCCAAGATAACAACCTGTCCTTCACTGCGAACATCGTTGCTACAACCCGCTGCAGCAGATACATGCTTTTCAACATCAGGAGGATGTGTCCCCAGCTGACCCAGAAAGCGACGCAGGTTCTGGTCCAGGCTCTCGTCATCTCACGCCTAGACTACTGCAACTCCCTCCTGGCTGGTCTACCTGCATGTGCCATCCGACCTCTGCAGCTCATTCAGAATGCAGCTGCACGTCTGGTCTTCAACCTTCCTACATTTTCCCACACCACTCCGCTCCTCGGCTCCCTCCACTGGCTTCCGGTAACTGCTAGAATTCACTTCAAGACACTGGTACTTGCGTACCATGCTGCGAATGGATCTGGCCCTTCCTACATCCAGGACATCGTTAAACCGTACACCCCAGCGCGTGCACTTCGCTCTGCATCAGCCAAACGACTCGCTGCACCCTCACTGCGAGGGGGACCCAAGTTCACATCAGCAAAAACACGTGGGTTTGCTATCCTGGCTCCTAAATGGTGGAATGAGCTCCCCATTGACATCAGGACAGCAGATAGCTTACACACCTTCCGGCGCAGACTGAAAACTCATCTCTTTCGACTCCACTTAGAGCGATAGAATGACTAACAAAGAACTGCTAACAGAGCACTTATATACTAATCAAGGACTGGCTTATCTACAGCCAGTTGAGTAGCACTTGAACTGATTGGCTCTATGAAACCTGATGTACTATATGATTCTGTTTTCCTCAAGACTGTGTCTTCCTGGTCGAATGTACTTATTGTAAGTCGCTTTGGATAAAAGCGTCAGCTAAATGCAATGTAACAATGTTACATTACATGTAATGTAATGTAACCAATGAGCACCTGCATGTGTGTATGAGAATGGCCCTGACACCATTTCAGCCCAGATCTAAACTCCTGGCAGGACAAGCTCGAGCTCAATTCTCACACTGAATTTAAAAAAAGTGAGTGAGGAACTGCAATATAAGAGGGAAAGAAAGAGAAACTTTAAAACTGTTCAATTGTTATGATGTGTAAAGAC
This sequence comes from Champsocephalus esox, assembly GCA_036324585.1. Lineage (NCBI taxonomy): Eukaryota > Metazoa > Chordata > Actinopteri > Perciformes > Channichthyidae > Champsocephalus > Champsocephalus esox. The sequence continues at coordinate 34,704,914 of CM070486.1, read as the reverse complement.
TGATATTGTTCTATAATCGTCTGAAACTGTTAAGTCATGATGTGAAACGGTTAACAAAGAAAAAGGGACACCCAAGCTGCTGCTACACTTTATTTTAATTATCTAAAATTAAGTACTTTTAAGATGCACACATTTTCAAAAGCTATTTTATTTATTTTCTCTATTTTATTCTATCTAGGAATTCATTTTAAAAAGCAAAAACGTTGGGCTCATGTGGAGCTTGGAGCTCTGACAGTGGGACTTATAAATAATGGAAATATTGTGAAATCATCTGTCCGATTCAACTTAACTTACATTGCAAATCCAAATTGCTATGTTATGTAGAATTGATGAAAAACATATGCATTGTCAGCCAGTATCTGCTCGCACCAAATAAATATTAGTATGTTCCTGAACCAGCTGTGCCAAAACCTCCGAAGACGTTACGCTGTCAGTAGCTCTGCAGGCTGGATGAAAGCATCCCTCTTAGGTTTCACAGTGAGTCATCCATCAGATGAGGACGTCACTTATTTGTTATTTGTGAACTGGATGGGGATTCCTGAGCAGGCAGCTGGGCGAGCAGCAGCCTAGCAGCACTGCAGATGAGATGGATGAGATAGAGTACAGGTAGAGTTAAAGAGATGAGGATGAGGGTAGGGCAGGGTGGAGGGGTCTGCCTTTAAAGTCCTGAGGGCCCGTGCATTGATCTAGAGATGTCTCCTTCAAAGTACTCATATTTCCTATCTGACTAATATTGACTTTGCCAGATTTATATCTCCATCTTCTGATGTTTTGCCGGCCTTAGCAATGTCACCTTTGACCCCATTTCCTGACAGTTCTTATTGGACGCATATGTGGTTACATTATCAGGAAACAATACAGCTTCTTTGCCGGTTCAAGGATAACTGAATTAGCATTAAAAGTTTAAACACATTACTTTGTTCAAGATGGCCGTCAAATGAGCTGAACTTATACCTGCATGTCTGAAGTCTAGCCACAACATGAGGGGCATCTGGTGAAAGATAATTGGTAACATAGGAAAGTATACTGGAGTGGATGGATAAAGACTCTTTCATTAACATAGTCAGCACACTTCAATCATAGAAAAAAAGGTCACCTGCATAAAGAATATAGAAATAAAGTTAAAGAAGAGTGTTTAAAAACATTATATTGGGAGGCTAGCCATATAACATTTTACTTTTGTCAGTGACAGACAAGGGGGAACTAAAATGTCAGTCATTCCATTGCTAACAAACATTTCCTCAAATGTATAACTTTATCTTGTTCTGATGTGTTTTGAACAGATTACAGTTCTTTAAAGACTTATGTAAGCACCTGCACATGTAACAGAGTTACTATGCTCGGTTTATTGTTTGGCACTAAAAGAGCAGGCCTGACTTATTGCACTTATCAAGCATTTTAAACTAAAACAGGAGAAGGAATGTCTCACTTGTTTGTTACAGGGCAGTTTTATATTACAGGTGAACAAATACACAGTCCAGATGGTGTGCAGCAGAGTTCAAGGGGTCAGCTGAACATACTGCAGCTGATCAGTCCTGCGCTCCACTGACTGAGTGACCTGACTTTGGCTCTGCAGCTTTCCGCAGTGGGAAATTGTAACCTTCCTTCTTAAAGCCAGGTTTATTACACACTAACTGTTCCCTTGTTCGCCTCATCTGTTCTGTATACGTGCAGCTTTAAATGAGGCTGAAATGGTCTGAAAGTATGAACTATTTTTCAGCTCATGTTTGCATAATATACATAATTCATAAATAGTTTAATTCTAAACATAATATTTAGCTTTTGGGTTTTCAGATTTGTACATGCCCATAGCTGTAGTTGAGGGCTCAAAGCGATGATGTAATGGAGCACTGAAACATTACGCATCACATTTAATGTCCACTGTAAACATATTTAGATTGTTGGCTTTTTTTTCAGTTAAGTTAATACTAAATATCACTGCATCATTTTGCAATCAGCAACTGCCTGCTAGCTTTAGCTTTAGCAGCCTTGCGCATAAAAACTTTTCTCATGTCAAAAGAAACTGAATCGTCAATAACGTTTAAAGGGAAATGTTTTCACAACTTTACCCATCAGCCAGTGCTTTGCTGTACTGTAACACTTGAGATCAGTCTTGGTCTCCAGACCACCTTTTTAAGGTCCTGAACTCTTCTCGGAATCAACTGCATCTTTGCTCAGTCCTGTCTCGACCTCAGACAAAAAGGATCCTTGATTTTATTTCAAGACCAAAACCTTGGGGATATCACTAGATTGTATGTTCATTTTCAGATTTATTGTTTAAAATTAATCTAATTTCTCACAGAAAACCAAGGAAGGTTCCAACACATTAAAGGTCCCATGTCATGGCCATTTCCACTGATCATAGTTCCATTGTTGAGGTCTACTAGAATACATTTATATTGTGCAATTTTCCAAACTCACATTGGTTTCTCAAACAGCATCTCTGTCAGGCCCGGACTGGCCATCGGGAGGACCGGGAGGTTTCCCGATGGCCAGGCCTGCTAAGTGACCTGCTGGCCTGAGGATTTATTTTTGTATGTATTGATTGTGAACGCAACGCTGCGCAAATGTGGGTCGTGAAATCAAACGTCAGGAAACACTGGGTAAACAACAGACTGTGGTCAAGCCAGCCCCCACTTCGGAAAACACACTTCATTAGCAGGTGGGCCAAATAAGAAAATCACAGGGGGTTTGTGGGCCACACAATACTTTGTCAAGGAATCACTACAAATAACTCTTGCTTACAGTATGTTAATAGATACTAATACATTAAATACATCAAGTGCATCCCTTTTTTTACTTTAATTGTATCAACAGAAATCATAAAGAAAGCAACCAGTCAATACAAAGTAGGAAAGCTTTGGTTACAAGGCTTGACACAAAAGTGCAAAATGTTGCATCTTTAAAACTAAGGAGACATGAGGGTTTCCCCCAACAGTTCCATGTCCACTAATGTACAAAACAAGATGAATATAATACAACAGTATTCATCACATTAACAGTAACACTTCCAAGCATACATGAGGTGCTTTGAAGTCCATAACATGTAATACTAAATACAAATAGAACATAGTAAAAGAATAGCCATCAGACTCACAATAACATTCATATCTTTGAATTTTTTTACAATTTTCGAAACAGTAAGTAGGCTTGTTTGAATGACCATAACATGAATGACCATAAAACAGATCTGCCTACATACCATGCATCAGACTTCTGTCATGTGTAGCCTGTTTGAGTCAGTGAGCGAAATGACACTGCCTTGATTGAGCTATGTCAGCAGTTTGGCTCCTAAGTGGTCAGAGCACTCTTGAGACACATGCAGCTTCTCATTGGTCATGGAGCAGCGTGCCCTCGTTTCGATGGCATTCATATGAGAAAAGCTAGACTCACAAGTATAGGTAGATCCAAACATTGTCAGTATAAGCAAGGCCACCTTCCTCATTGTTGGCCACTTGACTCCGTTCAAATGATGCTAGCAGTCCCTGTACTTCCCTTCTCCGTTGCTCTGAGCCCACCTGAAAACTGGCAGAAAACGAGCCGTGATTTGAGTTGTAGTGTCGCTTTACGTTGTATTCTTTCATCACGGATATACTTTTGTTGCACAATAAACACACCGGTGTATTACTTGTTGCGGCTGGCAAAGTAAATACATATTTGTCAGTCCATTCAATCTGGAATTGGCGATTTTCCGAATCAACTTTACGTTTCTTGGGCTTGGAGAGAGACATTTTGAAGCTGTTACTCACTGGCCCGCGAACCTAGTGTGTAACGTGAGTTTGACTGAGCCAATGACAAGTGCGGACACAGTGCGTTTTTTTTTAATGAGCAGAGCGCGGCAGGCAAAGTAATGGATTCAAAATAATTCAAATGAATGGAAAAACCAGCGTTCTCGCCGCATTGTCGGATTTAGTGTGATCAGACATTAGTTTTATTTATGCTATTACACATATGCCATTTCGATTTGCAGGCAACCTCTTGTGGGCCAGAAAAAAGTTCTGAAGGGCCTGATTCGGCCCGTGGGCCACTAGTTGAATAGGCCTGATATAGGCTATACTGGAGCTTACTTTAAGAAATATGTACTATATAAATGTGATCAGTAATAATTTAACAAACTACGTATAACTACCACATTATAACTGAGTGAATGCAAAATGTAAGTATACAGTTATGAAGACATATCTGACATTTTAATGACTATTTCAAATGTATGCTGTTTTAAATCTCAAATTAGATCTATTGTCCATCTATATTTTGATTATTATTTAAAGGAAACCGTCCATAATCAAAGAGTCAATCTAGTCACTCCGAGAGAATCAGGACAATCTGATGTAGAGTTTCAAAATAAAAGACCTTTGAAGTCTCATATATGAGCTATCATCCCTCTGTTTTTGAATAAGAATAAAACGAAAACTATCCAGTATCAAATACTTATTTCACTTCAGGGTGAAAGCAGGACACCCCATCTACTCGACATTCGAAGTCTCATATATGAGCTATCGTCCTTCTGTTTGTATCCAACAGTTCAAATGTTCGAATTACATTGGAACAGAATTGTCCCCCTTTTTTCTTTCACAGTGAAGAAAATTGGTTATGTTAATTATTATGACCGCAAAACTCAAAATGTCCCCGGTTTTAAAAAAACGATTTTGATTTTGAAAATCTGGTCACTTTAGGCTAAAATCCTTGATTATGCGATTAAACATGCGGGGTTTTTATGTGATTTTATGCGGTGAAATTGCGGGAGGTTGCGAAATATGCGGAAAGTTGCGAAATATATTTGTTTAAATATTGGGCTGTCTTATTTATTCTCTCTCACACACACAACGTGCCACTAACGTTAAACCCCTTTACTATTCAATTAAACACATTCAATGTTTATTTATTGTAAAAGCAATTGGGCTATTTTAAACACACACACACACACACACACACACACACACACACACACACACACACTTCTCCGCCTCATTCTGTTTTAATTTACTTGTTCGTTATCTGACCAGCTTCAATCTTGTAGGCTTCTCATCTCGTTTCTTGTAGCCCTCGAAAGGGTTTTGGAGGTTGACGCCTCGGTGAACGTGAGTTGTTTGGCTTTCTTGTCCGCAGCAGCAGAAAGCATTTTCGAATGTTTGAATGAATCAAAGTGGATCATCACCGTCATTCTTTTATGCTCCAACACACAGTTGCACGGGGTGCAGAATAGTTTCCCTCCACCTTCGTGCAAGACATCGGGGTACTGCTTTGCCCGGTCTTTAGCAGAAATGTTTGTCGGTAAATGAGATTAGATTTTTTCTCTCGTGTGAGCTCCACACGTTCACTCTACTGTGTTGTTTACCTTCTGTGATGCGCGAGCTGATGACGTTGCGTCATCATCATCATCATCATTACTTCAAGACGAGTTCACTTTTTTTCCCTCAACTTTGCGTGGAAAAATGCGGGGATTATGCAACCTTTTAATAAATATGCGCCCTTTTAAAAATCTGTGCCATTTTGCGAGAAATTATGCGATCGCATAATCGCGTTTTTCTGGAGGGTCTAGCCCTCGATTGGTCTGTGTCATTCAAGCTCGGGAGGGTGTGTGTTCGCGTTTCCACTGCAGGCCTCGCTCGGTTTGGTTTGGCCTTGTTAGGTCCGGCTCACTTTAATGCTGCGTTTCCATTACAGTTTAGGAACTGGGGTAGTTACTATAGTAACGCAGTGTAGGCGGGGCGATCAGCTTTTGGGCGGGCGGAGCGACGCTGCATACAACTGCCGTGAGGTCATCTTCAATGCGACATAACTCACAACAACAATGGAGCAAGCCATGTCCTTGCTTCTTGGTATGTGTTTTTTTATCACAGCAAGAAGGACAACTTTGTTTCGGAAAAGGCTGCTTAGAGCAAGACGGAATACAGAAGAAGCTGAGGGGAGACTTATGGCAATCGTACAACGCGGCAGAGACTACTCCAGGACGACTCAACGACAACGCTACTCGGTAAGCTAACGTTAGCTAACTAGCAATGTGTTTCACACTCACTATACGACCAAAGTGTTTCACGCTCATTATATGACAAAAGTGAATCAAGTATTTAATTATTAAAATATGTATGCTTTTGTTTGTGTATTTCGGAAGTTAGGTTGCCACCGCAGACCATGTGTTTGGATGCTTGACCGAGCAACCGAGTGGTGGGGTGTGATTGTTCCATCTTTCACACACACTCAGTGGGTGGAGAACTTCAGGATGTCTGAGGAAACCTACCTGTGCAATAAACTGCGGCCAGCGATGGAGACAGGACACACCATTCCGCGAGTGTATACCTTTAAGGAAAAGGGTGGCCATCGCACTGTGGAAGCTTGCGACCGGCTCAGAGTACAGAAGCATTGGACATCTTTTCAGAGTGAGCAGGACTACTGTGTGCCGGTGTGTGCAAGACTTCTGTGCTGCTGCAGAGGCGTTGTTAGTACCGGAACTAATTCGTTCACCAGACCGGCAGAAGTTTGCAGAAATGCTGATACAAGATAATTATAACAATAAAAAACACAGGACAGGTACAGGTCACACAAGGATATAATAAAATGTATAAGCAGAACAACAGTAAGGATGACCTAAAGACAGTTATTCCCTAGATGTTTACAATGATTGTGAAAGTGAATTACATTATGTCCAGCCTGTTGATAATTATTATAAATATATGTATATAATAGGATGTCACACACAATTGTGCTAGCTGCGTACTAGCTAGTTTGTAACAGAGCATTTCCACACAGTGGTATAGCTTATTTTACTTAATAACGATGGATGATCTAAAGTTAAAAAAAAAGTCACAATTCTAGTCGTTTTGCCATGCCTATTTCTTACCTAGAACCACACGCTGCGGTGTGGTGATGGCACTCGGCGTTGGTGTCGGTTCCTCCTCAGCTGGTGTCTGTGGTCGAGTTGAGGTCCGTTCTGATGTTGTGGACGGAACACTGCCACCACCCGGTGTTCGGGACTGTTCCTCCTCACTAGTCACAATGGCATCATCTAGAACAACATGACTTGTTAATTCCACAAACTACTGTAGCACAATACTAAATAGCAACAACAACTGTAGAAAAGAAGAACCTAAACAATGGCGCATGTGGTGTTAGCAAACAATAGCTCTAGCTAATGCTATCTGCCTTAGCTAGCTATGTAGCTCTTCGGGGCTCCATAAAAGCATGGGTTGCCGAACATAAATGTAAGGATAAAATACTTGTTTGTTAGAAGTGAGCTTTAGAATCAAGCAAATAACAGAGCGTTAGCAAAGACTTACCATGCAGGGACTCCAGTAACGCGGTTGCAGAGTCCAGGCCTCCCTCCCTCCCAACGTTGGCCGGTCTATGGCCATAAATAGCGTCCAACAGGTCGAACCACTCCGGCCATTGTGGTCCTTCACGGCTCTATACTCACTCTTAAGCTTTTTCAGTTTTTCCCTACACTGCTGGAAAGTCCTTGAGAATCCGCGTTCGGACATCAGTGCAGAGACCTCCTGAAAAACGTTTAGGTTGCGAGTTGTGCCGTCGAGCTCCCGCTGGATTTTATCATCTGCAATCAGCTGGAGGAACGTCGCAACTTCGTCAATCGACCACGGTATGCTTTTCTTTGTCATTTTCTTACAATTTTACAAAAATGCTGCAAGCGTCCCTTAATATATGCGACACTAGGGATTAAGTCGCGCGAGAATTGTGACGATTTTCTCTGACCAATCAGCAGTCGTCACTAGTTTAGCATATTCCGCCCTGGTTGTTGGCCCCGCTTGTTGGCCTCGATAGAACCACGATTAAAGTGAGCCGGACCTAACAAGGCCAAACCAAACCGAGCGAGGCCGAGCGAGGCCTGCAGTGGAAACGCACCATTAGTCGGGCCAGAAAAAGGGTGAAAAAGTAGCCTCGGGCCAAAACTAGGCCAAGTGGAAACGCAACCAAAAACGGGCCCCGCACGGCTCGGCGCGCTTAAAGCGAGCTACCCGCTGCAGTGGAAACGCGCAGGCTTGTTTGAGACGCGTTGCGGCTCGCCTCGAAAGTAGACGAGAGTATCCGATCGCAGCCGGGGGAGGTCTCAAAAAGCTCGCCTGAAGTCGGACAGCTCGGAGTCGGCTTCGTCTTCTTCTTCTTCTTCTCTCGATTTTTTGGCGGATGGCAAACAACTTTAAGGTGCATACCGCCACCTCCGGAGTCGGCTTGACTCGGTTTGCATTTATAAAGAATGCACAAATGTGTTTAATCGTTAATGTCAGATATCTACTAAGTGAATAGATTTGTTCCTGCTCAAGATTAGATTCAACTTTATTGTTATTGCACATATTACAGGTACTCAGACAACGAAATGCAGTTTAGCTTCTAACCAGGTGCAACAAGCAGTGAAGTGAAAAGTAATGTACACAATAGACAGAATAAAATATAGAATTAATTGAATGATGAATAAACAGGGAGGGGTATGAATACACTAGATATCAGCCTGTGAGCAGTATGAACAGTGTGTATGAATATGCTAAGATACATAAAGTATGAAAACGGTAAGCAGTGCAAGTATAGTATAAAATATATAGATATTAACCTGTTAAGCCCGAAGGTCCCCACCAGTCTATGGCGGGGACCCTGTTTTTTTTTCACGACACTGTGTCTCAGGCACGGACCGAGATTTTTGCACCTCCACCAAAACCTCCGCTGCTTCAGGGTCAGTTTCTGCATCAAATTGATAGTATGCTTGAACACATGCATTGCTCTGAGATGACATGTTTATTCGACACTCGTAATCACAGCAAAGCATGGTGACTCTCGCCGGCTCATGCCTGCTCTTCTGCAGGGGGGCGTGGTCAGCTGCTGCTCAGAATTTTTAAAGACGGGCTTGGAATAAAGCGAAAATGAGCGAAACGAGGCATGTCTAAATAATTATCTGTTTGGTATTTTGAAAAATAAAATGTATAAATATACCTTATATAGGTATGGTCATACACTATATCATTTAAATATAGCATGATAGGTCTCCTTTAAGTATTAAAAAAGAAAAGCTAATCAAATAAACATTAAGAAAAAAATACATGGATAAAAGTTACAGTGCAGTCTAAAATATAAATAGTTCAATTAAACATTACAAGAAAAAGTACATGGATAAAAGTTACAGTGCAGTTTAAGATATGAATAGTTCAAATAAAAGCAGCGACAAAAAGAAAAGTCTTCAGCCTGGATTTAAAAGTAGTCAGAGTTGCAGCGGACCTGCAGGTTTCTGGGAGTTTGTTCCAGATATTTGGAGCATAATAACTGAACGCTGCTTTACCATGTTTAGTTCTGACTCTGGGGACAGAAAGCTGACCAGTCCCTGAAGACCTGAGAGATCTGGATGGTTCATAGTTTAGCAGGAGGTCAGTAATGTATTTTGGGCCTAAACCATTCAGTGCTTTATAAACCAGCAGCAGTATTTTGAAATCTATTCTTTGACACACAGGAAGCCAGTGTAAAGACTTCAGAACAGGAGTGATGTGATCCACTTTCTTAGTGTTAGTGAGGACTCGAGCAGCGGCATTCTGAATCATCTGCAGCTTTCTAATAGATTTTTTAGTGAGACCTGTGAAGACACCATTGCAGTAGTCGAGTCTACTGAAGATAAAGGCATGGACAAGTTTTTCCAAATCCTGCTGTGACATTAGTCTTTTAATCCTAGATATGTTCTTTAGGTGATAGTAGGCTGATTTAGTAACTGTTTTAATGTGACTGTTGAAACTCAGGTCAGAGTCCATGACTACACCTAGATTTCTGGCTTTATCTGTTGGTTTGAACATTGCAGACTGAAGCTCAGCGCTAACTTTTAAACGTTCTGCCTTGGCTCCAAAAACCATTACCTCAGTTTTATCTTTGTTTAATTGGAGAAAGTTCTGACACATCCAGTCATTGATTTGTTCAATGCACTTACTCAGTGTTTGAATTGGAGCATAGTCTCCTGGTGAAATTGTTACGTAAATTTGTGTGTCATCTGCATAGCTATGGTAACTTATTTTGTTGTTCTTCATTATCTGAGCCAGTGGTAGCATGTAGATGTTAAAGAGAAGAGGCCCCAAGATGGAGCCTTGAGGAACCCCACATGTCATATTTGTCAACTCAGATGTGTATTTACCGATAGAAACAAAGTTGTTTCTGTCCTTTAAGTAGGATTTAAACCAATTTAGAACTGTTTCCGAAAGTCCCACCCAGTTTTCCAGTCGGTCCAGTAATATGCTGTGGTCAACAGTGTCAAACGCAGCACTGAGATCTAATAATACTAACACTGAAGTTCTGCCACTGTCTGTGTTTAAGTGGATGTCGTTAAAGACCTTTACAAGAGCAGTCTCAGTGCTGTGGTTTGGACGAAAGCCTGACTGGAACACATCGAAACAACCATTTAAATGCAAGAAATTACTCAACTGTTGAAAAACAACTTTTTCAATGATCTTACCTAGAAATGGCAGGTTTAATATGGGCCTGTAATTGTTCATTACTGAAGCATCTAGATTATTCTTTTTTAAGAGTGGTTTAATGACTGCAGTTTTCAGGGCCTGTGGAAAAATACCTGAGTGAAGAGATTTGTTTACTATATTAACTAGTTCTGAGGCCATGCAAGGCAAAACATCTTTGAAAAATCCTGTTGGAATAATATCAAGGCAGCAGGAGGAGGATTTCAGAAGTTGTATAATGTCCTCCAGGTTTTTATCATTTATCTGATGGAATTGTGTCATGATGTCTGAATTGATGTTAAGTGGACACAGAGACAACACATTTGCTGTTCCTGATGCAGAGGCACTGACTGCTTGTCTGATTTTCTGAATTTTGTCAGTGAAAAAGGAGGCAAAATCATTGCACACCCTGGTGGATAGAAATTCAGAGGCTACTGACACTGGGGGGTTAGTTAGTCTGTCGACGGTAGCAAATAGGGGGCCTACAGGGCCTGATGGCAGGTTAAGGTGGGCCTGGTCTCAGGGCATCTTAATATTTAAAAACCTATTAATGTGTTATACCAGTTTTCAAAACCATAACAATAATTATGTGTTGCTGTTTTGTAATCAAAGCTCTTGTTCAAGGGAATAAAACGCTGCTTAAGGTTAATCCAATGTCTCTTAGTCACTTTAGAATTGTTCCTGATAATCTATCATTACATTCATGGCAGCAAAGTAGGTATAAAGTTTCGCAATCCCGAGCTAATGCTGTCTCACGTGCTGTTTACGCAAACCTCTCTCTACTTGACATAAGTGTTTAGTGGGACTTACTAACTGTCACTTGATTCTATTGGCTCTAACGGTTCATAAAAGGTGTCAATCACCCAAATCGACCAATGGGTTCCAAAGATATGATCCTGCGTAGTATAAACTACACCCGCTCCGGCTCCATTACGCATTACGCAGCCAGAAGGGAGAGCTTCGCCACCGAGCAGGTGCTAGAGATGCTAGCTGACGATAGCTATGATCATACCAGATGACTCTTCGTCGGATGATGAAGATCTCCTCCAGTCAGACCTGGATCCGGACAGTAGTGACTCAGATGTTGAACTTCCACCACGGAAAAGGTATGTAATCTCTCTGTTTTTATATATTACTTATGTGTTTGGTGGAACTGCGTCACAGTGCTAGCTTAGCCAATAAGCTACAGGAATGATTAGGCAAAATGCTAAAAAGTGTTACTTGTCTTTTTGGAGTTACATTTTCTAAATGAATGGCCAGTGAATTAATATATACATGTGTTTACTTGTTTATTTGATGTAATATTATTCATTTATAGTCCAATATTATCCTTTTTATATATTACTTTTGTGTTTGGTGGAACTGCATCACAGTGTTAGCTTAGCCAACAGGAATGATTAGGCAAAATGCTAAATAGTGTTACTTGTCTTTTTGGAGTTACATTTTCTAAATGAATGGCCAGTGAATTAATATACATATGTTTACTTATTTATTTGGTGTAATATTATTCATTGATAGTCCAATATTATCCTATAAGTATAAGCCAGTGAATTAATCTAATCTCTTTGTTTTTCCACATTTGTTAGATGAGGAGTGACCCCAGCAGGACAAAGCCACACACCCAGAAGACTTTCAGGGAGCAGCTTGCTGCAGAATTGTTGGAGTTTGCTGAAGGCCCTGCTGAAGGCCCTGCACCTCCACCACCCCCTCCTCCACCACTCACATGCATGCCCGAGTATTATGGGGAAGATGCCACCAAGGTCAGGAAGAACTGCAGGAGGTGCCTAGATGCTGGACTCAAAAGGGTGAAGATACCGGTGTACTGCAGGAAGTGCCAGGTCCCTCTGTGCTTCACTGTCAAAAAGAACTGTTTCAGGGAGTGGCACAACCTAAATACTGGAACATTCAGGTAGGTATAAAGTTCAGGTAGGTATAACGTTTTGCGAGTGTTTTATTTTTATATACCGAGTGTGATTTTATTGTATAGTGTGTTGGTAACATATTTGTTGTTTTTACAAACCTACAGTGTGGTTTTATTGTATAGTACATTGGTAAAATGTTTGTTTTTACATGCCTATTGTGTGTTGGTAAAATGTTTGAAATAAATCTGCCCCAGTTGGAGTCAAATGTTACCTATGTTTCCGATTTCTTTTATTGTGCAATGACCTACAATGTAGTGTTATTGTATAGTGCGTTGGTACAGTTACATACACACACAGCTACACTTACACATACACACCTACACATACCCACATAGCTACACTTACACACCTACACATACCCACACAGCTACACTTACACATACACACCTACACATACACCTACACATACACACACACACACACACACACACACACACACACACACACACACACACACACACACACCTACACTACACACACTCACATAAAAATATAAATGTTGGGTGGAATAAATACCTATAGTGATGATTCAATGTAATACAATGATTTGTATAGTCTGGTACCTGAAAAAGGTCAAATGGCACTGATGGAACCAAATGTGCCCAAATGTGCCCAAAGCTTATTCCGCCTGTACTTTATTTTCATAAACCTCTCTAAAAAGGTCAAATGTCACTTGTTTTGCCTCAATCTTGATACAGGGTACTTATTATATGTGATACTTTGGATTCCTAAAGCTTTTAGGCTACTAACCCATCATTCAAGGTTGGTCTTCACTATATGTAATGGGTTTTCTTTAGGCGGAGACAGGAATTTACATTTTTTTGCTATGTTTCATCTGAATTTACTCTGACACAGAAAAATCTATATTTATTCTGACACTTCTACATCCAACTCACAGATGTAACCTTGCTTTGATAACAGCAATTATTCATATAAACCTTTTAGAAGTGAAGTTATAGTCATTTGTTCGGGTAATGTCATTTTCGAGCCTGAAACCTGAAAAACAGGCTCGGGGTTTAACAGGTTAATTTCATGATGATAAACATTGTGGAACAATGATGAAAAATGGGAATGGATATGGCGACGTAAAACTGACACAATACAACAACAAACTTTTGCCGAGCCAATGGGAGAGTTTCATCAGCAGCACGGGGTAAAAACCACCAATGAGCGCTCAGCTCGAGATACCAGCGAGACGTTTCCCATCAAGCATTTCTCTTCCGCAGCCCGTGGAGAGGAACTGCGCCGCCTCGCTCTTAAGGCTGCGGGCGTCTTTGTCCCGCCAGATTTCAATGTCTCATGTAGGCGAGCCTCCAGAGCAAGTCGGACAAAATGACTAACCATCATGCAACGCACTAGCAAGATGTTGATAGCAACTGCGCAGGTCTCGCTTGTCTCAAACAAGCCTAGTGTATGTGTGGCGCGAGCAAGCGAGAGAAAGCGCGCACACCGGTTACGTGTATTGTTGTTGTTAGCATCTGGTGCTAGCTAGCTGTGCTAACAGATATAAGGAGCTTTTTCAACAACAAGGTGGAGGAGAGTCCTCTCCTGTCAGACTGAGAGAGATAACTACAGCTCAGGGAGGTATATTACGAAGCAGGATTTTCGCTTAGACCGGCTAAATTCAGGGAAAACTCCGGCTTTCCGGTCCTATGAAGCTGGTTCTCTTTCTAGCAGGCTAGATCTCCATGGTAACTTATGCTTAGCGGCTAACCTGGTCGGGACCAGGTTAGGTTGCAGGCTAAGAGCTCAACTCAGTAAAAGCACTGCCTGCTGACCAATCAGAGCTCAGTGTGCGGAGTTTAAAGTGATCAAGTCATATTACAGGAGAAAGGAAATACAGAAAAGCTGCCGTTGCAGGAAAGATGGCCGGCAAAAATCACCGACTGTGTGAACGTGAACATTAATTAATTAAGAAAGCTTACTTACATATCGGCCATAACATAAGTAACCGGATCAGAGTAACATTAAGTACAGTCCGCGTCATATCACTTCATAATGTTTCATATATTTCCTTATCTGAGTCAGCTGAGCTGTATCTGGCGGTGCAACTCTCACAGTGTCACATACTGTATGCAGAATTATTATTTTAAGCAACACATTAAGTTGAGGAAATACTCGAGACAAATGTAATTAAAGTCAGATCCACTCGTGTCTTAGACGGGGCCGTGATATCATGTATGTATGCATTCAAACACTTTTTCTGTTACCAGCTGTATTCACCTTGCAGGTATGTGGCTTTGATCCTGGATAAAGTGTTTAAGTGTTATCTCTGTGGGTCTCGAACGGTTTGGTCACCCTTTATGTAAACACATTTTCCATTTGAGGGGGAAGTGAGATTAATGAAATATGCATTAATAATAATTTAAAAAAATGTTAACTAGGTGAAAAAAGGTAAGATACACTTTTAAAACTCGTTGAGAGCTAAAACTGTCACAGTTGCTTTCTCACTCACCTATTTTCTGCATTAACTTTCCTTAGTCACCTGGTAGTCACACCCTGTCTCTCTCTCACTCTGTTGCACCCATCAGCTCCATTAGTATTTAGGCCCACTTCACTTTCACCTCAGTGCCAGATCGTACTTTGCAGCATGCCAGTCTTTCCCGCAT